>CM030361.1:99188453-99788453 GCA_017893485.1 Hemerocallis citrina
GGGATACACGTTTTTCTACACAAAATTTGGAATATTCTTTAGTTACGATCCGCTCTGTCAAAAAATCTAGGGTAAAGCACAAAGGAATTGGAAGTGACTACTCCTAAGTCAATGTCCAAGATTCTCAACTTCATGAAGGGGGGTTCGCTACTACAAATATCAGGTACTGCCCATGTATCCCCTCTTGCTGAGTTGTCTTTGTTATCCCCAAATTCAGTAGCTGCTCAACCTGAAATCCAACAGGTCTTACAACAATTTAGTTTGTTTTTTAAAGAAAATATTGGCCTTCCTCCCCATAGAACTTGTACCATAGTATTCCTCTTATTCCTAGAGCTAAACCCATCAGTCAAAGACCTTATAAAATTCTTGGCATAAAAAAATGAGATAGAAAAGCTTGTGAAGGAGATGTTAAGCAGTGGAATTATCATGCCTAGTCACAACTCCTACTCCTCACCCATTGTTATTGTTAAAAAACCTGATGGTAGTTGGAGGATGTGTGTACATTATAGGGGTTTAAATGATATCACTGTCAAGAACAAATATCCAATTCCTATCATTGATGAGTTGTTGGATGAATTGCAAGGGTCAACAATATTCAGCAAACTTGATTTGAGGAGTGGTTATCATCAAATTAGGATGAAGAGAGAAGTTATACACAAAACTGCATTTAGAACCCATGAAGGACATTATGAGTTCTTGGTTATGCCTTTCGGGTTGACAAATGCTCCTGCCACCTTCCAAACTTTGATGAATGACATCTTTAGGCCATATTTGAGGAAATTTGTGTTGGTTTTCTTCGATGATATCCTAGTTTAAAGTCCAAATTTGTCCACACATTGTCAGCATTTGCAGGATGTGCTTCAAATTTTACAAGGCAATCAACTATTTGCCAAACTCAGCAAGTGTTCCTTTGGAGTTGAGCAAGTGGAATACCTTGGGCATGTAGTCTCTTCTAAACGGTGTTGCAGTGGATCCTAGTAAGGTTGAGGCCATTCAAGATTGGCCTACTCCCAAAACTCTTAAGGCTTTGAGAGGTTTCTTGGGTTTAACTGGCTACTATAGAAAATTTATAGCTCACTACAGCTCTATAACCTGGCCTCTGGTTAAGCTTACAAAGAAGGGTGCCTTTCAATGGTCAGATGAAGCTCAAGAAGCATTTGAAAAAGTAAAAAGAGTTCTGATTTCACCACTAGTGCTGCACTTGCCAAATTTCTCTTTGCCTTTTGTCCTTGAATGTGATGCTTATGGTACAGGTCTTGGGGCTGTTTTGATGCAAGAGGATCATCCTATTGCATTTCTAAGTCAAGAGCTAAAGGGTAAAAAGAAACTTTTATCTACTTATGAGAAGGAAATGATGGCAATCTTATTAGCTGTCCAAAAGTGGAGGCAGTACCTATTGGGTAGAGAGTTCATCATAAAGACTGATCATAAGCCTCTCAAACACTTGCTTGAACATCGGTTGTATACTGAAGCTCAACATGAATGGTTGTTAAAGTTACATGGATATAAGTATGTTGTAGAGTATAAAAAAGGGAGAGACAACTTGGTTGTTGATGGGCTCTCAAGAAAATATGAGGACTTGGAGAGTTTCCTGTTTGCTTATACAGTTGTCCAACCAAAGTGGTTAAGTTTGGTGCAGCATGAAGTCATTTCCAACCCTTTTTATTAGGATACCCAACTTAAATTGGCAGCTGGTGATACTCATTATGAGTTTGTGAATAGAATGTATTTTTATAAAGGAAGGGTTTTGCTAAGTTCTGATTCCAAACTGAGGCAATGGTTCTTACAAGATTTCCATTCAACCCCTCAAGGTGGCCATGCTGGAGTTGATAAAGTATGGAGCTCCCTAAAAAATGTTGTGTACTGGAAGGGTATGAAGAAGGAACTGAGGGAGTATATCAGGTATTGTGATGTGTGTCAAAGAAACAAGTATCTAAGCACAAGCCTAGCTGGTCTTTTACAGCCTTTGCCCATACATGATCATGTGTGGGAAGACATTAGTATGGATTTTATTGAAGAGATGCCAAAAAGCAGTGGTTATACTACTATTTTGGTTGTTGTTGACATGTTGAGCAAATATGGCCATTTCCTACCTTTAAGTCGTCCATATACTGCCAAGTCAGTAGCTAAAGTGATGTTTGCACAAGTCTTCAAGCTTTATGGACTGCCTAAAAGCGTTGTAAGTAATAGAGATGCTATCTTTACTAGCAATTTTTTTAGAAAGCTCCTAAATGAACAAGGGACAAAGCTCTGCTTGAGCAATGCTTATCAACCCCAATGTGATGGTCAGAATGAGGTTCTCAACAGGGTTTTAGAAACCTATCTTCGATGCTTTGCTGCTTACAAACCTCAGAAATGGGTGAGATGGTTACCATGGGCAGAATTCTCCTATAATACTGATATGGCTAAAAATAGGATTAAATCGGGACCGTTCTTATCGGACACGAATCTTAAAGCTCAGGGGTAAAACGGTAATTTCACCCACAAACGGGTCCGAAATGGGGACTGGGTCTTTATTCAAAACCCAATAACCCATGAATGGACCCACGTCAACTGGGTATGGGTTCCAAACCGCTGCACACCCGATCCAGCAAGATACGATCAAGGTCCCTGATTAGACCTTAATCAACGACCCTGATTTACATCTATCTTTTCACTGGGAATTAGGGATTCAATTCCTTATCTGATTACTAGGAGAATATTCCTTATCTAATCACGGGGATTACATTCCTAATCCAGTCCCAAAGACGCCTATAAATACCCCCCATCCATCTCCATTAAGAGGTGATCAATACTTCTCCAATTTACGCTCTTTCTTAATCATTTCTGATTACTGACTTGAGCGTCGGAGGGTGCGTCGCCGGGATCAACCCCGGTGTCTCGCACTTTTTGCAGGTCAACGGCGGGAGTCAACGGTCAATCTCCGGCGGAACAGGTTAGAGGTTTGCTATTCAAGTTTTCCACGAACTCACAAATTCTATCTGTTTACCCCCACACCAGATTTAGCGGTAACAGATTGGCGCCGTCTGTGGGAATACAAACGAATAGCAACCCCTCGTTCCATTGGTCCGATCTTCTCCAGCCATGCCTCCGAGAAAAGTCAGGTCCAGAGGGTCCAACCGCGGGCCCAACCCCGCCGATCAGCAAGAGGTAGTCCCCGTCCAACCCGCTCCGCAGCAGGGACAACCCCCGCCTCAAGTGGAGGACCCTCTTCAGCAGGATCAGCTTCCTCTTCAGAATCAGGAACCCCCCAAGGGTCCCACCGGTCCGCAGAATGCCGGTGCGGGGGGCTCCCGCATGAAGCAACCACTCCATCAAGACCGCGTCTCCATACACAAAGCCTCTACGGATTCCATGGCCTCTCACAATCCTCAAAACCGGCAGAAGGTGGAGGACTTACGCCACCGTCTGGACGAGAAGCGGGCCCGAGAGGGAGCCTCCCGCCAACAACGTCCGGGTGAGCGATCCCCTCACCGCCGAGACTACAGAAGATCCCCTGCCCGAAGAGGGCGGAGAGAATCCCCCGAGCATCACAGAAGAAGACCACACTCTCCTGTGGGTCGGCAACAACCTAGGAACGATGAGGCACCAATCACCCGTGCTGAGTTCCAGCAGTTCCAAGCGACCGTCCTGCAGGCTCTCAACCTCCATCGGAACCCAGATGAGCCGAAGGCCCCATCTCCTCCTCTGGCCCGAAGCCCTCGCCGACGGTCCCCATCTCCTCGTCCTGCTCCTTGCAACTCCCGGCGTACCCCCAGTTCTCGTCGCTCCCGAAGTTACCATCGCCGTAGCCCTCGCTCTCCCTCTCCCTCTCCCTCCTACGAAGACGAGTCTAGAGGCTCGGCTGATTACCATCGGAGGGACGACGCCATGTATCGCCGACTTCATGAGGTAGAGAGGTGCCTGGGTCAGATAGGTCGAGAAGAAGAGCTTAGGGGGAGGACCCTACGTCCTACTCGACCCCCTTTCTCCCGAACCATTGTGGATGCACCTGTGCCGTTCGGCTTCAAACCTCCACAATTTGAGACTTACACCGGGGAGACTGACCCCGTTGACCACATTGAGAGCTTTAAGACTCTCATGCTCATCCACCAAGCTTCCGATGCCCTGCTGTGCAAGACATTCCCTGCTACTCTCAAGGGCTCGGCTCGGGAATGGTACTCCCGCCTCGCCCCGTCTTCCATATTCTCCTTCGAGCAGTTCGAAACACTCTTCATCACCCACTTCGTGAGTAGCAGGCGCACGGAGAAGACCAGCATCTCACTCCTCCAGCTCAGGCAAGAGAAAGGTGAGAAGTTAAGAGACTATGTGAAGAGGTTCACTGCGGAAGTCAGGTCCATGGCCTCCCTCGACCAATCCGTCGCAACGGCCGCCTTCCAATCCAATGTCTTCAATTCCAGCCTTCGTTCCTCTCTTGCTAAGAAGCCTCCACAGAACTTTGCCGACCTCCTTCTCAGGTGTGAAAAGTACATTCGGGCCGAAGAGGCTCTCAACCCCCCTACTCTTGAGGAGACATCTTCCGGGAACAAACGGAAGAGCACAAGCGAAGAGGGGTCCCAAAAATCCCAGAAGGACGGTAATGGCCAGCGCCGTTCGACTCCACTTTTTGAGAAGTTCACCCCCCTCATTGCTAATATATCAGAAGTCCTTATGGAGGTGGACAAGGAAGGACTACTTCGCGCTCCTCCTAGAATGAATACCCCTGGTAAGAAGAGGGACAAAGATAAGTGGTGCCGCTTTCACAGGGACCATGGCCACGACACGGATGATTGTCGGGCTCTCAAGGAGGAGATCGACGAACTCGTACAGCGGGGACACCTGACCAAGTTCATCCAAAGAGAGGGGGCCGAGCTTCCCCTCTGAGGAGCCAACAAACGAACCGAAGGGCCCGGCGAGCTTCAAGACTCAGAACCTCCCAGCTCCTCCCAAGAGGTCTTCACCTTATCGTAGAAGTAGGATTTTGATTTTCAATAAGGCCGATGCTTGTAACCCAGCCAATAGCATGTAATAATGGCTCGCCCTATTGAAGCAGCCACTTAGTTTATTTCAATAAAACTTTATGTTTTTTCATTGGAAATTGTTGCTCTTGCTTCATCTCAATCTCTCCGAGTCACGACTCGTTAAATGGTGATTCCGGAGTCCAGCTTCTTCTACATGGCTCCTCCCGCAACTCACTAAACTCTACCGATGGTTCCGGAGCCCAACACTTGGTTCGATTCTGCTTCGAATAACTTGCTCTTCAGCGGGTTAGAAGTAGCTCGCCATTCGAAACTGCTCCTGCATCCCTTAAACTAACCTCACAATGGTTTGGAGTCCAGCACTCGGCTCGACTCTTCTTCCTCGGCTCGCCCACAGACGAGCCGTAAGTAGATCGCCGTTCGGAATTGCTCCTGCAGCCGTTGAATGGATCGGAGTCCAACACTTGGCTCGATTCTACTTCGCAAGTTCACTCCTAAGCGGACTAGAAGTAGCTCGCCATTCGAAACTGCTCCTGCATCCCTTAAACTAACCTCACAATGGTTCGGAGTCCAGCACTCGGCTCGACTCTTCTTCCTCGGCTCGCCCACAGACGAGCCGTAAGTAGATCGCCGTTCGAAATTGCTCCTGCAGCCGTTGAATGGATCGGAGTCCAACACTTGGCTCGATTCTACTTCGCAAGTTCGCTCCTAAGCGGACTAGAAGTAGCTCGCCATTCGAAACTGCTCCTGCATCCCTTAAACTAACCTTACAATGGTTCGGAGTCCAGCACTCGGCTCGACTCTTCTTCCTCGGCTCGCCCACAGACGAGCCGGAAGTAGATCGCCATTCGAAATTGCTCCTGCAGCCGTTGAATGGATCGGAGTCCAACACTTGGCTCGATTCTACTTCGCAAGTTCGCTCCTAAGCGGACTAGAAGTAGCTCGCCATTTGAAACTGCTCTTGCATCCCTTGAACTAACCTCACAATGGTTCGGAGTCCAGCACTCGGCTCGACTCTTCTTCCTCGGCTCGTCCTCAGACGAGCCAGGAGTAGATCGCTGTTCGAAATTGCTCCTGCAGCCGTTGAATGGATCGGAGTCCAACACTTGGCTCGATTCTACTTCGCAAGTTCGCTCCTAAGCGGACTAGAAGTAGCTCGCCATTCGAAACTGCTCCTGCATCCCTCAAACTAACCTCACGATGGTCGGGGTCCTATGGCTCGACTTTACTTCACCGGCTCGTCCTTAAACGGGCCGGAGGAAGATGGCCATTCCGAACTGCCCCCACGACCATTCGAGCCGAGCTACTCATCTACCGAGAAGCAAAGTGGCGGAAAATGTGCCCCAAAATCCGTGCTCGGATTTGCCGAACAAGATGCATCTACCGAGCGGCAAAGCAGATGAAGAGCAAGAAGAAAAAGAGGCTAACGGGTCAGGGTCGGATCCAATACCAACGGTCCGACCCATACCCTTCTTAGCTCCTTCATTCTTCTCCTTCTTCAGTCTTCCCGCCAAAAGTACCCAACACTTCTGCTCTTCTTCACTGTGCGAAAGAACGAGGCAGGGGAGAGAACCCGAATGCCTCTCCTCCCCTTCCTCTTCTCAGGGCCAAGCTCTTCGCTCCGCTCGCCTCCAAAGCGGAGCTCTTCTCAAGCGAGTTCGGAGCTAAAACTCTCTCCTAGAGTTGCTCCTCAAACTCCTCTTCCAGATGGCTCTTCTACAAATCGAGCTCTCCCCTCCGCTCGCCTCCAAAGCGGAGCTCTTCTCCAACGAATTCGGAGCTAAAACTCTCTCCTAGAGTTGCTCCTCAAACTCCTCGTCCAGATGGCTCTCCTAGAGCCGAGCTCTTCGTTTTGCTCACCTCAAAGGATGGGTCTTCCCACGGCTCTTACAAGGGTCTTCCTGGCACAAGAGTTTTCCCAGCACAGCTTCTCCGCCCCTAGGAGTGGAGCTCCTCTTCCAAAATCCCCACGACCAAAACACTCCTCAACTTCATGAAGACAAGGATGTTGCGGGGTTATTTTGACCATGAAGGAGGGTGAATCTTCGTCTCACTCCTAAAGAGAAGTTGTAGATCTTCGAATTAGCTTCGAAACAAGGGGTCGCACGCCCCGAGCCGACCTCCGTAGCACCGGGAACATCGAGAAGAACTCTGCAGGGAAAAATTCCAGTTCGGCACCTACTGCCGAGCGTTCGTGGAACCGACCCTGTTACGGGGGAAAAAATCAAGCTCCGCACCAGTTGCCGAGCGTTCGTGGCACCGACCTCGTTATGGGGAAAAATTCCAGTTCGGCACCTACTGCCGAGCGTTCGTGGAACCGACCCTGTTACGGGGGAAAAAATCAAGCTCCGCACCAGCTGCCGAGCGTTCGTGGCACCGACCTCGTTATGGGGAAAAATTCCAGTTCGGCACCCACTGCCGAGCGTTCGTTGAACCGACCCCGTTACGGGGGAAAATTCCAGTTCGGCACCCACTGCCGAGCGTTCGTGGAACCGACCCCGTTACGGGGGAAAAATCAAGTTCGGCACCCACTGCCGAGCGTTCGTGACACCGACCTCGTTACGGGGGAAAAATCAAGTTCGGCACCCACTGCCGAGCGTTCGTGGAACCGACCTCGTTACAGGGGAAAAATCAAGTTCGGCACCCACTGCCGAGCGTTCGTGGAACCGACCTCGTTACGGGGGGAAAATCAAGTTCGGCACCAGCTGCCGAGCGTTCTCAGAACCGACCTCGTTACGGGGGAAAGATCGGACCTCGACACCCCTTCGCCGAACGCTCTCATATACAAGCAACCAAACAAACAACACAAAAAGAAGAGGGGGGCTATAGGGTCGGGTTCAGACCCGTTAAGGATCCAAACCCAAACTCTCTCTCTCCTCCCATTCTTCTCCAACAAAGTTGCCGCCGATCCCAAGCAAAAAGCCAAAATACTCCTCAACTTCATGAAGACAAGAATGTTGCGGGGCTATTTTGACCATGAAGGAGGGTGAATCTTCGTCTCACTCCTAAAGAGAAGTCGTAGATCGTCGAGTTAGCTTCGAAACAAGGGGTCGCACGCCCCGAGCCGACCTCCGTAGCACCGGGAACATCGAAAACTCTCCTCAACCTCATGTATACAAGGATATTCTTTGGCTGTTTTGACCAGGAAGGAGGGTGAAACTTCATCTCACTCCTAAAGAAAAGTCGTAGATCTTCGAATTATCTTCGAAACAAGGGGTCGCACGCCCCGAGCCGACCTCCGTAGCACCGGGAAAATCAAGAAGAACTCTGCAGGGAAAATTGGAGTTCGGCACCCGCTGCCGAGCGTTCTTGCCACCGACCGTTTTACGGGCTTGAGTTCGGCACAGTTGAGTTCGGCACCCGCTGCCGGGCGTTCCTGACACCGACCGTTTTACGGGCTTGAGTTCGGCACCAGTTGAGTTCGGCACCAATTGAGTTCGGCACCCACTGCCGAGCGTTCTTGACACCGACCTCGTTATGGGGGAAAAATTCGAGTTCGGCACCCACTGCCGAGCGTTCTTGACACCGACCTCGTTACGGGGAAAAATTGTGGTTCGGCACCAGCTGCCAAACGCTCTCAGCACCGACCCACAAACAACACAAAAAAAAAAAAAAATTTGAAGGGCTAACCGGTCGGCAGTTCGGGTTCGAACTCCGTACCCGAACCGTACTGCCACGTTGCCCCCCCTTCTTCTTCAGTATTTTGGCGCCAAACCCAAGAAGCCCAGTTCGTCACCTTCATCTTCAAGCTCCATCTTCAAATACCCAACTCACCCCTTCGACGACAACCGACGAGCTCTCACCCCCTCCGTCGTCAAGCTCCGTCACCAAGCTCGGCCTCGTCAACTTCCGACGAGCCTCTTCCGTCTCCTAGCCCCGTCGACGAGCTTCCAAACCCAACACAACGACGAGCTCGAAACATCCACCACTGCGTCGAGTTCCCCATCCCGAGCTCGCATCCAACACCACCTTCACGAGCTCCCGACGTTGCCGAGCTCCGTCACCGAGCTCCGTCACCAAGCTCCGAAGCATCAACTCCAATAGCGAGCTCCATTTAGATTCACCGCAGAGCTCCTCCCCCGTCGTCGCATAGTTCCACGACCACTTCAACGAGCTCCGAACGCCATCACAGGCTCCGTCAGCTCTCTCGAGCGAGCTCTGCCGGATACTGAGCTCCACCGTCGAGCTCACCACTGCGACGAGTTCTCCCACAATCGAGCTCCATCACCATTGCCGAGCTCCTCCGCACACCGAGCTCCACATCCGCTGCCTCCGAGCGTGCCTCTTCTCCTCGGCGAACATGCATGAGCAGCCAAAACTCACCATCGAAGCTCGGAGCTTCGTCAGGCCCACTCACGACCGCTATCAACCTCCTCTTCGAAGCTCGTAGCCGAAAGCTCCCAACTCCTCTCTCCCTCGTCGATATCCGAGCTCAGTCTCCTACCTCGACAAACAAACCGCCGAGCTCCAACGTGCTCCCGCCGAACTTCGTATTCCTCGCCGACGACCTCCTCGAAGAACGAAGTCAGATAGGTAAAGAGGTTGGGGACGAGGTGGTGAAGTCGAGGACGGGGGAGAAGAAAAACGAAGGAAAGAGGAAACAGAAAAGAAAAGAAAAAGCAGAGGAGAAGAAGAGCTGGCGCAAAATTAAAAAAAAAAAATAGAAAAAAAGAAAAGAAAAAGTCAACCTTTGACTTGCCACGTGGCGTCCACGTGGACTTCGCCACTTTTTGCCGAGCATTCATGGAACCGACCCTCTTACACCAAAAAATGGCCTCCTCTTCCTCCTCCCGATGCGCGCTCACTTGATCGTGATCAACGCACACGATCGCGCCACGTGTCCAGGTAATGTTTTATTTATTTATTTATTTGTTTTAATTATTTAAAAATTTCGAAAAAAATTAAATAAAAATTCAAAAAATAATTATAAATTCAGAAAAATTATTTTAAAATTC
The DNA here is from genome assembly GCA_017893485.1 of Hemerocallis citrina. NCBI lineage: Eukaryota > Viridiplantae > Streptophyta > Magnoliopsida > Asparagales > Asphodelaceae > Hemerocallis > Hemerocallis citrina. The sequence goes on from CM030361.1 coordinate 99,198,367, forward strand.
TGAAAAATATAATTATTTAATTAGAATAATTATTTAATATTTTCGATAATTAATTATTTAATTCGAAAACTGAATAAAAAATTCAAAAAAAATGAGAAAAAATTCAGAAAAATCTGGAAAAATCACCAAAAATCCAGAAAATTCTGAGGATATTTTTGGGTATATTACAAGCCCAGAATAACACCATTACACCCCCGAGCAAGATCCAAACTCCCTTAAGAACACCGATAAAATCCCATACGCCATTAGAACAGTAAACTACTCCTCAAAGGCTGATCAAACTCAGTCTTTAGGAGTGGGGGGCTCGTGATATGGCTAAAAATAGGATTAAATCGGGACCGTTCTTATCGGACACGAATCTTAAAGCTCAGGGGTAAAACGGTAATTTCACCCACAAACGGGTCCGAAATGGGGACTGGGTCTTTATTCAAAACCCAATAACCCATGAACGGACCCACGTCAACTGGGTATGGGTTCCAAACCGCTGCACACCCGATCCAGCAAGATACGATCAAGGTCCCTGATTAGACCTTAATCAACGGCCCTGATTTACATCTATCTTTTCACTGGGAATTAGGGATTCAATTCCTTATCTGATTACTAGGAGAATATTCCTTATCTAATCACGGGGATTACATTCCTAATCCAGTCCCAAAGACGCCTATAAATACCCCCCATCCATCTCCATTAAGAGGTGATCAATACTTCTCCAATTTACGCTCTTTCTTAATCATTTCTGATTACTGACTTGAGCGTCGGAGGGTGCGTCGCCGGGATCAACCCCGGTGTCTCGCACTTTTTGCAGGTCAACGGCGGGAGTCAACGGTCAATCTCCGGCGGAACAGGTTAGAGGTTTGCTATTCAAGTTTTCCACGAACTCACAAATTCTATCTGTTTACCCCCACACCAGATTTAGCGGTAACAAATACCCATGTACAAAGCTCTACCAAGCTTAGTCCTTATCAAGCTTTGTATGGTAGAACTCCTACAATGTTGTCTTATGTACCCCATTATGCAAGAGTACATGCAGTTGAAGATGACTTGATCAATAGAGATGTAGCTTTGCAGTTATTGAAAGATAACTTGCTCAGAGCACAAGGGAGGATGAAGTCAAAAGTTGATGCCCATCGATCTGATAAGGAATATGCAGTGGGTGATTGGGTGTTTTTGAAGTTCCAGCCATACAGGCAGGTTTCTGTTGGGGGCCACAGGATACACAAACTTTCATCATTATTCTAAGGGCCTTACAAGGTGTTAGAGAGGATAGGCACAATTGCATATAAGCTGTTGTTACCAACTGAGGCTAAAATTCATGATGTGTTCCATGTTTCTCGGTTAAAGGGGCATATTGGCTTTTCAGTTGCCCATACTTCTTCAATTCCCGCCTATTATGTTGACGTAGCTCCCAGACCTTTGAAGTTGTTGGATAGGAGAATGGTTCCGAGAAGAGGAATTGCAATATCAGATATCCTTGTGCTGTGGGAAGGGGTTCTTGCAACTGAGGCAACATGGGAGAGTTTTTGGGATATTTACTGGAGGTTCCCCGCTTTTCGGAGCTCCTTAGAACCTCTTTCTGATGAAGGAAGGAATGATCCAAGCGCCTGAGCTTGGATCTTGCTCAGGTCATCACCACGAAGTCTCGGATTGAAGCTGCAATTGTGAAGTATTGAAGCTGCAGTTGGTAGTATTAGTGTGTATCAGGACTAGTGTAATATTCTATTTCTGGAGGGTTATTTTGTAAATAGGTTAGGCATCATTCATATGAGTCATTGTAATAATGGTGCGTAACGCACATAGTGAACATATGTAGGAAGGAGGTTGGAGGTGGGTTAGTATGGGCCCCACTCTAACTGAAATCTGTTAGGATATTATGTCCCTTTTCGTGCTACGCACGTGTTTCCGCTGTCTTGTATAAAAGAACTCAATGTAACCCATTTTCACTATGAATCAAATTTCAGACATTTTGTCCACAGTTCGTCTTCATCTTCCTTCTCTTATCTTGAACTCAGACCTAGGGTTTGCAGGATCGATGGCAAGAAGACGACCCGCAGCGCCCAACCACACCGCAGGAGGCCGAGTTGGAACAAACTCGTGAGCGTTTCGCTGCTTCGCTGGACCAACTTATAGACGACGGTATGAACAATATATTTATCCACTTCGTGGCGGAGGCACCACTGGTTGATGTCGATGTGAGCCCAGAAGTGGGGCCCATTTAGGGCGTCATGCCACGCGCGGCGCACGATGGGGAACTTCACGAATCATGGCATCGGTTGGGAGGATTCGGAGGAAGATCAGAAGATGGATGTCAGCAGATCTGGGCTCAGCCAGGCCCATGGCCCAAAGCCAGATTCGCTTAAAGTTCCGTTGTTGTTGCAATTCGTCAGGGCTATTTTTTTGTGTGAGGAGTCGGTGGTTTTGAGAGCGAAGGACTTCTCTCTCCATTATTTTGAGTGCGGGTTTGAAAAAGAAGGGAGATGCCTTTTACTGTTTGTAAGGGAGAATATGCGGGTCAGTCTCTAATTGGGCCTAGTTGTTGGCCTTTCCCCACTTCTCTGCACGTTACTTGGTTCAACTGAATAAACCCAATAATATAAAGACAAGAAAATATAAGATGAGAAATGATAGCATGTAACTCCATAGATAATACAAAATTTTGAATACTCCGTTTGGAAATGAAGATAAGATAACATGAAATATGTAAAGGTATCTAAAATACCCACATATGTAGGTCTGATTGCAGGTAAGATACCTCAGTTTGTTCACCTAAAAAAAAAACTTACAACATCAGACCTCCAAAGCCAAATGCTCACTTCAAAGACTAATTACATGAACCTAAACTTTGTAGGTATATGCAAAGGTACCTACAGTTGCATACCTATGTCTTTACTTAAAAGATATGTATCCAAAATTTGTTTCTATATAGGGCCTAAAAAATGCACAGGCTTGTAGAGATTAATGAATGTGACTTGTATATCAGCAGTTATATCACCTCAAAATTAAGATAATTGAAGATATCTAAACTCCAATCAAACAAAAATTATTCTTGAAGGAAAAAATAGGGGTACAAGTGTGCAGTTTATAGGTTGCACGCTTGCTTTCCTCTACCCCCACTTAAAAAATATTTACAGACATTCTAGGCATCAATGCATAGTAATCATATAAGCAAGTAAATAACTGAGCAAAAATGATTCCCAATTTGTTATTGTCAATTAAGAAACATAAGGTGAAAAAATAAACCACAGCCAATCCCAAGAAAGTAAGGCCTGTACATTCATCTGAAATTCTAGCTTGTTAAACAATGAAACAAGACAGATCTGAGATTAAGAAGATTAAATACACATAAAATGGGCAGCACTAATGCAAACCTGAAGCAATTGTCTATCTTCTTTAAATACACATAGATCAACTTCCAGATACACCATGTTTAAACCTGAAGCAATTATTTCAAAGTCAGTAACTCACACCAGCCGATATTACGTATGCCCCTGTATTAGATATTTACATTACTTTGATAGACATAACTTATATTATAAACAAACATAAATTGAAGAGCATGACTTCCCAAATCGGGCAGACAGAAGCTAAAAGGTTGATGCTGAAGCTAGGGGCAGAAAATGTTGAAGAGATCATAGTATATCCTGGAGAAGTGTACGTCCATCTTAGCAAGTACAAAACATCGGGTAGTAGGTGAATAAGTTGATGCAAATAGAGTCAGGTTATTAGTAGTAGCAGCAGCAATGAGGAGGGCCATAGATAGATAATTATAGCTTCGTTTAACGCTTCCTGACAATAACAAGATAATTGTACCCTGTCAATAACAAGAAAATTCGGATGTAACATGAATTTTGTGAAAAAACTGAATCGAAGAAACAGTTCACGAAATGGAGCATGTATATAAGTTGCTTAGATAGTGATGCATGACAACAGAATATATAGGCTACTAGGAACAGGTAGAATATCATCAATAGAAAGAGAAATTGCAATTTCAGACCATACAAGTTCACTTAGTGAACAAATTATTGGGGATACAAAAGTATATAACCTACTTCAAATATTTAGTGAAAAGTTATCTCTCTGCGTTTTGTGTGCCCTAGATGAGCTACACTTGCCATTTGCCGTATATCCTTTCTAAAGAAACCACGGCAGAAAAATGTCTTCAGCATCTCATTTAAGAAGGGTTTTCAAAAGTCGTGAACTAAATTAGAAGTCATTCAAATTGAAGAACCAAATTGCAAAGACTGATTTAGGATTCTCAATAGGAAATACTCATTGTAAGTGTTGTGGTCTAGTGGGAAGGATCCTCGCTAGTGAGTAAGAGGTCGGAGGTTCAATTCAATTCCAGCTTGCATCATTATGGGATAATTGTGAGAATGTGTGCGGCTACGGCCTTGTTAAAAAAAAATTTAAAAAGAAGAAGGGAATACTCATTAATTGGAGGGACCAAATTGTATTAAACACATAGCTGAAATATTCCAATGCAAAGGAAAGCAAGCAAAAGATAAAAGAATACAATTCAAAGCTTAATTCACGATACACTATTGAAGTCCACAGGTAATGATCCTACGAGTCCAAACACAAACTCGGAACATTCAACAGTCCACATTATTCTGAGTCTCTGACGACCAATATCCCTCAGTGGTAAAATTCTGCTTAATAGCCTAACACCTCAGAGGCATAATTTGATTTAAGCCCCTAGCAGCACAAGTATATAACCTACCTTAAAATTCAGCACTCATCGCTCCTTGGTTGTGCAAACAACTTTACTAAATGATACCCTAGACTTCAAAGGATGGTTAGTAGAACTTGAAACAGAAATTGGAAAAAGATGTGACTATGAACACTTCTAAATGTTAAACCCCAGATAGCAATCGAACTTCTACCATTCACTTTTGTCCACATTTTAATTGCCAATCTTTCAAATAAAACATCTTAAATTACTAGAGCATCAGACTGATAATAACCATAATCTAATGATCCATGCAATAGCACAACCAACTGTAACTTCACAACCTAAACGGATCCAAGAACATAGGGATTCCCATACAGAGTAAGTCATGTATAAATCATTTACACAAAGATGTACACAGAAGGCAAATCATACTCCTTGAGGGTGGAAAGGAAACAACCACTATCACAATAGAAGCTACACCCAAGTATGCCCCTAGGGAGAGCATGTAGACCTACATAGTAGACTCAATTCAAATTTTATGTGCCCGACTTCTTAAAACCTACCTAACCAAACATAGACAGATACAGAACCAACCCAACCCTCACTATCACTTTTCTTGAAATTCTGAATTCAATAATTGGACCGCCCCTCTAGAACTCCAATCCACATGAAATTGCAAGAGGCATCCAATTGCCCCTCATGAATCAATTATTCATTCAGTGTTCGGATGCGTATTGTACAAAATAATTCATAGAGTCCTGATCTAGCATTTAGGATGACTAAACTAGTTAATGACAGACAACTAAATGCAACTATTCAACTATGAACAAAACCATCCTATAGTTTTTGAAAAAACCCTAAACATTGTTTGCAGTAACAAGATAAAGATTATCCAATTGTTTTTGCCATTGGAAAGGAAGGAAAAAAGATAAAGATCATCTTGAACATCAGATGGATTACTCCTCAATAAGACACTTCATATCACAAAAATGTGCTTTCATAAATTACAATTGTTTTCGAACCCCTAGTTCCTTTTTGGAGAAGAATATAAATGATCCTCCTAAAGTGCAATACAAAACAAAAAAAAATGTGTTAGTACAAGAATTCACGGTGCATATCAACTATTATATGAATCAAGTAGGCAATAAAGAAAAAAAACCATAGATCAGTCATAAACTCTCATCACATGAAACATCTACAAATGATTATAAATGGAAGCATTTTCACAAAGTGACCACTTACTATAAGCAGTCGTTCACTTGACACCATGGAAAGTTTGCACAAAATAAGAAAAGCAAACATCAAGCAAAGCTCCAAAAGGAAGTATGTGCTACCCAAAGGAGTCGCTTGCAAAGAAAATGCCAGAAATCGAATCATACCTCAACCATAACAATCAAAAGAATCATCTGAAGTGTCTACATTCACAAGGGAAGAACCCTAGACTATCACCTTCATCTTCTAGAGGATCAACATCATCATAATCAACAAACCAGGCACAACTTGTTTTTAGTGTCACCCCCTCCCTTAAGAATGAACCTAGCTTGTGTCCAATGTCACCCTCTCCCAGATTACAGCATCCGCTAATGTCAAGAACACGAAGAAAGACACAGTTGGAGAGAATGGCAATTACACCTTGGTAGCTGAAGTGGCCACAAGTAAGCTCAAGGTGTTCAATGGAGTGCATGCTGTTGGCTACAGCCAATGCCTCTAACTCATCAACCTTGGGATACACATACAAGTCTGGGGCAGGCATGTTTCTTCTCAGATCAACCAAGGACTTACAGTACTTCCCTAGTACTTGGATGCCTTTAGAGGTGATCTTGGGGCAGTAGCTGATGTCAAGTGTAGTCAGTTTGGAGAGTACTTCAGCATGATTCTCAACCATCTCATCCGTTACCTCGCTTTCTGGCATCTTTAGGACCCTTAGGAAGCTGCTACATAAAAAGAGCAGATGTTTAAATGCAGGAATAATGAACTAATAGAATGAGATTATGCTCTAAGTTAAACTAATGGTTTAGAACTCATTTTCTTTCGCTTTTGCATCCTTAAAGACAGATAAGTTTCAGTAGCTCACGTCCTGACTTTCAGTTGCAGATCTATACATAGATATTTATACATATACTGTTCCATATGCGCGCACACACACACACATCAAAATGTACTAAATAATAGTTTTCTTTTAATTTTTTAAATCACGGGGTTAAAATGAAGAAAAACCTGTTTATAAAATTTTTATATTGTTTTTAAGTGAATGGGTATGCGGAATGGATCAATTCAAATCTGACCCTTTCCAACTCAAAAGTCTTATTATATAGTTCGGCTCAGGTCACAGGTTTGAACAAGATCTGACCTGAAATGTGAAAGATACACTATGAGGGCAGTGGGGTCAACTGCACCTACTCAAAAATTCCCAAAAGTTACAGAGATACACTTAGTTGCCTATAAATATAAGTATGGGTTAGGATAAATAAGCAAATTTTCCCTCACTGATTAAATGCAAGTGTATATAGTCAATTAAGTTCTTGACCATTCATCTTAATTCAAGAAAACCATCCAACAAACCTCATCTTTAATTAATTGATTCAATAATATTACTTAAAATGCCCTACTTCTCTCTCTTTTCTATAGAATTTCTACAGTTTTTTCCCCAACCCAAACTAATACTTCGCCTCTTCTTCCTCCTTGTCAATGCTTCTCACTTTCTCTGTCTTTCCCCTTTAGCTTTCCCTTGACCACTCTTCAATCATCTCTCAGAGTTATGTTCACATGGGAGAGGCATGGTTAAATGGTTGTGAGTTACATACATTGATATGTCACGTCTTTTATCGTATGTAAAAGGCTAAATAAAACTCATACCAACTAATGGTCAAACACAAGAACAAGGTTTCAACATGCGTCGGTCACGCGATGCTTAAGTGTTAAGCAGTGGGTTACCGCTTTTTTGGGCAAGAAGTGTTAGCAAAGCGGAATTGTGTAAAAAGAATTCAAAAAAGCGAACAAAAGCGCAAAAAAGTGTGCTTAAGCGTGAAAAAACGTTGTAAATCGCTTAAGTGGTACTTTTTTTAAAAGTAAAAAAGAGGGAATGGGTTTTCTATTCAGGAAACTTAGCTAATCTATTTGTTTGTTGTATTTATATGTATAGTCGTTATTGTTGCTGTGAATTATTATTTGGTGATTACTATTTAATTATTTTCTATGTATGATGTCTTGTTACTTATATTGAGTTATATGTAGATTTTTTGCTTGTATTTTGTATTTATTAGTGTCCAAGAGCTATTGTTGATTAGTGTAAAGTTTGCAATATGCGATATATGGTTGCTTATATTCAGGGACAGTCGGACAGAGCTATGAAGGGGCTTAGGTGGCTAATGATACCCCCATTTTTCAAAACTCTCTTATTTTCCCTCCAAAATTTACCCTTTTAGCCACTCTCAAAATTTTATAAAAAACCCCTCATATAGATATATTTTACCCATAGCACCTCCGGCGAAAATATTCTAACTTCGTCCCTGCTTATATATATATATATATGTATTTGGTAATTTCCTTTTTTTTCTTCCTTATATATATTATATAGTTTTTTTTTAATAGAAAACACTTTTTTTTTGCTTTTCTTCACTTGAGCTACACTTAAGCTCGCTTAAGCAAAAACAGAGGTTAACCTTTTTCACTTTTACAGGATTTTGAAACCTTGCGCAAGAAACCCACTCAAATTTCAGTCAACGCGCAAAATCTTCCCAAATTCAACCTTTTCAAAATTTTGGTAACTAAGAGGTGTTTATTGCATACGCGAGTTGCTAAACACGTCGAAAGGTAAATGACACACTTTAGTGTTATTTCTGGTTTATTTGGATGTAAGAGGAAAATAGTAAGGATAAACATATAAGTTATTCTGGTTTCATTATGATCTAAGAAATGAAAATAGTAAAGATATATTTATGTGCTTTTTCCATATTCCATTTTGATTGAACATTAACATAAAAAATCCAAAAAAGTAAAAAAAGAACTTGGTAATTATTAAAAAAAATTTAAAAAATTACGCTTGCTTTTTATGTGTAAAGATCTTGCTTAACCCCACTTAGAAAAGTTTCTGGATCCGTCCCTACAGTCCCTAGACCCAATATCCTTTTTTTTGTTAAGATTTAGCCATAGTTTCCCCACCTGACACATGCCGCCTCACATCTTTCTGCATCTCTTTTCACTGATGAGCAAGAAACAAAGAAAAAGAAGGAAGAAGAAGAAGAAGAAAATGATTCAGAAGAAGCCAGTTGACGAGTCCGAGGTGAGTTCGAAACCATAAAAACAACCTTTTCGTGAGCTATCCCTCCATCTTCTACATAAAGATTTCATGTTCTTTCCTTTTCTTAAGCCTTTTACTGTTACGTCCCAAACCAACTTTTGCCTACATGTTTCTGACCAGGACATGTTTGAAATCGAAACGGATGGGCCAAAATCAATAAATGACAAATTCTACCTATATTTCAAATAGACTACTAGTTTAAGAAGCACATACAGTCAGTCGAACAGTGGCACTAATACACCAATATATGTCAAATTCTAAAACATCACATTAATAAAAACAATAAAACACACGTATCTGATAAGTTTCCAATACATACCTGACAGGAGTTATACGAAAGTATTTCTAAATAGAAGTTTTGTGTATCATTGATTCTATTGTTTAAGATAGGCCTCATTACATTTTATTGTCGAGTTGGAACCCCATGTGATGGTGGTTTTGCAGTCAGCGCCAACTCGTTCTCTAACTTCTTGAATAACAAATGTTAAGGCATACACTAGCAAAATATACTTGGAAAGTGTGAACCTCACATTTAAATAGGGCATTCATCTGGCTCAGCTAAAAGACATTCTCATTAAGGAGGTAGATGCACGTGCACTTGCAAGTTGCAAAAGCAAGTGCAATGCGCGTGGCGCAATGCCCTAAATGGGACGCCAACTAAAGTTAACTCCTTTCCTTTAAAGAGAGAGAGGGGAAAAGTTTGGCAAAAGATAGATAAATTAAATGTGACTCGAGTTGTATACAACAACAACAACAACAAAGCCCTTGTCTCAATTTTTTTGGGGTGGGCTACATGAATCATTCTCTGCCATTCAACTCTACAGTGGGCAACCTCCTCACTCAAACTTACACATTTCAAAACCCCATTAATTGCTTCTACCCAAGTTCGTTTTGGTTTAGCTCTGGTCCTTTTTGCTCCCCTAATTTTCATCCTATCAACTTCCCTACTTGGGGCATTGTATGCGTCCAGACCACCTCAATCACGCCTCCCGCATTTTATCTTCAATTGAGTAATCTTTACTTTCTTCTGTATGCACACATTTCTTATTTTATCTTATAGAATGTTTTCACTCATCCACATAAACATCCTCATTCTGGCTACACTTATATTTTTGTTTTCACTCATCCACATTAACAACATCATTCTAGCTACACTCATTTTTTGAGCATGTTGTTCTAAAACCGCCCAACACTCTCATCCATAAAGCATGGCTTGTATCTTCCAATTGCACATGCTCCGGATGCACTTAGGCATTTTAACCAACCCACTCTAATTCTATGTGTAACGTCCTCCTCAACCAAAGTGGTTGCTCCTAGGTAACTATTGTTATGTCAATTTTTCTAAGACCAACAGTTGAGAAGGGCTTCCAAATAATTCAAAGTAGACAACTCCACAAACAGGGGCGGATGTAGCTTGGGCTCGGGGGGGCACGGACCCCACTGAAAAAAAACTACAGTGTAATTTTTTTTTATATAAGCATTATAGGAACCCAGTGAACTAAAAGAAAGGAACCCACTCAAAATTAATTAGCAACCCACATCTCTATAAGGACCCCACTGAACTAAATTCCTGGATCCGCCACTGTCCACAAAACCGCATTAATTATCCAAACTTACCTCCATTCCCAAACACACCCTAAATAATAAATAAAATAGAGAGGGGCAAAATTGCATACGAGTAGGAGCAAGCAAAGGAGAAGCCGGAGTTGCCCATCTTAGATACTGCGAGGCTGGTGAGCGTTCCGCTGCTCCGCTGGACCACATTACGGACAGCCAGATCAACCATACCAGTATCCACTTCGCGGCGGAGGCACCACTGCCCGAGGTCAATGTGGGCCCAGAAGTGGGGACCGTTTAGGGCGTTGCGCCACGCGGTGCAGACTAGGGGGACTTCACGAATCATGGCGTCGATGGGGAGGATTCGGACGAAAATTGAGATCAGGAGATCTGGGCTCAGCCCGGCCCATGGCCCGAAGACCAATTCGTTGTTGTCGGTGGTTGTTAGGGCCAGTTTTTTGTGAGGGGGATCGGGGGTTTTGAGAGCTAATGGTTTCTCCATTTTTTGTGTGTTCAAGTGTTTAAGAGTGCGAGCTTGACGACGAAGGAAAGGTGCGATATAGTCCCCCCTCTGGCTTTAAAAAGTGGGTTTGGTGGGCCTCAGTTTGGATCTCAGTTGGACCTGGTCGTTGGGCTTTCTCCACCTCTTTTGTTGACGCGGAATTTTTTTCCTGTGTGGTTGCGTTTAGGTCGTGACTCTCCATATTCAGGGGGATTCCTGTGAGCTCCTTTGCTTCTTGTTATCAGCTTCTACTTTTGTGCTTTGTTTTGTTTGTTCAGGTTCGATTGCGGGGGTGCCTGCCTGGTTTTTTTTTCCCTGCTGCATTGCTGTTGGATATACAGCGAATTTGCGGAACCTGTGGTGGATGATGATCCTGTTTTTCAGTTGCTGATTTTCTGTGGGTCGCTCTTGCCCTCAGGGACGGGGTCAGTTGTTGAAAACCGATTTAGGGAAAAATAATTTATTATTCTTGTTGTTCTTTATTCTTTACTGTATACATCCATATATAAGGATTACATTATTGGAGGAGAAGAAAAGGAGATTGAGAGAAGATTGAGGGGTGAGAGATTTGGAGAATCTGTTTTCTATAGATTAAGAAATAGAATATACATATTAGTGCTTACTACATTTCAACACTCTCCCTCAAGTTGGTGCATAGATATTGATCATGCCAAACTTGTCAACAAATTTCAAGAAGAGCCGACTCGAAACTGCCTTGGTCAGGATATCTGCGAGTTGATTTTCTGACTTCACTTTAGATATCTCAATGACTTTCTCATCCAATTTCTCCTTGATGAAGAATCTATCAACCTCTACATGTTTCGTCCTATCATGTTGAACTGGATTGGCGGCAATATCACATGCTGCTTGACTGTCACAATACACCTTCATACGTTTATTCGGACCACAACCTAAGTCCTGCAACAAGAGTTTTAGCCATAAAGCTTCCGCTATACATAGAGCTACTCTGCGATACTCAACTTCTGCACTAGAGCGTGCAACAACATTTTGCTTCTTACTTCTCCATGTAACTAGGTTTCCTCCAACAAATGAGAAATATCCACAAGTAGAGCACCTATCAATTATAGATCCTGCCTAATCAGCATCAGTATATGTCTCAACCTTCAAGTGACAATGTTTCGCAAATAGGACCCCCTTCCTAGAACAGACTTAATATATCTCAGAATTCTCATCACTGTATCCATGTGGTGTTCTTGAGGTGCATGCATAAATTGACTTATCACACATAAAGCATATAATAAATATGGCCGTGTATGCGCAAGATACATTAGTCGTCCAACCAATCTCTGATATCTTTCCTTATCACAAGGCACATGATCAGATTCGTTGCAAAGTTTCAGTCCTTCTTCTAACGGTGTACCAATCGGCTAACAAGCAGACATTCCAGTTTTCTTCAATAAATCGAGAGCATACTTTCTTTGAGACAGAAATATACCATTTCTTGAGCGAGAAACTTCAATACCAAGAAAATATCTCAAAGAGCCAAGATCCTTCATTTCGAACTCTTGTGACAAGTAGCTCTTCAATGCCATTTCTCCTCAAGATCATTTCCAGTTACTATCATGTCATCCACATATATAATGAGAGCAGTAATCTTACCTTCTTTCCTTTTCAGGAATAGGGCATGATCTGAATTACTCTGAAAATATCCGAATGTCTTCATTGATTTTGTAAACCTCCCAAACCAAGCTCTTGGTGATTGTTTGAGACCATATAGCGCCTTCCTCAACCGACACACATTATTACTTTGTTGGACTGGTCTATTGATCCTGGCGGTAGATCTATATAAACCTCTTCTGTTAATTCTCCATGCAGAAATGCATTCTTCACATCAAATTGCTCTAACGACCAGTCAAGATTTATAGCAAGTGACAGTATAACTCGAACAATGTTGAACTTTGCCACATGTGCAAATGTTTTCGTCATAATCAATTCCATAAATCTGAGTGTACCCTTTGGCAACCAGCCTTGCCTTGTACCGCTCTATCGAACCATCCGACTTATATTTCACTGTATAAATCCATCTGCATCCTACCGGCTTCTTTCCTGCTTGCAGTTCGACTATCTCTCAAGTCTCATTCTTCTTCAAAGACTTCATTTCCTCATCCATAGTTGTTTTCCACCTTGGATCGACTAAGGCTTCCTGCACACTGTTAGGAATAGATACAACAAATAATTGATTCACAAATGACTTATTTGATTCAGACAATCGGTGAGTGGACACATAATGACTCATGGGATACTTGACTTTACTAGTGGGATTAGGCTCATAAGTGGGTTTTGGGATACCTCTAGTAGTACGGTTTGGGAGTTCTCTTCTTGGAGCTTCGGACAGTGATAACGATTGGTTTTGGGGTTCTGCTGGGGGTAGAGATAGATCTGGTGGTGGAGATAGTTCAGATGGTGCTGGTGGTGGAGATGACTCATCTTCATGGAGGTTCGGCACTGACTGCAGTTCTTCGTAGAAATTTTCTTCCTCAACCAAGTCTTCATTTAAGTGATCATCACTACTTACATCCTGATTTTCTTCCCTTATATCTGATTGTTCAGTCTGAATAGTAACCACTTCATCATAGGCAAGAGTTTGAACTTCACTTTGGTACTCCTCCTGAAGTTCAACTTTAGAGAAAAAATACATCTCATCTTCATGGAACACAACATCCATAGTCACAAACATCTTTTGAGTTGGTGGGTGATAGTACCGATACCCTTTATTGTTCTGTGCATATCCCACAAAAACACAACGGAGAGCTCAAGGAGTTAACTTATTGCGTTCATATTGATGAAGATGAACAAATGCAACACACCCAAACACACGAGGTGGCAAGTTTATGACTTTTGATGCATTCACAGCTTCAGTTAATGCTTGAAATGGTGTGAGGAAGTTTAGGATATTAGAGGAAACTCGGTTGATTAAGTATGCAGCAGAAACAAGGGCTTTTTCCCAATAAATGAATGGCATATTTCCATGGATGAGAGAAGCACGGACCACTTCGAGCAAGTGTCTATTTTTCCTTTCTGCAACTCCATTCTGTTGAGGTGTATATAAGCATACAGTCTGGTGAACAATTCCGTATTCCACTAAATATTGTTGCAAATTTGAATTCAGGTACTCTCCGCTCTTATCACTCCTAAGAACTTGAATCTGTAATTTATACTAAATCATAACATGCTTGTGAAATTTCTGAAACAAGCCACTAACTTCACTTTTCGACTTTATCAAACAAATCCAGGTCATACGGGTTCAGTCATCAACAAATATCACAAACCATTTGGCTCCTCCAAATGTAGTGGTTTTGGATGGACCCCAAACATCATAATGAATAATCATAAATGGAAAGGAGCTTCTACTTGGATTTGGGGGAAAAGAGACACGGTGACCTTTTGCGAGTTCACACACATCACACCGAAAGGCAGATATATCCATCTTCAAAAATAAACTTGGAAATAATTTCTTTAAATAACCAAAAGAAGCATGTCCTAGATGTCGATACCATAGCCATATATCTGATTTCTTCTTCTCATCTTCAGATCCTTCCACACTTAGGGCTTGAGTCAACTTGTTTAAACTTTCAGATTCTAAATCCAGGTAATAGGGCTTCCCGTGTCTAACTCCATAACCAATCGTCTTGCAGTCCGAATATCCTTAAACACACAATGTGAAGCCCAAAAAACTACAATACAATGTAAGACAGTAGTTATTTGAGCAACAGATAATAGGTTAAAATTCAAGGATGGCACAACTAGGGCAGTATCTAAGGTTAGGTTGTTTGTGAGATGTATGGTACCCTCGCCAGTAACAGTGGTAGGATCACCATTGGCAGTGGACACAGTTGATTTGGTGGATGGTTGAAAATTTTGAACTTGTCTAGAATCAAAAGTCATATGGTCGGTAGCACCCGAATCAATTATCCATGCATTATTCACAGCAGAAGCAGAAATATTAAATACCTTACCATCATTACCTGCAGCTGTAACTAATATAGAGGCGAGTCCAATACTCTTCTCAACTCCATCAGTTTGTCCCATGGTAGCGGCATAAGAAAAACAACAGATCTGATCTTCAGCAACCAATAGCAAACGACACAACTTGGCCAATAACAGCAACTAGCAACATAACAAACAGCACTACTAACAGCAACAGAAGGTGAAGAACAACAAACACCAACAATCCCCAATCAAAGAACAATAAACAGAACCACGACAGGGATCCTCTTTGGCTTGCGGATCCAAATAGCAAACAGGAGAAACAACAACAACAGCACAAGGGAAAAGAGAGAGCAGCAACTCAAAGAGACAGCACAGCAACAATATCAAGGGGCTTCTGTGTTGGCGTCGACTGGCTTGACGGTGACGGACGGCGGTGTCAAAGGCGAGTGGTGCGACCAGAAACAGAGCGGCACTGGCAGATCGATGCAGGGCGACGTTGGGGGAAGAGAGGAGCAGTAATGGGTTCTGGGTTCTTGGTTGATAATGTTGAGGAAGAGGAGAAGAGCGGTGCTAGGGCGGGAAAACGATGGAGAGGGGTTGGGGTGCTGGCGCGCGTCAGGGGGCACGACGGAAGACGACGACGGGGTTGGGGGTCGCCGGAGTCGGGGGCAGCACTGGTTGTCGATGACTGGTCGGGATGAGGTTCACCGGGATCAGGATCGGTGGGGATCAGAGAATAAGAAAGATTAGAAAAACAGGTTCAGATCTCCTATTTTTCTTGCTCTCCACCAAGTCTAGATCTTATTAGGCTCTGATACCATGTTGAAAACCAATTTAGGGAAAAATAATTTATTATTCTTGTTGTTCTTTATTCTTTACTGTATACATCTATATATAAGGATTACATTCTTGGAGGAGAAGAAAAGGTGATTGAGAAAAGATTGAGGGGTGAGAGATTTGGGAAATCTGTTTCCTATAGATTAGGAAACATAATATACATATTAGTGCTTACTACATTTCAACATCAGTGAGGGCTGCTAGCTGAGCAGCCGGGTATGGATGATCTTTTACAGCGCATCGTTCTTTTTTTGCGGCAGCAGCAGTCATCGTAATTCTCTTCTGGCACCTTTAGCCTGATCTGTTTTGTTTGTTGGCTGCTGCTCTTTGTTGTTTTGTTTATTTCTGTATTTTTTGGGAAATTACCTCTATTGCTGCTGGATAGCTCAGTGGTTTTCTTTGTTCACTGTCCTTTTTTTCCGTTTTACAGTGTGTAAAATGTTCTGTATATATTACGTTATTATTTTTTATTTATTTATGGGGCTGGAGTCTTTAGACTATATCCATGTCATCAAAAGAATAAAGAATTTAAGGGGGAGTTAGATAAATAATAGTAAGATTTCTAATAAGATGGTTTTCATTTAGTCTTTAGTTCAGTTGGTTGTCTATTTTGTCGAATCAGTGTTGCATTTTTTTATTTTTATTTTTTTTGGGTCAAACCGTGTTTGCTAGCTTAGGCAATGATATTCTTTGATTGTCTTAATGCATTTGCTTACGTGTAGTCCGCTTATAATTTTATTAATGAAACTCCTAGAAGATGTCGCTGGCTAATTATAAACGGAGAATGAATTAATATTTTTGGAGTTAGGTGGATTTTGGGAAGGCAAGGCGCCCTTATTGAGCCATCAAATTTGGGCCACTGTGCTGAAAATGGTCTGCAATCTGATATCAATGAGGAGGATGGGGATTGGAATGAGGAGCTCATATATCTAGTTTGTTTGAAAATGAAACTGCCTAGCCAACCAAGTTGGTTTGATCCTTCTAAGCAAAGACTTATTGATTTGGATGTCGGATCGTAGAGGACGTTAAATATGTATATTCGAGTATTGTTTTGAGAAAGCAACAGAGTAATGGCTCACCAATCATTAAGAAACTGTGGGGAAGAAAGGGCATGCAACCACGGGTTACACATTTCGTTCGGCCAGCATTATCCGACCGCCTCATGACGAACACAGTGAGGAAACGGGCTATTCATGGTCCATGGCAGATGTGTTCCTTGTACAACAAAACTCTATCACACATATATACTTACTGCCCCAGAGTGAAAGAGGTATGAGACTTATCTCATTTAAATCATCAGATTGGTAGTGATGATGATATGGCTCATGTAATATTGAGATGGTTGGAATTGAGAGGTGGCCATGTGGAATTTTAATAATGGTGTGAATTTAATGTGGTGTATTTGGAATGCAAGGTGTAATCATGTTTTCTCTAGAAAACAATTCACAACAGAAGATGTGATCCGAGCAAGCCTAAGCATTCTGCAACTAGCCAGAGTGGAGTATTTGGTCCTGCGCAGTGGCCGAGGCCAATAGAAGGCATGCTGAAAGTTAATGTCGATGCTGCAATGGGAACGGGCGTGGCAGTGGCAGCAGACCTTATTAGAAATCACAGGGATGAGGTTTTCCTCCTACGAGCAGACCATGTGAATTGTGTAATGGTGCTTAATCTCCAAAGCGAACGAGTCCTTCTAGTTAGTGACTCCGCAACCGCAAGTGTAGTGGAGTGGATTACCAAGCCAACAGCTGAACCACCATGGATTGTCAAACACTTCATTATCAGTCGTCGTGAACTTGCTAAGACTCCCTAATCTTGTAATCAAACATGAGAGACAGGGTATGAATGTCGCAGCACATAAGTTGCTAAGCATTGTAATTCTGGATGTTGGGATGAAAACTCTCTGTCCCCCTACTATTTATGATGTTTTGTTTGATAGTTGGCGAAGTAGAGATCAATGCTTATCATCAAGGTTGCCCCCTAGTGGAGGCAGTGAAGGCGGGCGGCTCAGGCCCCGAATTTTGTACATTTTTAGGGAGCCCAAATTTATTTTTTCTTGTATTTATATATATATATATATATATATATATATATATATATATATATATATTGTGCGTAATATTTTTAAAGTAATATAATATAGCACGTGTTAATAAATACATATTTTTAAAAGTAATATAAAGAGTATAGTGAGAGAGTTTGAGTTATACGTGTAATGCACGTAAATTGATAGATTTAAATAAAGTGTATAATGGGAGAGTTGGAGTTGCACGTGGAATGCACGTAAAGTGGTAGATATACAAATGACACTAAGGCCTTCTCCCATTATAATATTAGAGAATTAGAGATTAGAGATATATCCGTTTTTTGGTAATTGTAGCAAAAAATAATTTCCAATTTTTTTTTTTTAACAATTAAAAAAAAACTGTATGGAGCCCATTTCGGAAAGTTTGTCTCTGGCCCCCATAAACTCAGAGCCTGCCCTGCTTATCATAATAAAATTTGGCCATGGGCCTTTTACAAGAAAAAAACAAACAAACAAATATAATTATAACCTATTTACTTGCTTGTAGCCTTGTACTCTTTGTTTTTGTAGTCCTACGGAGAAACAATTTGGTGCATGCTATGCGAAAAGACTGGCATGTACGCAAGCTATCATAATCAGTTCATTTTGATTGTAAGCAGAACAAAATGCTAGAAATAAAGTTGCCACTTTTTCAAAGATTAAAAGGGAAAATCTACAGAAGCCCAAGCAATCAAGCATGAGGGGAAAAAAACATGTCCACCATGTTTTACATGTTCATCACCAATCGTTTTCACCACTTGGTATCTAAGTGTGCCCGACCTTTATTCTCCGAAGAGATCATACAATGAAGCTAACGTGGATAAAATCTGATTCAATCTGAACCATTTGCTCCCCTTAGGATCCGCAACTTTTCGATCATCAGGTCTGTTGATCCTACGGGCCTTCTGTGGGTTGGCCAATAGAGAGAGGGTCGACCCGGCCTATTAGGGTCCCCTCTCTCTGCCTATAAATACCAGGCCTCCTCCCCACTATAAAGGTAATGAATTTTTCTCCACCTGAACCCTATCTTTCCTTTCTTCTAGTGACTGATTAAATCGTCGGAGGGCCTGCCACCAGGATCTCTTCCGGTGTTTCTAGGCATTGTGTAGGTGTTCAGGGGCGGTCAGCTATCAATAGCACCACCTCTCTTTTTCCAGACGAAATCCCCATCTCAGTCCAGATCTGCGGCTGAGATTTGTCACAGACATGTCTCTTCCACTATAATAAAACAAGAATTCACATATGTTGCTCCCACCTCTGAATCAGCAGCATCATATTGGCGCCGTCTGTGGGAATGCAGACAGACTGACTCAATTCCAGACTCGGATCTCACCCAGGAGCCGTCCCTCTTCACGGCACCCAAAGCGAAGAGAGCGTCCACGGCGGGACGTCAGGCCAACCCTCATCCTTCTCGCAATCACGTGAACACGCAGGGGTCTTGAAGACAGCAAGCCGTGGGTTTGTCAGGACTTGGTCCGAGTGCTTCATGCTCGATCGCCGTTGACCTTCAGTACGTCATCAACAATCGGCAGCCAGTGGAGGATCTCCAGCACCAGCTCAACCACTCGAGAGGCGGGGTCGCCCCCTCAAACCAGGCTCTGACCCACAGCGTTCACCCTTCCTAGGGTTGGGAGCAGAGGCGCAGCTGCTCCCTAAGGTACGGGCCACCCCCGAACTGTAACACCCCGAAATCCAAATAAGGCCGAATTCGAAGTTCCACTGGATCTTTACACTTCTCTTCGTACAATTCTACAAGGAAATAAAAACTTTTATTACATCAGAGTTACATTTAAACATCGGAAGAAAAGTTACAATAATTACATGAATGAAATAAAACAACACTCGAATAATTCTTTAAGCATCAATTCCTCCTTAGCCTTTTTCATACACTTTATCTTGCATAGAAACTGTGGGTACGTCAGTTCATTCAACTGACACAAGGATATAATACATCAATTTTCTCTTACTTAGAAAGCACACCCTTATCACAAACAAAACTACGGGGACTATCCTATTGATGTCGTGTTGTGCTATGTACTTGGTCCTTAATACAGTTATTTATATTACATGACACTAATGCGCACTTGTTCGGATTCTATGCAATCCATACTACATAGGTCCGAGGGCAAGCCCTTAATCGTAGTTTATCTTGTAGGGTTCAATCCCTCGCCATGATTTAAACTACTACGGTAACTACGGTAAGTATTCTAGATATTCTATAAGTTACGAGTCCACTTACAGGCATCCTGGAGAGAACCCCATGCACTGACACATGACTCATCATGCAGGCATCTTGTGGTTAATTCACCTCCGCCATGGACCATGGCACCACCCGTAGTCACCAAATATCCCACAAGCGTCGCCACCGGGACGGTACTCTGGAGTAGTATCCACGCCCTAATCATGACGCATCATGAGGACATCCTATGAATACTCTCATGCCGCCAATCCATTGGCCTTCATACTCATATTTTTCTCTTACTTTCATCACATCTTCACTATGTATCTAGTCCTTAAATTATTGGAATCATGAATAAAATCAATCCCCTAGAGTTAGCGCTTCCCCTATACCGGTCTTACGGTCTTACACATTAATTCAACAACATGACCCAAACTTGGTCTTTTCATTTCAAATCTTATCTCAAAGAATTTATTCAACGCCGGTATGAGGCTTAGCTACACTCTAGTCCTTTAATCTCATTTCATGTTCACAGATTTGAGTATTCATACTCATAAAATCTTTCTCATAAATCAACATGATTTCTATTTCATTCTTATGTATAATTTCATGTATATCACTACAATTCATTTATTCACTTGTTAACATTCATACATACACTTCACAAAATTTCTTTACATTCATAATGTCATCTTTGCACTTATTAGGCCAAAATTACATTTATCTTACTTAAATTTTGCATGTCACAATTTTCATTTTAAAAGTAGCTCTACTCAGCAAGTATTTATTTAATTAATAAATATTATATTCTAAGAAATTGTATCAAGATTCTTTTTCTCAAATAACCTTCAGTTCTCATTATAATAGATCAAAATGAAAGAAACAATTTTCATGAAGTCTAGGAATTTTTAGAATAAATCTAACATATTTCTTTCCTCAATTTTTAGAACACTTGAAAACTTTTTTTTGTTGTTGAAATATTTCACCAGCCGAAAACCGTGATAGTCGACTGTTGAGATAGGCCAGTCGGCTGTTCTGCGAGGATTTAAAACTCGAAAACCAATAGTCAGGACCGTGATAGTCGACTGTTAAAATATAGCTGGTCGACTGTTCTGCAACTAAATTCCGAAGTTTATTACCTGACAGTCGACTGTCGACTCTAGTTCGGTCGACTGTCGATTGCACCAGGTTGCAATTTTAAGTAGATCATGAATATATTTTCGACATTAGAATTCAACAATTTAGCACTACCATTATCACAAAAGATTGTTTTTCTTATTTTCTTTTATTTCTACAAACATTTCTAGGACAAAATTCTCTTTTATTACACTAGTGTTCCCTTAATTTAGACAATACAACTTCAATGGTTCACTTAATCAACTTATCATTACATAAGCACAATTTTCTCAATTTAGCATGGCTCAAACATATGTTTCATGGCAATACGATCAATTATAGCATGAAAATCACAATTGTATCAACTAGCAAGTCAATTCACCAAGCATTTATTTTATCTACAATTTTTCTCTATATACACAAACATAGGCCAATCTACTTAGTTTTTCTTAGCAATTTTATCAACCAAACCCTAACATGATATCTAGTTAGAAGTTTGAGAAAATAATCCACCTTTATGGAGAGAAACAACTAAGAACTCCTAAAATCTCCTAGAATGAACGATTGGATCCTTCTCCTCCTAGCTTGAGTGGAACCCGAGCTCCTCTTCTTGCTCCTATGGTGTAGGCCGGCCACCTCTTGAAAGAACACACACACAAATAAATCCCTCAATCTTTTACTCACCAAAACTCTCAATCTTTTCTCACTCTAATCTTTCCTTTCTTAATCAATTCTTCTAGTGTACTAAATGAGAAGAACTGGGGGGTATTTATACATTTTTTGAGTGAGAATAGATGGCTAGGGTTTAATCAAATGGTTAGGGATCAAATACTAGGATGAGTTAGGGAGTTGTAGCAACTACCCATGATTGAGAAACTACCTCTCCACTACCTCCATCTCTCCCTCTCTCTTTGTCCACCATCCGGCCACCCCCCTATGGGCTCCAAACACGTGCTAGTGCAATGCACGTGTTATCAAAACACCCCCCTAGTTACTAGTTTGTACAAGCTTAATTAATTTAATTTGCTACAAATCTAGTCTACACTACAAGTCATGTTAGTTAAAGAGAATTTAATTAATGGGCTCACACTAATGGGCTAAAAGTTCATGGGTTTCTAAATAATTTGGTTAATTAATTAGGGTGGGCTAGAATGAGACAAATAGGCCTAGTGTTTAAATAGACTTTCTAAATAAGAAAGAGAATAATTAAAACATTTATTCATGAAGAATAATTTTAGGGAAAATGTACTATAAATTTGCACGTGCACAACATGTGAAATCAAACAACTCTTATTTAATTATAGCTAAAAATTCGGGATGTTACATGAACAGTCAAGGCAAACAGGTCCCGGTCACGAGGGCCGAGTTCCGGAATTTCTGAAATAAGGTCCTTCAGGCCTTCCGGGGTGGCCCGAGAATCGAGCGTCAACACGACAACCCTCGCCTGGAAGAAGCCCAGGGCAGTGAGTCTCACGGCTCAACTCAGCTAGCATGACGGGATGAGGTCGTCCTTCAGTGCCTACAAGAAATGGAGAATTGCTTAGCCCGGGTCGGCGAAGGCGGGTCACAACCCAACCGGGGGTATCAGCCTAGCCGACCCCCGTTCTCCGCTAAATCCTCGATGCTGAGATTTTAAGGATTTCAGGTTTCCTCAGTTCGAGACATACAGTGGAGAGAGTGATCCTGCTGATCACATGGAAGGGTTCAAAACCCTCATGATGATTCACAGTGCCTCGGATCCTCTCCTCTATCGCTCGTTCCCGGCCACGCTGCGTGACCCGACATGGGAGTGGTTCTCCAAGTTCGTCCCCAACTCGATTTTCTCATGACCAGCTCGAGGCGAGCTTCCTTGCTAACTTCATGACCAGTCGCAAGCTTGAGAAGATGAGCACGTCCCCCGTAGATCTCAAGCAGAAGGAAGGAGAGTCCCTTCAAGACTTCGTACGAAGGTTCACTACCGAGGCTAGGTCAGTCTCTTCTCTCGACGTCGGCATCGCGCCCACAGCCTTCCGGCACAATGTTTGTCACGGCCAGCTGAAGGCCTCCTTGGCGAAGAAGCCGCCCATCGACTTTTCCAACCTCCTCAATATGGTCAAAAAATACGTCCGAGTCGAGGAGGCTCTGCACCCTGAAATCCCCAAAGAAACCCCATCCAAGGGGAAAAGATAAATCGATGACTCTGAGCCACCGAAGAAGGCTCAGAAAGATGCATTCGCTCAGAAATGATGGCCTCCTGTCCCACACTTCGAGAGGTTCACTCTGCTAACTTACAGTGTGTCAGCCATCCTCATGAAGACCGAGGACAAGGGGATGGTCCGCCATCCTCCCCGAGCAAACAACAACAAGAAGAGGCACAAGAGGATCTACTGTCGGTTCCATTGGGACCATGGGCACGAGGCCGACAATTATCGGGCTCTCAAAGACGAGATTGAGACTTTCATCCAAAGGGGGTACCTAAGGGAGTTCACTCGAACTAACCTGAGGGACCCAAGGTTTTTGGTCCCTCCTCGAACGGCCAGCCATCGTCTAGAGGTGGAACCCGAGCCTGAAGAAGTCGAGGGGCCAGCCATTCTTCACTATGTCCACAGCAAACCCATGGGGGGGGAGAGTCGAGCACCTCCCGCAAGGCTTTCGTACGGGATGTTAATACAATCGACAACTATCCGCTCCTATGGATCAAGGAGTGGCGGTCTCATTCTCCAGCGAAGATCTGGAAGGCGTCTAATTTTCTCATTGCGATGCCCTAGTAGTCAGCCTCGGCATGGTTAATCATGAAATCTGTCACATCCTAGTTGACAATGGGAGCTCAATCAATATACTGTTCCTGGATGCATTCAAAAAGCTCAAACTCTCTCACGAGAGGTTGAAGCCAGCCGGGTATACACTCCATGGTTCTCGGGTGTCCCTGTCCAAATTGAGGGAATCGTCACTCTCGACGTAACAGCCAGAACGACCTCGACCATCTGAACAGAGACAATGGACTTCATGGTGGTCAACGTCAAGGTTGCCTATAATGCTATCCTCGGTAGACTTGGCCTATGCTCTCTCCAGGCGGTGCCCTTCGCCTATCACCTGAAGTTAAAATTTCCTACTGACCACGGGGTCGGTATTGTCCGAGGTAATC
Source organism: Hemerocallis citrina (assembly GCA_017893485.1). Classification (NCBI taxonomy): domain Eukaryota; kingdom Viridiplantae; phylum Streptophyta; class Magnoliopsida; order Asparagales; family Asphodelaceae; genus Hemerocallis; species Hemerocallis citrina. Next base: position 99,222,664 of record CM030361.1, read on the forward strand.
AGGAATCCGCCTGTGCATGCTATATGGTCACAGTGGGGGGTAGGGTCTTCTCCCTTGACGCGGTGGAACTCCCATCTGAAAGGAGCCAGTTGCACTCGGAGCCCATCGAAAAATTGGAGGAGGTCCCTTTCTTCAGGGAGGACGAATCTAAATAGATCTGAGTGAGCCAGTCTCTCACTGCAGACCTGAAGCTGGCCATTATTGGTAGCATACGTCGGAATACTGACCTCTTCTCATGGACGCCTCGAATATGCCAGGGGTTTCGGAAGAACTCATCATGCCTAAACTAAGCGTCCACTCGGACTCGAAGCCAGTCCAGCAGAAGCGGCGTAAGTTCACTCCCGATAAGCAACAGGCGATAAAGGAAAAAGTGGACAAGCTCCTCTCAGCACGTTTCATACAAGAAGTCAACTACCCGTAATGGTTGGAAAATGTTATAATGGTGAAGAAACTGAGTGGCAAGTGGAGGATCTGTATAAACTTCACAGACCTAACAAGGCATATCCTAAAGAACCGTTTCCCCTCTTGAGCATCGACGCCCTGATAGATGCGACCGCGGGTCATGAGTTTCTAAGTTTCATGGATGCATTTTCAAGCTACAACCAGATCAGAATGTTCCCCCAGACATTCCCAAGACCGCCTTCGTGACGGACCAAGGCCTCTACTCTTACCGGGTCATGCCCTTTGGGCTGAAGAATACTGGTGCCACATATCAAAGGCTCGTAAACTGGGTCTTTAAGGAGCAGATAGGCCGGAATAAAGAGGTATATGTCGACGATATACTCGTCAAAAGTTGCAAGGGATAAGATCACGTCAGCGACCTCGAAGAGGCTTTCGCGGTCCTGCGATCCCACAATATGAGACTCAACCCCTCCAAATGCGCCTTCGGTGTCACCTCGGGGAAAATTCTCGGATTTGTGGTTAGCCAGCGAGGCATCGAGGCAAACCTCAAAAAGATTCAGGCCATACTGGACATGGCCCCTTCAAGAAATGTCAAAGAAGTCGAACGGCTCACGGGTCGACTGGCTGCCATCGACCGTTTTCTCTCCAAATCCAGAGAGAAGTCGCTCTCATTCTTCAAAGCCCTCTGGGGGCAAAAACCTTCGAGTGGGAAGATCCTCAATGAGAGGCTTTCGATCAGCTGAAGGCCAACCTGGACAACCCCCCACTCGAGCTGGACGAGTCCATCTTTCTCTATCTCACTGCTTTGGAACACGCGCTCATCACCGAGCTAGTCAGGGAAGAAGACGGGGTCTAGAAGCCCATCTATTATGTCAGTAAAGTCATGTACGACGCTCAACTTCGATATGCAAGGATGGAAAAGGTCGCCTATGCATTGGTGATGGCTTCTCGGAAACTCCGACCGTACTTTCAAGCCCACTCCATCCAAGTCCTTTTGGACCAGCCTCTCAAGACGGTCCTCAACAAACCTGAGAGTTCTGGCTGCTTAATCAAGTGGTCAATCAAGCTGAGCCAGCACGACATCAGCTACCAACCTTGGACAGCCATCAAAGGGCAAGCCTTTGCAGAATTCATCACGGAATGTACCATTCCCGAAGCATCTGAAGTCTGAGAGGATGAACCAGTTTGGGAGATCTATGTTGACGGATCATCCTGCGAGGGTTGAAGCGGAGCTGGCATCATGCTTAGAAGCCCTGACAACTTCATCCCCCATACTCCTTGCATCTCAACTTCCAGGCCTCCAAGAACGAGGCAAAATATGAAGCCATGATCGTCGGGCTCATGCTAGTCCACAAGGCAGGGACAAGACGAGTAAGGGCCTTCAGCGACTCTCAACTCGTGGTCAATCACATTCCCGGAGGATCCAATACTTGGCATGCATTAGGCAACTTGTAACAGTCTTTGAGGGTGCCGCTTTTGAGCGCATTCCGAGGGAGCAAAATAGTCAAGTTGATGCCTTATCCAAGCTCATCTCGTCGTCCTTCGAGGGCCTAGATCACACTGCCCTCATTGTGATTCTGCTCAAGCCTAGCATTAAGAACCCTGAGGTCCTTTGCATCAACTCAGACATCGAAGCTGGCACATGAATGGATCCCATCCGGAAGTTCTTGGCAAATGGCGAACTCCCACTAGACCCGGCCGAAGCCAGGATGATAAGAATCCGATCAGAAAGATTGACCTTGATCGATAATGTACTATTTAAGTGCTCATACACTAAGGTGGACGGGAGACCATATCTCTGACGTCTGAGTCTCGATGAAGCCAAGTATGTTCTAGACTAGCTACACGAAGGAATTGGGGGATTCAATTTGGACAGCAAGTCGCTCTCAAGGAAAGTACTCAACCACCGTTACCATTGGCCAACCATATTCAAAGACACCCATAATCTTGTGAAAATGTGTGGCCCTTGCCAGAGATTCTCTTCGATCAGAAGATTGCCCTAAGCCGAACTCAAATCAATTACCAGTTCAACATCCTTTTCCTTGTGTGTGTGTGTGGGGGGGGGGGGGGGGGGGGTGGATCTAGTCGGCCCTTTCTAAAGGCCACGAGCCAAAGATGCTTCCTCATAGTGGCCAACGGCTATTTCATTAAATGGGTCGAGGCAGAACCCTTGGCCAAAATCACTGAGCATCAAGCCCAACAATTCTTTTGGAAGCACATCATTTGTTGGTTCGAGATCCCGCAGGTGCTCATCACTTATAACAGAACTCAATTCGCTGGTGAAATTTTTCGAAAGTTCTGCGAAGATTTCGGAGTCCAGTAGCGGTTCTCAGCAATAGCACATCCCCAGTCAAATGGTCAAGCCGAAAATGCCAACTGCCAAAATTTTGAAGGTCTCAAAAACTGTTGGACAAATCTGCTAAGGGGCTGTGGGTAAAGGAACTGCCGAGCATCCTTCAGTCATATCGAACAACCAAAAGAATACCCACGGGCGAGTCCCGATTCAATTTGACTTATGGGATGATGTGAATTATTTGCAAGTGTACAAAATCGCAACAAGTAGTATAAATAAGTGAAAAGAGTGTCGAACCCACAAGGACTAATTATTTTACTGAGTACCAAAATTACTAAATTAACTACTATTTGGAAGATCAAAAAGATGATAAAAAATAGCAACTAAATTAAATTAATCTATATGAAATAAATAAACTAATTAAAATGGAACGAGGTCCGAAATTTTGTTATTTGTTAATAGCAAAACTAATTCTAGGGCTTTTGATTTCACCTAGTTAATCTCACACAATTTATAACTCCATGTAAATAAAAGTATTATTTTTCCAAGCTGTAGACCAAAATCCCCAAATTATTCAATATTCTCTCTTAAGCAATATCAAAAACATTCTCAACTAATTATTTATCATAGTTCATGCACAAATTTCTAATTGAAAATTCATTAAGATCTATGGATTTCTTAACGGTCACATTAACAGCGGTTCGTTCTTGTAACGGTGTTTAATTTTATTAATTCAAAATCACAAATTACCAGTTCGGTCTCTCCATGATTTAATAAGTCATACAAAAGTTGGCTAAACAATTGTAAGTATTAAGAACAAAATTCAAACACACAACCATAGAAAAATAGAAAAATAATATAGAATTAAAATTGTGTTCTCAAAACTCGGCTACATCAAAGCCCTAGAAAAATAAATTAGTTCATAATAAATTTGCAACTAACAAATACTATCTTGGATTGCATAATAAAAATTAGAAGAAGAAAAGAGAGACAGAAAGAACTCTGTTTTGTAAAAAAAAAAATCCAAACCGAACGCCTCGAATCGTGTGCGCCAAGTCAGATCCCTGCTGTCTTTCTCCTTCTCTCTCTTCTTTTCCTCGATTTCTGTGCCAAAGCAACCAAACCCCCTTCTTCGCTGCTTCTCTTTTAAATTTTTTTCTCTCCAGGGTGTCCACGCCGCCACCTACCACCCAGCCGCCATGTCAGCGCCCAACTTCTCCTCCTTTTCCTCTTTTTCCGTTCTCTCTCTTCTTCGTGTTCCGCGCTGCCACACCTAGGACCCCTCTATCTTCTGTTCTCCTCTGTCTCTCTAAATGATGTATTTATTTATTTATTTATTATTATTATTAATACGAGGTCAGCTGTCGCACTCCCTCTCTCGTTCAGCATTCCCTTCTTCTTTCTCTTGCTGTTGTATTTATAGGAACATGAGTAGGACTATTAGGGTTTATTTTTGCATAAAACCTCACATCTTCCTTTATTTCTTTCCTTTTTCTGATTTGCTCTTTATTTCTTTCTTCTTTTTCTTCTCTTTCTCTTCTTGAAGCACGTGCTGCACACAAACAAAAATAAAATCAGAATTTAGGATTTAAAAATAAAATTAATTAGTTTAAATTAATTAAACTAACTAATAATCACATTAGATCGTTTAAACCCTTTTTAAATTTGTTTATTTCTTTTTCACCCTCCATTGATAATTAAAATTCCTATTTTGCTTTTCACATGGCCAAATTGTAAAATTCATGTTCTCACAAATCAATACAAATTAATAAATCTTTCTGCTTGGTTTCTTTGTTAATTTTTTACTAAAAATATTCACCTTTTGCATAAAAAAATATTATTCCTTCAAAAATAATTAATTAACTGAAATCTATGGAAATGAGATTAATTATTAACATGATAGACGAATACACGTAATTTTTATGAGTAAATGAGTACAAATATTTACATAAAATTAGACACATCATGGGACAGAGGCTGTCATCCTCCTAAAAATTGGGCTCCCCTCGCCTAGGACCATGGGCTTCAACGAGGAATCGAACTGGGGCAACCTCAGGGCAAACTTGGACCTAATCGACGAGATCCATGAAAAGTCCTCGATCAGAAAAAATATTTATTAGCGGTGCATTGAAAGATTCTACAACAAGAAAGTCTGTTCGACCGACATCAAGAAGGACGATCTCGTGCTCAGGAAGCTTGCTATTTTCGACCCTACCAAGAAAGAAAATTTGCCCTGAACTAGAAGGACCCGTATAAGGTCTCCCAAGTGGTGCGTCCAGGCACGTACCGAATCGAAGATCTGGGGGGCAGGGTAATCAAGAGACCGTGGAACGCGGAGCATCTTATTAAGTTCCATGAGGGGCCATGAGGACTAACAGAGACGTCTGTGGTTGTAATAGGCGCTACGCCTCTTTTCTTTTGTACCCAACCGATGAATAAAAACAATAGAATTTTTTTCGAAACAGGTCAAAATGTCTCAGCTTTAGTCCTCCAAATGAGGGATTTCTCAACCTCTCAGGACCTCGCCACTTTCGCATAAGCTCTGCGCTCGACATTAACCTCGAGCAAGCTCCTGGCTTTCGCATAAGCTTGGCACTCGACATTAACCTCGAGCAACCTCTTGGCCTTTGCGCTAAGCTCAGCGATGACGCTCGACGTTAACCTTGAGCCAGCTCTTGGATCTCTCAAGTTCTCAACGCTCGGTGTTGACTCTCTACACTAACGAGAGATTCCTCAATCTCTCAGGTCCTCGCCACTTTCGTATCAGCTCGGCGCTCGACATTAACCTCGAGCAAGCTCGACGCTCGACGCTCGACATTAACCTCAAGCAAGCTCCTGGCCTTCGCGCTAAGCTCGGCAATTGGCGCTCGATGTTAACCTCGAGCCAGCTCTTGAATTTCTCAAACCCTCACCGCTTGGCATCGACTTTCTACACTAAAGAGGGATTTCTTAATCTCTCAACATTAACCTCGAGCTTGCTCTTAGATCTCTTAAGTCCTCACCGCTCAGCATTGACTCTCCATACTAACGAGAGATTCCTCAATCTTTCAAGTCCTCACCGCCCAGCATCGACTTTCTACACGAACGAGAGATTTCTTAATCTCTCAAGTCTTCGCCGCTCGGCATCGACTCCCTACACTAACGAGAGATTTCTCAATCTCTCAAGTTCTCTCCGCTCGGTGTCGACTCTCCACACTAACGAGAGATTTCTCAATCTCTCACGTCCTCACCGCTCGGCTTGGACTTCTACCCTGAACAAGAGATTCCTTAATCTCTTAAGTTCTCGTCGCTCGACGTCGACTCTCTACACTAACGAGAGATTTCTCAATCTCTCAAGTCCTCGCTGCTCGGTGTCGACTCTCTACACTAATGAGAGATTCCTCAATCTCTTAAGTCCTCACTGCTCGGTGTTGACTTTCCACACTAACGAGAGATTTTTCAATCTCTCACGTCCTTGCCGCTCGGCTTGGACTTCGACCCTTAATGAGAGATTTCTTAATCTCTCACGTCCTCGCCGCTCGGCTAGGACTTCAACCCTTAACGAGAGATTCCTCAATCTCTCAAATCCTTGCCGCTCGCATCGACTCCCTACGCTAAAGATAGATTCTTTAATCTCTCAAGTCCTTGCCGCTCGGCACTAGACATATACCTCAAGCCAAGCTCATGAATCTCTCACGTCATCGCCACTTGGCATCGACTCAGTGGAAAAATTTCTCAACTTCTCGAGTCTCCACCTTTCTTCGCCGAACTCGAACACTAACCCCTACGAAAGTTTTAACTTTATTTACGGCCCTCGCCTTCAGCGAGGACCTTGAGATCCACGCACTGAGTCGGTCCCCCTTCCACCCACTGAAGGCTAGGGGTAGAGCAGCCTTCACGCCGCTATCCCTAACTGTCAGCGAATGATAGAAGACCACCCATCGTGAGAAGAGGAATGAGAAGTGGATGGAGGAGGGGTTATATAGCCCAAGGAGAAAGGGAAACTCGAGAAACGTGATGCTGACATGGACGAATCTCAGCCAATCTCCCACATCCAATGGCTAGAAAAAGCATCGATACATCTCCCAAGGCCCAAACATTCCGCCTCTAGACGAGGTGCATTTATGACGGCGAAAGACGAAACATCTCCTATTCCAGTCATTCAATATCACCGGAAGATGTAACGTCACACATTCAACACATCCAAATCGAAGTCGAGCTCAAAAAGTGGAAAGACCAGTTTATTACAACATACAGGAGTTCATTGATACAATCGGCAGGGCCGTAGGGGATGTGATTACAACAATGTTATAACTAATACAAACTCGTCCTACACCTCTGCTTGGGGGGCCTTAAGAAGGATGCAAACCAGCTCGAGCCCAACCAAACACGTTTACTCGCTGAAGAGCCCATCAAGATCCCTAGGAGATGCTAAGGTGGATGCTCCAGCAACCGAACTCTGAGCATCACCTGGACTCGGTGGTGGCTCCAGCCTCAGGGTCGGAGACGACCCCCGCTCGGAGTGCCAATCACTCCCGAAGAAACAGGTTCGAGATCCACCCACTCCGAGCATCACATTTAATCTTTGGATCTCCAATTCCTTCTCCACTATCACCTCACGAAGGAACGACTCCAAAGAGGGGCATTGAATGGAAGCGAGAGATCTCGACCTCGACCACCCTGATTCAGCATCAATCAGTCCTCGGTCGGAAATCGTCCTCCTTAGACTGGCCGATTCCAAACTCAGCTCTTTCGACCTATTCATGAAGTAAGTAAGGCCCGCTTCCCGATCCTTAGCTTCTTTGTGATAACGCACCAAATTGGCCTCCAAGAATTTCACGCGATTCCTAAGATGATCAAGCTCAGTGTTACGAGGGTCGGACAAGACAAGGTCGACCATCTGACATAAAAAAAAACAAAATCATTCCAAGCCTTATCGACTTGGCCAAATCTAAGAATTCTCCAACAAAAAGGGATGGCCCAAAAAGTTTCTTTCATTCATTTAAAAAACGGTACAAAAATGCTGTGGCCAGTCCGTGTTTGGTAAATACAGAAAACAAAATACACCTTCGGTCTCGGGGTGAGTGGAGGGGAGCACCTAATCGTTTCCCGTGACTTCGGCCTTGGGGTCGACCTCCGGTTGTTCCCCCCCATCGCTAAGCTGGCGACCATCGTCCTCCTCTTCATACCCCCGAAGGTTGGCGGAGGCTCGTTGAACTTCATCGAATAATGGAAGTCCTCGAGGTCACACTGTGTAACGCCCCTGCCCTTAGCTCGGACAATTTATACAATTTATAAGACAAATTAGATACTATGTAGTACAACTGCCCACCACAGGCTACCTCTCAAAAGGTAGTTAACCAATTAGGTGACTCTTGATCATAGGCAATTTTATTTATACTCAATTAATTTTTGTATACTCCCGATATGAGATTACTTTTCAAATCATCTCTTTTTAATTACTCAAATCTCGTGCACATATATGAGGTCCCATGAGCCCCTTATATATGCCACATCACATACTCAAACAAGACAGCAACCTTCACGCTGCTCTTCCGAAATCCATGGGTCCTCATGACCATGACGTCATCAACCCACTACATAAACACCACAACACTCCTGCTGTACATGAACCCGTGGGTCCCCCCTTCTTAATATATTCTCTCTCCAACCATATATATTACCAATCAGCCACATATATATTTATATATATTATTTATTATATTTTTCGGAAAATACGGGGTATTACATGGACCCCACCTTTAGAAATCAGCGTCCTCACTGGGTACGGAGCATGCCATCTAGCACAGGATCCTTCTTTCTAGTCGATGTGGCATCGTCCTCGATCCCGATAATATCGGAGACTAATCCCACACTGCAGGTAATTTCGGAGACATTTCACTCACACCTCGATAATTCCGAGGACTATCTCACACTGCAGATCATACTGAGGCCCTCTTCCACACTCGATGTCGAAAGTCGGCTCTGATACCATTTGTAACGCTCCTGTCCCTAGCTTGGACAATTTATATAATTTATAAGACAAATTAGATACTATGTAGTACAACTGCCCACCACAGGCTGCCTCTCAAAAGGTGGTTAACCGATTAGGTGACTCTTGATCATAGGCAATTTTATTTATACTCAATTAATTTTTGTATACTCCCGATATGGGATTACTTTTCAAATCATCCCTTTTTAATTACTCAAATCCCGTGCACATATATGAGGTCCCATGGGCCCCTTATATATGCCACGTCACATACTCAAACAGAGACAACAACCTTCACGCTGCTCTTCCGAAATCCATGGGTCCTCATGACCATGATATCATCAACCCACTACACAAACACCACAGCACTCCTGCTGTACATGAACCCGTGGGCCCCCCTTCTTAATATATTCTCTCTCCAACCATATATATTACCAATCAGCCACATATATATTTATATATATTATTTATTATATTTTTTTTGGAAAATACGGGGTATTACACACTGGGGGTACTTGCAAAGCATGTGCTCGATGACTCGAAGGTAGGCCTTGTTCTGGGACGCAATGACCTTATCCATGGTGGTAGTCTTCATCTTCTTGAGCTTCCTCTCAATCTTGACCTCCATCTCCTTCTTCCTCCGAGCTTGGCTTTCGGCGAGGGAGGTCAGCTCCTCCCGAAGATTCCTCTCACGAGCCTTAGCGTCATCGACCCACATTTTTTGCTCCTTCATTTCACCCTCATAACGCTGAGCGTTCTTTACTTCCCGATGAAGCTCCTGAGCGTGCAGTCTCCTCAGCTGGGCCCCGACAATTGTTGCCTATAAACGAACGGCCAAGACTTAGAAACTTACCAAAAAAATTGAAGTTGCAAAAGTCGTTTGACACTTACCACCATATCGGCCTGACCCCACCTCATGTAGCAGGACTCGTCGACTCGGTGGCGAAGCCCTCCCGGTCGCGAGGCGCTCCACTGCCTCGACCGCAATGGGTCCCTTAATCAGTGAGTCTGCTAGCTTCACCGACCAGTCAGGGGCCCATGGTAGGAGCACGGCTTCTCCGACGGTCTCATGGGCCAAGGGCTTGAGGGGTGGGACACCCTTCGTCAGCAGCTCAGTAAACTTAAGGTTGTTAGAGCTCAGTACCATCTTTGTCGACATCGGAATACCTGGTACCATGGAAACCCTCGACTTCTTGGACTTCAGATCAGAAGTCCCTTTAGAGACTCCATGAGGTGGCATTTTCTTGTGCTTCGACTGCTGGGAAGCCTTCTTCTCCAATTGAGCCCTCTTTAGCTCAATCTCGGCATCGTCCATTGCTCCAAAAGAAAATCAAAGTTGTGAGAACGAAGAAAAAAATATGCAAAGAAAAAGGAAACAAAAAACATACATGGATTGGCAGGGCTCAATCCAATCTGGGGTAGGTGCTTCTCTTGTACGGTCTGCCAAATGCTCTTGCCCCCGGAAACCCGTTTCACTTTGCCCCACTCCTCTTCCAAATTCTCCTTCCCCTTAGGAGGCTTGAGGTTCAGTTTGTAGAAGGCCCATGCGGTCGGAATATCCCATGGAGTCGGACTCCGCATAATGAAGTACCTGTTCTTCCACCCCTTGATGGAATCCGGGTGACCATGAACGACTCGGTCATGGGGCCTGGGAGGGACGTAATATATGCACTCATGCGTCAACGATGAACTCATACTAAAAGAAGCTTGGAAATACTTCAGCTTCAGCGGCACCCCTCTCTTTTCACTAACTAGGATGTAACATACTAGTTACTTCCAAGAATTGGAGCCGTACTGCATGGGGCTTAGACTATCCCAGTTTAACACCTTCTTCACGAAAGGTTGCAAGGAGAGCCTCAACCTTTAATCGAATGCATCTATCTGAAACATGCAGAACCATTGGGACAGGGTATTAGCATGTCAAATCCCACGGTTCGGCACCATTAACTCATACTCCAGAGGAATGAAGTATCTCGCCCGTATCAGGGGAATATCAGTGCTTGCCACTAGGCTCTTCTCCTCATCAATCTTTAGCTTCGGCTGGCTCGGAGAAAAGGGATGCAGTCCATACCGAACTTTGTCCTCAAGGTCGTCCAGATACATCGTAATCGAACCCAGTTGTAGAAGGTAGGGAACGTCTAGCCCGTGTTTTGAGAAAAATTCGGGTGGGTCCACAGGACTGTTGGAAAGGGACCACTTTAGTTTATATCTTTGAGCGACCTTCGGAGCAAACAACTCGGTTTGAGTGTAGCGCCCCGAATTTGCAATATAATATCTCAGAAATACGAGGCACAATTCCTAAATCAACTTTAATGTAATCATAAACATAGCAACCAATTACAGGAAAAATTTAAAATTTTTATTACATCAATTGTTTACAAAGCACAGCAGAAAATAAAATACCTCGAATTACATTTTCTTTCTTTGCAATACATTCTTTTACAATTTACATAAGCCATATATCATTCTACCCCATGCATCCAAATTCCAAGCTATAGGCACCTACCGGTAAAACATGAGGCTAGAGATAACCCTAACCCCCAAAACTACAGGGGTCAGCCATAACGGTGTGAGCGACATCAAAAGAAAAGCAACATAAATAAAGCAAAAGGATAAAGTCATAAACAACATGTATCAACAGTAAGAATAAATGGAATAAGAAATAACAATAAATAAAATATGAAAACATCAAGTGAAACTAGATTGTGTCAAGTGTAGAAAAACAGAAAAACAACATACATAAACCAAGTCAAGAAAATACTAATGCTATATGCTGACTCTCTGATGCATACTTGTCGGATTCTATGCATCCCACTCTACATAGGTCCGGTGCAAGCCCTTAACGTTCTCCACTTAATAGGGTTTAATCTCCCGTTATGCAACTAATCCTACACGATGACTACTACGAGATATAGATAAGTTGTGAGTATTATCCCATGCCCCGATAATTCCGGAGGTCAATCTCTATCCACAGATAATTCCGGAGACTTTTTCACTCACACCTGGGAATCTTCGAGAATACCCCACACCGCAAGCTATGACGCCTCATCATATGAATACCCCATGAGTGTCGCCTCGACCCCGATAATTTCGGAGATCAATCCCATAACGCATGTAATTCCGGAGACCATTTCACTAACACCTTAATAATTCTGGGGATTATCTCACACCGCAAGCCATACTGAGGTCCATAACCCATGTTCTCATTTCATCATATACCATCTAGTGTCTGTCCTTATTTTTTTAAAGTTAATTAATTAATTTTGAATCTCCTAGAGTTGGTGTACCCTACCGGACTTAACTTAACTGATTAACAATAAAGCCATAACTGGTCAAACCACAAAAATCTCAACTGCCGGTATCTAGGGTCCCACACACCCTCTAGAGACTCACAACTCAACCATCAACGCAAAACCTTTCATTTTAGTCACTTTATGACAGTGTTAATTTATTCACAAAATCCATTCATATTGTTGTATATAAGTATATATATAAATAGGAGGTCCTCTTATTGAATAGAAGCTAGTGTGCATAGGTGTGTATATAAACCTCCTTACTAAGTTAAGCATTTGGAGATATATATATATATATATATATATATATATATATATATATATATATATATATATATATATATATATATATATATATATATAGGGAAATGCTCAGTTGAAAACGCAAATGTCTGTGAAAACGTGGAAAACCACTTAGGCCGTTGCTGGAAACAATGACCTAGGTTATAATGCATTATAACCTAGGCCGTTGTTTCCAACAACGACCTAGGCTCACTAGGCTAAACCTTGCCAAAAGACAACCACGGGTGGCGACCAACTGTGGTTTCTGCGACGTGCATGTAGAAGATCTAAATCACCTTTTCATTCACTGCCCAAGAAGTAAGGCAACTATGGTTGAGGTACTCCGAGCCTTAGGAACAGGCGACTACCCCTGCGAATATAAGGATTTGTGGATTGGCCCGAAATTTGCCTCGATTCGCCATGATATGAAGGATGCATGGTACATCGCAATTGCGGCAACAACATGGATGTTATGGCTTGACAGAAATAATTTTTATTTTCGTGCTTCATGTAATAGTATTTCTGGTAACCTAACTCACATCATGCATCTTATCTCTTTTTGGGCTACCGCTGCGGCCACGGGGGCAAAAGGAAGGATAACCAGAGTTTTTCAGGTAAAGGAGTTTGACGATGAGGAGGTAGAGTTCGGGTCGACGCTGGACTGAGGGACTGGCTTCACCAGTCATGACAGAGTTTATGCCAGTTTGTGTTTTGTACCAACCTACTGTACTCTTTGGTTGCTTGATGTTTGAGTAGTTAGACCCACCCCCCAGAGTTTGTTGGGGGAGTATGTTTGTTTTCTTTCTTTTTCTTCCTGCATTGTACTTTTGTTTTCTCCCGGTACACCGGGGTTGTTTTATTAACCTCTTATTAATGAAACAGGGTGGCCTTATTCCACCTTTTATCTCAAAAAAAAAAACAATGACCTAGGCTTGTTTTCACGTTTTTCAAACATTTGCATTTTCAACTGAGCATTTCCCATATATATATATATATATATATATATATATATATATATATATATATATATGAAACCTTTTACTGAAGTGAACTTATGTGTATACAACTGATATAGAAGAATCCTTTCTATAGAAATGAAGTATCTGTGTATAAATAACATATATAGAAAACTCTTGTACTGGAATGAAGCATATGGGGATTTAGTAGATGGTCTTTATTTGAATTAAAGCACATGCAGATTATAGAAGATGTAGTATATGCAGTATATGCATGATGAATAAGATGCATGATCACTTTCACTGATATGCAGTAAATGCATGATGAATAAGATGCACTTAATTGGAATGGAACATATACAGGTATAGAATGTAGAAAATTTCCTTTACTGATATGGAGTAACTGAGTACGTAGATATATATGATACATAGAAATTCTTCTTTACTGAAATGCAGCTCTTGATACATATACATACACATATGAAAATCCCTATTTACTGATTGAAGTGAAACATAAGCAGATTATATTGAAGATGCCCTTTGTTGAACTAAGCAATATGCAGGTTATATAAAAGATGATCTATGTGCAGGTTATAGGAAATTATCCCTAATTGCACTGAAAGCATATGCAGGTTTTAGAAAATAAAGTATATATGCAGGAATGGGTATATATATATATATATATATATATATATATATATATATATATATATAGGGAAATGCTCTAATGAAAACGCAAATGTTGTGAAAACCCGTGAAAACAACCTAGGCCGTTGTTGGAAACAACGGCCTAGGTGCTAGGTGGTTTTCCACGTTTTCACCGACATTTGCATTTTCTACTGAGCATCCCCCCCCCCCCCCCCCCCCCCCCCCCCCACACACACACATATATATATATCTTCACTGATTATGAAGTATATGCAGGAAATCTAGGAGTGAAGCATATATGAGATATAGAAAAAAACCCCTTTTTACTGAAATGAAACATGCACAGGATATATGAGAAAACCCTTTTGAAATGGAGCATACATGTATACGTGTATCTGTCAAAAGAATTCCCATTTTACTGAAATGGAAATGTGTACAATGTGTATATATATATATATATATATATATCTTTTACTGAAAAGTAGCTCATGTGTAACAAAAAAAAAACTGATACAGAAAAAATCTTTATTTTTCCTGTAATGAAGCTTGTGCAAAAGGGTGATGAAATCTGAAACTATATGTTATCAAACTTTGGAATATATATATATATATATATATATATATATATCGGAGAATAAGGGAAAGTCTGAAACATATATGGCTAAAAGGAACCTGAAACATATATAACTCAAAAATCCGAAACATATAGGATCTAAATTGTATAATACAATCGTGCCAGTCATAACTCAAACATTTGATTGGCTGCATGAAATTTGCAGTCCAATAGAGTACTGATGCGGTTTGTTTTTGGTCGCAGTGTGGATGCACCAGGTGTGAGTTCGGACTCAATTTGTAAAGAGGGAAGAGTACGGTGCCGGCCGATGAGCGAGGGGCTCGCTTCGGCGCTGGAGGATCGGCTCGGATGGCCTCGCCTCGAGTACCTGCAGACGGTCCTGAAATACCGGGGTTTATCCCGGTGGCGGACCCTCCGACGATTTAGTCAGTCTCTGTGAGAGAGTAGCAATAACTAGGGGAGTTTAGGTGGCAAAGATTAGTTACCTGAAAAGGTGGGTGAGGGTCTGGTATTTATAGGGAATCCCAACTGGGTTTCGGGGCCAGGTCTGAACCCGAAAGCCCATGGGCTTGACGTGGCAGGAGGCCCAGGGGGTTTAGGGTGGACGTGGCAGTTCTAAGAGTGGTATAGGGCTGACGTGGCAAAGCCCTAGGTGGTATTTGGAGCTGACATGGCTGATCATGGAGCTCCTGTGCCTCTGGGAGAATCAGATGGCCTAGGTTGTGCCAGGTCATCTTCATTCTTTACCAGGCTGGGCGGACGGCCCGTGGGGCTGTCGCGGATCGGAGGCCGAGGGCCATCGAGGCTCGTTGGATACGAGGAGGGCAGGTCTGTGGGGGTGAACTTGCGGCTCGGTGCCGACCCTGTAGTGGTCCGAAGCAGAGCAGGATTGTTGTTTTTCTTATTTTTGAGCGAGAGCCGTCCTGGGCCTTGGCTGGGCCCCAGGCCATTTTTACCCTACCACACAAGCCCCCCACTCCTGTGGGGGTGCGGGAGTTAGCCGTGGAGGAGTGTTTATGGTCGTGGAAATGGGATGGCGAATCGCTGGGCCTTCATAAGAAGGCTACCCTGATGCTAGACCGAACCTCGAGCTGGCAAGGGTTTATGGGTCGGTAAGGGCGATGGCGAGCCGTTGTGTCTTCCTGAGAAGATTACCCTGGCGCTAGACCGAACCTCGAGCTGGCGAGGGTTTATGGGTCGGCAAGGGCGATGGCGAGCCGTTGTGTCTTCCTGAGAAGATTACCCTGGTGCTAGACTGGACCTCGAGCTGGCGAGGGATTATGGGTCGGCAAGGGTGATGGCGAGCCGTTGAGTCTTCCTGAGAAGACTACCCTGGTGCTAGACCGAACCTCGAGCTGGCGAGGGATTATGGGTCGGCAAGGGTGATGGCGAGCCGTTGTGTCTTCCTGAGAAGATTACCCTGGTGCTAGACCGAACCTCGAACTGGCGAGGGTTTATGAGTCGGCAAGGGCGATGTCGAGCCGTTGTGTCTTCCTGAGAAGATTATCTTGGTGCTAGACCGGACCTCGAGCTGGCGAGGGATTATGGGTCGGCAAGGGTGATGGCGAGCCATTGAGTCTTCCTGAGAAGACTACCCTGGTGCTAGACCGAACCTCGAGCTGGCGAGGAAATATGGGTCGGCAAGGGTGATGGCGAGCCGTTGTGTCTTCGTGAGAAGATTACCCTGGTGCTAGACCGAACCTCGAGCTGGCGAGGGTTTATGGGTCGGCAAGGGTGATGGCGAGCCGTTGTGTCTTCCTGAGAAGATTACCCTGGTGCTAGACCAGACCTCGAGCTGGCGAGGGATTATGGGTCGGCAAGGGTGATGGCGAGCCGTTGAGTCTTCCTGAGAAGACTACCCTGGTGCTAGACCGAACCTCGAGCTGGCGAGGGATTATGGGTCGGCAAGGGTGATGGCGAGCCGTTGAGCCTTCCTGAGAAGACTACCCTGGTGCTAGACCGAACCTCGAGCTGGCGAGGGATTATGGGTCGGCAAAGGTGATGGCGAGCCGTTGAGCCTTCCTGAGAAGACTACCCTGGTGCTAGACCGAACCTCGAGCTGGCGAGGGATTATGGGTCGGCAAGGGTGATGACGAACCGTTGTGCCTTAGAAGGTTTGAGCGGGGCGGCCTACTGTCTTTGCGGAGTATTGAAGGTGCTCCGGGATCTGTGCAATGTTCCAATTTCCTAGGGGCATTAATGGCGCCACCTAATAAATGCATGGCGCATGGGCTTCCATCGTTTGGCTTTCCCAATGTCATAACAGCAGGTCTATGGGGGAGGTTATAAATACCCCTCCCCCCACAACGGGTTTGATCACAGCAAGGGTGGTTCATCGGCCATCAGAGGTGTCTGCTTCGGCGGATGTCTGTCTCTTGCAAAATTTTGATCCTGAGGACCTCGGACTGGTGGTGACTTTGCCGTCTGGATCCTTTTTCGGGTCGGACGGCCCTGACACGGCTGTTTACCCGAGAAAGATCCAGACGGGAGGGGTATCGACCGAATTTCGGACCTGGGGCTGAGGAGCCTCGGATAGATGGGTCATCTCCGATCTCTGTCTTCCTTCTGGTGCTGCGGTTTCTGATGATCTGTCAGCCCAAAGGAGCTAGAGATTGGAGGTGGGCCGATCTGCTTTCCGATAGGGTTCCAGGCGATGGTGGCTTTTCTCCCACCCTCGAACAGTTCGGGGTTTCGGCTGTCGAGGCCGTAAGCCCCGAGCTGCTCATGGGTGAGAGGACAGCCGACCGAGCCCTGGAGCCCGGGGCGCCTGTCGAAGGACGGCGCCTTAAATCTTAAGTAAAAAATTTTCTCTGCCGAACACTTCATCCGAACCGATCCCTGTGTGGTCTCCAACCGGCGCTAGGTGACGTCAGCAGCGCCAGTTTCGAGGATGACGTGGCGGGATTCCATTGGTGGCAGACGCGCGCTATTCGAGGAATAGTAACGCGAAAATCGAGGCGTCACTTCTCTCTCTATAAATATCCCCCCCTCTTCTCTATTCTGCTCATTTCTCTTATGCTGTCTTCTTAAAAAGAAATCAAACACTTCAGCGCTCGGCTTGACTGTTTAGCGGCACAGGCTCGTCAGTCCGAGGCAACTTAAAGGTTAGTTTGTAAGTTTCTTTTGCTAGGCACAGATGTCTAGGGCTCAGTCTGGCTCGTCGGCGTCGACGTCGAGGGGGGAAGGGAACCCCGCCTCAAAATCGACTTCGTGGGAGGAGCCAGTGCTCAAGGGGGAGTCGGTACATGATGCGGAGCCTTCCGTTTCGACTTCGTGGGAGGAGCCAGTAGGCGAGGAGGAGCCGGTGTACAATGTGAGGCCGTTACGATCCCGAAAACCTTTCGTGGTGGAGAGTAGCGGATCTGAGGAGGCAAGCGACAGTTCGGACGAAGTCCAGATTCTAGAGTCGGCTTCCGAAGAGGGGGGTGGCCCAGAGGAGGGTGAAGCCGAAGGGGCTCGGATAGGAGGTGCGGGGGGGGGGGGGGGAGATCCACAGGTCAGGGTGTGGGTTCGAGCTCCACGCCGACCGGTCTGGGGCGATTATCTACTCCCTCGCCGGAAAAAGCCAAGAAGAAGAGGGCTCCGACGAAGAAGGGGTCGAGGGCCGGTGGCTCGAGCCAGGCGCCCGTTTACCGCAACTTAAGGACAGGGTCGCCCGTACAACCGAAGCCGTTCCGTCGGTACCCCGACGACCTTTCTGATAAGGAGCTTTTTGGGGTCCAGCCATCTTCCCCGAGCCGGAAGAGGGTGAAGATGGACACGCTTCCGACCATCTTAGAGGCTGGTGACTTGGAGGCTTTGCAGTTGGCGTACCACATAGGGTCCGGCTACGAGCTCATGTTGCCGAACTCCACCCTGCATCCGACCGACCCCCTGCCTGCTTGGTACTGCGTCTTCCCAGTGGACGCCTTCATCTCTGGACTGAGGCTGCCGGTCCATCCGTTTGTTCGGGAGGTGTTGAATTGGACGTCCCTAGTGCCGATGCAGTATGGGCCGAACTCCTGGAAGCAGATCATCTGCTTCGTGCTGTTGTGCGAGGAGCAGAAGGTGCCCCTCCGGTTGGGCGTGTTCCGGGCGATGCTGGGGATCAGCTCATCGGGGGAGTCGGAGGGTGTTTACTATATCTCGCCTCGGAGTAAGGGGAAAGTCGTCCACGGTCACCCGGACTCTATCAAGGAGTGGAAGAAAAAATATGTGGTGATCCGGAGTGAGGAGCCTTGGGACATCCCTACTCGATGGAACCATTATAAGCCGAGCTTCAAAGCGCCGAGGCCGAGGGACCTGACGGCCGAGGAGTGGAGGTTCGTTGAGCTCCTCCGACTGTCGCATAGTATCAGTTGGCCGAAGGTGACGGAGGGTCACCTGGCGAGCGTCGGACTGAGCCCGGCCGTGCTTTGTATGTAGTTGTTTCTTTTCTCTTGGTCTTGTTGTTCTTTTGCGCTCATTGTTCTTAATGGATCTTTTTGCAGGCATGGATCCCGAATTAATCAAGGCAAAGAGGCTCGCCATGAAGAAGTAGAAGGCCGAGAAGAAGGGGGACGCGACGAAGACGAGGGGGTCGTCCCAGGTGGTCTCCGAGGCCCAAGACGAGCCTCCGGCCAAGAGGACACACTCGGAGACGGGCAAGGTGGCGGTTGCTCTGAAGAGCTCGGACCAGGGCAAGGTTGTTGATCTTGATAAGGGGAAGGGTCCCCTGGTGGGGTCGGAGGTAGAGGAGAGGTTGCGGCGACCGTGGGTGCCGGCTTGGTCGATCCGCGAGGGTGACAGCTTAACCCGAGGGCGCCAGGCTGTCGAGGTGGCGGATAAGCTGGCGACCCCCCGGGACCGCGCGGAGATGAATGCCGAGGACCTGGAGGATGCGTACACGCGCCTCGCGCAGGCTAATGTGCTGGTAAGTCTGCCGACCCCACCTGCCTTGTGATAATGTCGTAAAGGAGTCTTTCTTAGTAATGCTTACTGTAGGAGACCGTGCAGGGGGCCCACGTGAGAGGCCTTTATGAGGCGGCCTTGAAGCGGGAGCGAGACCGGGCAGACAAGGCCCTGCAGGAGATGAAGGAGCTGAAGACAGAGCTCGAAGGCTCGCATCAGAGGGAGCAGAAGATGAAGGTTGAGTTCGACGCCAAGGAGGCGGAATGGGGGAAGAAGACGGCGGCTCTGAAGAAGAAGTTCGCCAAGGAGAAGGATGGGTTGACGGAGGCGGGTCAGCTCCTGGTGATCAAAGCCCAGGACGAGTGCTATGCAAAGGCCCTCAGTCATGTGAGGCACTTCTACCCGACCCTCGACCTGTCCAACTTCGACTACGACATGGAGATTGAGGGGACACCGAAGACCCCTAATGAGGAAGGGCCCGTTGATGACCCGGCTGCCGACCTCCCCGTGAACCCGGCCGATGTTGAGGTAGGGAAACAAGATGTTTAGCTTCATTTTTGTTTTTTCTTCTCTCGATTGTAATTGCCTACCACGGACTGGCCACCGCATTTTTTGTATGAAGTAATTCCATTTATAAAAGATGATTTTTGACTGGCCAAGTGTTTTGACCTCGGATATTTCCGAACCATTTTTGTCGATGTGTTTTGAGTGGGCTGGCTCTCTTGTAGGTTACGGCTCCCCTTCCCGAGGTGGACCCCCGTCGTTCCGACGTGGCGTGGCTCCGGAGCAAGGTTGAGGCCCTGGAGGCCACGTTGGTTCGCTACTGAAAGGGGGCTCGTGACAATGATGCGGCCTTTAACTATTATCGGAACAAGTCTGAAGCCCTAAGTGAGGAGGCGAGCCGACTGAGGAGGGCGATGGTGGATCGGGACCTCGGGAGGGTCGGTCTTGGATATACCATGTCGAGTGCATCGGTGCAGAGGCCCTCCTCTGAGAGGCTACTTCGTGATGTCATTGTGGGGAAGGAGATGGAGATACACCGTTACAAGACGATGTTGGGTGTCTCGGCATCCTCCTCGGGAGGTCGGCGAGCGGAGGGGGTTCCCTCTGCGTTGCTGCTGCTGGAGCGTGTGCAACCAGTTGATGCTCAGAGCTCCGTGGCTGGTGTGTCAACCGTGACTGAGCCTAAGGACCATCATGACGAGGAGAGGGCTCCTAGTCGTTCGGTCGGAGTGGTCCCGCCATTCGTCGGACCCGAGGGGCCCTAAGATGGCGGCTTCCTTCAGTTTGAGATGAGTGGAGTGGTCCTGTAACGGTCTTTGTTTATTTTTTCAGAACTAATAAGAGAGTATGAATAAAGAATTCTTTTCATTCTTTGCTCTGGTCAATAGTGTAGTGAATGGTGGCGGAGGTGAGGTTCGGCCCCGTCGATCCGTGAGGGATCGGCGCGGGGCATTAGGAAGACTCCCTGGCCTGAAGCCGAGTCAGACCTACGGAGACGTTGGGGACGATACCGGAGTGAGGACTCGGGTGCCGATCCCATTGTCCGGTGTTAGGTCGGGGCTGCCGAGGCGTTTGGAGTTTGACAAAAAGAGATTTCTTCCATATATGATAGGGAGGGTTGTTAAAACGGCCCTTTACACATGAAAGGTAACAAAAAATATTATTTACATTAACCAAGCTAGAACCTATGTTCGCTCTTCCAGGAACTTCATTAGGTGCTAGGCGTTCCAGGGTCGGCTGATGAGCCGGCCGTCCATATCTGCCAGTCGGTATGTACCAGGGCGTACAGCCTTGACTACACGGTAATGGCCTTCCCAGTTGGGAGCCAATTTCCTCTTCTTGGTTGGGTCGGAGACGGACAGTTTTCGTAACACGAGGTCCCCCGCCTTGATGTTTGTGGGGCGGACCTTCTTGTTGTAAAACTTCTCGATCCGTTGTTGGTAGATGCTTCTTCGGATTGAAGACTTCTCTCTGACCTCGGCGACGAGGTCCAGGTTGGCCCTCAGGCCGGACGAATTGTCAGCTTCATCGAAGGCTATGATCCGGGGAGAAGGTAGGCCGACCTCGACGGGGATAACTGCCTCCGTCCCGTAGGTCAAGCTGAACGGTGTCTCTCCTGTGGGGATCCTCTTGGTGGTTCGGTGCGCCGATAGCACGCTAGGCAGTTCTTCGACCCACAGCCCTTTGGGGGAACTGTCGAGGCGCTTTTTGAGGCCGTCGAGGATTTGCCTGTTCGCGTTCTCTGCTTGGCCGTTGGACTGAGGGTGGCAAATAGCGGAGAAACACTGTTGGATGCCGATGTCTGCGCAGAAAGTTTGGAAGTTCTGACCTTGGAATTGGGTTCCGTTGTCCGTGACGAGGACCCGAGGGATTCCGAACCGGCAAATGATGTTCTTCCAAAAGAATTGTTGTACTTGGCGCCCAGTGATGCTCGACAGAGGCTCGGCTTCGAGCCACTTGGTGAAGTAGTCGATGGCGACTATCAAGAATTTCTTTTGCCCTACAGCTACGGAGAAGGGGCCCACAAGGTCCATGCCCCACATGGCGAATGGCGTAGGACTAGTCAGGGATCGGAGATTGGCTTGAGGAAGCCTCTTGATAGGGAGAACCTTTGGCACGGGCCGCACCTCTTGACTAGGTCTTGCGAGTCTTGGATCATGGTCGGCCAATAGTACCCCTAATTTAGGGCCTTCCGAGCGAGCGTCCTGCTCCCCATGTGGCATCCGCCGATCCCCTCATGAAGATCTCTCAGTGCGTAGCTGGCCTCGTCACTAGTGAGACAGCGGAGGTACGGCTTGCTGTCGGCCAAGGTGTATGAGTGTTTGAAGAGGATGTCATCAATCATGACGAACCTTTCAACTCGGACCCTGACTCGTCTAGCTTCGGCCCGGTCTTCAGGAAGCTCGGCGAGGGCCTGCCCTTTGATGGCCGTTCTCGGCTGATAGCTGATGTCGAACTGACTCAGCTCAATTGACCACTTGACTAAGCGGCCGGAGTTTTCAGGCTTGTGAAGGACAGTCTTCAGTGGCTGGTCGGTCAGTACTTGGACGGAGTGGGCCTGGAAGTAAGGACGGAGTTTCCGGGCCGCCATGACCAAAGCATAGGCCACCTTCTCTATCTTTGCGTACCTCGTCTCGGCAGGGAGCATGACTTTGCTTACATAATATAATGGTCTCTGAACTCCATCTTCTTCTCAGACGAGGACGGCGCTGAGGGCGCTATCCGAGGCGGACAGGTAGAGCCATAGTGGTTCGCCCGGCTCGGGCTTGCTGAGGAGAGGAGGGTTGGTGAGGTACTGCTTCAGCTGTTCGAAGGCTTCTTATTGATGGGTACCCCACTCGAAGCCCCCTTTTCCTCGTAGGGCCTTGAAGAAGGGGAGAGACTTCTCCCCTGACTTGGAGAGGAAACGGCCGATTGCAGCCAACCGGCCTGTAAGCCTCTGAACCTCCTTGACATTCCGGGGCGGGGCCATGTCAATAATAGCTTGGATTTTCTCGGGGTTCGCCTCGATGCCGCGCTGGCTGACGATGAACCCCAGGAATTTCCCAGTGGAGACGTCGAAGGCGCATTTAGCCGGGTTGAGCCTCATGTTGTGATGCCGGAGGACTCCGAAGGCTTCCTCGAGGTCGGCGATGTGGTCCGGCCCGGCCCGGCTCTTGACGAGCATGTCATCGACATAGACTTCCACATTGCGGCCGATCAGGTCTTTGAAGATTCTGTTGACGAGCCATTGGTATATGGCTCTGGCATTTTTCAGCCCAGGGCATAACGCGGTAACAAAACAGACCCTGGTCGGTGATGAACGAGGTCTTGGAGATGTCCGGTGGAAACATCCGGATCTGATTGTACCCCGAGAATGCGTCCATGAAGGACAGTAGCTCATGCCCCGAGGTTGCGTCGATTAAAGCGTCGATGCGGGGGAGGGGAAAAGGATCTTTCGGACATGCTTTATTTAGATCCGTGAAGTCGATACAGATCCGCCAGCCCCCGGTTGCCTTCTTCACCATGACGACATTAGCCAACCACTCGGGGTAGCTGACTTCCTGAATAAATCGAACAGACAAGAGTTTGTCGACCTCCGTCTTCACAATTTGCTATCTCTCCAGGGCGAATTTGCGCCTCTTCTGGACTACCGGCTTAGAGTCCGGGATGACGCTCAGTCGATGCATAATCAAGTCTTCGGAGATCCCCGGCATGTCGGAGGGCTTCCAGGCGAAGAGATCAACGTTGCGGCGGATGCAGGCGATTATGCCTGGCTTCAGGTCCTCGGGGAGCGAGCGGCTCACCCGGAACCATTTCGATTCGTCCTCAGCGCCGAACGGGACCTCCTCCAGCTCGTCGACAGGCTCTGGAGTGGGGCCGTCCCTCTCGGGTTCGAGCTCAACAGCGTCGAGGGGGAACACACCCCCTCCGACGGCGGTCATGTAGCACGACCGCGCTGCTTCTTGACTACCTCGGACTATGCCGACCCCTTGCGGGGTGGAAAATTTAAGTTTCAGATGGTAAGCCGAAGGTACCGCTTGAAGGGAGCACAGTCCGGGTCGGCCGAGTATGGCGTTGTAAGCCGCTTTGACGTTTACCACCATGAAGTCCATGGATTCGGTCCTCTTGACAGGAGCCAATCCCGCGGTAACGTCGAGAGTAACAATCCCTTCTATTACGACAGGGACGCCGGAGAACCCATGCAAGGTGTATTCGGCTGGCTTGAGTTTGCCTCTGGGCAGTTTGAGATTCTCGAAGGCTTCGAGGAAGAGAATATTTACCGAGCTGCCATTGTCGACGAGGATTCGGCGAACCTCACAATTAGCCATGTGGGGGCCAATAACGAGGGCATCGCAATGAGGGAGGCGGACGCCTTCGAGGTCCTCTCCGGAGAAGGAGACAGGCATCGGTTGCAACTTGGGCGAGGGGTTGTCTTGGACAGCATTCACCTCTCGGATGAAGGCTTTTCGGGAAGTATTTGACTCTCCCCCCATTGGTCCTCCATGGACACAGTGCAAGATGAATGGCGTATCCGCGGCTCCTTCGGGTGAGCGATCCCGATCCTGGATGCGGTTCGGAGTAGGGTTCGGAGGCGAAGGCCTCCGGTTCCTAGCATCTCGCCGATCCCGTGGGCCTTCTCTGGTGAATTCTCGGAGGTACCCCCGTGAGATGAGTTCCTCAATCTCGTCTTTCAGGGCCCGACATTGGTCGGTTTCGTGCCCATGATCTCTGTGGAAACGGCAGTAGAAGCGCTGATCTCGCTTCTTGTTGTTATTTGATCGGGGAGGTAGTCGGACAATGCCCTTATCCTCGATTTCTAAGAGAATGGCGGACACGTTATGTGTCAAGGGAGTGTACCTTTCGAAGCGAGGGACCGGAGGTGTCCTCTTCGCGCCGACCCCTTCCTTTGCTGTTTTCTTGGCAGGTTCGGCCTCATCGACCCTGCGCTTGCCCTTCCCCGCGACTTCTTTGCTGCCCTCTGGGTTTAGAGCTTCTTCGGCTCGTATGTACTTCTCGACTCGGTTGAGAAGGTCGGGGAAGTCCAGAGGTGGCTTCTTCTCCAGGGAGACCTTTAGCTGGTTGTGCCGGACATTATGTCAGAAGGCAGCTGAGGCGACCCCGGCGTCAAGGGCAGAGACGGATCTTGCCTCAGTCGTGAACCTCTTGACGAAGTTACGGAGCGACTCCCCCTCCCTCTGGGTGAGGTCGAGCAGGGAAGCGCTCGTCCTTTTGGTCTTTCGGCTAGTGATGAAGTGGGCCAGGAAGCTGGCTTCCAGCTGGTCGAACGAGAAGATCGAGCCAGGGGAGAGTTTGGAGAACCAATCCCTGGCCGGACCCTGGAGGGTGGCCGGGAAGGCTCGGCACAGCAGGGGATCCGAAGTGTTGTGAATCATCATGAGGATTTTGAAGCCCTCCATGTGATCAGCTGGATCACCCTCACCGTTGTAAGTCTCAAACTGCGAGGGACGGAAGTTCCGGGGGATCTCCGCTTCTATGATGTTGACGGAAAATGGAGGTCGAGAAGGTCCACGTCCTTGGACTAGGTTGGGATTCCCGTCGCCGATGCGCTCGATTCGATTTTCCATCTCTTGGAGGCGTCGAAGCACCTCATCTGCGCGCTCAGAAGGGGGAGTCGGCGCACGAGTGTGACTTCTCCCTTCGCTCATTTGAGGGGGTCGGCCATAGGTCGCGGACCTTGGCGCTCCATGGAGGGCCTCCATGATTTCATCTCTGAAGCTTCTGAACTCGCCCCTGGTGACCGCGCCATGGTCGGAAGGGTCGGGCCGGGGCGTAGGAATTCGGCCGATGCGGCTGAGTGCAGACGGCCTGTCCCCTTGCGCAGGCCTGGAATGGTTCGGGGCCGAGTTGGAAGCGGTCCCTCCCCTAGCCTGGCTAGCCCTTCTGTTCAGAATGACCCGACGAAGGTCGGGTTCGGCGACGTGTGAAGCGCTTCGCTGGGGTCCGGGGTTTCCACCCGGATTATTGGATGCTTGCCTTCCGTCGAGGGCCCCCTCGGGAGGAGGCCCGTCTGGTCGGGCGGAACGGGCCGATCTTCGGGCTCGGGGAGCCATAGGAGATCGGGTCGAGGGAGAGCGTCGGTGGCGAGGCTCAGACTGTCATCCGTACCGAATAAAGGCTTCCCACAGACGGCGCCAACCTGATGCGGTTTGTTTTTTGTCGCAGTGTGGATGCACCAGGTGTGAGTTCGGACTCAATTTGTAACGAGGGAAAAGTACGGTGCCGGACGATGAGCGAGGGGCTCGCTTCGGCGCTGGAGGATCGGCTCGGATGGCCTCGCCTTGAGTACCTACAGACGGTCCTGAAACACCGGGGTTTATCCCGGTGGCGGACCCTCCGACGATCTAGTCAGTCTCTGTGAGAGAGTGGTAATAACTAGGGGAGTTTAGGTGGCAAAGATTAGTTACCTGAAAAGGTGGGTGAGGGTCTGGTATTTATAGGGAATCCCAACCGGGTTTGGATTCGCTTGGGGGCCGGGTCTGAACCCGAAAGCCCATGGGCCTGACGTGGCAGGAGGCCCAGGGGGTTTAGGGCGGACGTGGCAGTGCCAAGAGTGGTATAGGGCTGACGTGGCAAAGCCCTAGGTGGTATTTGGAGCTGACATGGCTGATCATGGGGCTCCTGTGCCTCTGGGAGAATCGAATGGCCTAGGTTGTGCCAGGTCATCTTCATTTTTTACCAGGCTGGGCGGACGGCCCGTGGGGCTGTCGCGGATCGGAGGCCGAGGGCCATCGAGGCTCGTCGGATACGAGGAGGGCAGGTCTGTGGGGGTGAACTTGCAGCTCGGTGCCGACCCTGCAGTGGTCCGAAGCCGAACCAGATTGTTGTTTTCTTATTTTTGAGCGAGAGCCGTCCTGGGCCTTGGCTGGGCCCCAGGCCATTTTTACCCTACCACAAGTACATAAAGGAAAAAATTTCAATATCAAGAAGTAGTATGCACTCAGATTAAAACATTTGCATGCACAAGGGCTCATATTTGGTACCATAGACAGATATTTACATCAAGTATGCCTGTATTCATATATATCTCCATTATGGAGGTCTTAATTAGATGCATATAGTTGCTAAATTGCTTCATGAAATATTCTAATATGAACTCTAGAAGTCCTCACTGGAACCTCCTGTATAAATTCTTCTTGTTTGCTCTTTATCCAAACTAGTTATTTTAACCAATTCATAAATCGGTCTAAGCATTTCATAGATGTCATATGGCAGAGAAAAAAAGGAAGGAAAGAAAGCCCAGATGTATCCCAAATTCACAAACCAATTCAATTGGCTCAAGAATGCATTTTATGCTGACTGATTCAAGTCCAGAATATTCTCAATGTTACACAATCATAAAACTGTATCACATAGCCAACGATAACAACTCACCCTCCATCCAAATCTCTAAACAACTAGGCTGAGCCCTCCCCCTTCACCCACGACCCGACCTTCGGTTAGGTTAAAAAGAATATGCAATACACAGATCCAAAAGTTTATAGATCAAGATTTCAATTCAAACTTTGGTTTGGGAATAAAACATCAACAACAAAAATTTATTTATCCCGAATCTGAAATTTAAATAGCCAACAATATGCAATTCTTCCTGTACCTAATAATCACCCCATAACTCACATCTAGTGCTCCATTTTCAATTACACTACATGATTTGTGAACCAAGAAGAGTTCCTTCGCATAATCTAAATCGTTAACCTCAATGGATATTTGTTCATGGTAATCACATCGTAAATAGAGTTCTTGTTTCATGAAGGATATCAAATAATACATCAATTCACACATACGTACATCAACCGTCATAGATTCATTCATGAATGTCATGCTAATTTAGGAGTTATATGTCATTACAATAATCCTAGCATGCCTTCTAATAGATAAATCATCACATACAACATGCTTAGAACAATAGGAAAACATCCTAAGTCACTCACCTCTTTTGAAGAATCAACCGAAGAAAATAAAGAATAGGAAAAATCCCTCCTTCGAGAAAACCAAGAATCCTCGTTGAAAACTCCACGAAAATAATAATAAGAAATCCCTTTGTATTGTGCAGCAAAGAGATGGCTGCACTCCACCTTTAATAGGCTGGGATTCAAGTAAATTAGGGTTTGAATAGATTTGTAAAATACCTCTTTTAAAATATTTCTTTACATACATAAATTCTTATACTTGGAAATTTAATAAAAAAAACTTAATTGAGTTTTAAAAACAAAAATAACCAGCCTATAACCAGCCGTCACTGTTTGAAAACCCAGAAAAACGAATTTGCACTTTTACCCCTCTAAGTTGCAATTTTGCAAAAAAGACTCCTTTTTATCAAAACTTGCAAAATAAACTAAATTTATTAAAACAAAAAGTAAAGTCTTTACCCTTGAGTTGACTAGGCATCATGCCAAGCCCAAATATCCGAAAATCTGGAGTTTTTACTCCAAGTGGTAATTTTGCACAAAAGTCCTTTTTGTAATATTTGCAAATAGGTCCAATAATTATCAGAAAAATTCAGAAAATTCACAAATAATATATAATAATAATTAATGAGTTTTCCCCAAAATAATTTTTGATTTTGAACTTTCAAAGAAAATATTTGCACGTGTAAAAATATAAATTTTCAGGAAAATAATTATTAAATCACCAAAATCATTTTAATTCATTTATTAATCTTAAAATCATTATTTAAAAATCTGGGGTATTACATTGAGGCCCCGGTGAAGAAGTCTTATCGGAGGCCTCTCCCCTCCCACAACACCTTCATCCTCCTCCCAGCTCCGTCGCCTTCATCATTTACTTCTCCCCCACCAATCATTTCCACCTCCTCGACACCTTCATTCGAGTCACTCGACTCCATGACAAAGGGCTTGTGAGTTCGGAGTAGCTCGGGTTTGTACACTTTCTTACTCTCTTCAAATGCCGCCCAGTCCGAGGAGTTGCGAAGACGATCAACATCTATAACGCCCCGAATTCCAAATATGACCGAATTCGAAGTTCCACAGGATCTTTATACTTCACTTCGTATAATTTTACAAGGAAATTTGAACTTTGTATCATACATCAGAGTCCTTTACATTTATTTACATAGCGGAAGATAAAATGAAGTACAACAATGAAAAATAATGTATAACTTGCAACATTTTTAATATTTAAGTAAATCAACAGCAGCATATCAACTTTATATCTTCATGAATAATCCAATTCCTGCATATAAACTGTGGGCACGTCAGTTACTTACAACCGACGAAAATGTTATACATGGCCATCCTCTTTATGCCGAAATATAACGATCTTAATACTTTAACAAACCACAAAACTTGAATGAAAATAAAGTGTGAAATGTGACTACACTAAACATGTAAGTGTATGCAATACCTTAATACCTAATGTAGATATTTTATACTAAGATGACACTAATGCATACTTGTTCGGATTCTATGCATCACATACTACACAGGTCCGAGGGCAAGCACCTACGTACTCCACATTAAAGGGTTCGATCCCTTGCCATAAAAACTACCAGTAATAATGCAAGGTTTAGATCATTCCATGAGTACGGATCCCAGTCATGGAGTCCATTTCCAGACTGTTATAACAGACTCCTCATCGTGCAACCCCTCTAGCCCCGGTATACGTATATACATTGGAGTACAGCAAACTATCTGCCCGACTATGCATAGTCCCGGATTTAAAATAAAAGCTCGTCTCCCACGAAGCAACCATAGTCCCGGGATCCACCGCCCGACTGGTTCTTAGTCCCGGAATCCACCGCCCGACTATATAGAGTGCCCCACTTACATTTGCCCAAGTTTGACTACATCTTCACTTATGTGCCTAGTTCTTAAGTTCAAGACATGAATAAATTATCATACCTAGAATTAGTTTTACCCTCTACCGAACGTAATCACAAATATCGAGATAGCTCCATGGCAATATCTCAAAAATATAACTCAAATCAACAATGCCGGTACCCGGGGTCTCACTAAACTCTAAATCACAACCTTTCATGTACAAGAATCCACGGGTATTCATACCCTTTAATAATCATGTATTAAACTTAAATATTCTTATCTTCAACTCATTCACAATTTAATCAATGTCTCATCTTAACATTACTCATGATTCATTTATTCATTTACAATTCAAAATAGAACAATACTTCTTTTCATGAACATAGATTCATCACTTTAAGTCTCAATAGCAATTTAAGCTTATATGACAATTCATATCTCAACCCACATCAAGTATTTCTTAAATCAAAATAAGAGTATAATCTCTTCAAGAGAAATCAATTCACATAACAATATTTTACTTTCCTTCTAAAATAATGTCATACTCTTTAATAATTAATTTTTAAGTCAAAACTCATTTTTTTCTATCTCAATTTCTCCTTTTTAATTTCTCAAATATACATGAAAAATTCTAAAACAATTTTTAATAAATTCTAATTTATTTATAGGAATTCTAGAATTTCCCCCAAATTTTATTCACATTAGAAATCCCTTAAAAATATTAAAAACACAAAAAATCAAAAAAAGTGTGGCTATCGAGTTTCAAACCCAAGCCAAACGCCCAACACAGTATCACCCAAAGCCCACTCCGCTAGCCAAATAGTCCAAGTGGACTTGGCTGTCAATATGGCCAAACGAAACCCCCCATATGCCAACTTTCGGTTCGGATGTATTTAAATGAAAACAAAATAAAATGTGCCCAACAAGTTTCGAACCCAAGATCTCCTGCATGTTACAGTAACGACTTATGGTGCACCGACTAACTAATAAGTCCAAGTGTGATTACTGATTAAGAATCACGCTATTGTAGTTTTGTTCATAACGTTATGAAATTAGTTATTTTTCACAAAACTCGACATATGAACGATCTAATCATTTTAATGAACTGAAATTTTCTTATTCATACTGATTTTACTTGAAAACAATGATTCACAAATTTTCAAACTTGTGTTCTAAGCATTGTATCTATATTTCAACTTATTTCTTTCTCTTTAATGAACATAAGTTTTATTTCTTCATTTTAATTAAAAATAGCATATTGTACCTCTTACAAATAATTTAAAAATGATTCTATGTGTATCCATTCAATTTTCACCAAAATTCACTTTCTATCATAAGGGAAATGTCAACAAGTGTTCCTACAATTTTATATTTCTACATTTGAGAATTAACATGCATATATGACCATAACTCATTATTTCTTTTTCTCTTTTCTAATTACCATGTCGATAATCTTAACCATAACAAAATTTTAAACTACTCATAGCACATACAATGGCATAGATTTGTTCCACATTTATCTCATCAAAATTTAATCTATACTACTCATTAATCATTTCTAGCATGCATGTCTTATATTTAGAAAACACATGATTTCCCACATCACATCAATTTGATCCACATTACTAATGTCATATTCTAGCATGTTCAACCTATGAATTAGAAAGTACAAAGACCACCCACTTCTTATGAAGAATTGCAAACAAGATGATGGAATACAACTCCTAGCTCCAACAAGCCACCTTGTCCTTCTCCTCCTAGCAAGAGCTTTCCAACAAGCAACAAGAATACTCTAACTCTCTTTCTTTTCCTCCTTCTAATTTGTTTAGTTTTTAGTGTGAAATCAGAAGAGAACAAGGGTGTATTTATAGGATAAGAGAAGGGATAAAATGCAAAATCTCCCCCACCTAATAACTACCCACTAACTTTATCTCTTCACTTTCCCTAACCCCCATCCCCTCATCTTTCTAACTCCCATCCGGCGGCCCCTTCTCTCTTCCAAACTGATTTCTCTCTCTCTCTCCATACATGCACACACCCATACAAAATAAATACAAATCCTATAGTTCTAATATGTGTATTAAAAAGTTGTTACATGTCATGTGTGAGTCTATGCACAACTAAAAATAGATTTTATTAGTGGGCTTGTCTTGTGGGCTTTCTTTTAATTAATTAATTAATTAGTCTAGTGGGCTAGAATCCATTCTAGGTCCATGGATTTAATAAAAGGCTAAAAAAGACTCATGCATTCTAAAATAATAAATGAGAGTAAGAAAAATAAAGATGGAAAACTTAGCACGTGCATCATACGTGTAAAAATTGAAAAATATATTTAGATAAAAAATGCGAGAAAATGAATTTCCGTTTTATAAAATAGATTTGAATACCTAAAATAAATAATTTAAACACAAAGAAAATATTACATGTAGCGGTGGAAAAACATAATCGATACGTGCATAAAAAACACGTAAAAAAGACATAAAACCCAGAGATTGAAATTTAATATTTTAGTTGATTCAAAATAGGATAAAATATACGGAAAATGCATAAATAGTCAGAAATCACAATACATAATGAAAACACGTTACAAATATTACCAGTAACGGTATAAAATACACGTGCGTAATACACAAGGGTAAAATTGTCATTTCCAATTTTTCGGGGTGTTACAGCATTACCCTGGTCAAACATAGAGGCCGAAGAATTGGACTGAGCCCTCGACATAATGTTAAATATACTAACATGTTTGCCGGTGGCGGAGAATACGCCGAAGAACCTACCACCGATGACTGAACAATGCCTAGAAAGAGAAGCTCTGGAAGTTAGGGAGAGAGGGTGCAAGGGGAAAAAGGAGATGGGGGGTGGAGGCATATATAGGCAAAAGAATCATGCCTCGAAGTCCACAAAGCCATATCCACCTTCTGATTTTGATCCACAGTGGATGTGATTTTGACGCTTCGATTTCCACAACCATGACATCATAAGCCTACGTGCTGAACACGTGCCAACTATGGCCAAGTTTTCTATAGTTAAAAAAAATATCGACGCCTCGATTTCCACAATCGTGATGTCAGCATCACACAAGCAGTACATGTGTACACTACAGACACATCAAGTGTACACTAAAGATCTCACAAAGTCCATCACGCTCGACGCTCGGCATGAAGTTCAAGCTGGCTACTAGCATTCTCACAAAGTCCATCGCGCTCAACGCTCGGCATGAACTTCAAGCCACCTACTGGCTTTCTCAGTCTATCGCGCTCGACGCTTGACATGAACTTCGAGCTGCCTACTGGCTTTCTCAGCCTATCATGCTCGATAGGGGTGTTCACCGGTTCAAAACCGAACCGAACCAAAAATTTAGGTTTGGTAAAACTGAAACCGAAATCCGAATCGAAATTGATAAATTTCGGTTTGAACCGATTCGGTTAATAATCGAACTAAGCAAACTTTTAAAAAGTTGTTCAATTTTAAATTTTACATGTGATTTTGAATGAAAGAATCATTATTCAATATTCAATACATAATAACTAGTAAAGAAGCATTACAATTTACAAGTTACTAATGAATACAACTATATAAGGTTACAATTTACAATTTATAATTACACGTTTTTATAACACATTTGCATTTTGCACTTGCACAAGCACTCAAGGAGAGCTGCAGAGGAGGGAATTGTATAAATGCATTTTGCACTTGAACAAGCACAAGCATTTTGCACTTGACAACTCAATCCTGCACATACTTGAATAGACATGTAGATTAAGAGTTAGCAACAAAACAATCAATCAATCATAAAGCTCAAATAGGATTATTTCATCACTAGTCACTCCTATAAATCTTTAATTAAATCATAAAAGAATCAGTGTGCAACTTCAGAAACATAATCCATCTCATCATCACTTTAAAAAATAAGGGAAAATTGCTACTACTGCAAAACAGACTATTCAAGTATACTCAAACGACATATATGACATCAAAGCAAAATTCCATTTCCTGATGTAAAGAGCCAGCTTGCTGCTACTGCAAAATCGCTGCACTGAAAAATTCCATTTCCTGATGTAAAGAGCCAAAGACTGAAAGCAAAAATTTTAGTATCACTGATTCACTATATGACATAAAAAATCCATTTCCTGATGTAAAGAGCCAAAGACTCAAAGCAAAAAATTTAGTATCACTGTATGACATTAAAATTCCATTTCCTGAAGTAAAGAGCCAAAGAATCAAGGAAAAAAATGTGCCAGATACTTATCAGGATTAACAGTTGATATTAGATGGAGCCAAAACAAACTATTCAAGTATCACTGTATGACATCCATAGATTGCCAAAAGAGTTAATATTGGATGGATTACTAAATAGATTGCCAAATAAATTTGATTTGTAACAGAGCAAGCATATGGCTTAACATAGAATTCACACTAAATCATGTTTAAACAGAATACCGAACTCAACCGAACCGAAATTTGGAACTATATAACTGCCTTTTTCACTTGCACAAGCATTTTGCACTTGACAACTCAGTCCAGCACATACTTGAATAAGTGCAAAGACTCAGAATAGTAGTAAAGAAGCAACAATCCAACTATTCAATCCTGCACATACTATTAGATTGAGCCAAAATAGACTATTCAAGTATACTCAAATGACACATATGACTTCCATATTTAAGTATCACTGTATGACATTAACATACAGTGATATTAGACTGAGCCAAATACTCAAAGCAAAAATTCCATTTCCTGATGTAAAGAGCCAAAGACTCCAAGCAAAATTTTTAAAAAAATAAGGGAAAATTGCTGCTACTGCAAAACAGTATGTGCAGGATTGAATAAGGAAAAATTGCTGCTATTGCAAAACAGATTATTCAAGTATACTCAAACGACACTTATGACATCAAAGAAAAATTCCATTTCCTGATATAAAGAGCCAAATTGCTTCTACTGCAAAATTGTTGCTACTAAAAAATTCTATTTCACTGCATGACATGTTCAAAATCTATCTCATCAGTCATCATGCTCTGAATTTAGCCAAATTCAGTGAAGTAACAATCGTAAAGCTCAGATAGGATTATTTCATCACTAGTCACTCCTATTAATCATTAAATCATAGTTTGCAACTTCAGAAACATAATCCATCTCATCATCACTTATAACCAATGAGGAAAAATAAAGCTCAGATAGGATTAATTCATCACTAGTCACACCTACAAATCATTAAATAAATGATTCATAGTGTGCAACTTCAGAAACATAATCCATCTCATCATCACTTGTAAAACTAGAATCCAAGTTATCCAAC
Source organism: Hemerocallis citrina (assembly GCA_017893485.1). Lineage (NCBI taxonomy): Eukaryota > Viridiplantae > Streptophyta > Magnoliopsida > Asparagales > Asphodelaceae > Hemerocallis > Hemerocallis citrina. The sequence goes on from CM030361.1 coordinate 99,257,534, forward strand.
AAAGAAGCAAACTCACAATCACATGAATATAACAGACTAGTAGACTACTATAGCATAATAATATCATGGTTAATAGTAAACCAAACATAAAAAAGAATGATACTGATTTTTCTCACAAAGTGAACCACCACCAATTGAATTATCAAATCCTCCAAACCACGAACCCCTACACAAAGAAAATAGAATATACAAATGAATATAAGAAAAAGTTAGAAAGAATATAACTTCACTATAAGAAGAAAAAAGTGAAAAGATTCTCACAAAAGGCATTAACTCTATCTGCATCAAACTTAAATATCAACAATTGCGGGTTCTGTTCCTCCAATCTTTGTTATTTCTGTTTTAAAGTAAAACAACCAATTAGTTGATAAATAAACTTTAATTGATGTTTACAAATTACAATATTAACGATGGGTAGAAGATTACTATTTTCAATCCTATCAAGTTTTTCCAAATCTTCCTCTACACAAATTGGTCGAATATCGAACCGTAGCCAATCTTGTGTGCACACAAGCGCTTGTACTAACTTAGGAGTCAATGAGCTCCTAAATGGATCAAGTATACATCTGCCGGTGCTAAATGATGATTTTCAAGCAACGGTTGAAATAGGGAGAGCCAAAACATCTCTCGCCATTTGAGCAAGAATAGGAAATCTGGTTTCATGTTTCCTCCACCAATCAAGAATTTGAAATTCTTCTTCTTCATCCTCACATTCTTCTGCCAAATAATTATCCAATTCAAATTTAGAATCTCCACCTCCAGCTTCTTTCTTATATCTCTTGTAAGATTGTTTATAAATAGCTGTACTTTCTGAACCAAAAGTAGATGAAATACTATAAGTGTTACAAGAGGATGAAGTGGTCGTGACTGGATCAAGTTTTCTTTTATACTCATTGTAAAACTCAACAGCAACCTCCTTGATAGAGTTCACCTTTATTGTGGCCAATTCTCCATTATTACCATACTGTCTTAAAAAAGCAAACTCCACAAATCTCATCTTATGCCTAGGATCTAGCATCACGACAAGAAAAAGATTGTAGTTTACCTTTTTCAAAGTTCCCCAATATTTGTTATATTTGTCTCTCATTTTAAAAGCCCACTGAAGCTAAATTCACATCAACACTGCTTTCCCACTATTTCAAAAGGCAATCAACTTCATCTAACTGTGGCAAAAAATTATTAGCATTCACATACAAAGAACCTGATACCTTCAAAGTGAGATTATAAAAGTGCTCTAAAAATTGTACAAGTCGCCTCACATTAGCCCAATCATCATCATCAGGAATCCCTTCTTCCAAGTCACTCCTAAAGAAATGATCCATATGATTAAATCTTTCAAAAGGTCTTTCAAACTTCTCTGCCGTATTCAACATAAGATATGTAGAATTCCACCTAGTGGCAACATCAAGGCACAACATGCGCTTACTCTCAATCTTTTCAATCTCAATGCATTCTTTAAATTTTCTTATACGAGAAGGAGATTGTCTAATATATTTCACTGCTGAACGAACTCGAGAAACTAATTTTCCCATCTTACCCCATCCTGCACTATGAGATTTATTATATGTGCCACACACCTCATATGAAGATACTTGCAATTAAGAACACCATGCCCCCAATTGTTAATTTTCTTCTTCAAGTGATTAACCATAACATCATTTGTGCTTGCATTATCAACTGTTATTGAATATACTTTATCAATACCCCAATCCAACAAGCATTTTTCAACTTCAATACCTAACCCCTCACCCTTATGAGTAGAAATTGGACAAAAATTTAGAATCTTTTTGTGCATTTTCCAATTATTGTCAATGAAGTGGGCAGTGATACACATATAATTTATTCTCTGCAAAGAGGTCCAAGTATCTGTGGTGATGGATACTTTTTGACATGTTTCTTTCAAGACTTTTTTCAATAACCCCTTCTCATTAACATACAACTCATAAATGTCTCTTGTGATTGTCGAACGTGAAGGAATATGAAACATAGGACAACAAATAGACATGAATTTATGAAACCCATGATGCTCAACATGACTAAATGGTAGCTCATCCACTATCACCATATATGCTAGACCCTTCCTAGCTTCATCTTTGTTAAATATCCAATTAGTTAATACACTCTCCCCCTTCTCACCTTTTTGAATCGGTTGTAAACTCAATGGATTTTGTGAAGTCTCTTTATTGTGTGGATTATCACGATAAATACCCATGTGATTTTTCAAAGTTGTTGTCCCATTTTTTTTAGTATTGGCATTAAACTATTTTCCACAATAATTACACTTCGCTTTCACACTTCCATCTAAGTCATTGATCTTAGTAAAATGCAGCCAAACTTCGGATCTAGATTTAATTGCCTTTCTAGTACTTTGTGAAGGTTGCATACTTGCTTCTGTTCGGCTTAAATTATCAACGCTAATGGAATTTGAATCCTCACGACCCCTACTATCCATATCAAAATCCATACTACTAGTACAAAAGTTCACAGTACAGTGAGTACACTAGCACTACAATTCTACAACAATGAACCAGGCAACCACCAAGAGGCCAAGACAGGCAAGTCTTCAAATCAAATCTACCAATTTAAACCAAACAAAAGTATAAACCAAAACTTATTATTTTCTAGTTACAAATTTAAAATTTTAACACTTAGAAATGTCAAGATTAATTTATACCTTAGCAGCTTAGTTTGAGATGGAGAGGTACTGCGAGGAGAGAGGCACTGCGATGCAAGGACCAGAGGAGGGCGGTCGGGGGAACGACACCAGAGGAGGGATTGAGAGCCGAGAGTCGAAAGTGCGAGGAGGCCAGAAGGGATTGAGATCGAGAGTCGAGAGTGCAAGGAGGCTGCGTCTGCATGGGATTTTGAGACGAAGAGGAGAAAAGGAGATTCCAATGGCGATTTTGAGAGGAGCTGAGGAAGAGGAGAAGAGGAAAGTGCTGAGCCGCCGCCGTCTTAGGGTTTTGAGAGGAAAAAGGGAAAATGAGTGAATTGAGAGAGAGAGATAGTCGAATACATGAACAGAATAGAGGATGACAGATGAGTCCTCATAACTCATTTATTGGTTGAATATTGGCAGTTAGATCTTATTTACCCTAGATCCTAGGGTTAGGATTTATTTGGGTCCAAAAAAGTTCGGTTTTTTTTTTCTGTTCGGTTTATTCAGAGCCAACCAAAAACCGACCCGAACTCTCTATAAAAACTCTGGTTCAGGTCAAAACCAAACCGAAAAACTGAAAAACCGAAAAACCGAACCCAATTGGTAAATTTCGGTTCAGTTCGGTTCGGTTCGGTTCGGTAATCGGTTTTAACCAAAGTGTGAACAGCCCTATCGCTTGACACTCGGCATAAACTTCGAGCCACCTACTGACTTTCTCAGCTTATCACGATGCTTGACATGAACTTAGAGCTGCTTACTGGCTTTCTCACAAGTCTATCATGCTCAACGCTCGACATGAACTTCGAGCTGCCTACTAGCTTTCTCACAAAGCCATCGCGCTCGATGCTCGACATGAACTTCGAGCCACCTACTGGCTTTCTCAGCCTATTACGCTCGACACTCGGCATGAACTTCGAGCCACCTACTGGCTTTCTTAGTATATCGCGCTCGACGCTCGACATTAACCTCAAGCCATCGACTCGCTTACTCACCAGCATGCCACGATTGACGCTCGAGGCCCTATCCCCGAGCCCCGAAGGTCGGAGGGCCGGAACTTCGTGTCACACCGCTCGGCCTCAACCACATTTCAATCCTCGTAGGGATCTTCTGCTCTATCCTTGAGTGTGCTATCGTCTGATCTTCTCACAAGATTGGGCTACTCCTCGACAGCTGGTACATACAACCCTCCATAGGGGGGGGGGCTATGATGTGGGTAGAATCCAATTCAATATGACCCGTTTGATTTCCTCAGGATCCGCAACTTTCCGATCATCAGGTCTGTTGATCCTATGGGTCTTCTGTAGGTCAGGCCCACAGGGAGAGTGTTAACCCGGCCCATTAGGGTCCCCTCTCTCTGCCTATAAATACCAGGCCCCCTCTCCACTCTAAAGGTAATGAATTTTTCTTCACCTGAACCTAGTTTTCCTTTCTTCTAGTGACTGATTAGATCATCGGAGGGCCTACCACCAGAATCTCTCCCAGTATTTCTAGGCATTGTGCAGGTGTTTAGGGGCTATCAGTTATTAGCAGCACCACATCTCTTGCTCCAGACCATAGTCACAAAGTGCGGGAACAATTCGCGAAATTCACGAATTATTCATGGCTAATTGATAAGCCGGTCAAATTCACGAAGTAAACGCTTCTTCCCGTATAAATCGCGCGGTTTGCGAATAATTCGCATAATTCGCAAAATTCGCGAACTGTTGGCCAAACCTAAATAACCTCGGCTCAATTCTCAAATAAACTAAACCCTATTTTCCCAGGCTCAAAATAAACTAAACCTCAGGCTCAAATTTCCCAACGATCATGTCCCTTGCATTTCCAACTTCTCATCGTTCGACGTTTTCTATCCCTTGCGACGTAGACGCGTCCCTTGCGACGTCGACGCGTCCCTTGCGATTTTAACTTTTCATCGCAATCGCGCAGTCGCCAATCAACCGCAGTCGCAGGCCCGCAATCGCCGTCGTTCCTTTTTTTCTTCCATCTTCGCTTTCACTAGTCTGAGTCTCTATTATTGCAGTTGCAGGTACTGATACTATTACATTTGAGATATTGGAGAGATGACCTGTGTTCATTTGTGTAGACATTCGATCATGCTTGATTCTTTATGCCATGAATGGTCTGCTTGAAATTTTTTTTTTGGGAAGGAAGAATGGCCTATTGATGCTCAGTTGCTCACAAAGATAGTTTTTTCTCTTTCTAGAATTAAGTAGATAAATGTTATCTACTTTTGTTGTAGTGTTTGAGGGTGTTATTTTGATGGTAATGCTGTTTTTAGTTGCCTTCAAATTGAATTCACAAGATAGTAAGTCCGAATCTGTGGTAATTTAGAAGGGGATATAGGTTTTAACTTTTAATGCAATAAAATGACATCTGGTTCTACAAATGAGTTAATTGCCATCTTGGCCATTCAATATAGATAATATTTGATATCCAAGAGCAAAATATGGTGGTGTGGAACTTGAACTTGAGGAGGTAATTACAATATGTTGTCTTATCTGAAATGCGGATTCTTCATGATAAGGCAATTTTAGGGGATATCCATGCTAATCTTTTACAACATGATCAAAGACTTGAGTAAGAAATGATAACCATTTCTTGATAAGGATTAGAGTTTATTTCCATGGGTGAATGAAACTATTTCACAAAATTCTTCATGATAAGGAATTAAGGATGAATAAAAATGAAATGTATTGAATCTAATATCATCTTCGTGTCTAATACCTTCCTTGCTCTGAATCTAATATCATCTTCGTGTCTAATACCTTCCTTGCTCTAATACATTGATTGTTATCTACTATCATCTTCATGTCTATATTAATTTTTGTTTAAACCCGATTTTATATTATTTTCTTATCAGAATGACTAGAGGAAAGGATCCGTTGTGGGATCATATTACTCAGGTTGAAGGAAATAAAGTTCGGTACAACTTTTGTCAAGAAATATTTGTCGGTGGCGTAACTCGTATGAGAAATCATTTTTCAAACATGGTCGGTAGAGATGTACGCCCTTGCCTTGGTGTTCCTAATGAAGTTCGCTAAGCTTCTTTGAAAATAATACAAGAATTAGAGTCGAGAAATAAAAAGCAAAAAATCAATGATTTTTGGAAGCAATCAGGATGTTCTATCGAATGTCCAACGGAAGAGCTAAATCAAGATGGGTCCCGTTCAAAAGTTCTGGTACAGAAAACTATCAACTCAGTGATGAAAAAATCTGAAAACGAAGAAGCAGATAAAGCAATAGTTAGATGCATAGTTAATAATAATTTGCCATTTCAATTATTGCGATCATCTAATTTTCGTGAAGCACTTGCCGCAGTTGCAAAAGTTGGGCCAGGTTATGAAGCTCCTAGTAGTGAGACTGCAAGAACAAAATTGCTGGATAAATTGAAGCTTGAAGCTGAAGATCATGTCCAATGCATGAAAAAAGAATGGGATAGTACTGGTTGTACAATTATGTCTAATGGATGGACCGATAGAAGAAACAGGCCATACTTGAATCTACTAGCAGCTTCCCTTAAGGGTGTAGTTTTCTTGAAATCTCTCTGCACGGTTGGGGATAAAAAAGATGCAAAATATATTTGTGACTTTATCTCATCGGTAATTGAAGATATTGGTCCGCACAATGTTATCCAATTTGCATCTGACAATGCTTCAAATTATCTTGCAGCTGGAAATTTAATTGTGGAAAGGTATTGTCACGCCTCGCTTCCCAGAATATGGAAACACATGTACGTAACTGAGGCCCAGCGAATGATGCAGATATATCATTCATAAGCTGTATATTTAACTCAACAACAAGATAACAATTTCAACCATGAAAGCATATAAAATCACAACAGGATAACAAAGTACATGAATATTACATGAACATAACCAACAACTGGAAAGAAACATAGTTACGGGTCAAACACGCTCGGATTACAACAAGGTTTACATAAATAAAATATGAATTAAAATAACATGAAAATAAACAAGACTAGAATCTCTGCTCGGCAACACCTTCGGATAGTTCTCCATCTGGGCCTGCAAGTATATTATTACAAGGAAAGAAACAAGTGGTACCCGTTAATGCAAGTCACGGGCCGCAAGTGGTACAAGCTAACAGAACGAATATAAAACAAAACAAAAGCAGGGAAAAACAAGGAATCAAGAATCATATAATAGAGCAAATACAACATGTGACAGAATCAAGAATAAGACCTCATGGAATAAAAAGCATGCATGTAGACAATTAAATAATCCATAGGAACATGTAACATGTGAACGAGTAACCAAATAAACGTGTCAACATGAATGCGTAACATGTAAACAAGTAAACAAGTCATCATAACCATGTAACATATAAACGGATCATGCAAGTATACGTGTAAATGTCATGTCTTTTATTAACCTAACTAGGTAGCACTTCATGCGTCCCATACCACATGGTTGCTATCAACAATCAAGTGAACGTTTAGACTAGTGGTAGATTCTATAGGTCACGTACTCGGGAAACATATCCAGTCAAGTCAAGTCAAGTCAAGTATATCTTGTATCAAGATACGTGCAATGTGGACATAGTGTAACGTAGCATGAAATATAGAACATAAAATTTGCAACTTGCAAATTTGCGTCGGGGAACCACGAGCCCCCGTCCGAGTACACTCTTCTATATTGCCCACTACTAAATCTTTTTCCTTTATACCCCGGCTTTTTATCTTTTTAATTACAATTTAAACATGAACAATAACTATATGCAACAATAAGGACGGGTAACATGGCGAGATCAAGTATCAAGACTTATGCAATGTGGGAAACATATTTCAGGGTCTATAAAACATGTTGATGCAACTAATGGCATGCATAACACTTAATCAAGAATAAAAGATATTATAACAACATGCAACTAGTAACAAACAATTCATGCACAACATCATGTATAATTATATGAGTATATATGTGTATTAATTTTTGTGTTCGTGTCATGCATATGAGAACAAAGTATTCACGATCACATGTGAATACAGATCGATGGATTAGGTATGGAAACGGGTATCAATTTGACTTATGAATGCGAATTGGAGTCAAAAATAATATACTTGCGGTATTTTTACAAGGGGCTTGTACTAGAACAAATAAAATTGTACAAAGATACTTGCGGTATTTTGTAAAATAGCTTGTACTAGAACAAATGGATTGTACAAGAGACACTTGACTGTTAGTTGACGACGATGAAATTGAAGACAGAATAACGGGATCAGTATCCTGGGCAGCAGAATACGTGCGAGGTATGTGGCAGCCACGCCAAGTCAGCAACTCCAATCGGATCCTCCTTTACAAGCACCCAACAGCAACAAAAGCAAAATCTAACACAAACTCCAAAGCAGCAACTCACTACCCAATAACAAATAGCACCAACTCCACTTCTCCACTCAAAACACCAAACATCAATAAAAATACTCCCAAACAGCAACCCAACACCAACAACAACAATCAATACTGTTCTTTCTTCTTTCCAATTCACCACAGAGAGAGAGAGAGAGAGAGAGAGCGGGAGAGAAGTGAGCGGAAGAAGGGGAACGGCGACAGGGATGGCAAGCGACTGGTTGAACGGCGACGGGAAGTGGGTTTGGCGGCGGAAGCTCGAGCGAAGGCGACGACTGGTTTGGAGCGTGAAGACGATGCGGGGCGGCACTGGAGAGCGGGCTCGATGGGGGTTTCGAGCAAGAGGACGGCGAAGGCTTCGGGCTTGCTCGACAGAGAAGACGATCGAGGAGCTTGGGGAGTCGTCGGGGCCGTGGGGTTCTGCGGAGGAGATGAGCGGCGTGTCGACGAAGAGGGCGAGGCGATGCGGAGCTCGAACGGGAGGGAGGAGCCGAGGTCGGGGATGATGAGTGAGAGCGGGAGATGGAGGAAGGAGGAGAGTTTGGGTTCTGTTCTTGATTGGTTTCTCTGTTTGTGTTTTTAGAAACAGGGGAGAGGAGGTAGAGAACGGGAGTGGGGGATGGGGTTTTAAAAATAATTAGAGTAATGGGGTAGAAAGTGGGGTAGTTACGAGGAGCATGTGGGGGAGTGTGCAAGCAAAGTGGGGAGGGAGTTGGAGTACGGGACAAAAAGTGGGGAGTGAATAAATTGTATACGGTTAAGTGTGGAATAATAATCTGTACAATATATTGGTTCTGGATTTGGGCTTGGTTCTTGGGCTTAAAAATATTTAATTAAAACAATTAAGACATTGGGCTAAAATATTTTGGGCTCAAATTAATTTAATTAAAATCAAATACGAAATTGGGCTTTAATAATTGGGCTTATAACAAAATAAAATAATAATTAGGGTATTGGGCTAAACAATTGGGCTCGGATTAATTTAATAAGATCAAATACGAATTTGGGCTTAGAATTAAACAATTGGGTTTCATATTAACCAATAATAAAATCAAAATACAACCTGGGCTCATATTAATTAAATAGTAAAATCAAAATACAAACTTGGGCCTTAATAAATAGTCAAACTATTGGGTTCATAAAAATAGTTAAAATAATAAAATCAATTGAGGAAAAATAATCATAAGATACTGAGGATTTAAATACAAAAAAATACTTTGAAAATACGTATTAATGAAAACAGGGGTTACAAATCCTACCCACCTTACAATAAATTTCGTCCTCGAAATTTAAGTAAGCGGTATATAGGATAGGGCAAAAGCAAGCTATGGGGAAACAAAATAGAGAATTTTAAAGGGAATGAACAAAGAGGTGGCAATACCCGAATTTGAAGAGAATATGGCAAGAGAGAAATAATTGCATGATTATTAATATTGAATCAACAATGAGGATTGATGCAAGTGCAGAAAAATGATGACCCAAGAATTAAAATGCGACAAAATAACAAAATACCTTCAATTGCACTCAGGCAGTCTCTGCTTCCACTGCAATCGGGTCTGGGGCTTGACCGCACTCTTCAACTTGTCCTCTACTGGGAGCTGATCCTCCAGTTGGTGCACTTCTTCGTACCCTTCGGCAGTTCCGAATCTTGTGGTCCTTCGCTCCGCATGCAAGACATCAACGATTGGCTTTCCAACAATCCTTGCGTAGGTGATCGATCTTACGACAATAGTTACACGTCAGATTCTTCTTCTCATGGGTCTGCTTCATGATGGCGAAGGCGTGATGCTGCTGCGCAAATATATTCAGTCGAGTGAGCTCTGCATACTCCTGAATCTTTTCCAGACTGGCTCTTATCAACTCGTTATGTTCTTGTTGTGGTTCCATCATTCTTCGCATCTCCTGGAGAGTGGCAGCGATATTCACTGATGTCTCGTCCCTAGGCGGGGAAGTCGAAGTATCCTCACTAGCCATAGTCTGCAAAACCATCAAGTTAGTGAGTATCCAGGTTGGTTATTCATTATCCATGTGATTAACGTGGTGCTCGTGTTGTTGAGTTAACCTGATTGAGTTAAGTATGTCTAATGTATTAGTCAAACTAACACATTAGCCATAACCTGGCTCTGATACCACTAAAAACCTTGTCACGCCCCGCTTCCCAGAATACGGAAACACAGGTACGTAACTGAGGCCCAGTGAATGATGCAGATATATCATTCATAAGCTGTATATTTAACTCAACAACACGATAACAATTTCAACCATGAAAGCATATAAAATCACAGCAGGATAACAAAGTACATGAATATTACATGAACATAACCAACAACTGGAAAGAAACATAGTTACGGGTCAAACACGCCCGGATTACAACAAGGTTTACATAAATAAAACATGAATTAAAATAACATGAAAATAAACAAGACTAGAATCTCTGCTTGGCAACACCTTCGGGTAGTTCTCCATCTGGGCCTGCAAGTATATTATTACAAGGAAAGAAACAAGTGGTACCCGTTAATGTAAGTCACGGGCCGCAAGTGGTACAAGCTAACGGGACGAATATAAAACAAAACAAAAGCAGGGAAAAACAAGGAATCAAGAATCATATAATAGAGCAAATACAACATGTGACAGAATCAAGAATAAGACCTCATGGAACAAATAACATGCATGTAGACAATTAAATAATCCATAGGAACATGTAATATGTGAACGAGTAAGCAAGTAAACGTGTCAACATGAACGCGTAACATGTAAACAAGTAAACAAGTCATCATAACCATGTAACATATAAACGGATCATGCAAGTATACGTGTAAATGTCATGTCTTTTATTAACCTAACTAGGTAGCACTTCATGCGTCCCATACCACATGGTTGCTATCCACAATCAAGTGAACGTTTAGACTAGTGGTGGATTCTATAGGTCACGTACTCGGAAAACATATCCAGTCAAGTCAAGTCAAGTCAAGTATATCTTGTATCAAGATACATGCAATGTGAACATAGTATAACGTAGCGTGAAACATAGAACATAAAATTTGCAAATTTACAATTTGCAACTTGCAAATTTGCGTCGGGGAACCTCGAGCTCCCGTCCGAGTACGCTCTTCTATATTACCTACTACTAAATCTTTTCCCTTTATACCCCGGCTTGTTATCTTTTTAATTACAATTTAAACATGAACAATAACTATATGCAACAACAAGGACGGGTAACATGGCGAGATCAAGTATCAAGACTTATGCAATGTGGGAAACATATTTTAGGGTTTATAAAACATGTTGATGCAACTAATGGCATGCATAACACTTAATCAAGAATAAAAGATATTATAACAAAATACAACTAGTAACAAACAATTCATGCACAACATCATGTATAATTATATGAGTATATATGTGTGTATTAATTTTTGTGTTCGTGTCATGCATATGAGAACAAAGTATTCACGATCACATGTGAATACAGATCGACGGATTAGGTATGAAAACGGATATCAATTTGACTTATGAATGTGAATTGGAGTAAAAAATAATATACTTGCGATATTTTTACAAGGGGCTTGTACTAGAACAAATAAAATTGTACAAGAGATACTTGCGGTATTTTGCAAAATAGCTTGTACTAGAACAAACGGATTGTACAAGAGACACTTGCCTGTTAGTTGACGACGATGAAATTGAAGACAGAATAATAGGATCAGTATCCCGGGCAGCAGAATACGTGCGAGGTATGTGGCAGCCACGCCAAGTCAGCAACTCCAATCGGATCCTCCTTTACAAGCACCCAACAGCAACAAAAGCAAAATCCAACACAAACTCCAAAGCAGCAACTCACTACCCAATAACAAACAGCACCAACTCCACTTCTCCACTCAAAACACCAAACATCAATAAAAATACTCCCAAACAGCAACCCAACACTAACAGCAACAATCAATACTGTTCTTTCTTCTTTCCAATTCACCACAGAGAGAGAGAGAGAGAGAGAGAGAGAGAGAGAGAGAGCGGGGGAGAGAAGTGAGCGGAAGAAGGGGAACAGCGACGGGGACGGCGAGCGACTGGTTGAACGGCGATGGGAAGTGGGTTCGGCGGCAAGGCAACTGGACGGCGGGCGGCGGAAGCTCGAACGAAGGCGACGACTGGTTTGGAGCTTGAAGACGATGCAGGGCGGCACTGGAGAGCGAGCTCGACGGGGGTTTTGAGCAAGAGGACGGCGAAGGCTTCGGGCTTACTCGACAGAGAAGACAATCGAGGAGCTTGGGGAGTTGTCGGGGCCGTGGGGTTCTGCGGAGGAGATGAGCGGCGTGTCGACGAAGAGGGCGAGGCGATGCGGAGCTCGAACGGGAGGGAGGAGCCGAGGTCGGGGATGATGAGTGAGAGCGGGAGATGGAGGAAGGAGGAGAGTTTGGGTTCTGTTCTTGATTGGTTTCTTTGTTTGTGTTTTTAGAAACAGGGGAGAGGAGGTAGAGAACGGGAGTGGGGGATGGGGTTTTAAAAATAATTAGAGTAATGGGGTAGAAAGTGGGGTAGTTACAAGGAGCATGTGGGGGAGTGTGCAGGCAAAGTAGGGAGGGAGTTCGAGTACGGGACAAAAAGTGGGGAGTGAATAAATTGTATACGGTTAAGTGTGGAATAATAATTTGTACAATATATGGGTTCTGGATTTGGGCTTGGTTCTTGGGCTCAAAAATATTTAATTAAAACAATTAAGACATTGGGCTAAAATATTTTGGGCTCAAATTAATTTAATTAAAATCAAATACGAAATTGGTCTTCAATAATTGGGCTTCAATAATTGGGCTTATAACAAAATAAAATAATAATTAGGTAATTGGGCTAAACAATTGAGCTCGGATTAATTTAATAAGATCAAATACGAATTTGGGCTTAGAATTAAACAATTGAGTTTCATATTAACCAATAATAAAATCAAAATACAACCTGGGCTCATATTAATTAAATAGTAAAATCAAAAAACAAACTTGGGCCTTAATAAATAGTCAAACTATTGGGTTCATAAAAATAGTTAAAATAATAAAATCAATTAAGGAAAAATAATCATAAGATACTGAGGATTTAAATACAAAAAAAATACTTTGAAAATACGTATTAATGAAAACAGGGGTTACAGGTATCCACATATTTTTAAAGTTAATTGTGTGGCTCATTGCACTAACTTGATGTTCAAGGAATGTGATACACTTGAATTCGTCTCTCCCTTGCTTGCTCAAGCTCGAAAGATTGTAAAATTTATTTATAGATATCAACATGTGCTGAAACTGATGAGAGTTCATACAAGTGGTCGTGAGTTAAAGAGACCAGGGGAACCAGGTTTGCAACACATTTTATATGTCTTAACTCAATTTTGAAAGAAGAGCAATCCCTCTGCTATATGATGGCTTCAACAGAGTGGAGAGATTTGCCTCCATGTAAGACTGCAGAAGGTACTGAAATACAATAAACAATCATGGGAAGAGAATTTTGGGAGTGCGGGAAAGTGCTTATAAAAACATTAGAACCTCTTTTTAAAATATTAAGAATGGTGGACGGTGATGGTTCTACTGTTGGATACATACATTATGCAATACAAAAGGTGAAAGAGGCTATGAAATATGTTTTTGATGAAGATCCAAATAGGTATTTACCTTTTTTGAAAATTATAGATGAAAGGAAAATTATAGATGAAAGGTGTGTAAAATCTTTAAATTCAGTTATTCATTTGGCCGTTTTTTATTTGAATCCACATTTATTCCATTCCGGCCATGTAAAGATGGATAATCAAGTGAAAAAGGGATTAGAAGTAGTCTTGTCAAAGATGTTGACACATGATAAAAGGTCCAAGGTAATTAAAGAGCTTAAAGAGTATCATGCAAAGGATCCAAAAATCTTTGGAGCTATGGCCATTGAATCACTTGAAGTAGCTCATCCAAGTAACAATCATTTATACACTTTTTTTTAATTTATTTATTATAAATATCAAGTGTATTATAATGTTACTGACATTAATTTATAATTTCTATTAGGGATATAGTGGGATATGTGGGATGACTCTTCGCCTATCTTGCAGAAAGTTGCAATTAAAATTTTGAGTTAAACTTGTAGTGCTTCAGCATGTGAAAGAAACTGGAGAGCTTTTGAAGCGACACACACAAAAAAGAGAAACTGACTAGAACCAAGCAGACTTCAAGATTTGGTCTATGTGAGGGTAAATGCTCTTTTGAAGAGGACCATGCAAAAAAAAAGAGCAACTTGATATGGTACCCATCGATCTTGATAAAGTTGATCCAGATGCGACGTATATATTCTACGGAGATGGAAATGTTCCAATCCATGACGATCAACATGGCAATGAAGATAACGATATTAATAGTGGTGAAGAAGATGCAGTAGATGATAATGATGATACCAATGAATTGGAGTTCCTCAGCTGATTTTCTTTTTTAAATATTTTCACAATGATTAGAATCTAACTTGTTTCTGATTTTTCTTAATAGTTAGTATTACTTGTGCTTAAAGTGGACATGAGATTTACTTGTGATTGAGCCAGACATGAGCTTTCATTTCTTTGTTGTTTTGATTGATGGAGGCAAGGATAAGTCCAATTCGGTTTAATTTTGCTCATGGTTGTCTTTCGGTTTTCTTTTCTTTACAAATTTCTCCTACTTTTCTCCTTGTGTACACTTACTAATTTTTGATTTCTTGATTCATTTCGTTAATGTGTATGATAAATCTGTGAACTGTGGACTGCACATGATATGATTTTCTTCATGTAATTCAAACAAGTGATTTCTTTGTCAAGTTTGATAGAGAGAAATATAGACTGATATTGTTGATGTTGTGAAGGAATATGGAAGGCAACAAAGAAGAAGGAGAGGTGAGGAGATTGCATATTCTTTACTTTCTCAGTCGTGACGGGGCTATTGAATTTTATATTTCGCTGAATTTTATATTTTGCCTTGCTCTGTTTGTTGCCTGAAGAGCTTCAATTTCTAGTCTATCTTAAGGTACATTGTTCACCATATTGACCTGCCATAATATACCCTAAACTCTCAGATTCATTATTTTATTTTTTGTTAGGCTGCCAAGGTTCCTGTAAAAGAATATGAATTTGATGTAAAGAAGGTGTCAAAATAGCAATCTCACCTGGTAAACTCTCATTGCAATCCTGAGAATTAGCTTTTTGCTCGATACTGGTTTATCATCAGTAATTTTGAGGGTAATTATACTGCAGGAGAGGCTTGTGGGAGAAACTACTATCTTAATCAGTCAGCTAAAGATGCATATCGATCATATATATTATCATACAATTCACATTCAATGAAGAACATCTTCAATGTTCACCACCTTTTTTTGAAGGTACTGTTTACTTCCTGTCCTGTAATGTAATATGTATATATGTAGATGAATGTGTATACCTCATGCTTATGGAAAAAATTCTTCAGGGAAAAAATTCTTCAGGGAATTGATGTTGTGAAGGAATATGGAAGGCAACAAAGGAGTGTTAGAACCTGAATATATAAAAATAGAAAATCCCAACAGAAATTGCGAAGAAATGAAATACAGGGAAGAAAACAGTAAGTTAAATAATTTGCACAGAGTCGAGACTGATAATCTCTGTCCTTAAAGCAGAATTCGCCCCGTAGTGTGACGGTTACCGGCGAATTGCTTCCCAGGATACAACTGTACCTTCTCTGAAGAACGCAGCACCCTTGCTGAAAAATTCTATATCTGTATAAAAGACTCTGTCTGGATTTATAGAGGAAAATTGGAGACTATTCAGATGCCACTACTCTGTAACAGCAGAGTAATGGCGACTCTTCATATTCATAACTGGTGAGCCATTACTCTGCTGTTACAGAGTAATGGGTACCAGTTACTGAATCTGAAAAGCCTTTATTTAAGCCAGAACAGAACAAACTAAACCAAACCAAACCAAACCAAACCGGACCGGACCGGACCGAACCGAACCGAGCCGAGCCGAGCCGAGCCGAGGCCGGGGCCGGGGCCGGAGCCGGGCAGGGCGGGGCGGGCGCGCGCGCGTGTGTTTGTCATTTGGCCTAAGTCCTCTCTCCACTACACGTTAGTGGTAACCCCCGGGCCACGCTCTTTAGTCCAGTTTTCTAGTATATGTACTAGAAAAGGTCTTTTTCAATTTCCGATATGGGACTATCCATTTTCTCCAATTTGCCAAGTTAGTATCTTTCAAGTACCCAACTTTGGATCAACATTTCTCATTCATACGGAATTCGTTTTTGGCAAGTGAGTATACTAAGGAATAGTACTCGTCGAGAGGATCTCAATCCACTCATTTTCCGGCGCCGCCGGTGGCCAGAGCCTGCCGGAATCCAGCCCGGAAAACTGCAAAAATTAATTCCTACAATCCCCCACATGAATTGAAATTACCAGACCATGTAATCCAGACACGACAGAAAAAAAAAACATGACAGAAAGACTCTGAGAGTACAATAGAAAAATCACTGCATCAGGAATGGTAGTAATTTTTCAACTTTGAACCACCCTTAGTAATTAGCTATCGGATTCACTTGACCAGGTAGTGATCATGATGTCTTGAACTACCCGGACGTTGATGTGAACCTAGACAATAACTATCACACAGTTTCATATCCTCACAGAACTAAGTTCTCTTGTTGTGTTCATTTTGGCCTTGAACATCCCTGGTTAATCGTGAGTGAACTTGGAGAATGTAGCCTCTCTTCATTCTCCTAGAAATGGCCCCATTTCACACTCACAAGGTGATTGCCCATAAAGAGTATCCTGCTATACCCCACTTTTATTTCAAAGCTATAGGAATCATTAAAAGCCAAGCTTATCCTAACTATTTGCAGGCAGCACTTGTTTTATCATCCTAAGAGTGGGTATGAGATGTTAATCTCTCAGTGCTTTCGTCGATTCAACAAGATTTAGTTGTCCCTTTGAACCTAGATCTTGGGATCTCCAATTCCTAGGTAGGGTTTCCATCAAGCATCCTCTTTTGTCATAGGCTTTAAACTCATTCCTCTTGATGATCTCACAACCTGCTCTCGCGACAGACCTTTAGTAAATGGATCCGCTAGGTTGTCGGCCGATTTTATATATTCTATAGAGATTACTCCATTTGAGAGCAGTTGTCTAATGGTTTTGTGTCGCCTTCTGATATGACGAGACTTACCATTATACATACAACTCAGTGCCCGTGCTATAGCCGATTGGCTGTCACAGTATACACATAAGGCAGGTGATGCGGTTTATTTCTGGGAGACGTGTGGATGCACCAGGTGTGAGTTCGGACTCAATTTGTATTGAAGGAGAAAGCTGCTTGTCAGACGACCCTCGGAGCGACCTGGCGGCACCTGCGATGGGCTCGGAGCGCGGCAGATGCCCCGGCTCGGATCAGAGGATTCGGATCCGAGGTCTTGTGTACCTGCAGACGGTCCTGAAACACCGGGGTTTATCCCGGTGGCGGACCCTCCGACGATCTAGTCGGTCTCTGTGAGAGAGTAGCAATAACTAGGTGAATTTAAGTGGCCAAAGATTGGTTACCTGAAAAGGTGGGTGAGGGTCTAGTATTTATAGAGAATTCCAACCGGGTTTGGATCCGCTTGGGGGCCGGGTCTGAACCCGAAAGCCCATGGGCCTGACGTGGCAGAAGGCCCAGGGGGTTTAGGGCTGACGTGGCAGTACCAGGAGTGGTATAGGGCTGACGTGGTAAAGCCCTTGGTGGCATTTGGAGCTGACATGGCAGATCATGGGGCCTCTGTGCTTCTGGGAGAATCTGGCGGCGTAGGGGGTGCCAAGTCATCTTCCTTCTGCACCGGGATGGTAGGACGGCCAGGAGGGCTGTCGTGGATCGGAAGCCGAGGGCCATAGCCGCCCCTCGGACACGAGGAATCCAGATCAGTGGGGGTGACCTGGGGGTTCGGTGCCGAACCTGAAGTGGCTCGACGCCGAACCAGACCGCTGTTTCCACCATTTCTGAGTGAGAGTTGTATTGGGCCCTGGTTGGGCCCTCAGCCTGTATTGGGCCCTGGTTGGGTCCTCAGCCATTTTAACCCCACCACACAAGCCCCCCACTCCTACGGGGGTGCGGGAGCTAGCCGGGGAGGAGTGTTTACGGATGTAAAAATGGGAGGGCGAACCCCTGGGCCTTTCTGAGGGGGGCGTCCTGATTGTCTAGAGCGATCATCGAGCCGGCGAGAATCTATGGGTCGGCAAGGGTGATGGCGAACCGTTGAGCCTTTCGGAGAAGACTACCCTGGTGTTAGACTAGACCTCGACCCGTCGAGGGATTACGAGTTGACAAGGGCGATGGCGAGTCGTGGAGCCTTCCTGAGAAGACTTACCCTGGTGTTAGACCCGACCTCGAGCTGGCAAGGGTTTTACGGGCTAACAAGGGTGATGGCGAGCCGTTGAGCCTTCCTGAGAAGACTACCCTGGTGCCAGACCTGACCTCGAGCTTGGCGAGGGATTACGAGTTGGCAAGGGCGATGGCGAGCCGTGGAACCTTCCTGAGAAGGCTACCCTGGTGCTGGACCCGACCTCGAGCTGGCGAGGGACTTATGGGCCAACAAGGGGGGTGGCGAGCCGTTGAGCCTTCCTGAGAAGACTACCCTGGTGCCAGACCTGACCTCGAGCTTGGCGAGGAATTACGAGTCGGCAAGGGCGATGGCGAGCCGTGGAGCCTTCCTGAGAAGACTACCCTGGTGCTGGACCCGACCTCGAGCTGGCGAGGGACTTTGGGCCAATAAGGGGGGTGGCAAGCCGTTGAGCCTTTCTGAGAAGACTACCCTGGTGCCAAACCTGACCTCGAGCTTGGCGAGGGATTACGAGTCGGCAAGGGCGATGGCGGGCCGTGGAGCCTTCCTGAGAAGACTACCTTGGTGCTGGACCCGACCTCGAGCTGGCGAGGGACTTATGGGCCAACAAGGGGGGTGGCGAGCCGTTGAGCCTTCCTGAGAAGACTACCCTGGTGCCAGACCTGACCTCGAGCTTGGCGAGGGATTATGGGTCGGCAAGGGCGATGGCGAGCCGTGGAGCCTTCCTGAGAAGACTATCCTGGTGCTAGACTTGGCCTCGAGCTGGCGAGGGGTTACTGGTCGGCAAGGTTGTGGGCGAACCGTTGTGCCTTAGGAATGGTGAGCAGGGTAGCCCGCTGTCTTTGCGGAGCATTGGAGGCGCCCCGGGATCTGTGTGACGTCCCAATTTCCCAGGGGCCTTAATGGCGCCGCCTAATAAATGCATGGCGCATGGTCTTCCGTCGTTTGGTTTTCCCCATGTCATAAAGGCCGGCCTATGGGGGAGGCTATAAGTACCCCTCCTTCCGTAGTTGGTTAGATCACGGCAAGGGTGGTCTGTTGGCCCTCAAAGGTGTCTGCTCCGGTGGACGCCTGTCTTTTGCCAATTTTTACCCCCAGTTGTGTCGGAGAGGTGGTTTCTCTGCCGCCCGGATCTTCTCTTGGATCTGACGGCCCTGATACGGCAGCCAGATCTAGGGGGGATCAGGGCGAGAGGGGTAATGACCGAACTTCGAGGGGTGAGCTGTTTGCAACTGTGAAGGTTCTGTCCTTCCGGAAGAGATGAAGGGCGTCCCGGGCCAGTTATTTGCAACTGTGAAGGTTCTGCTGCCGGAGCAGGTCGAACCTTTGCAGTTGCATCAACTGGCTCGGAATGGTGCACTTCTCCCGATCTCTGAGTGTCGAACTGCTTTCGACCGGGGTGCTCGCCGAGGGCGGCGTCTTAAAGCTTTGAGCCTCGGATAGATGGGTCGTTCTTCGATTCGAGCTTGACTACTCTGCATCTCAATAGGGCTCCAGGTGATGGCGGTTTCTGTCTCACCCTTGAACAGTTCGGGTTTAAATCGGCCGTCGACGCTGTAAGCCCCGAGCTGCTCGCGGGTGAAAGGGGAACCGACCGAGCCTCGGAGCCCGGGGCGTCTGTCTAAGGACGGCGCCTTAAATCTTAAGTAAAATGTTCCCTCCACCGAATACTCCCTCCGAACTGATCCCCCCTCGTCTGGCTGCCAGCCTGGCATTGGATGACGTCAGCAGCGCACGTTTTGAGGACGTGGCGCGAATTCCCAGGCGGCAGTTGCATGTCAAATAAGTGAACAGTACTCGCGGAAATCGAGGAGTCGCTTTTACCTCCTATAAATATTCCCCCCTCTCCTCCATCAGTCCACTCCTTTCTTGCCGCTTTCTTTTTCAAAAATTTCCCAACACTTCAGCGCTCGTCTTTGCCGCTTGCTATACTAGGCTCGCCCTTCCGAAGTAACCCCAAGTGAGTTGGTAAGTCTGTTTAGTTTAGGCATAGATGGATAGGGCTCAGTCTGGCTCGTCAGCGTCGTCGTCTAGGGGGGAAGTGAAGCCTGTCTCCGAATCGACGTCATGGGAGGAGCCCGTACTCGAGGAGGAGTCAGTACACGTTGATGAGTCTTCCGATACGGTTTCGTGGGAGGAACCAGTAGGTGAGGAGGAGGTACATGGTGCGAGGTCGTTGCGCTCCCGACGTCCTTTCGTGGTGGAGAGCAGCGAGTCGGAGGAAGCGAATGGTGGTTCGGACGGCGTCCGTGTTTTGGAGCTGACTTCCGAGGAGGAGGGAGGCGAGGGTGGCACCGTAAGGAGACGTACAGTTCAGGGTGCGGGTCCGAGTTCCATGCCGATTGGTCTGGGGCCCTTATTCACTCCCTCTCCGGAGCGAACCAAGAAGAGGAAGAAGGCTCCGAGGAAGGCAGGGTCGAGGACTGGTGGTTCGAGCCAGGGGTCTGTTTACCACAACTTGTGGACAGGTTCGCCGGTGCAGCCGAAGCCTTTCCGTCAGTATCCTGACGACCTATCCGACAAGGAGCTCTTCGGCGTGCAGGCCTCTTCGCCGAGTCGGAAGAGGGTGTTGATGGACGCGATTCTGACCGTCTTGGATGGCGGGGACTTAGAGGTTTTGCAGCTGGCGTACCACATAGGCCCTTGCTACGAATTGATGCTGCCGAGCTCTACTCTGCACCCAACCGATCCCCTATCTGCCTGGTACTGCGTCTTCCCAGTGGACGCCTTTATTTCTGGACTGAGGTTGCCAGTCCACCCGTTCGTTCGGGAAGTGCTGAGCTGGGCCTCCTTGGCACCGATGCAGTATGGGCCGAACTCTTGGAAGCAGATAATCTGTTTTGTACTGATGTGCGAGGAACAAAAGGTACCCCTGCGGTTGAACGTGTTCCGAGCGATGCTGATGATTAGTTCGGCGGCTGAGGGTGTTTACTATATCTCCCCCCGGAGTAAGAGGAAGGTCGTTCACAGCCATCCGGACTCCATCAAGGATTGGAAGAAAAAGTACTTGGTGATCCGGAGTGAAGAGCCCTGGGACATTCCGACTCGATGGAACTATTCCAAGCCGAGCTATCCTGCGCCGAGGCCGGGGGATCTGACGGCCGAGGAGTGGGGGTTTGTCGAGCGCCTCCGTTTGTCCCCTAGTATTGATTGGACGAAGGTGACGGAGGTCCGCCTGGCGAGCGTTGGACTGAGCCCAGCCGTTCTACGTATGTAGTTGTTTCTTTTCTCTCAGTCTTTTCGTACTTTCTTGCTCATTGCCCTTAATGGTTTTTTCTGTAGATATGGATGAGGCGTCGATCAAAGCAAGGAGGCTCGCCATGAAGAAGGAGAACGCCGAGAAGAAGAAGGGGGAGGCGGCGAAGAGGCCGAGGGAGACGTCTCTTGTTATCTCGGAGGTCCCGCTCGAGCCGAGGGCTAAGAGGACTCGCTCGGAGACGAGCAAGGGGGCTGCCCCCTCGAGGGGTAAGGGCCCAGCGAGGGCGTCCGATCTCGACAAGGGGAAAGGTCCCTTGGTAGAGGTTGAGGAGGAGGACCCGGTGGTGGAGATGTTGCGGCAACGGTGGGCGCCGGACTGGTCGGTTCGGATGGGCGACTGTCTGGCCAAGGAAGCCCAGGCCGTAGAGGTGGTGGAGAAGCTGGCGACGCCTCGCGATCGCCAAATGATGGAGAGCGAGCCCGTAGAGGTGGCATTTACGCGCCTGGCGCAGGCCACCATGCTGGTAAGCTTGTCGACCCCCTCATTTCTGTTAGTCTTGCTTTAGGAGTTTTCTTCTTATCTGTGCTTGTCGGTCGCAGGCCTGTATGCAGGGAGCTAACGTAAAGAACCTTTACGAAGCGTCCCTGTCACAAGAGCGGGCTCGGGCGGACAAGAGCGAGCGGGAGATGAAGGAGATGCGGATCGAGCTCGAGGGTTCGCATAAGTGGGAGCAGCAGATGAAGCTGGAGCTTGAGGCCAAGGATGCCGAGTGGGGGAAGAGGGTGGACTCCTTGAAGAAGAAGTTCGCCAAGGAGAAGAAGGAGCTGACGGCTACGTTTGCCAAGGAGAGGGACGAGATAACGGATGCGGGTCAGCGAATGGTGATCAAGGCCCAGGATGAGTGCTACGCGAGGGCCCTCAGTCACGTGAGGCACTTCTACCCAACCGTCGATCTGTCCAACTTTGAGTATGAAATGGAGATCGAGGGGACACCGAAGACTCCTGCCGAAGAAGGTCATGCTGGCAACCCGGCCGTCGACCCTCCTGTGAACCCGATCGATGCCGAGGTGGGAAATCAAGTTGTATAGTTTTATCTTTCTTTTCTCCCCTCTTCGATTGTAATTGCCTTCCGCGGACTGGCCACCGCCCTCCTTTTTTTTTGTAAGAAGCAGCACAATTTATAGAAAAGTATTTTTGACTGGCCAAGTGTTTTGACCTCGGATACCTCCGAACCTCCTTGCTTATGTGCGTTGAGTTGGTTCTCCTTGTAGGTTGTGGCTTCCCTTCCCGAGGTGGACCCCCGTCGTTCCGACGTGGCGTGGCTCCGGAGCAAGGTGGAGGCATTGGAGGCCACTTTGGCTCGGTATCGTGAGAGGGCCCGTACCGCCGATGCGGCCTTCAGCTATTACAGGAACATGTCTGAAGTCCTGGGTGAGGAGGCAAGCCGTCTGAGGAGAGAGATGGTGGATCGGGAACTCGTGGGTGCCGGACTCGGATATTCTATGTCGAGTTCCTCGGCGCAGAGGCCCTCCTCTGAGAAGCTCCTTCGCGATGTGTTAGTGGGGAAGGAGGTGGAGATACACCGCTACCGGTCGATGCTGGGCGTCTCGAGACCTTCCTCGGGTGGTCAGCGAGCGGGGGGGGGGTTACCCTCTGTGGTGTCGCTAACGGAACGTATGCGGCCCACCGATGCCCAGAGTTCCGTGGTCGGTGTGTCGACCGTGGCCGAACCGAAGGACCATTATGACAAGGAGAGAGTTCCCAGTTGTTCGACTGGAGTGATCCCGTCGTTTGTCGGATCAGAGGGGTCTTGAAAGGGCGGCTCCCTGTTGTTTGAGATGAGGGGAGTATTTCTGTAACGGTCTTTGTTCGTTTCCTCGTAACCCAATAAAGGAACATGAATAAGGAATTCATTTCACTTTTTGCTCCGGTTGATAGTATACGAAATGATAAAGGGGATGTGGTGAAGTCATGGGTGTCGATCCCCTAGTTTGGTATTATGTCGGATCTGCCGAGGCATTTGGAGTATGATACAAAGGGATTTCCCTAGTATAAGATAGGGGGGGCCGCTAAAAACGGCCCTTTACAAATGAAAGCTTTACAAAAGGTTCACTTATAGCTAAGTTAGAACTTATGCTTGTCCCTCGCGGGGATTCGCTAGGTGCTCGGTGTCAAAGGGGAATCCCTCCGGCTCGACGGTAAGTCCGGGGGTAGGGCTGTCCTTCTCTGGCTTGAATTCGACGGCGTCGAGGGGGAACACTCCTCCCCCGATGGTGGTCATGTAGCATGATCGCGCTGCTTCTTGGCTGCCTCGGACGACGCTGACTCCTTGTGGGGTGGGAAATTTGAGCTTCAGATGGTAGGCCGAAGGCAGTGCTTGAAGGGAGCATAACCCGGGTCGGCCGAGTATGGCATTGTAAGCCGCCTTGACGTTGACCACCATGAAGTCCATAGACTCGGTCCTCTTGACGGGAGCCGATACTGCGGTAACGTCGAGGGTGACAATCCCTTCTATCACGACAGGGACGCCGGAGAACCCATGCAAGGTGTATCCGGCCGGCTTGAGCTTGCCTCTAGGTAGCTTCAGATTCTCGAAGGCTTCGAGGAAAAGAATGTTCACCGAGCTGCCGTTGTCGACGAGGATTCGGCGAACTTCACAATTAGCCATGTGGAGGCTAATGACGAGGGCATCGCAATGGGGCAGGCGAACGCCTTCGAGGTCCTCCCCTGAGAATGAGACTGGCATTAGTTGTAGCTTGGGGGAGGGGTTGCCTTGGATAGCATTCACCTCTCGGATGAAGGCTTTTCGGGAAGTATTCGATTCCCCTCCCATTGGCCCTCCGTGGACACAGTGTAAGATAAATGGCGTATCCGCAGCTCCCTCGGACTCGGGATCCCGACCCTGGATGCGGTTCGGAGTAGGGTTCGGGGGCGAGTTCCTCCGATTCCTAGTGTCTCGTCGATCCCGTGGGATTTCTCGTGTGAATTCTCGGAGGTACCCCCTGGAGATGAGTTCCTCAATCTCGTATTTCAGGGCCCGACATTGATCGGTGTCGTGCCCATGGTCTCTGTGGAAGCGGCAGTAGAAGCGCTGATCTCGGTTCTTGCCGTTGTTAGGTCGGGGAGGTAGTCGAACAATGCCTTTGTCTTCGATTTCTAAGAGGATGGCGGATACGTTATGCGTCAAGGGAGTGTACCTCTCGAAGCGGGGGATCAGCGGGATCTTTTTTACGGCCCCCGCGTCTCTCGAAGCTTTCTTTGATGGCTCGACTTCTTCGGCTTTCCGTTTTCCCTTCGAGTGGGCCTCCCTGGCATCTTCGGGGCTAAGGGCCTCTTCTGCCCTAATGTATTTCTAGACCCTGTTGAGGAGGTCGGGAAAGTCGATGGGGGGTCTCTTCGCCAGTGAAGCTTTCAGCTGTCCATGACGGACGTTGTGCCGAAAGGCTGCAGAGGCGACGCCTGGATCAAGGGAGGAGACCGCCTGATGTTGAATTTGCAAGTGGACAAAATCGCACAAGTAATATAGATAGATGAGTAGAGTGTCGAACCCACAGGGACTAGATATTTTACTGAGTACCGATATCGCTAGATGAATCACTATTTGGAAGATCAAATTTTATGAATAATAAAACAACTAAATTACTCTAATCTAATTTAATCTAACTAAATTGGTGAAGAGGGAGAGGGCTGTTAAACTATGAAGCACTTGTACTTTGTTTAATGTTAAAAATAGTTCTAGGGCTCTTGGTTCACCTCGTTTATCACACACACAAATTATAATTCCTTATAAATAAAAATATTATTTTTCCCAAATTGTCGACCAAAATCCTAAAGATATTAACCACTCTATCAACGTAGTCTCAAAATTATTCTCAATTAATCATTCGTCTATCCACCAAATTATTAATTGAGAAATTGGATTTCTTAACGGTCACGTCCTCCAATATACGGTCTTAATTTTTATTAATCACAAATCACCTGTTCGGTCTCTTCATGATTTGAAAAATCATACAAATGTCTATCCACCATGTTGTACGTATAAACAATAAAGATTAAAACACAATCAGGAAAAATAGAGAAATAAGAAGGAATTAAAATTTGTGTTCAAAACTTGGCTACATCTTAGCCTCTAGAACAATAGATAAATTTAGTTCATATTTGTTTGGGATTGCATCAAAAAATTTAGAGAAGAAAATGAGATACAAAAATAATACAAAAAATATAAATAATCCCAAACCCCTGTGAAAAAAAACCGAACCAATCGCTTCGTAACTCGAGCCACGCGTCTGTGTGCTGGTCCCGTCGAAGTCAGCGCGTCACGTCAACGTGCTGGTCAGCGCGCCAGCCTGGTCCCACACGCCAGTCTGGTCGCCAGTCAGATCAAAGAAGAAGAGGAAGCAGCAGCCGGTCAATTGCTTGGTTTGCTTTGTGCCGCACGCTGGGAGAAGAGACAAAGCCACGTCAGCAGCCTTGAATCCCGCGCCAGTCTGGAGCTGACAGCTGTCGGGTGCACTTCAGAATTTGCACTTGAAGAAGATGCAATCCTTACTGCCCGCACAGTATTGTTTGCCTTGGAACTCGCGCTCGTTCTCTCTCTCCCTTTTTTTTTTCTTTTGTGTTCTTGTACAGCCGTCACCTCTCAACTTCACATCTCTCTTTTGCCTGGTATTTATAGAGAACGAAGAGGAGTATAGGGTTTTTACTTTTTGCAGAAAAGTCCACCCACTTTCTTTATTTCATTCCTTTTATAACCTAGAATTTTATTTACTTCCTCTTTCTTTCTTTTCTTCCTTTTCTGCCACCCACGTGCTTCTGCGTACACAAAATAATACCAAAAATTAGGATTTTTAAATAAAATAATATTAATTAGTTTAAAATTAATTAAACTAACTATAAATCAAATTCGCGTATAAAAATCCTTTTACAAATTATTTGTCGCAATTTTAACTCAACAAAACAATAAAATCGATAAATCAATTGTTTTACTTTGTTTGTTGATTTTTTCACCAATTCTTTACTTTTTGCATCAAAAATATTATTTCTTCAAAAATAATTAATTAAATGAAATCTTATAGAAATATGATGAACTATAGACAATATCAACGAAAACAAGCCATTTTAATAGGTAAATGAGTACAAATATTTGTATATAAATCCGACACATCAAATACCCCCAAACTTAAGATTTTGCTTGTCCTCGAGCAAAAAGTAGAATCATTAACAAGGGAATAATAATAATGGACTCAGCCCATCACACCAAGAGATCTTATCATGCAAGCATCAAAATTTCAATTAAAAAATATAAACAATTGAAAATAAAGTCAACCTAAGCATACCCACTTTCTCCAGTGCAATTATTTATTCATAATTCCCAAAAAAAAATCGCATTTGTCATGCAATTAATGTAATTATAGTATGCAACAACTCAATCTGTGATTATCCCTTCTCTCTACTACAAACTGAGTAGCAAACTAGAGATTTTTTTTTTTTTTTTTTTTTTTAAGTCTCTTCTTTAAGTTGTCACTTGCCTTTTTACGCGAATGCAAATCATTTT
The DNA here is from genome assembly GCA_017893485.1 of Hemerocallis citrina. Classification (NCBI taxonomy): domain Eukaryota; kingdom Viridiplantae; phylum Streptophyta; class Magnoliopsida; order Asparagales; family Asphodelaceae; genus Hemerocallis; species Hemerocallis citrina. The sequence goes on from CM030361.1 coordinate 99,284,631, forward strand.
TGATGAATTCACCCGGTTACTCAACAAGTCACAAACTTAAAGTGCTTTGCATACTCATATTTCAAGTTGCCGTTTTACGTAAAAGTAAACATTTGTGATGAATACCCCTAGTTACTAAGCAACTTAAAACATTGGAGTAGATTGACTTTATTGATAATAATAATTTTTTTTTTTTTTCATTTTTTTTTTATTATTACTCTATTTACTTAAACTCTGTTTAGGACTAGATCAAAGGAGATAATCACAAGAAAAAGCATCGCATTTGTCTTTTATGTATAATAGCATGACCCACACAATTTTGTAAGGAATTTTGAAACTCAATAATCCTAAAGTAAATAAGTATGCTTAATATTGCTTTATAAAAAAAAATTTTTATACCAAAAAAAATTGTCTTTTATGCTTATCACCATAAATAACTCAAAAGTGTAATGGTGAGCCTAATTGAAATCCTTTTTAAAATTTTGTTTTTCTTTTCTAAAATAATAAAAATAAAAATAAATTTGTAAACCTTCCCCCCAAACTTAAATGTCACATTGTCCTCAATGGGAAAGAAAAAGAAAAACAAAAAGAATGCAAAAAGTTTAGAATATCTCTCCTGATTCGTCTTTAAATTTCTGCACGCGCAGTGTTCAGTATTTTGGCGATATCTGGAGCTGTAGATATCGAAATGGGCTGAATTTTTTTTTGCTGGAAAGCTAAGAAAATTGTCTACAACTTCTATTTGAATCAGTTTTCCAGATTTCGACTCCAAACTGCTCGAAAACAGCCACAATGCAGGTGTTCAAAACAGCTCCGCCCGGCGACTTCCAAAATTTGTGCAATCCTACAAGATAAAATCAAAAATCAAAATAAAATAAACTAAAAGATAAATCAAAACTAAATGCAATAAAATAAAACATGGGTTGCCTCCCAAGAAGCGCTAAGTTTTAAGTCTTCAGCCAGACATGGGGGTGAGATGGTTAAGTAACGCCAAGATCCAACAATATTAACACATCCTTTCTAATTTTTCTTTTCAGATGTGGATCAGGTTCAAGTTCCAATTTGAGGCGTTTCCTTTTAGATGATGATGTCTTCGATTCCCCCACCTCTTTAAATTTATGCTGCAAAAATGAATAAATAGAAGGTTCAGCATCAAAATACATGACATGTTCAAAAATATTTTCTTTTTGAGTTTCAAGAATTTCTGAACTTGTTGGACATACTTCAATTGGTGATTTTTCAAATTTAGCCTTATGTTTCTTGCCCACAATTAAATCAGTTTCACTTACTTGAATAGATGACTGTTCTTCAGGAAGAAAATTTGTGGAATTAAAAACATTATACATTACATGCTCATGCTGAATTTGTTCCTCCACCATTTGTTCAATCTCACTTTGTTTTTCAACCACATTATGTTCTTCATTTTCTTCTTGTGGTTGCTCAATTGTCATCCCGCTTCCTAGTGTTATTGCTTTGACATCTTCCTTGGGGTTGACAACTGTGTTGCTTGGTAATATTCCTGCAGTTTTGTCATTAATAATATTTAAAAATTGACTAATTTGTACCTCAAGATTTTGGATGGAAGCCGAAGTTGAATTTGCAACATTTTGAATTGCCAAATCTGTCTTTTGCATGTAGTGCATAAACATGTCTTCAAGTGTCGGCTTCGTTTCTTCCTGTGAAAAATTTTGAGGGTGTATAACTGCTTCTTGATTGTTGTTCCATGAAAAATTGGGGGTGTTTCTCCATCCTGAATTGTATGTGTTTGCATAATGATTGTTTTGCATTTGAAAGTTTGACACAAAATTTTCATGTACGGCATTTGATGGAGCAAAAGGGTTCCCCACTTGACAATCTGAACTTGCATGATTTCCTGCACAAAGATCACAAATCATATTAGATTGAAAAACATTAAAATTCATATTTTCTACTTGTTTATATAAAATATCATTTTTTGCATTTAAAGTAGAAAAAGAATCAAGTTCAAAAATTTCAGCCACTTTTCTTGGCATCGTTCTCTCTGAAGACCACTGGTAATGATTTGATGCCATCTCCTCTAAAAGATCATAGGCTGCTTGGTAAGTTTTGCTCATCAGTGCACCACCAGCTGCTGCATCAACGATAGATCTATGTGTAACTCCAAAACCATTATAGAATGTTTGCATTTGCAGTCATTTTGGTAGTTCATGATTAGGACACTTTCTCAATAACTCTTTAAACCTTTCCCATGCATCATACAAAGACTCGGTCTCAAATTGAGTAAATGTGCAAATATCATTTCTTAGCCTTGCGGTCTTTGCTGCTGGAAAATACTTGGCTAGAAATTTTTGTGCAAGTCCCTCCCAAGTAGTAATACTACCTGGCGGTAGATAACGTAGCCAAGTCTTCGCCTTATCCTGTAATGAAAAAGGAAAGAGTGTTAATCTAATTGTATCATTTGATACTCTGTTGTGTTTGAAAGTGTCACAAATTTCTAGAAAATCTGCAATGTGAGCGTAAGGATCCTCGTGTGGTAGTCCCCAAAATTGAACAGTCTGTTGAATCATTCGAATCATCGCCGGTTTAATTTCAAAATCGTTAGCTTCAATAACCGGCTTCTTTATGCTTGACTCATAAATTGAGGGCATAGCATAGTCTCTCAATGGCCTATTCTCATCGTTTGCCATGATAATGTACGTGTATGTCCTGGAATGTAAAAAAAAAAGAAAAAGAAAAAGAAAAAGAAAAAGTAAAAGAAAAAAAAAATGGAAAAACTAAAAAAAAAACTAAAATAAGAAAAATAAAATAAAAAAAAATTAAAAGTTAGTCAAAAGAAAATAAAGATGTAAAATAATAATAAAATAAAAATAATTACAAAAAATCCAAATTAGCAATAATCTAGCAATTGTCAATATCAATAAAAGAATAACTAGTCCCCGGCAACGGCGCCAAAAACTTGATGTTGAATTTGCAAGTGGACAAAATCGCACAAGTAATATAGATAGATGAGTAGAGTGTCGAACCCACAGGGACTAGATATTTTACTGAGTACCGATATCGCTAGATGAATCACTATTTGGAAGATCAAATTTTATGAATAATAAAACAACTAAATTACTCTAATCTAATTTAATCTAACTAAATTGGTGAAGAGGGAGAGGGCTGTTAAACTATGAAGCACTTGTACTTTGTTTAATGTTAAAAATAGTTCTAGGGCTCTTGGTTCACCTCGTTTATCACACACACAAATTATAATTCCTTATAAATAAAAATATTATTTTTCCCAAATTGTCGACCAAAATCCTAAAGATATTAACCACTCTATCAACGTAGTCTCAAAATTATTCTCAATTAATCATTCGTCTATCCACCAAATTATTAATTGAGAAATTGGATTTCTTAACGGTCACGTCCTCCAATATACGGTCTTAATTTTTATTAATCACAAATCACCTGTTCGGTCTCTTCATGATTTGAAAAATCATACAAATGTCTATCCACCATGTTGTACGTATAAACAATAAAGATTAAAACACAATCAGGAAAAATAGAGAAATAAGAAGGAATTAAAATTTGTGTTCAAAACTTGGCTACATCTTAGCCTCTAGAACAATAGATAAATTTAGTTCATATTTGTTTGGGATTGCATCAAAAAATTTAGAGAAGAAAATGAGATACAAAAATAATACAAAAAATATAAATAATCCCAAACCCCTGTGAAAAAAAACCGAACCAATCGCTTCGTAACTCGAGCCACGCGTCTGTGTGCTGGTCCCGTCGAAGTCAGCGCGTCACGTCAACGTGCTGGTCAGCGCGCCAGCCTGGTCCCACACGCCAGTCTGGTCGCCAGTCAGATCAAAGAAGAAGAGGAAGCAGCAGCCGGTCAATTGCTTGGTTTGCTTTGTGCCGCACGCTGGGAGAAGAGACAAAGCCACGTCAGCAGCCTTGAATCCCGCGCCAGTCTGGAGCTGACAGCTGTCGGGTGCACTTCAGAATTTGCACTTGAAGAAGATGCAATCCTTACTGCCCGCACAGTATTGTTTGCCTTGGAACTCGCGCTCGTTCTCTCTCTCCCTTTTTTTTTTCTTTTGTGTTCTTGTACAGCCGTCACCTCTCAACTTCACATCTCTCTTTTGCCTGGTATTTATAGAGAACGAAGAGGAGTATAGGGTTTTTACTTTTTGCAGAAAAGTCCACCCACTTTCTTTATTTCATTCCTTTTATAACCTAGAATTTTATTTACTTCCTCTTTCTTTCTTTTCTTCCTTTTCTGCCACCCACGTGCTTCTGCGTACACAAAATAATACCAAAAATTAGGATTTTTAAATAAAATAATATTAATTAGTTTAAAATTAATTAAACTAACTATAAATCAAATTCGCGTATAAAAATCCTTTTACAAATTATTTGTCGCAATTTTAACTCAACAAAACAATAAAATCGATAAATCAATTGTTTTACTTTGTTTGTTGATTTTTTCACCAATTCTTTACTTTTTGCATCAAAAATATTATTTCTTCAAAAATAATTAATTAAATGAAATCTTATAGAAATATGATGAACTATAGACAATATCAACGAAAACAAGCCATTTTAATAGGTAAATGAGTACAAATATTTGTATATAAATCCGACACATCACCGCCCTTGCTTCCGTGGTAAACCTCCGGACGAACACTCTGAGGGACTCTCCCTCTATCTGTCTGAGCCCAAGTAAAGAGGCGCTGGTCCTTTCCGCCTTCCGACTGGTGACGAAGTGAGCAAGAAAATTGCCTTCTAGTTGGTCGAAGGAGTAAATGGAGCCGGGGGTGAGTTTCGAGTACCATTCACGAGCCGGGACTCGGAGTGTGGCGGGAAAGGCTCGGCATAGCAGGGGATCCGAGGCGCTGTGAATCATCATGAGGGTTTTGAAACCCTCCATGTGATCAGCGGGATCTCCCTCGCCGTCGTAGGTCTCGAATTGAGGTGGTCGGAAATTCCTGGGTATTTCCGCTTGAAGGATGGGGGCGGAGAAGGGAGGACGGATGGGTCTGCACCCCTGAGCCATTCGTCGGTCGCCGTCTCCTATGTGATCGAGGCGGTCCTCCATTTCTTGGAGGCGCCTTAGGAGTACGCCGTCGTCTTCTGGCTGGATAGTTGACGTGCGCGACACGCTGGCCTCGGCATCCGACCCAGTCTGGGAGTGGAAGGTTTCCTCCCTGGGGGCCCGTCGGAGGGCCCCGAGAATTTCTCTTCGGAAGTCTTGGAACTCCTTGTGAGTGACGGGGGCTCCCTCGACCCTGTTTGGTCGGTTTGAGGGCTGCCTTCCGATGCGGCTGAGTGCTGACCTCCGCCCCTCGGGCGGCTGTCCCGGATGGTTCGGGGCCGGGTTGGAAGCGGCCCTTCCCCTGCTGCGGCTAACCTGTCGGTTGACGATGACTCCCCGGAGGTCGGGTTGGACTTGGCGGGCGACGCTCCTTTGGGATCCCTGATGGGGAGCCTTGTGTTTTGAAGCATGTGGACCGGCGTTAGCAATAGGTGGGGGCGAGTCCCGTCGGTTGACGGAGGAAGCAGCCCCCTTGCCCTTTGAGGCCATGAGAGCTCGGCTGTCGAGGTGTCTTGATGGTCGTGCTAGGGTCGGCCTCTGAAGCAGTGTTCCCACAGACGGCGCCAACCTGATGCGGTTTATTTCTGAGAGACGTGTGGATGCACCAGGTGTGAGTTCAGACTCAATTTGTATTGAAGGAGAAAGCTGCTTGTCAGACGACCCTCGGAGCGACCTGGCGGCACCTGCGATGGGCTCGGAGCGCGGCGGATGCCCCGGCTCGGATCAGAGGATTCGGATCCGAGGTCTTGTGTACCTGCAGACGGTCCTGAAACACTGGGGTTTATCCCGGTGGCGGACCCTCCGACGATCTAGTCGGTCTCTGTGAGAGAGTAGCAATAACTAGGTGAATTTAAGTGGCCAAAGATTGGTTACCTGAAAAGGTGGGTGAGGGTCTAGTATTTATAGAGAATTCCAACCGGGTTTGGATCCGCTTGGGGGCCGGGTCTGAACCCGAAAGCCCATGGGCCTGACGTGGCAGAAGGCCCAGGGGGTTTAGGGCTGACGTGGCAGTACCAGGAGTGGTATAGGGCTGACGTGGTAAAGCCCTTGGTGGTATTTGGAGCTGACATGGCAGATCATGGGGCCTCTGTGCTTCTGGGAGAATCTGGCGGCGTAGGGGGTGCCAAGTCATCTTCCTTCTGCACCGGGATGGTAGGACGGCCAGGAGGGCTGTCGTGGATCGGAAGCCGAGGGCCATAGCCGCCCCTCGGACACGAGGAATCCAGATCAGTGGGGGTGACCTGGGGGTTCGGTGCCGAACCTGAAGTGGCTGACGCCGAACCAGACCGCTGTTTCCACCATTTCTGAGTGAGAGTTGTATTGGGCCCTGGTTGGGCCTTCAGCCTGTATTGGGCCCTGGTTGGGTCCTCAGCCATTTTTACCCCACCACAGCAGGCACTGGTTTTTCCTACATAGGAATATCCTCTAAAAAGTTTCGAAGCCATTCTGCTTTCTCTGCCGCTTTATCTAAAGTAATAAACTCAGATTCCATGGTGGATCTGGCCAATAGCGTTTGTTTAGAGGATTTCCATGACACAGCTGCACCACCAAGTGTGAAGACATATCCACTTGTGGATTTTGAGTTATTGGAGTCCGATATCCAGTTGGCATCATTGTAGCCTTCCAGTACTGCTGGATATCTGGTGTAATGCAGTGCATGACTCTGAGTATGTCGCAAGTAGTTCAATACTCTAGTTATTCCTTTCCAGTGACTTCGTCCTGGATTACTTGTGTATCGGCTCAGTACCTTTACCGAATGTGCTAGGTCCGGTCTTATACAATTTGTTAGGTACATCAGACTACCAATTACACGTGCATATTCCAGTTGTGATATGCTTTTGCCTGTATTTTTGAACAAGTGAAGACTTGGATCGACGGGACTTTTTGCTGTCCCATTAGAGTAATTCTTGTATCTTTCAAGTACTTTCTCAGCATAATGAGCTTGAGACAAAGTAATCCCCTCAGATGTCCTGGAAACTTTGATTCCTAGTATGACATCTGCAACTCCCAAATCTTTCATATCAAACTTGCCACTAAGCATGCTCGTAGTTTGTTTGATAATGTCGTTATTGCTTGTAATAATGAGCATGTCGTCTTCGTACAGACAGACCAGACTGTATCCATTTGGAGTATCTTTGATGTAGATACATTTATCACATTCATTTATTTTGAAACCATTTGACATCATAACATTGTCAAATTTTGCATGACACTGCTTTGGAGCTTGTTTCAGGCCGTACAGTGATTTTACAAGCGTACACACCTTGTTTTTCTGTCCAGGAACTACGTAACCCTCAGGTTGTTTCATGTATATTTCTTCTTCTAAGTCCCCATTTAAAAATACAGTTTTAACATCCATTTGATGTATTTCCAGGTTACGTAGAGCTGTAATAGCTATCAACATTCTTATAGATGTTATTCTTGTAACTGGGGAATATGTATCAAAGAAATCTAGGCCTTCCTTTTGCCTAAATTCTTGTACCACAAGTCTTGCCTTATGCTTCTCTATTGAACCATCTGGTTTCAATTTTTGTTTGAAAATCCATTTGCATCCTAGAGCTTTACATCCAGAAGGCAAGTCGACTAACTCCCATGTATGATTTTGCATAATGGAGTCTATTTTACTTTTGATTGCTTCCTTCCACATAGGAGCATCAGGGATAGACATGGCTTTCTTGAAAGTTCTGGGCACATTCTCTAACAGAAAGACCGTCACAAAGTTAGGACCAAATGATTTTGATGTTCTAGCCCGTTTACTTCGTCTAGGCTCATCAGTATCATGTTCTGGTTCACCAACTGAAGTGCTTGCATTCCCTTGTTCACGTGTACGTTTGGGGTACGTAGTATCCTTGCATGGAAACACGTGTTCAAAGAAGGAAGCATTCCTTGATTCTATTATTGTATTCACATGGATATCCGGTATATCCGATTTGTATACCAAGAAACGATATGCACTACTGTTGTGTTCATAGCCTATGAATATGCAATCAATCGTCTTAGGTCCGATGGTGACCTGTTTCTGGTTAGGTACTACCACTTTTGCTAGACACTCCCACACTTTGAGGTATTTATACGAATGTAAGTTACCTTTCCACAGTTCATATGGTGTCTTGCCGGTTTTCTTGTGAGGTATTTTGTTGAGAATGTAGTTGGTAGACAGCAACGCTTCCCCCCACATGTTTTGGGGTAAGCCAGAATTCAATAACAAGGCATTCATCATCTCTTTTAGAGTTCGGTTCTTGCGCTCGGCAGTACCGTTTGATTCGGGTGAGTAGGGAGCAGTTATCTGATGAACTATTCCATGTTCCAAGCAGAACATGTTAAATGGTCCATCATATTTTCCTCCTCTATCACTTCTAATGATTTTGATCGTTTTGCCATGTTGATTCTAACCTTAAGTTTATATTCTTTGAATTTATCCAAAGCCTCATTTTTGCTATGTAACAAATATATATAACAGAATTTTGTGCAATCGTCTATGAAAGTCACAAAGTACTTTTTGCCACCTCTGGTTTGCACATATTTTATATCACACAGATCTGTGTAAATTAGACCTAGAGTTTCTGTGTTTCTTTCTACAGAACGTGATGGAGTTTTAGTGAGTTTGGCCTCCGTGCAGACTTCACATTTTTCTGAGTTATCTACCTTAAATTTTGGTAGCAAATTCATGTTAATTAATCTACGCATAGAATTTACATTAACATGGCCTAGTCTTTCATGCCAAACAGAGGAAGACTCAACAACATAGGCAATAGGAGTTATTTCATTAACTTTGGGAACAGCAGGAACAATAGTTTTAGGGATGACTGTCATTACATTAAACTTGAACAGTCCATCCTTTACATATCCTTTACCTAAGTATACCCCATTCTTAGACAGTACAAAATTATCAGAAATAAGAACAACCTTAAACCCATTCTTGCTTAGCAAAAAACCTGATATCAAGTTCTTTCTAATGTCTGGAACATGCAGCACATTTGTGAGTGTTAGCTCTTTGCCTGAAGTCATTTTCAGCACTATCTTCCCTGTTCCTTCAATTTTGGAGGTGGAAGAGTTTCCCATGAACGGCTGTTCATCTTTGTTGCACTTCTGGTATGAGGTGAACATTTCCTCATCCGAGCAGATATGCTTGGTGGCCCCAGTATCATACCACCATTCACGAGGATTGCTCCCCACAAGATTTACCTCTGATTCTACAGCACAGAGGTCCAGGTCAGAGAGACCAGTGGACAAGTTCTCAGCTATGTGTGCATGGGATTTTTCATTCCCTTTTACATGTCCAGTTCCTGAACGATTACTATCCTTACTGCGGCACTCAGAAATTTTGTGCCCCAGCTTACCACACTTGTGGCATTTCCCAACAAACCTCTTTGCAAGAGGTTTTTTGTTTGAGGCCTGTGGCAGAAACTTCCTCTTCTTGCCATTCTGTTCGTGCTCCACCACATTGGCCTTTTCTATGGACTGATTTCCATAGGACCTGTCAGCCTTGCGATTCTCTTATTCGATCCGCAACCTGACAATTAGGTCTTCAAGAGACATCTCCTTTCGCTTGTGTTTGAGGTAGTTCTTGAAGTCTTTCCACCCAGGTGGAAGTTTTTCAATGAACACTGCAACCTGGAATGGTTCGCACAGCATCATATTCTCTGCAGCAATGTCGTGCATTATAACCTGCAGTTCTTGGACTTGACTCACCACAGTTTTGGAGTCAATCATCTTATAGTCCAGAAATTTGCCGACAACAAATTTCTTGGACCCGGCGTCTTCTGTTTTGTATTTCTTTTCCAGGGACCCCCACAGGAGTTTGAACGTCTTGAAAACAAGTAGACGTTGTATAGGGGGTCTACCAAGCCATTCAGGATGTAGTTCCTGCAGAGGTAGTCGCCCTGAGTCCATGCATCAACTGCAGCAGCGGAGTGTGCATCCATTGGCGCCAGCATCGGGGCAGATTCAGTGAGGAATCTGTCCAGCTTCAATGTGGTCAGGTAGAACTGCATCTTCCCTTGCCACTTTTTGAATCCAGTTCCATTGAACTTTTCTGATTTTTCTCCCATGGTTATGTGCGTGGGCAGAACGATCGAATGTGCCGCAACTGATTGTGCAGTCACATTTTGGGTCACCGGTGTTTCAGTACTGAGAAGCCCATTAGCAATGTCAGTTGGTGTGTTCTCCATGTTCTTATTTCTCTGAAATTGTTTGAAACAGAAACTGTTAGTTGTTTTTCCCGAACAGCACCTGTAAATAGAGTTCACAAAACTGTTAGAATATGTGAGGAAAAAATTCTGCTTTAAGATTGTTAGAACCTGAATATATAAAAATAGAAAATCCCAACAGAAATTGCGAAGAAATGAAATACAGGGAAGAAAACAATAAGTTAAATGATTTGCCCAGAGTCGAGACTGATAATCTCTGTCCTTAAAGCAGAATTTGCCCTGTAGTGTGACGGTTACCGGCGAATTGCTTCCCAGGATATAACTGTACCTTCTCTGAAGAACGCAGCACCCTTGTTTCAGAGATTCAGCGAACTGTTGTTTGTGGTGTACTCTCAGTTGACACTGACACAGAGGAGAAGAAGAAGAAGAACAAAATGAAAAATTCTATATCTGTATAAAAGACTCTGTCTGGATTTATAGAGGAAAATTGGAGACTGTTCAGATGCCACTACTCTGTAACAGCAGAGTAATGGCGACTCTTTAGATTCATAACAGAGTAATGGCGACTCTTCAGATTCATAAGCCATTACTCTGCTGTTACAGAGTAATGGGTACCAGTTACTGAATCTGAAAAGCCTTTTCAGTTCAGTAGGGTAAAAGTTTTTTGTCTGGGCAAAAAAAATAATAAGCCAAACCAAACCGGACCAAGCCGAGCCGGGCGGGCGCGCACGCGTGTGTGTTTGTCATTTTGGCTAAGTCCTCTCTCCACTACACGTTAGTGGTAACCTCCGGGCCACGCCCTTTAGTCCAATTTTCTAGTATATATACTAGAAAAAGTCTTTTACAATTTCCAATATGGGACTATCCATTTTCTCCAAGTTGCCAAGTTAGTACCTTTCAAGTACCCAACTTTGGATCAACATTTCTCATTCATACGGAATTCATTTTTGGCAAGTGAGTATACTACGGAATAGTACTCTTCGAGAGGATCTCAATCCACTCATTTTCCGGCGCCGCCGGTGGCCGGAGCCTGCCGGAATCCTGCCCGGAAAACTGCAAAAATTAATTCCAACAAGGAGAAGGAGAGGTGAGGAGATTGCATATTCTTTACTTTCTCAGTCGTGACGGGGCTATTGAATTTTATATTTCACCTTGCTGCTTTTGTTGCCTGAAGAGCTTCAATTTCTAGTATATCTCAAGGTACATTGTTCACCATATTGACCTGGCACAATATACCCTAACCTCTCAAATTTATTATTTTATTTTTTGTTAGGCTGCCAAGGTTCCTGTAAAAGATGAATTTGATGAAAAGGTGTCAAAATAGCAATCTCACCTGGTAAACTCTCATTGCAATCCTGAGAATTAGCTTTTTGCTCGATACCGGTTTATCATCAGTAATTTTGAGGGTAATTATACTGCAGGAGAAACATTCATGACAAACATCCATAATAGAAGAATACATGATGTTATTACTAATAAGTAATAAATATGTTTTTGTTTTGGTTAAATTTTGTATTTCTTTCTTCCCGAACTTATGTCGATTTTTTTCCGAATTTTCCGAATTTTTGCCGCATTCCAAATATTAAATCTTGCCGAATGATTCCCGAACGCCGAATTTGTGACTATGCTCCAGATGAAATTCCCATCTCAAATTCAGATCGGAGGCTGAGATCTGTCTCAGACCTGTCTCTTCCACTATAAGTAAACAAGAATTCACATATGTTGCTCCCACCTCTAAATCAGCAGCATCAGAAGCGCACGTTTTACAGATATCCAGTGGCAAAAAAAAACTTGATCGGTCAAATCTGAAGTCCGAAGTATTACTTATGTTAACTACAGTTAATGCAAAGACGTGAAGCAATAAACATACAAGCATATTAGACATTTAATAGATCAAATAAACATAATGATTGCTAAAAACAATAGTGATACTTGTAGCATTACAAACATTTCGAAAACAATACATTACTTATATTACTTGTTGGGCATGCAATGGCATGAAGCCTTGCAATTTTCATTGACACGTACAAATCAACAAATTTCTTCAGAATCCAGTATACCGTATTGAATCTCCTGCATGATCCTGAAGCAATTGTTTCAAAGTCAGTAACTCAAACGGTATACAGTAGTCAAATTTCTATGTTAATACAACAATGAAGATTAAGTATATAACCCATCATCTTAAAGCCCTAGAAGGTTAAGAGCTTACAAGTTCAAATCATGGCAGAAAAATGCCCTCAGAATCTCACTAAAAAAAAGAGCTTTTGCAATTGGTCCCTCAATTGGTGTGGAAAAGGAACATAACGAAGAGATTTGAGGAGAAACCACATCTTTTGACACCTTTACATCGCTTTTCTATTCTCACCGACAATCACAAATATTTTGTCTTTAGTTTAAATACACCTAGCTAAAACTTAGAAGATGTCTACATCAAAAGAATAAAACTAAAAAAGTTTTACGGGCAAAACCTTTAATGCGCCTTGCCTCTTGCCTAAGGCGCCCGTCTGACTGCACTTTTGGTGCCTGACCCTCGGTTGATTGAACTTGACTGCCTGGTTCAATACACAGGCGAAGATCTTGGATTCTGCATCACCTGTGGGCCAGATGTGCTAAGGTACTTGCCTATTAAAGTTGGCTCTAAGGGCATCGACTGTGGCTAAAGACTCAAAAATTAGAAATCGATTTAAAGATATGTTTCATAGTCGTTTGCTAAAAATCCATAATTTAGGATAGAAATGAACAGTAGCTTGCTAAACTTAGCAGTGCCTTTAGACAATTGCTAAATATAGAAGACTGACGATGTTCATCCGTTTGACGAAAGAGACAGATGAAGATATGCCGTCTAGTTAAATAAAAATAAAAAAGATGAGAGATGGATGAAGATCTTCCGTCTCTCGTCGAAAACAATTTTTTTATTTTAAAAAACCCACTGAAAACACGTCAGACGGATGAAGTTGTTCTGTCTGGTGTGTTTTTTTTTTTTTTTTTTTTTGATTTTTTTTTTATTTTTTTTTGGGTGTGTTTATTTTTTATTTTTGAATTTTTTTTTTTGAAAAAAATCCAAAAAATACCCAAACGGATGATGTTCATCCGTTGTTTTTTTTAATTTTTTTTTTTTTAATGATTTTAACAAACTTGTAAAAATAAAAAGAAATAAATTAAAAAAAAAAAAAAAAACCAAAAACACCCAAACGGATGAACATCATCTGTTTGGTGTGCTGTTTGACTTTTTTTTAAATTTGTTTTACTGAATACCAAAAAAAAAAACGAAAGATGATCTTCCGTCGTTTCTAATTTTAGACTTGAACGACTACAGCGTGATCTTTCTATTGCTATATATAGCAATTGACATAGAAAACGATAGAAAACGATAGTGGATGCTCTAATACCCTATAGTTTGCCAAATCTTATCGTAAAAGGTGCATTTGCTATCTACATATACCCTACAATTGGAAAAATATGGTTGTTTTACCTTAAATAATCATAATAAAATACACGTTGGAGCAATTTACAACATAACCTAGTAAGTCATAGTTATGTTTTGATAAATTTGCTACAAACAATTTATATTCGTGTTTGTTTTTTTTTTTCTCCATTTCACCAAGTACAAACATAAAAATTTGGATATACACAGGCAATCAAAAGTAAGTAAAAATCAAAATCCATCTTCCCTAAAAGCAAAATAATCAAAATGAACTAAAAGAGGGCAGAAATACATACGACGAGGAGCAAGAACAGTAGAAGCCGGAGTTCCCCATCCTACAGACTGAGAGGCTGGTGAGCGTTCTGCTGCTCCGATGGATTACCTTACGGACGGCGGCATCAACAACAGTTGTCTCCACGTGGGGAACGAGGGACTAATGATCAACGTTGACGTGAGCCAAACAGTGAGGGCCCATTTAAGGCTTCGCGTCATGCAGTGCACACGAGAGGGATGAAACGAATCACGATAAGTGGAACGCGAGATAAATGGAGGCAAGTAGATCGATTTGGGCTCAAGTGCAAGTATTCAGTGACAGTTTTTTTTGAGGTAAAACCGTGGAGACAAAACCCCTATAAGACGTCTCATTATTAAGCATTTAACTAGAAAACCTAAGAGAAGGAAAACCACTGAGTTTAATACAATCTCACAAGCCTAATCGTCTAAAAGCATGAAAATAAATCTCCCTCGATCATATACACACAATTTCATACACAAACATGTCTAATGAGCCAACCAAGTTTGAGAAGTACTTCACCACAATCTATCAAGGAGGACTAAGGCATTATGTCAAGCCGAATTGATAGATTTAGTGCCTAATCCCTCACTGATAGAACTAACATAATGCCTTAGTCCTCCTTGATATAACTAACATCGATCAATTTTACCTTAATTTAGTGTCTAATCCCTCACTGTTCTCACCAACATCGACCAATTCAACCTGATTCAGTGACAGATAGTTGTCAAATTCTCTACTAGGTATATCTCGGTTTTGAATAGAATATAGAGAATGTTTGCGCTGGATGATATCATAACAACTAAAGGTGCAAGCGTGAACAAAAAAACATCATGTTGCTTTCAAATAAAATCCTTCATGTTGTTTGCGGTAACTGGTAAGAAGACAAGTTCATCTCGATCTTATCACAAAAATGTGCTTTGTCAACAAGTGATTCTTCTACGGTGCAATAAAAAATACTAAAAATTGTCAAATAAGAAAAATTCAATGTGCATAACCACTACTACATGAATCAAGTAGGTAAAAAATTTCATCTCATGAATCAAATAAAAAAGATATGCATATCAGATGAAAGCGTCGTTCACTTGATATAATGGAAAAATGTGTATAAATAACATCAAACCAAACATAACCCAGAGCTACAAAAGGAAGTGTGAGCTACCCAAAAGTCGCATCCTCAGATTCACTGGAAATGTTCAACTCCATAGTCCTACAATATATATATATTATTTTTTTGGGGAAGAACCTCCCCAACCTCCGTCATCATCCGAAGTGTCGAGCGCCGAGCTTAAAGCGACGGATAGGAGCGGGTTATAGGTCGACGCCGAGCAGCGAGGGCCTGAGAGATTGAGAAATCACTCATCTGGAGGAGTAAAGCCGAGGCATTTTGACCTGTTTCGAAAAGAAATTTCATTGCTTTTATTCAATGTCTGGGTACAAAAGAAAAGAGGTGTATCGCCTATTACAACCACAGACGTCTCTGTTAGTCTTCATGGAACCTCATGGAACTTAATACGATGCTCCGCGTTCCAGAGTC
This sequence comes from Hemerocallis citrina, assembly GCA_017893485.1. Lineage (NCBI taxonomy): Eukaryota > Viridiplantae > Streptophyta > Magnoliopsida > Asparagales > Asphodelaceae > Hemerocallis > Hemerocallis citrina. The sequence goes on from CM030361.1 coordinate 99,300,078, forward strand.
TCTTGACTACCCTGCCTCCAGGTTTTCGAGTTGGTATGTGTTTGGACGCATCACTTGGGAGACCTTATACGGGCCCTCCCAGTTCGGGGCCAGTTTGTCTTTCTTGGTAGGGTCGGAAATAGCAAGCTTACTGAGCACGTTGTCGCCCTCCTTGATGTCGGTCGAACGGACTTTCTTGTTGTGATCTTTCAATGCGCCGTTGATAGATATTTCTTATGATAATAGACTTTTCACGGATTTCGTCGATTAGGTCCAAGTTTTCCTTGCCCTGAGGTCGCCCGAGTTCGATTCCTCGTCGAAGCCCATGATCCTAGGTGAGGGGAGCCTAATTTCTAGGGGGATTACAGCCTCTGTCCCATAAGTCAAATTGAATGGGCACTACAACATAAACTGGATTTAGCGGCATTTATACCCCGGCATTTGTGGGAAACGCCGGGGTATGAATGTGTTAATTCGTAAGAAACCCTAAAACATTAACATACACCGGCGCTTATTAAAAGCGCCGGGCTATTATACTACAGGCCGGCGTTTATTAAACAAACGCCGGCCATTCTAGGGGATTTTTTTTACCCCCGCCGCCTTCAATTTCCCCATTCCCCTTTACTTGTTATTTCTCTCTCTCTCTCTCTCTCCTCTCCCTCTCCCACTCCCTTCCTCCCTCCTCCCCCTCCTACCCCGCATACTCTCCTCCGCCCTCCGCCGCGTCCGCGACCCCGACCCCTCCGTCCGCTCCGCCCTCGTTGACGCCGACCGCTCCCTCGCCGCATCCAATCCTCACCCCCACTCTTCCACTCTCCTCAAACCCCTCGCCGGCACTCTTTTGCACGAGCAAGATCAGCATTCCCAGATGACGTCCGCGCTTGCACTCGCCGCGGCGATTAATGCTGCTGCGGCTGCGGAGGAGTTGGATCTCTCTCTCTCTCTCTCTCTCTCTGCGAGGAATTGATCGAGTCCGTGGATTTCAAATCCGTCAATAACGGACCCGTTATCTGTTAGAACTTGAATATAAAATACTAAAAATCCCAACAGAATTTGTGAAGAAATCAAAATCAATTGAAGAAAACAGTAAGTAGAAAGTTTGTACAGAGTCGAGATACGAAATCTCTGTCCTTAAAGCAGAATTTGCTCCGTAGTGTGACGGTTACCGGCAAATTGCTTCCCAGGATACAACTGTACCTTATCTGAAGAATGCAACACCCTTGCTCCAGAGACAAAGAACTGCTGTCTGTGTTGTACTCTCAGTTAACACTTGACTCTGACACAGAGGAGAGGAAGAAGGAAAGAAGATGTAAAATTCTGTGCCTGTATGCAAAACTCTGTCTGGTTTTATAGAGGATAGTTTGGACTGGAGGCTGTTCAGTAGCTGCCATTACTCTGTAACAGCAGAGTATTGGGGACTCTTTAGATTCATAACTGGTGAGCCATTACTCTGCTGTTACAGAGTAATGGCCCCAGTTACTGAATCTGAAAAGCCTTTTCAGTTCAGTAGGGGAAGAGGCTGTCTGGGCAAAAAGTAAAATAAAAAATTTAAGCGCGCTCGTGCGCGCGTGTGTGTTTGTCATTTTGGCTAAGTCCTCTCTCCACTACACGTTAGTGGTAACCCCCAGGCCACGCCCTCTAGTCCAGTTTTCTAGTATATATACTAGTATAAATCTTTTCCAATTTCCGATATGGGACTATCCATTTGTTAAGTTGGTACCTTTGAAGTACCCAACTTTGGATCAACATTTCTCATTCATACGGAATTCGTTTTTGGCAAGTGAGTATACTACGGAATAGTACTCGACGAGAGGATCGCAATCCACTCATTTTTCGGTGCCGCCGGTGGCCGGAGCTCGCCGGAATCCGGCCCGGAAAACTGCAAAAATTAATTCCAACAATCCCCCACATGAATGGAAATTACCAGACCATGTAATCCAGACACGACAGAAAAATAAAAAACATGACAGAAAGACTCTGAGAGTACAATCGGAAAATCACTACATTAGGAATGGTAGTAATTTTTCAACTTTGAACCACCCTTAGTAATTAGCTATCGAATTCACTTGACCAGGTAGTGATCATGATGTCTTGAACTACCCGGGCGTTCATGTGAACCTAGACAATAACTATCACACAGTTTCATCTCCTCACAGAACTAAGTTCTCTTGTTGTGTTCATTTTGGCCTTGAACATCCCTGGTTAATCGTGAGTGAACTTGGAGAATGTAGCCTCTCTTCATTCTCCTAGAAACGGCCCCATTTCACACTCACAAGGTGATTGCCCATAAAGAGTATCCTGCTATACCCCACTTTTATTTCAAAGCTATGGGAATCATTAAAAGCCAAGCTTATCCTAACTATTTGCAGGCAGCACTTGTTCTATCATCCTAATAATGGGTATGAGATGTTAATCTCTCAGTGCTTTCGTTGATTCAACAAGATTTAGTTGTCCCTTTGAACATAGATCTTGGGATCTCCAATTCCTAGGTAGGGTTTCCATCAAGTATCCTCTTTCTTCATAGGCTTTAAGCCCATTCCTCTTGATGATCTGACAACCTGCTCTCGCGATAGACCTTTAGTAAATGGATCCGCTAGGTTGTCGGCTGATTTTATATATTGTATAGAGATTACTCCATTTGAGAGCAGTTATCTAATGGTTTTGTGTCGCCTGCTGATATGACGAGACTTACCACGTAAATCCCCCTATGTAGCATAGGATAGGCCGGTTCGCTTGAGGAGAATCTTTTCTATGATCATACCCGAATTATGTTATGCATGAAAAGGCTCCGTAAGATCCTGTAGAATAGAATAAGTCATGCGGCATGATCCAATGTTCTATCTATTCCACTTACTTGCTATAGCCGATTGGCTGTCACAGTGTACACATAAGGCAGGCACTGGTTTTTCCCACATTGGAATATCCTCTAAGAAGTTTCGAAGCCATTCTGCTTCCTCTGCCGCTTTGTCTAAAGCAATAAACTCAGATTCCATGGTGGATCTGGCCAATAGCGTTTGTTTAGAGGATTTCCATGACACAGCTGCACCACCAAGTGTGAAAATATATCCACTTGTGGATTTTGAGTTCTTTGAGTCCGATATCCAGTTGGCATCACTGTAGCCTTCCCGTACTGCTGGATATCTGGTGTAATGCAGCACATAACTCTGAGTATGTCGCAAGTAGTTCAATACTCTAGTTATTCCTTTCCAGTGACTTCGTCCTGGATTACTCGTGTATCGGCTCAGTACGTTTACCGAATGTGCTAAGTCCGGTCTTGTACAATTTGTTAGATACATCAGACTACCAATTACACGTGCATATTCCAGTTGTGATATGCTTTCGCCTGTATTTTTGAACAGGTGAAGACTTGGATCGACGGGACTTTTTGCTGTCCCATTGGAATAATTCTTGAATCTTTCAAGTATTTTCTCAGCATAATGAGCTTGAGACAAAGTAATCCCTTCAGATGTCCTGGAGACTTTGATTCCTAGTATGACATCTGCAACTCCCAAGTCTTTCATGTCAAACTTGCCACAAAGCATGCTCTTAGTTTGTTTGATAATGTCGTTATTGCTTCCAATAATGAGCATGTCGTCTACGTATAGACAGACCAGAATGTATCCGTTTGGAGTATCTTTGATGTAGATACATTTATCACATTCATTTATTTTGAAACCATTTGACATCATAACATTGTCAAATTTTGCATGCCACTGCTTTGGAGCTTGTTTCAGGCCGTACAGTGATTTTACAAGCCTGCACACCTTATTTTCCTGTCCAGGAACTACGTAACCCTCAGGTTGTTTCATGTATATTTCTTCTTCTAAGTCCCCATTTAGAAATGCAGTTTTAACATCTATTTGATGTATTTTCAGGTTACGTAGAGCTGCAATAGCTATCAATATTCTTATGGATGTTATTCTTGTAACTGGGGAATATGTATCGAAGAAATCTAGGCCCTCTTTTTGCCTAAATCCTTGTACCACAAGTCTAGCCTTATGCTTCTCTATTGAACCATCTGGTTTCAATTTTTGTTTGAAAATCTATTTGCATCCTAGAGCTTTACATCCAGAAGGCAAATCGACTAACTCCCATGTATGATTTTGCATAATAGAGTCTATTTCACTTTTGATTGCTTCCTTCCACATAGGAGCATCAGGCATAGACATGGCTTCCTTGAACGGTCTGGGCTCATTCTCTAACAGAAAGGCCGTCACAAAGTCAGGACCAAATGATTTTGATGTTCTAGCCCGTTTACTTCGTCTAGGCTCATCGGTATCCTGGTCTGGTTCATCAACTGAAGTGCTTGCAGTCCCTTTTTCACGTGTACGTTTAGGGTACGTAGTATCCTTGCACGGAAACACGTGTTCAAAGAATGAAGCATTTCTTGATTCCATTATTGTATTTACATGGATATCCGGTATATCCGATTTGTATACCAAGAACCGATATGCACTACTGTTGTGTGCATAGCCTATGAATATGCAATCAATCGTCTTAGATCCGATGGTGACCTGTTTCGGGTTAGGTACTGCCACTTTTGCTAGACACCCCCACACTTTGAGGTATTTATACGAAGGTAAGTTACCTTTTCACAATTCATATGGTGTCTTGCCGGTTTTCTTGTGAGGTATTTTGTTGAGAATGTAGTTGGCAGTCAACAACGCTTCCCCCCACATGTTTTGGGGTAGGCCAGAATTCAACAACAAGGCATTCATCATCTCCTTTAGAGTTCGGTTTTTGCGCTCGGCAGTACCGTTTGATTCGGGTGAGTAGGGAGCAGTTGTCTGATGAACTATTCCATGTTCCAAGCAGAACATGTTAAATGGTGCATCATATTCTCCTCCTTTATCACTTCTAACGATTTTAATCGTTTTGCCAAGTTGATTCTCAACCTCAAGTTTATATTCTTTGAATTTATCCAAAGCCTCATTTTTGCTATGTAACAAATATACATAACAGAATTTTGTGCAATCATCTATGAAAGTCACAAAGTACTTTTTGCCACCTCTGGTCTGCACATATTTTAAGTCACACAGATCCGTGTGAATTAGACCTAGAGTTTCTGTGTTTCTTTCTACAGAACGCGATGGAGTTTTAGTGAGTTTGGCCTCCGTGCAAACTTCACATTTTTCTGAGTTATCTACCTTAAACTTTGGTAGCAGATTCATGTTAACTAATCTATGCATAGAATTTACATTAACACGGCCTAGTCTTTCATGCCAAACAGAGGAAGACTCAACAACATAGGCAATAGGAGTTATTTCATTAACTTTGGGAACAGCAGGAACAATAGTTTTAGGGATGACTATCATTACATTAAACTTGAACAGTCCATCCTTTACATATCCTTTACCCAAATATACCCCATTCTTGGACAGTACAAAATTATCAGAAACAAGTACAACTTTGAACCCATTCTTACTTAGCAAAGAACCTGATTTCAAGTTCTTTCTAATGTCTGGGACATGCAGTACATTTGTGAGCGTTAGCTCTTTGCCTGAAGTCATTTTCAGCACTATCTTCCCTGTTCCTTCAATTTTGGAGGTGGAAGAGTTTCCCATGAACAGCTGTTCATCTTTGTTGCACTTCTGGTAGGATGTGAACATTTCCTTGTCCGAGCAGATATGCTTGGTGGCCCCTGTATCGTACCACCATTCACGAGAATTGCTCCCCACAAGATTTACCTCTGAAACAACAGCACAGAGGTCCAGGTCAGAGAGACCAGTGGACAAGTTCTCAGCTATGTGTACATGGGATTTTTCATTTCCTTTTACATGTCCTGTTTTTGAATAATTACTGTCCTTACTACGGCACTCAGAAATTTTGTGCCCCAACTTACCACACTTGTGGCATTTCCCAGCAAACCTCTTTACAAGAGGTTTTTTGTTGGAGGCCTGTGGCAGAAACTTCCTCTTCTTGCCCTTCTGTTCATGCTCCACCACATTAGCCTTTTCTATGGACTGATTTCCATAGGACCTCTCAGCCTTGCGATTCTCTTCTTCGATCCGCAACCTGATAATTAGATCTTCAAGAGACATCTCTTTTCGTTTGTGTTTGAGATAGTTCTTGAAGTCTTTCCACCCAGGTAGAAGTTTTTCAATGAACGCTGCAACCTGGAATGGTTCGCACAGCGTCATATTCTCTGCGGCAATGTCGTGCATTATAACCTGCAGTTCTTGGACTTGACTCACCACAGTTTTGGAGTCAATCATCTTGTAGTCCAGAAGTTTGCCGACAACAAATTTCTTGGACCCGGCGTCTTCTGTTTTGTACTTCTTTTCCAGGGACCCCCACAGGAGTTTGGACGTCTTGAAGACACAGTAGACGTTGTACAAGGAGTCTACCAGGCCATTCAGGATGTAGTTCCTGCAGAGGTAGTCGCCCTGTGTCCACGCGTCAACTGCAGCAACGGAGTGTGCTTCCATTGGCGCCAGCATCGAGGCAGATTCATTGAGGAATCTGTCCAGCTTCAATGTGGTCAGGTAGAACTGCATCTTCCCCTGCCACTTTTTAAACCCAGTTCCATTGAACTTCTCTGGTTTTTCTCCCACGCTTATGTGCGTGGGCTGAACGACCGAATGTGCTGCAACCGATTGTGCAGTCACATTCTGGGTCACCGGAGTTTGGGTACTGATAAGCCCAGTAGCAACTTCAGTTTGTGTGTTCTCCATGTTTTTGATTTTGTTCTTTTCTCTGAAATTGGTTGAAACAGAGATAGTTAGTCCTATTTTTTCCGAACAGAACCTGTAAACAAACTTCACAAAAATTGTTAGAATATGTGAGGAAAAATTCTGCTTTAAGATTGTTAGAACCTGAATATAAAATACTAAAAATCCCAACAGAATTTGTGAAGAAATCAAAATCAATTGAAGAAAACAGTAAGTAGAAAGTTTGTACAGAGTCGAGATATGAAATCTCTGTCCTTAAAGCAGAATTTGCCCCGTAGTGTGACGGTTACCGGCAAATTGCTTCCCAGGATACAACTGTACCTTCTCTGAAGAATGCAGCACCCTTGCTCCAGAGACAACGAACTGCTGTCTGTGTTGTACTCTCAGTTAACACTTGACTCTGACACAGAGGAGAGGAAGAAGGAAAGAAGATGTAAAATTCTGTGCCTGTATGCAAAACTCTGTCTGGTTTTATAGAGGATAGTTTGGACTGGAGGCTGTTCAGTAGCTGCCATTACTCTGTAACAGCAGAGTAATGGGGACTCTTTAGATTCATAACTGGTGAGCCATTACTCTGCTGTTACAGAGTAATGGCCCCAGTTACTGAATCTGAAAAGCCTTTTCAGTTCAGTAGGGGAAGAGGCTGTCTGGGCAAAAAAGTAAAATAAAAAATTTAAGCCAGACCAGGGCAAAGCCGAAGCCAGAGCCGGGCCGGGCCGGGCCGGGCGCGCGTGTGTGTTTGTCATTTTGGCTAAGTCCTCTCTCCACTACACGTTAGTGGTAACCCCCGGGCCACGCCCTCTAGTCCAGTTTTCTAGTATATATACTAGTATAAATCTTTTCCAATTTCTGATATGGGACTATCCATTTGTTAAGTTGGTACCTTTCAAGTACCCAACTTTGGGTCAACATTTCTCATTCATACGGAATTCGTTTTTGGCAAGCGAGTATACTACGGAATAGTACTCGACGAGAGGATCGCAATCCACTCATTTTCCGGTGCCGTCGGTGGCCGGAGCTCGCCGGAATCCGGCCCGGAAAACTGCAAAAATTAATTCCAACCTTATCTCTGTAAGTTGTTAATAAATTTCTTAATTACTTGATTATTTCTGATTTATGTGTTTTTTTAAAATTCTAATTAGGGTTTGTTTTCTTTGTTAATAATCAAGTGTAAATAATAGTTTGAAATTGTCCTCTTAATTTAGACAAGTAGAAGAGAAAGTTAATTGTTAAGATTTGAAACTAATTTGCATAATCTACACTTTTTCTGAATAGATAATATCGAATAATATTGATTTTCTTCTTTTGTTTGGTGAGTTATTTACTTATCAAAGACAACCCATGATGCATGAAGATTTATGGTTTGCTCTAAAACCATGAGATGCACCGGGTAGCTGGACCCATATAAATCTGGCTCTCGAGGACTCTCGTTAATCACAGGAGTACCACTTCTATCCATTGAAAAACCAATCAAATTTCGGAGCAAACTCTAAGATAGAATAATGAATTGTGACAAGTAAAAAGAGTAGTGTTCCTTTGATGTTTATAAGGGATAAGAATAGATGATTTTGAAGGGAACAACTAGGTAGTAACGAGTAAGAGGACACTAAATGTTTTAGGAATTCTGTGAAGTAGTGAAGAGTGCAAAATGGGGAATTTGGATTGAATATGGAGTAGGCAATGAGAATCTAAAAGATTAGTGATAAGGAGACAAATTTAAAATGAAGTGTTGTGGCCTTGTCACTGAAATATACACTACCTATTGATCAAGGATATACTAGTTGTATACTCAGTAGAGAAATAATACACTATCTATTGAACTGAAATATACACTATCTATTGATCAAGGAAATATACACTATCTATCTAATGATGCTCGAGACAGTGAAGTTGCTTCCTCCAACTACACAGGTAAAATTTGTTATTTTAACTATTTGATTTTATTGTCTTTAATTTGCCACATTGCCTATGTCAACAACCAAACCAAGGTTTATTTTAAATATTTAAATAATTTAATCATCCATTTGTATTATTATTTACTTGTTTCCTTCTCTTGTCTGATATGTCAGGTTGCTGCACAACAAGGAACTTATCTTGCACAGTGCTTTAATAGAATGAAGCAATGTGAAGAAAATCCTGAAGGCCCTGTTTGTTTCAGAGAATCAGGTCGTCATCGATTCCGCCCCTTCAAGTTCCTATTCAACCTTCTCTGTTCCTCTTTTAAATGTGTCTCCGTGATTCTTTTTTTCTTCTTTCAACTTGGTTAAATACATATCTTTCCTGCCTATTTTGATTTGAATTCAGTCTGAGTATCATCTTGACTAGTAATCTTCATAGCATTGGTCATTTAGTTTAACCAAATTGGTGAAGTGCTTCCTTTATTACCTTTATTGGAGTGCATTCTGTTTGGCTCTTGGCTTTAGTTATCCTTTAAAAGTGAAATGTAAGCGCTGTAGCAATCTTCATCTCTCCATTTTATTTTTGGGAATGTGTTTGGTGAATGCAAGTCTCTTTTACAAATCTCATCAGGTGATAACTTGAATGATGTGCTAATTGCATGCGTCCAATTCTGTGTAGATTCTATATCATGCATCTGGAAGATTGGGAGCTCAAGTTTTCCAAGATCACACATCATGCAAGTGTAACTCAGTGTCTTGGTTCTATTGGTGGCAGTGAATGGTTTCTAGGTGTTACGAAGTTGTCCATTGTAGATGGGAGCAAAATAAACAATGACAATGGCAAGAACGTAACAAAGTCACGATGTGGGCATGATTATATCCCTCCTCATCCGGACGATGTGCGCATATTCCGAATAGAAGGTGCAAAGTTTCTGAAGCTTAATACAGGGACATGGCATGCTGGACCCTTGTTTAAGACAAAACCATGGATTTCTACAACCTAGAACTAAGCAACACCAATGTAAGTATCATTATCCTTCTTGTATACTGAGTTACATTTGTAAGGGGTGTGAAGGGTAGTGGGCATACCCTGTATTATCCATGAAAAAAATGTGCAGCCTTTTCAAAAATATACTTTTATTCATTATTGTGTTGTCAGTGGTGACATTATAGTAATACATCCCTTAGATTATATCAAAGCTTTAATATTATTGTTGAACTAACCTGGTCTTTTTGCAAGTTGTTTTTTCTGGAGTCTGAACTCCATGACATTCCTATTTGCTTGTGTTTATGACTGCGTAAATTTTTATTATTGAAATAAACTCCTCTGCTCGTATCTTGTTGCTGCAATGCTGCTACCCCCTTGCTTTCTATTTGTAATTGTCATTCTTAGCTATTAGACTAATTGTTTATTATAACGATAAACTGTTTTTCATTGGCCTCAGCAAATATGCTCCTAATTTTTTTACACCCGAAAACCTTCACCCACTCTTATGGGAACTTTAGGAGTGGGTGATGTTTATAATGTGTAAACATAAATGATAAATTATACTCATTAGCTCACAATATATATATCGATATCACTTTGGTAACAAATATTAGTGTTAAAAGCTTGTCTAGCCAATGCTGAAGTATCCAGTATCTCTTACCACAGGCACCGGCAGGATGAGGTACCTTCGTCATCTGCCTAGGAGGTTCAAGAGCAACTTCAGAGAAGGTACTCTAAAACCTCAAATTTATATTTACTTCCATTCTTTCATATTTTCTACATAAACTCCATGCTTTTCGATTGCATAGCCTTGGTGAAATTTTAATGCAATGTAACAGGACTTGTATTTGCCTCAATGTTTGATTTGCCAAACTCTTTATAGAGAGAACAATCAATCAATTACCTCAATCTAATAGTTAAACGAGACTGTTATCACGCATTGCACCTTAACCATGCACGCACATGGAAAAAGCAGTGATCAAATCTAATTTTATCTGTGAACCAACTTAAAGGTGACACAATTATCGTAAACCAGCTGACAATTAAACTCGATACATCATAATTGAAGGGCTTCATCATTGTGAGTTGGTATATGATCCACACTGTAGTAAAAAAAATTTAATATTGGCCTATAAATTGCATATCAGCCGATACATAGTTAAAATTTGTATAGCCATAATTTTTCTATATCGTAGCAGGGCTTCCTAAAATGCCCTATCTGTCAATATATTAAATTTTGTCAATTTTTGAAAACCGATATCAGCTTGTTATTAAGTATCATCTTCTCCGCAGAACAAATCAATGTGAGGATTTCTACATGGTAGTGAATGAGCAGCCGATGCATATATGTGGGATGGGTCCTTTCCAAGAGTCTTTAAATTCCTTGAACAAGCGAGCTACGACAAAAGGCTGAGTTGACAAAGGAGCCACTTTGGATGCTTAAGTTTAGTCCATACTGTGTAGAAAGATTAACTATGCAATTTAGTGTGCAACATGCTCAATTTTTCGGACAGTCCAGTTCTTATTAGCTATAATATTCGCATGAGGAATGGTAACTAGACTGTATCTCTCCCTTTGGTTCCCCTTTCCCATGCTGATTTGTTTGTTTCATGGCTTGGTTCTCATTCCCTTTTGGCCTGCATCACTGATACTGACATTGAACTGATATTCTCTCATTATTGGGGCAGGGTTGCATTTTGACACCAATTTTGTATGTTACTTGGATTTTGTTCTTTTAATCATAATTTTTTTGGATGTATACCTTCCCAAAAAAAAAAAAAAAAAATTATAAAAAAGTTTACCTTCCCCGGCATTTTTCAAAACGCCGGGGAATTCCCCCCCCCCCAAATAATAATAAATTAAAAAAATAAAAAAAGTGTACACCGGCGTTTCCTAAACGCCGGGGTATATTACCCCAACACCGGCATTTTCAAAAGTGCCGGTGTAGGCCGCCAAACAATTTCCGGCACGCACTCCACCGGCGCTTGTTGTGGCGCTTTTCCAAACGCCGGTAGGTTATTCACCGGCGTTTATAAACGCCGGTGAAGCCCCAAAAAAGCGTCGGGAAAGATCTTTTCTTTTGTAGTGGGGGACTCGCCCGTGGGGATTCTCTTGGTTGTTTGATATGACCAAAGAACACTCAACAGTTTGTCAACCTGCAGCCCCTTAGAAAATTTGTCCAACCATTTTTTGAGACCTTCAAGAATTTGGCGATTGGCATTTTCGGTTAGGCCGTTCGACTGAGGATGTGATATTGCTGAGAACCGCTGCTGGACCCCGAGGTCTTCTCAGAACTTTCAAAAAATTTTGCTGGTAAATTGAGTTCCGTTATCTGTGATGAGCACCAGCAGGATCCCAAACCGACAAATGATGTGCTTCCAAAATAATTGTTGGGCTTGATGCTCAGTGATTGTGGCCATGCATTCTGCTTAGACCTATTTAGTAAAATAGTCGATGGCCAATATGAGGAAGTGCCTTTGGCCCGTGACCTTCGGAAAGGGTCCGACTAGATCCATCCCCCACATAGGGAAAGGGGCCGGACTGGCGAGTGATCGGAGTTCGGCTTGTTGCATGCGCCTGATCGAAGACAATCTCTGACATGGCACACCTCTTTTTACAAGATCGTGGGCGTCTTGCAATACGGTCGGCCAATAGTAACCGTGGTTGAGTACTTTCCTCGCGAGCGACCTGCTGCCCATATGGAAACCACTGATTCCCTCATGCAACTCCTCCAGAACGTACTTAGCTTCCTCGGGACTCAGCCATCGGAGATATGGTCTTCCGTCCATTTTAGTGTATGAGCACTTGAAGAGTACATCGTAAATCATGTTGAGTCTCTCCGATATGACTCTTATCTTCCTGGCTTCGGCCGGGTCTTGAGGGAGTTTGTCAAGAACTTTTGGATGGGATCCATCCATGTTTCTATTTGTATGCCCGGGTTAAGGCAAAAGACCCCGGGGTTCTAGATGCTAGACTTGAGGAGAACCTCAACTAGGACAGTGTGATCTAGGCTCTCGAAGAACAACGAGGCGAGCTTTGACAGGGAATCAGCTTTGACAGGGAGGGGGGGGGGGTCGGCCTCTCTGCTATTGCCGTTGATTGCTTTTTTCTCCTTCGGTCCCTTGTTTCGAACCAGCTACTTCACCATCTTCCCTTCACACTGAAAAAGTATGCAAGACATTTAATCCAACAATCTCTATATTGGATTGCATACACATGAATCCACACCTGCTTGATCAAAACTCTTCTAGATCCTCCATCTCCAATTTGCAAACAATATGTTTCTATGGCTTCTTCTGCTAGTTGAATCTACCGTTTCATATTTTCCTCCAACCGTATGCCCCCTTCAAGTGCACACCCCAGTAGATGTTATCATGAAAGTGCCACCCTCCACAAAAACTCCACCGACCCTAATGCTCTTTTCCCCTTCCAACGGTATTTGAACATTGCAATCTCGCTCAGGTGATTCTAGTGACGGCGTACTAAATGATGTTTTAGGAACAATGTGCTTCCATACACTTGGCCGAGTTTTTCTGATCCCACACAACTAGTAGAGATTATGTTGACCATGCCCAATCCCCCTCTTACCCTTTATCACCTTACAACGACTATCCCAAACTGTCAAAATTCCACATCCAGTGTGTATCTGCAGCCCCGAGAGTCAAGAGTCCCCAAGGATATCAGATTCCACTTTATCGAATGAATATGCATGACCCTTCTAGTGTAAACCATTTACCATCTGGCATCTCTAATTCAATTGTTCCCTCACCCACCACTTCAAAAATATCCCGAATCTCCGTTCTCACACTACTACATGTTGACGACTTGTAAGTAGAAAACATCTTCCTCTTGGAGCAAATATGAGAAGGAATCTCTGAATCAAGATACCAAGTCGAATCCACATCTGAAGAACTTAAAACAAGAAGACATAGTTCAAAGTTACCAAATTCACCTGATTTACCTTAATCAGCTGCACTTACTACGTTGGCTTGATCACCTCCGGTAGTAGCAGTCTTCTAACTCATCCACTTGAGCCAATCTCTCTTGTAATGCCCAATTTCTGTACAATAGTGGCAACAGATCTTACCCTTGTGTGTTATCCCTTTCAACTGAAGTATCACCATCCACCGTTAAACACCCTGCAGAAATAGACCATCATTTATGAGCCTCCTTTCTCAGTTCATCTTCCTTCAGACCCTTAATCACTCTAGCTACTGTAAGTTTCTTCTTGGCAGATTTTTTGTGTAGCATGGTAGTTATCAAGTGATCATAAGAAGTAGGTAGTGAATAAATCAAGTTGAACTCCTCTTTGCTAAGATCATCAGCCTTAATCGCCTTCAGTTCAGATATTTCCTTATTGAACTTCATAATATGATCATGAAGATTGGTACCTTCCTTCATTGAGAAACAAATCCGTTTTCCATTCCAGTACATCCGATGCAACGACGACGACCCCGAGTAGTCAGATTTGAGCCTCGCTCATAGACCCACCGCACTTTTCCTCAATAATATTACACTTGACTTTGTCCGCCAATTGCAGTCAAATTAAACTCAAGGTTTTGAAACAAATTACATCCCACTTCTCCTGGTTCATGTCGGTTGGCTTCTTCTCTTCTAGGGCAAGGTGCAGGTCCCCTGAACTAATACATAATACATGTCCACCTTCCATAGATTGAAGTTGATCTTACCATCAAACTTCTTGATCTTCGTTTTTGATCTGACATCTTCTCCAAGGAACTCGAACAAAGCCACGAACCTGATGCTCTAATACCACTTAGAAAATTAATCCCTCTAGAGGATCTTGTTGAGTCTTCGACACAATCAATACAAACCACCAAGTAAAATATACTAGATCACACCTATCACACAAAGCACATAAGAATTGTCCTGGTTGGGAATTTCGCCATAATCCGGGGATGAAGAACCGAGATGTTGTTTCAACCAGAGAAGATACAATAATATTACAATTCTCACAATGATCCTTACTCAAGCCTAACTAGAACTTGCTTGTTGTTTACAATGGGAAAATCTCTCACCTCTCAGATAAAATATTCTCTTCTCATATTCGACACTCAATAGAATCATATGTTTCTTAGAGCCGTTACAATGAATATATAGATCTATAGAAAAATCCTAGTTTAGATATCTTGATACATTAACCATCCAATGCATATTGAAGCGATAAACATACAATTAGAGCCGTACAATCTAACCATAAGACGAAGTGGGCTTCAAATGAATTAGTCAGGCCCACACCCAAAACTCATCAGCGCCGCACTCAGTTGACTACACACAGTTGCGGTTGACCGCAGTCTCCAAGACGTCAACCCGAGGGGAGGGACAGTCGACTGTCCACGTCTCTGTTGCTGCGTTGCTGCTGTTGCTGACTGCTTTCTTCTTTTTCGTTATCTCGCTTCGAACCCTCTACTTCTATCATCATCTTTCCTTCATATCGAATAAGTATGCAAGACATTAAACCCACCATTTGCTGCATAAATTGAAGACAATTAAGTTGTTACGACAGCAGAAAGAGGAATAATGTACAAACCCCATTATCATCCCTAATTGTAATAAACTGAACGTTTATCATTCTATTTGAAGTAGAGTAATGCTTCAGCCACTACCAATTTCACTACCATTCTCTTCACTACCTTATGTGGCATACTTCTATTGGAGAGTTTTCCCACCTACTCTATCTTCCCTAACCTATTGGAGTGTGCCACCTAAGATAATGAAGAGAAATGTAGTGAAATTGGTAGTGGATGTAGCATTACTCTTTGAAGTATACTGTTAGATCATACCAGTTCAATACAAGGATTTGCTTGGACAGTGGGCAACCTTTAATTGTTTGAGTTTGCATCATTTAATTGTGGTTTGAATTTTACATTGAAAATCTAAAGGAAATGATTAAATTTTTCAAAAAGAATTTGCACTGATATTTTCTTTTATTCTTTTTAGGATAATTACATGACCATCATTTTAACTATAAATACATCCTAGCATCCAATGAAAGATCTTACAAGAACTATAAATACTCAAAATACCATGTAATACCACTGTCATTCTCTCTCTCTCTTTCGGCAGAATCCATTTACTTTACACTTTATAAAGCATTTCTAATTAAATATATTCCTATTCTTTTGCTTTGTTGTTGAAACACCACCCACAATAATTTACTCAAATTTTATCATGATAAAATTACCCATATAACTTTATCATGCTAGTTAATCATCTAATCCTAAGTTAACAACATCATTAGGATGATAGTACATGCTAATTAGGAAATCGATAATAACTTTTTTTTTTTTTTTTTGCAAAGGCAAAATTAAGTCTTATTTTTTTTCTTTTGAACAAAGCCATAGCCTATTACATATTTTGTTTTATTAAATTTAAGAAAATGATGTAAGCCAAATTTGGACTCCTAACCTTTTGCTCAGTGCAAACGCAAACAAACAGACTACGATTGTGTTAATCATCTAGTTAAGCATATTTATAACTTAAGAAAAGATCAATTAGTCCAAGGACTACTTGGGCATTTCCTCACACAAACGAAAACATGACAACTGTAAAGCCATTAATTCCTTGATACTTTGAGTGAGAAAAAACAAGTAAATTGGAGGCTATAAATTTGCATTTGGTAGCAAAGTGTGCATTCACACCCAAAACAACAGCTATTCATCATCAAAGCATCTTCAAAATTTTTTGTGGAAAATAAATAATATATGGGGAGTTCAACACTCAAAGATAAGGGGAGTGAGCTGAAGAATGCCATCCATGAAGGGTTCAAGACAGTGAAGCATGTGATCAAGAATGGGTGGAAGAAGGCTAAGAGCTTGGGGGAGAAGAAGGAAGGGGGTCACAAAAATTACTGCAAGTGATCAACAGCCATTTCAAACTTTGAGACCCTTTTCTTAGTGTGCCTTTTTTTCTTTTTTCTTTTTAACTACTGTAATAGTTCTTCTTTGTGTGATCTTTTATGACAAGCTTGGATTGGGTCTGAGTTATTTGTGAGATTTCACAAATGAATTAAAATTACCTTTAAATCATATTTTTTGTTAATCATGAAATCAAAACTAATAGAAAACATTACAAGTTACATTGATTATGGAAACCTTGGGTGTCCTCAAACAAACCTAGCAAACCGACATCTTAGACACCCACATAAACCCTGCCGAGGCAGTTGATCCTTTAGAGTGATGCAATATGATGGTAACAGGATGGGATCGTTAAAGGAGTGTCTCAGGTTCAAAATGAGGGACAAGTCCTTTATCAAAACAAAAACAAAAGAAAAACTAAGGTACATACCTTCAAAAGGAATCTGAAGGCAAGATAGGCTATTTTTCTGTAATTTTTTTCTAGTGAGCAGACAACTAGAATGTTGCCATATAGCACAATTCAATTTCATGGGCTTGTAAGTTGAGTCCATTTAGGGCTGGCTTTTGGGGCTTACAAGTGTAAGTGAGTATTAAAAAATTTATTGGCTAATCAAATTTATTAACTCTAGTTGTGACAACTAATAGCCCCATTTACATACAGGCAAAGATCAGGTACCAACCACCGTTCTCCCTACTCCCTTCCTTTCGTCAATGAGACCCTTGGGGGGTACTCCCAGCCTTGGACAAATTGTTAGGCTGTGCCCTGGTTTATTATTTTGAAAGTTCATTTTAAACATAATTATTGGAAAAAAATTATAATGCTGTTTTTTTTTTAAAAAACAAAGTATTGTTTGATAAACTTTTTTTTATAAAATAGTTTTTTCGAAATCACAGTATAAAAGGAGTTTGATAAACTGTATACAGTATGTATGTATGTATGTATATATATATAATCTGTATTTATGTATATACTAGATTTGCCCGTGGGCACGTGCCTACGGCACGTCTTCGAAATGATACAAAACACTAAAAAACCTGTAAACAGTAAAACAACAATTATGTAGCTCAAATTTGAATAGTATGATAATAATTAGATGTAAATAAAAGTCCATGTTTCCATTAGTATATGTTGAAAAATAATTACAAATGGGGGTATAAAATGGGGTATAAAATCTAACTTCTTAGAACTTTAAGTGTGGAGTTGAAGAGATATTTACTATTTTTAATATAACATGTGCAAAAAAACATTAAAATTCTGAAAATCTAAATTTCTAAGTAAATATAGAAAGAATGGGAGAGAGAGATAGGGAGAGAGAGAAAGAGAGAAATATGAAAAAGTGAAGAGAGAGATAATAATAAAGTAATAAGTTTTTAGTTTTGGAGGGAAAATTTTGGTTTTGGGGTTTGAAATTTTGGAGGAAAAATATGTTTTGTGAGGCTTGATCTAGGCCTTTGATTTTAGGGGGGGAAATAGTTACGGAATTCTGCTCACAATTATAAAGATAACACCACAGACAATAAATATGAATTCTCTCCAAGCCAATCCAATCAACATGACACAGGCATCATATATATAGGGCTCTGGGGGGAAAAAATCGTCATACGACTAAAGATACAAAATAAAAATCAAGATATCGTTTGAAAACATAATAGATTTTAGGAAATTTAGTAAAAACTTCGATAATATCTCCCCTAAAATATTAACCATTTTACAGCAATTCCTTATAGAATTCTGCTCACAATTAAAAAGATAACATCACAGGCAATAAATATGAATCCTCCCCAGGCCCATCCAAGCAACATCACACAGGCATCATATATATAGGGCTCTGGAAGGAAAAAATAGTCATATGACTAAAGATAAAAGATTCAAGAAATTTAGTAAAAATTTTGACAGACGAATATTTGGATCATCTACAATAATGTTGAGAGATCATAAAAGTGATGTCTAAAGGGTTTTTGCTTTAATTTGCTTGAATTAAGTATAACTGCTGTTAGATCCCTCTAAAACTTCTAAATCCCAGTAGGTCCCCAGTTTATATAGTCCACCTAGTTCATAAATTGGAGTTACCTAGTTCAAATTCCGGTAGTTTTAAATTAAGAATTTTGTCTTAGACCCCTCTCCTTTTTCCTCCCGAAGCCGTCAGCTCTAACCAGAATATGAGATAAAGAACCTCAGGACTCATTAAACAGGAAAAATTATTTTAACTGACATCAGCAAAACAGGGTGACATACTAACAATTAACAAATTCGAAATGAACATAATTTAAGAGACCAATAGGTTAAA
Source organism: Hemerocallis citrina (assembly GCA_017893485.1). NCBI lineage: Eukaryota > Viridiplantae > Streptophyta > Magnoliopsida > Asparagales > Asphodelaceae > Hemerocallis > Hemerocallis citrina. Next base: position 99,318,777 of record CM030361.1, read on the forward strand.
AGAAAGAACATGTTGATTTTTGTCGCTACAATGTCCATTGACTTAAAAGGAGAAGGTCACCAACTTACCTTTTCAACGGGTATCTTCTCCTGTAGACAGTCACTATGATTTACTAACTGAGTCGGCAGAAATTAATGTGCCTTCTTGATCTTTGCAAGCCGTATACTCAACCTGTTACTACAGAAATTAGAAATATCTATATAATAAATTATGCAACTTACGATACTCAAAAGCAACAATACTTACTTCACCAAGTATTAAGCCTTGATTAATAAGACATTTGAAAGGCTCCTTGGTAGAAACTACACCTATATCGTAGAGGACCTGATAGTTGGCAGCTTTTAGAGTCAAAAAGAAAATCCAGAAAGAGGAGAAAGAGCATAAGCATATATGTGTTGTAAATACTACATTTTAATGTAACCTGCAATATTTACTATGAATTCTTCTAAAAAGGAAATGGACTGAAGTAATCTAAGAAGCATAGATATGGACACAAATAGAAATGGACTGAAGTAATCTACTATGGACAATGTTAGTTTGTGTATAACTACTAACCGTTAGTTTCTTCACCAAGTATGCTAAATTTGTGTATAACTACTAAATGTTAGTTTCTTCATCTATAATCTATACTAAATTTATCATACTAAATCGTTTCATTGTAACTACCAGGCAATATTTTACAATGCATCTATTGTGATTGATGACATCGTGGGCTGTAGTATGTGATGTTTGGTATTTAGAACCAAATATCTTCGAGCTAGAGAAACATCTATTGAATTTGCTGACAGGTAACCTTTGTTTTAAATTTTTTTTGGGTATCAATTTCTATTTCCATTTTCAAAAGAAAAAAGCTTAAATTCTTGTGGTTTACCAGCTCGGGTAGCATGTGATTTCCACCCGAGCTGGTCTCAAAAGGTACATTGGGATGGACACTTGAAGTACTTCCGCCCAAGCCCTAAGTTTACAGAACGCAAGTATGTAACATATTTACATTGTTTTTCTTCTTGCAGTATTGTTATTTTGATGGGAATCACACTAATAATAACTACACCGTAATAGAATTCAAATCCTCCACCAAAACTCAAATTCAAATCCTCCTCCAAAACAACTCTCTCTCTGTGTGTGTGTGTGTGTGTGTGTGTGTGTGTGTGTGTGTGTGTGTGTGTGTGTGTGTGTGTGTGTGTGTGTGTGTGTGTGTGTGTGTGTCTATCCCTCTATATATATAAGCTTCATCTAACATATTGTTCACATCAACAAAAATAGCTAATATCTAACATGTTTGTTATGTACAAAATATGACCTTAAGACATCCACTTGAAATATTGCATTCATACCCAAGGGTATATTCATCATTCCGTGTTTAAAGAAGGTAATTAAAATTTCAAAACTGTGTTTAAAGTGTAATAGTTCAGAACTGTGTTTCAAGGGTACATTTTTAAACAATCAAATTAAACCCTTTTTTTCTGCCATTTTGATCATATATTCCGAACTTTGGGCACAAAACTTTGGGGTTAAGAAGAAAAAATAGGAAATTTGATCATATATTGATTCAGATTAAGGTCATATTTTATACATATGTGGGGTTAAGAAGCCGATACGATTTGACAACTCTGTCCATAACCCCCAATTTGGGCAATTTCATAGTTTCATCCAATTACCACACTTAGATGAAAATTAGAGATCCTACCTCTGTTAAAGTTAAACAATCATCTCAACCTCCTCAGTCCTCCCTTTTCCATCTAAACATGACATAGCATACTCTTACAAAAACATTATCACAACTTCCTCGATATCTATCTAGGGCAATTGCTAATTTAGAAGTTAGCACAAATGCTCCTTCAATTGTACTTATTCTACAGCCAATTGGTCTATGTCATCATACATCGTGAAAGAATAAAAATAAATCAAATCGAATATGCCACAATTGAGAAAGGACCTAAATGAAGAAACTAACAGTTTTAGGGCCGATTTCTTTGAAGCAAGACAGGTATGCCTACCCTCTTCTGATCCGCATCCAAAACCTACAAAATACAAAACCCAAAGTTGTGAATCATGCCAAAACAAAAACATATATGCTTATGCTCAATGAAGTATATAAATAAAATGAATGGCACAGAATAGTTAATCAAAAAAGAACATCAACAGTAGTTATGAATCATGCCAAAACAAAAACAAAAACAAAAAAAAACAAAAGAAACAAAAACAAAAAAAATAATAGAGTTGAATGGAACCTTGCAAAAGACGGAGAATGGCACTGCTGCAACTGCATAAGCCTCTGAAATTTTCAGCTGTTCTTCTGCTTCCACCTAATAAAAATAATTAATCTATTAATAAGTACCATTAAAGATGCAATCAATAAAATCAAATATGAGCTCCAAATTCTATTTAAAAATATATACAGAACATAAAAGAAATAAAACCCACAGAAGGATGATAAGATTAAATTGATGTATATACTATCAAAATTCTAAAATATTACTGTATACCAAGGTCGGAGTTTATTAGGACAAAGAGCAATTCATGACCTGACCAGAACACGGTCAATGCATGTTCTGAATATTAACATCGAGTGTTTGGTTATTAAAACTTGGCAGTTGCTATTCTAATAAATGGGATGATCAGAAAATATAGACGGTTCTTAAAAGAGCTGAATGGAGTGAGAAAAGAGGAACATCCAAAGATAATGGACAACTCTCTGTTGTCACTGCTGCAAATATCAACATTTAATAGCCTATCAGAACATACCTAGTTAGGGGCGATCATCACCATCTTCTGTGTGTTCAATCAAACCTATACTGTTGTTGTCTTTTATCAACACAGAAGAAGTATTTAGTATCGACACTTCTAAGACTTATTTACAATTCTAAAAACTAAATACTTCCTCCGTACAACTGAAGTAAAATAGAACTTACTGTCCAATTAAACCTGCTTTAAGTTAAAATATATACGTATGTTCATATGATCAATAAATTCTCGAAAATAAACACTTTGTTTGTAAAGCTGCCTGATATATAAATTCATAACTACAGAAGATAATTCTTATTCAAAATGCCGAGGGTCAGCTTTTTGCGTAATAATAAAAATCAAGTACCAATGATGGATCATGCCCGGTAGCTAACATTTTTTTTCTTCCTGAGGTGATTAATTTAAATGACAGCTAAATGGTCAAAAGCAATCCTCAGTTGATCCAGAAACTGAATATAAGGGATTTTCTAAAAAGCATGGAAATTTAGATCAAATAGAAAGTTGAATTCAGCAAGTTTAGTCATAAGCAATATGTAATGTGAGACGATTTTGAATCCATGAGGAAAGAAGCCCTACAACATTGCTATCATGGTGGAATATGGACATCAGTTCTCAAGATGCATACAGATCGTCAAAAAAACATTTCTTCCTTTTAATATGTTTTCCTTTCCTGCTTACTTTTTATATAAAAAACACATTTTTCCATGTAAACTTCTAATCTTAAGTTTGAAGTTAAAAAAGGGATATCACCTCCAATTTTAGTCTCATTAAAATCCTAAATTCTAAAGGCCCAATCTTTCCTGATAACCACTTCCACACCTTTATTTCCTAAATGGATAGAAGAATGTTGATGTGGTGGCATGCAAAAGCCTCGAAGGTGTCCCTAACCAATGAACATAACAATTCATCATAATAATAAAGTTGAAAATTATTCTCACCTGTTGCCAATATGGAAAATTGGTTCTGAGATTGGAGATAGAGAGACAGTGAGAAAGAGAAAAGGGGGGGTTATTTTGGGAGAGAGAGAGAGTGTGTGAATTTTGAAATGTGGGGGATTTGAAATTTTGAACGGGGAAATATGTTTTGTAAAGTTAAATCTAGGCCATTGATTTTGGAGGAGGTATGCCCGTGGACACGTGCCTACGGCACGTTTCTGAGAACGATGCAGTATATAAAAGCCCTGTAAAAAGTTAACTATATGCACGTGTTCGTGAAGAATGATTTATATAAATGTGTATTTGGCAGTAGACATTGATGTATTCTACCTTACATGATTTCTATATTTTTCAAAATATAAAAATGTTTGTCCTTGGTGTCTTCCAAGTTTGCGTAATTTCTGTCATAACCCATCTGTTGTTAAATTAGGTATTCAGTGATTATTATTGTTTCTACTCGAATACGATAAAACACAATGCATGTTTGCTTAAAAGAGAAAGTGTTAGTGGATTGACAAAACTATGTAGGCAAAATCATTATTCAATCACAAATCCTGCAATTAAGAGACCAAACCATAGATTTCTTTAAGGATGGATATCAATAATCAAAGACAGTACCTTCAGCCTGGTATTTCGATTCCAATTTGAATTAAACGCTATTTGCACTTGCTGGTCCATCCCCATTGAGTTCGACCCTTCTTCATCCATAGCTTCAATACTACTTCTCTTCGAACTCAAGCTACCCAAGCTCAGCTCAAGATCATGATCAGTATTAATAGCTACAACATTATCACAAACATCAACAATCAACACACAGAACAAATAGTTCTTGTCCTCATCGTCTCTAAACATTAATCACTAACTTACCTTACCAACAGAATTCAGCTCATTCTCGTAGATTTTAGGATCGAAGTTGGTCACAGCATCCCTACCATTATACTTAATTGCTGCTCTATCATAACCCCTGATAAATCTCAAATATATATAAGATTAATTGACACAATAAATGAATATTGAATATCACAAAACCGACAAAAAAAAACTGCTACCGTGCAGCTTCCTCTTCTGTGTCGAAAAGGCCCAAATAGACATATCTATTGAGTTGAATACGACAGCTCCATCAAACAAAATGCTTAAAAAACACGTATCAAAAGAGTTGAAAAGAGTGATAACATGCCATACTTTTTGCCTAAGAACAACTCAATACTTGGAGCTCCCCCTCGGAAACCCTGTGCTCTGCCTTCTCAGCACATGAACAAACTCCTCCTTTGTCAGATTACTCGTCTGCCACCATTAGAAATTCAACTCTCAAATACCAATTTTTTTTTTTAAATTTAAAAATTCCAATCTTTACCTGTTTCAAATCCTCCTCATAGTCACTCAAAGTGAAGTTTATATCAGCTTCCACTCCCTGAAACTTGATCGCAGCTCGATCAGAAGCCCTAATTCAACAAAATTTAGCTCAATTTGTTCTCTCAACTCAAACGGGTCATTAAAAAAACCACAAAACAATCATCAAACTAACCTAGCAGCAGCATGAGCAGTGTCAAACCCCCCTGCAAATTTTCAAAATCATAAATAAGAACAAAACCAATTATCCCACTCGAAAACTGATTCAGCAACTTACAACAACAACAACAACAAAAATAAAAATAAAAATCCATACCCAAATACACCTGCTTCCCACAATCCCTACAAAAGTAAAAAATACCCAAATCAAATTAGTTAAAATAAGTGAACAAAAAAAAGCAAAATAAGTAAAATGGAAAGTAAGTGACTAATTACCAAATATGAGAGAGCGTCGAAGCGTCGAGAGAGAGAGAGAAAGGGGGGTCGGTAAGTGAGGAGAGAGGGCAGCGCCAGGAGGTAGGGCGTCGGGGTTGGCTCGAGGAGGCGGGCCGCCGAGGTGGTGGGGCGTCGGGCCTGGCTTCAGGAGGTGGGGCGTGGAGAGAGAGAGTGGGGGCGGGGCTTGAGGGCGTCGAGAGAGAGAGGGGGGTCGGGAAGTGATTCGAGAGAGAGAGACAGGGTCGGGAAGTGAGGAGAGAGAGAGGGGGGGGGGTTGGGGAAATGAGCTGAGAGAGAGAGAGAGAGACAGTAAGAGCGAAGGGAAGAGAGAGATAGTAAGCGGGAGAGAAAGAGAGAGAACGGGTATTTTGGGAAAGAGAGAGAGTGTGTGTGTGTGTGTTTTGAAATTATGGGGTTTGAAATTTTGGGCGGGAAAATATGTTTTGTAAGAGTAGATCTGGTCCATTGATTTGGGGAGAGATTGAATGTGAGCCACCTGATAGCTTTCATTGTAATTTATTATATAGATGTATATACAGTATGAAATTTTAAAATGAGTTTTCAAAAAATTTGTATCCAAACAAAATTATCCTATGTTTTGATTTTAAAACTGAAAACTGTTTTTAAAACCGGATCCAAACACACCTCTTAATTAGCCTCCATGGTTGTTTTTTTTCCTTTTTTTACCCCCGTTTTTTTTCTTTTTTTTTTGTTTCAAATAGCTTCATGTCTATAATTATTCACTACTGTTTTTGAGTTAAATCTTTTACTGTTGCTTATAACTTGATATGAGAATATGGTCATCTGAACAGTTTGAGAGCATTTAATGATATTTGTTACTATTCAACAACAGCTGGACAACTTGGACTCGCACACTCAGTTATTATAATATTAGAAGATTCTTGCTATTCCAGCTATGATAACTAAAAATTTACACGTGCAATGCACGTCTTAATAAATATTTTTGCAAATAAAAATTTCGGCGTAGTCTGGTTTCTAATCTGAGACATCTTTTATATTAGTTATGTACTGACAATGCACGTAAGTTGATAGATTTACAAACGACAACTTCAACTCTTCCATTATAATAGTTGTGTGATGCACTAGGGGTGGCATCAGGTCCGTGCCGGTCCGGCCCGGTCAGAACCGCGATTTGGCGGGCTCTAACCGGGACCAACCCCCCAAACCCAGGGGCCGGTTCGGTCCTCCTTTTCGCCAGAAAAGCCCGGCTAGGCCCGGCCCAGTTTCGAACCGAGACAGGTTGAACCGGCTCGCCCGTTCCCGGACCGATCGTTGGGTTCAGATCTGTTTTTTTTTTTGTTCAAAATTTTAAAAAAAACATTTGGGAAATTACCAAATTATCCCCCAACGGATCTATACTAGCTAGGTTTTTTTTTTTTTTTTTGGGGGGGGGGGTACTTTAGGAAATCAAAAAAATTGCATATTCTTTATATACAACATCATTTCTTTCATTTCTCTTCACTAATTCACTCAAATCTCTCTACTACCTCTCAAATCTCTCCACTATCTCTCAACAAATCAAGTTTCTACTACATTTTGTAAGGATCAACAATCAACAACAATCAGCACTACTAAAAGCTCTCAAGTCTCAACACTCTCAACTTTCATTCTTCAAACTTCAAATACTCATACGGTATTTTAGTATATGTTTAATTTGTAGATTTAACATAGTTGATTATTCTCATCTATCTCTTAATTAGTTTGGGTTTTCTTGAACTTCTTTCTCTCATTTTTTTAGATTTTATTTATAAATTTGGTAAAGTGGTAAACATATATACACTACTCACTAGTTCTTGTTATTATTGTTTTTTTTTAGTTGAGATAGATTGTTGTTCTTTTTAAATTTTGTTGTTTCTCTTTATTTAATTTTGTTGTTTTAAATTATTAGTTGTCATACATTTAGTTATTTTTTTTTAATTTAAATTTTAAAACATACACTTGCTTTCTTTCTAACTATACATACACTAGTTTTTAATATTTAAATGACTTCTAATCGATCACGTGGTGGTAGACATAGTAGTCAAGAGTCCACTAGTCGTCACATTCCTTCCATTCCAATTCCATATATAGATAGTGAAGAAACATTCATGAATTATGATAGTTTTTCTGATTTGAATGAAACACACCCAAATCCTATAGAAATAGAAGATCATGTAGAACCACAACGACCGGAACAATGTCATTCTCTAACCCGTAAAACAAGAGGGACTACTTCCGAAGTACACAATTATTTCAATTTTGTCCCTTCACAAAATGATAAGAGTGTAGAACTAAAAATATGTAAGAAGTGTCGAACACCATATAAGTTTAAAATAGGATTGGACACGGGTACACTTCAACGTCACTTAAACAAATGTCAACCCGAATTTTTTAAAGACAATCTCACACAACAAAAAATACATCCTAGAACCGGTCAAGTAGATAGTCATAGCTACGATCATGATATCGTACGTAGGAAAATGGCTAAGTTAGTAATTAGCGATGAATTACCATATTCGTTTGGTGAAAGTAAGTATGTAGAGACTTTTGCACAAACTGCCTTAAACCCCCATTATAAAAAGATTGCTAGGAATGTAGTTAAGGGTAATTGTAAATTAGTTTACAATGAGACTACGGATTTTTTGATAGCAACACTAACATCACTGAACACTAGAGTTTGTTTGACATCGGATGGGTGGATAGGAGTAAATGGCGTTTCAATGATGTGTGTAACATGTCATTTGATAGATTCGGATTGGGTACATCAAAGAGGATAATTTTATTTGGATTTGTTAGGTACCCACATAAGGGTAAAATTATAGCCACACACATTATGAAAGTGTTGCTGCTAATTTTGGTGTGGGAGCAAACAGATGAATTTGTGGATTCTTTTTGGAAACAATAAAGCAAACCTGTTGACCTTCACCAACGTGTTGACTTATTTCTTGTTGCTGCCGCGAACCTGCACAAAGTTTGATACACCGGGATGGATCCCGGTGACGAATCCTTCGAGGCTCTTGTCAGTAATCAGAAAGATTAAGAAAGAGCTTTTGGTAGACAAATATTGATTACCTTGTTACGGTGGGGGGAGAGGGGTATTTATAGTCACTTTAGGGACCCATTTCGAGATAAGAACAAATCTCTACTTCCCGGTGTGGATGGATTGAAGTGGTTAAAATCACCTGTTAGGGATAATAACGAATCTGAACTGTACTTTATCATTCTGAACTGGTTTATAAAGGGTTGGGATCCGTACCCAGTAGGACAGATCCGTTTATAGGTTATTGGGCTTTGAAGAAAGATCCAGTTCCCATTTCAGACCCGTTTGTAGGTAAAATTACCGTTTTACCCTTGAGAGCTTTAAGATTTATGTCCAATTTGAACGGTCCCGATTTAATCCTATTTTTAGCCATATCACGTGCCCCCTACTTCTGGAGACTGAGTTCTACAGTCTTTGAGGAGTAGTTTTGTTGCCCTAATGGCGTACGGGATTTTATCAGAGTTCTTAAGGAAGTTTGGATCTTGCTCGAGGTGTAATGGTATTATTCTGAGCTTGTAAATGCCCAAAAATATTCTCAGGTTTTCCTGGATTTTTTGTGATTTTTCCATATTTTTCTGAATTTTTTGAATTTTTTATTCAATTTCCGAATTTAAATAATTAATTTTCGAAAATATTAATTAATTATTCTAATTTAATAATTATATTTTCAAAATTTTAAAATTATTTTCTGAATTAATAATTATTTTAAGAATTTTTTAATTATTTTTTTTTCATATTTTAAATAATTTTTTCGGATTTTTAAATAATTAATTCAATTAATTAAATTAATTAATACCTGATGACGTGGCGCGATCCTGTGCGTTGATCACGATCAAGAGAACGTGCATTGTCAGGAGATCATTTTATCCTCATTTTGACGTCGGTGGCAGGCAACACAATTTTTTTCTCCAATTTGAGGATCGGTGGCACGAGTCGTCGGCATGCATTGACTTGGTCAACGCCCGACCCTTAAATTTTTTTTCTTTCTTTTTCTCCCGCTCTCCTCCTTCTTCTACTTCTCTTCGTCTCCTTCATCTCATTCCTTCGGCGCCACTCTCGATTGTCTTCGCCTTCGACCCTGACCATACCTCCGACTCCGGCTCCCACTCTGTCTCTGCCTCCGAGGGCGTCACTGGAGCTCGAGGAGGAGGAGCTTGGTGTAGGGAGCTTGTTGAAGTTGACAGAGGTGGTTTTCGAGCTCGGTCGGCTATGGGTTCGACAAGGAGGAGTTGGGTTCGAAGCTTGACTGCGAAGGAGCTTGGCAAATGGAGGCAAGGTCGACTGCGGAGGTGGGGAGCTTGACTGTGGTGAAGGAAGATGGCGAGGAGCTTCGAGCTCGATGACAAAGTTGGGCGGCGTCAGTGGAGTTCGGCAATGGGGGCAGCTCGACGAGGAGCTCGTGAAGGGGAGCTTTTTTCTCTCATTTGGACTCTGGTGCCACGAATGCTTGGATCGAGGCAGTGAAGAGCAAGTCTGAGCTCGATGTCGGAGCTCATGATGGGAAGTTCAGAGACAATAGAGTTTGGAGTTGGAGCTCGGCTTGAGGAGCTCGGTAATGGCGTTCGAGCTGGCGAAGCGCCCGGCGTCGGGGTGAGCTCACAAGCGAGGATCTTCGGCGACGTGGAGACGAGGCTTGGTGAGGCTTGGCTCGGAGACAGTGAAGGGGTCTCCTCGACGTGGAGGCGAGCTCGGCGGTGCTCGATGGCGGTGGAGTCGAGGTTGAGCTCGACGAAGAAGGTTGATGAGTGGAGCTTGGCCATGGTTCGAGCTTGAGGATGACGAGAGCTGGCGATGGAGAGAGCTCCGCAGTAGGGCTGTTGTTAGGTTCTTTTGGTGCCAAAGTATAAGGAAGAAGGAGTATGTAGGGTTTCGGGTTTGGGTCTCTAACAGGTCCGAACCCGACCCGTTAACCCACTTGCTTTTCTCCTCTTTTTTTTGTTCTTCTCTTTTGTTTATTTGTTTGGATCTGAGCCGCAGATCATGCTTGAGCACGAATTTTGAACGAAATTTTTTTTCCAATTTGAGCTCCAGTGGCAAGAGTGCTCGGATTGCATTTCCGAGCCAGGAGAGACTTCGGCGGCTTGACACGTGGCGGTCAACGGTTGACTGTTGACTCTTTTGATAAATTTTTCTCTCATTTCAGGATCGATGGCAAGAGCACTCGAGTCTCATTTCTGAACCAGGAGAGGGCTTCGGTAGCTTGACACGTGGCGGTCAATAGTTGACCATTGACTTGGTCAACGTTTGACTGTTGACTCTATCCTTTTGCTTTAATCACAACCGTTGATATTGATTTGAGTGCGGATCTTGAGGCAAAGTTTTTCTCCAATTTGAGCTTCAGCGGAAAGAGTGCTCGGGACTTGTTGCCGAAGTCTAGGAGAGTTTTTTCTCACATTTGGACGTCGGTGGCAAGAGTGTTCGGCACACGTTGCCGAAGTTGATGAGAACTTTTTCTCGCATTTGGACGTCGGTGGCAAGAGTGCTTGGCACACGTTGCCAAAGTCCAGGAGAGCTTTTTCTCGCATTTGGACATCGGTGGCAAGAGTGCTTGGTATACGTTGCCGAAGTCCAGGAGAGCTTTTTCTCGCATTTGGATGTCAGTGGCAAGAGTGCTCGGCATACGTTGCCGAAGTCCAGGAGAGCTTTTTCTCGCATTTAGACGTCGGTGGCAAAAGTGCTCAGCACACGTTGCCGAAGTCCAGGAGAGCTTCGGCGCCACTGTATTGTAACCGACGTTCCCAGTGCTACGGAGGTCGGATTGGGGCGTGTGACCCCTTGTTTCGAAGCTATTTCAAAGATCTACAAGTTCTCTTCAAAAATGAGTTGGAGAATCATCCTTCTTCATGGTCAAGATAGTCCCACAACATCTTCTCCTTTACGAAGTTGAGAAGAGCTTTGCATGACTCTAAGGGAGAGTTTTAGCTCTGAACTCGCTAAGAAGAAGGTCCCTCGGGAGTCCAGGAGAGTGAAGAGCTTGGCTCTAGGAGAGAGCCGTTTAGGAGACAAGTTTGAAGAGCAACTCTAGGAGAAAGTTGTGCTCCAAACTTATTGAGAAGAAGGTCGCTCGGGAGGCGAGCAGAGCAAAGAGCTTGGCTCTAGGAGGGAGCTGTTTGGGTGACAAGTTTGAGGAGCAACTCTATGGGAGAGTTGAGCTCCGAACTTGTTGTTTAAAAGAGTTTCAATAGTTGTGGGAGCAATTTCGAATGGTGAGCTACTTCGTACTCGCTCGTTCGCTAGTAGCTAAAGCGGCATCGAACCATGTGTTGGACTCCGAACATATTGTTTAGCGAGTTAACGAGTTGTATGAGCAATTCCGAATGGTGAGCTGTGTAATATCCCGGATGGATATTAACTCATAAAAATTACTATTTTATTATTATTTTATTTTTATTTCATTTTATATCCCAAAATCAGATCATTTTGGTGATTTTTCGCCGAGTTGCCCAGAAACAGTGCCTACGCACATCTATCGGTCAGTGCGCACCCGAAGCGCATCAAATTGATAGCGCGACTCTCTGAAGTAATAATAAAATTTATTTTACTATTATTTTCCAAATTAAACTATTTTTGGAAATTTTATGAGGATTTTATAAGAAGATTTTTGTATACACATACATGTACACATACATGAAAATTGTATGGTACTTAGTACATCATACAAGTATGTAGTGTATACTTTTGGTCAATATACTTATTCTTGTCATGGCTACTTAATTAGAAGGTTAGGGTTGATTAAGAGGGTTGAAAGAAGGGTTGTATGCATAAGATTAGAACTAAAGCCCTTCTAGAAGACTTATCCTTCCACCTCACCACCCTACACCAAACCCTCCCCCCCCCCCCCCCCTAGAGCATGGCCGACCACCCTTCTATGGGGTTATTTTGTGCCAATGGGTGCACTTACCACCTCCTAGTTTCTTCTATAAATCCCCCCTCATTCTCCTCCTTCTCTCATTTTAGAAAAACAAAAGAAAGAAAGAAAGAAAGAAAGGAAAAGAAAGAGAGAACAAAAAGATAACTTGAGAGTTTTGTTTTGTAGGGTTATTAGAAGACTTCTAAAAGCTAGGGGAAGGAGAAGGATAAGCAAGCTAGTCCTTCCAAATAGTAAAATAAGGTGGGGGTTTCTTCACTTCTTTGATTTTTGTTTGTTTGTTGTTTGTTTGTTGGTTGTTTTGTTGTTTGACTTCTCCTTCTACCTTCTTGTTTGGTTTTGTTTTTTGGGGTTTGTTCTTGTGAAAGAGTGTGTTGTATGTGGTAGTAAGTAAAAGAGAAAAAGTAGTAGTAGTGACTACTAACTTATGAAGATCATAACTTTAGTATTGTAGTTTTGTTTGTATGTCATGGGACTAAAAACTCACATATTGCATAATATTGGACATACAACCATTGTTGGTTGTAGGACTCAATACACATAAGCATATGAACATTCTTTTACAACCATTGTGAGTTGTAGGACTTTATGGAACTTGGACTAATAAAAAGCATATGTCCTAATAAAAAGATCTTTTCTTTGTTAAACACTAGTGGTAGAAATAATTAAAAAAAAAGATCTTTCTTTTTTACTAATCACTAGTTGTAGCTAATAAAAGGATCTTCTCTTTTTATTTAATCACTAGTTGTAGCTAATAAAAAGATCTTCTCTTTTTATTTAATCACTAGTTGTAGCTAATAAAAAGATCTTCTCTTTTTATTTGATCACTAGTTATAACTATTAAAAAGATCTTTTCTTTTAATCACTAGTTGTAGAAATAAATTCTTTTCTTTCATGTTACTAGTTGTAAAGTAAAATAAGATAAAAATGATCTTTTCTTTATCACTAATAATCACAAGGATTAGTAAGCAACTAAGTAGTAGTAAGATAAAATATAAAGTAGTAGTAGTAGTAGCATGTTGATTTAATAAAGAAGTAATAGTATGTTGATTAATAAGGTAGTAGTAGTATGGTTGATTAAACAAAGTAGTGATGGTATGTTGTAGTAGTAAGTAGCTATAGATGTTTTATGTCTATGAGGTAGTAGATTGTATGTTGTGTTCTCAATTAAAATGAAGTAGTAGTAGTAGTAAGTTGTATGTGGTGTTCTTGATAAGAATGAAGTAGTAGTAGTAGTAGATAATTATGTGTTATGTTTTGATTAAAATAAGGAGTAGTAGTAGTAGTAACATGTTGTAGGATTGCTTCAAAAATTATTTAGAAGTCATTTCCATGCTACTAATATTGTAGGATTACTTCTAAAAATGTTTAGAAGCCATTTCTATGCTACTAATGTTGTAGGACTACTTCTAAAAATGTTTAGAAGCCATTTCTATGCTACTAATATTGTAGGATTACTTCTAAAAATATTTAGAAGCCATTTCTATGCTACTAATGTTGTAGGACTACTTCTAAAAATGTTTAGAAGCCATTTCCATGCTACTAATATTGTAGGATTACTTCTAAAAATGTTTAGAAGCCATTTCCATGCTACTAATATTGTAGGATTACTTCTAAAAATGCTTAGAAGCCATTTTTATGCTACTAATGTTGTAGGATTACTTCTAAAAATATTTAGAAGCCATATTCATGCTTCACATGTTGTAGGATCATTTCTAAAAATATTTAGAAGCCTTATTCATGCTTCACATATTGTAGGGTCACTTCTAAAAATGTTTAGAAGCCATATTCAGGCTTAGTTAGTTGTAGGATTACCTCTAAAAATATCCTACCATGTTTCCATGCTTAGATAGTTGTAGGATATCTTCTAGAAATATTTCTTCATGTTTTTATGTTTAGGTAATTGTAGGATGCTTCTAAAGAAGTTCTGTCATGCTTTATGTTAGAATGTTGTAGGATGTGTTCTAAAAATATCCTACCATGTTTCATGCTTAGTTAGTTGTAGGATTGTTTATAAAAATATTCCTATCATGTTTTAGACTTAAAAGGATGTAGGTTGTTTTCTAAAGAAGTTCTATCATGCTTATGTTTAGAAAATTGTAGGATTATTTCTAAAACATATCCCATCATGCTTTATGTTTAACAAGGTTGTAGGATTTCTTCTCAAAATATCCTACCATGTTTCATGCTTAGTCAGTTGAAGGATTGTTTCTAAAAATATCTAGCATGCTTAATGATGTTAGAATGATGTAGGACAGATTCTAGAGTTTCCTACCATGCTTAGATTCACTCATTTATGCTTAACAATGTGGTAGGATGCAATCTAGAGTTTCCTATCATGGTTAGTAATTTATTTGTGCTTAGAATTTGTAGGACTCATTCCTAAAGTTTCCTATCATGTTTAATAATTTATTTATGATTAGAATGTTGTAGGATTTATCCTAGGAATTTCCTACCATGTTTAGTAGATATTTATGCTTAATGAAGATTCCTGCTAGATAAGTGGTAGAAGAGATATACCATGCTAGTTTTTAATTATAGGCAAGATCTATGCCATGCTAGCTAAATTGTAAGTAGGTTGTAGGTCATACTAGTTAGATTGTGAGTAAGTTGTATACCATGCTAAGTTATATGAACACTCATGTTTACATGGTACCCATGCTTAGATAAGTGTTTGTTCATGCTATGTTAGTAGATGATCATGACTTATGCTAAGTAAGTAGGTATCATGCTAATTATTAATCATGTTAAGTTAAGGATATCCATACTATGATGTTCATGCTTAGAGTAAAGAAACTACCCATGGCTAGTTGTAGTGAGTTATGTTGTGTTCTATGCCATGCTAAAGTAATACATGCTTAGAACGTTGTAGGAGTAGTGTTAGAATTACCTACTATGCCTTAGAATGTTGCTTGTTCATACTAGTTGGGTTGTGGTGATTAGTCATGATAAGTAGTAAGCTTTCGTGATCAACTTGTAACCTACGCTTAACTATAGTGGACTTCATGTCTAGGTCGTAAGTGATTCTCATGCTTGAGCTCGATGTGAGCATAAGCATTAATCACGTTCATACATAGGAGTATCATGGTGGTTGTGTTATATGATTAGATTGTCGTAGGAAGATGCTTGCAGTTTCATGCCATGCTTAAGGCGCTATAGGTTGAAGTAATAAGGATTGGGAAGGCCACTAGTAATAGTTAGTTGATAAAGACCGTTTGTCGCCTTCGGTTCTTCCTTAGTACAATACCGATCATAGACTACTAGTAGATCCTTCTGTTGCTTCTAATAATAGGAGATTAAGTTTGTTAGTAAGCACATTTGGTTGCTTCTAGGATTGATTACCTGTATGGTTGTTTGCACATGGTTGTGCTCGTACGTGGCTCGACTGGCCCGTACGTAGCTGTGGGTCTCATACGTAGCTTAGTTGGCTCGTATGTAGGTTGTTGTCTCGTACGCGGCCCGACCGGCCCGTGCGTAGCTGTTGGTCTCATACGCAGCTTATTTGGCTGGTATGTACGTGGTTATCTCCTACGAGGGCCGCCTGGCTCGTAGGTAGTTATTGTTTCATACGTAGCTTGATTGGCTCATATGTGGTTGTTACTCGTGTATAGCTTGTTAGCTAGTACACAGTTCGTTGTGCTCGTTTGGGGTGAGGTTACCACCCTAAGGGCTATCGACCATCAAGACATATGTTTTCTTACCCTAAGGAACTGTGGAGGAGTCACTCCTTGTGTACCGTCGAATCTTAACCAGGGTAGGTTGATCGAGGACCGGAGTATAGACAAAATCCAAGTCTAGGGTAGCGGCATGCGTGTACATTCGCACGGCCAAAGTCTTGGATCGATGAGCCACGAACCGGATCCTGAGGGATTCTGGTAAATCTAGGTTGAGCAGCCTAGTAGAGTTGTCTCGCAAAGCCTAATTTAAGGCCTAGCATGTTGTGGTTATAATATCGTCATCCCTAGGATTGTTCGAGTCAGGGACATCACTAGGATAGTGACTTATAAGGATCAGTTTACTTAAACCCTTTTGCCGGGAGAGAGGGGTCAGTTGTAGGGGGCCCCTTACACTAACTCGTCCCTTGAGGCA
The DNA here is from genome assembly GCA_017893485.1 of Hemerocallis citrina. Lineage (NCBI taxonomy): Eukaryota > Viridiplantae > Streptophyta > Magnoliopsida > Asparagales > Asphodelaceae > Hemerocallis > Hemerocallis citrina. The sequence goes on from CM030361.1 coordinate 99,335,239, forward strand.
GATCATAGGTGGTGTACTGGGTTGTACCTTCCCGTCAAAGGGATACGTACGGTGCCGTCTCACAAGTTGAGGACACGGGTTGCGTATCTCGCGCTGTTAATTCCTGGAGTACAGTGGCTGGGGGTGCCACAGGATGCATTGGGCAGTCCTGCGCTTGCGATACCCCAGGGGGTGCCACAGGGTAGGCTTCGTGCTACCCTGTGCTTGCGAAACCCTATAGTTGATTTTGTCGTGACGCCCGATACGTTGGGTTCGTCTATTTTGAGAGAGGTCCGGTTGGCCGGGTCGCAGTGGCGAAAATAGACACCACTGGCAAAATGCAACAGTGGCACATAACCACATCTGCAACCTCATTAGCCACGTGTAGGTGTCGGGAACAGGTTGAGTACAATTAGAAGTTCATAACGCAGGTTCAATCCCTATATATGGAGAAACGGCTTGAGATGGAGTCGCATGTAGTATGGGCTGCATGTTGCTTTCGGAAACTTGCTGACATTAGAATAGGCAGCGTCCTAGTTCTATTTCAATATCGCATTAGAGTCTAGTCATAGCACTCACGAACACTTAAACTACACCAACAACATTGCTATATTTTGTATATTGTTTGGAAGATTTGCTGCTATATGATCAGCCTTTAAGCGTCAGTGAATACTGACGTCCCCACTTCCATAGGTACCGGATCGCCGAAGTACAAAGGCGAGATTCAAGAGGACTCAAGGCAAGGAAAGCAAGGAGTCAGTATTAAGTTTAGTTCCGCTGCAAAATATGTATTGATTCTGTATTAGTTAAGAAGTACTCTGATGTAAGATGTGAAGGTTGTAATACTTAGAAATGTAAAGGCAATATTGTAACTCCATTGTAAAGTATTACAGTTGTACAGCATTCAGACTTGTAACACTTTGTGTATTGAATAAAAAGTTTTAAATTCTCCTGTTTTTCTGTGTATTGAGACTAATTGAAGAAAAGGTCTTGGCTCATGTCCCGGTTTTCCGGTATCGAAAATCGGGGCGCTACAGAGTGGTATCAGAGCTAGCTTCAATTTACAGTCCAACACAGTAGGAAAATTTAAACTTAGATGCCTTTAGGAGATTGGATTTTGGCTAGTTGTAGATAATTATAACTCATATTGTTGTTCTTTCAACTTATGTTTTATAATATTTCTATATCGATGCTAATTTCTGTATCCACTCCTTGCAGGATGACGGACAGATCAGTTCCCACGGGGAGTGGGTGGGGACAGGGAGAGGTGATAGTGATAGACTCAGACACCGAGCCTATCCTAGAGGAGGCACAGCCACCGGTGGAGGCCGGACTGGCCCACGGAGCCCTAGCAGCTACCACAGCAGGGGCTTTTGCTTTTGGAGGTCAGGCCCCGGTACCGCCACCTCCCCAGCTTACTCCTGTCGAGGAGGCCTTTCAGCAGGTCTTCGAGGATATCTCCACACTGACTTGGTCGCACGTCCATCTAGAGACCAAGATGGACTCCTGCGAGTTCGTCAACTACCACCATGCAAGAGAGGTGGAAAGACTGAGAAGTGCCAACGCCAGGGCGCAACGCCGTATGGTCATCTAAAACCGTGCCTACAGGGCACAGTTTGAGCGCCTGGAGCGCCGGTGCGCGGACCTTCAGGTCCAGGTTGCACAGTTGCTGGCACTGATCACCGGGCAGGACCCACCTGAGGGAGCCAGCAGTACCGACTAGGCAGTCGAGTACTTAGGAGTTGTTTTGTTATTTTGTGGTTTTTGGCCCCTACATGTGTGATGTATAGATAGGGAGGATGTCACTTAGAAAAAAAAATGTGACACTTGTAACCAGTAGGTTTAGGTAGACCGTTTTATTATTTTGGGATCTTGACTCCTACTCCTGTAATATATAGGTAGGAAAGTCATTACTTAGGAGGAGACGATATTTTGTAAACCAGTAGGTTTGTGTATATATAAGTGTAACCCTTTGGGTGAATGATTAATGGAAAATTTCGGCTCATCTCTTGTTCTCCGACTATACTGTTTCATGGTTGTCGATTCGTTCTCCTGACTTAAAGTAGTTCTGAGGACAGAACTATTCTAAGGAGGGAGTAATGTAATATCCCGGACGGGTATTAACTCATAAAAATTACTATTTTATTATTATTTTATTTTTATTTCATTTGAAATCCCAAAATCCGATCATTTTGGTGATTTTTCGCCGGGTTGCCCACAAACAGTGCCTACACACATCTATCGGTCAGTGCGCACCCGAAGCGCATCAAATTGATAGCGCGACTCTCTGAAGTAATAATAAAATTTATTTTACTATTATTTTCTAAATTAAACTATTTTTGGAAATTTTATGAGGATTTTATAAGAAGATTTTTGTATACACATACATATACACATACATGAAAATTGTATGGTACTTAGTACATCATACAAGTATGTAGTGTATACTTTTGGTCAATATACTTATTCTTGTCATGGCTACTTAATTAGAAGGTTAGGGTTGATTAAGAGGGTTGAAAGAAGGGTTGTATGCATAAGATTAGAACTAAAGCCTTTCTAGAAGACTGATCCTTCCACCTCACCACCCTACACCATACCCTCCCCCCCCCCCCTAGAGCATGGCCGGCCACCCTTCTATGGGGTTATTTTGTGCCAATGGGTGCACTTACCACCTCCTAGTTTCTTCTATAAATCCCCCCTCATTCTCCTCCTTCTCTCATTTTAGAAAAACAAAAGAAAGAAAGAAAGAAAGAAAGGAAAAGAAAGAGAGAACAAAAAGATAACTTGAGAGTTTTGTTTTGTAGGGTTATTAGAAGACTTCTAAAAGCTAGGGGAAGGAGAAGGATAAGCAAGCTAGTCCTTCCAAATAGTAAAATAAGGTGGGGGTTTCTTCACTTCTTTGATTTTTGTTTGTTTGTTGTTTGTTTGTTGGTTGTTTTGTTGTTTGACTTCTCCTTCTACCTTCTTGTTTGGTTTTGTTTTTTGGGGTTTGTTCTTGTGAAAGAGTGTGTTGTATGTGGTAGTAAGTAAAAGAGAAAAAGTAGTAGTAGTGACTACTAACTTATGAAGATCATAACTTTAGTATTGTAGTTTTGTTTGTATGTCATGGGACTAAAAACTCACATATTGCATAATATTGGACATACAACCATTGTTGGTTGTAGGACTCAATACACATAAGCATATGAACATTCTTTTACAACCATTGTGAGTTGTAGGACTTTATGGAACTTGGACTAATAAAAAGCATATGTCCTAATAAAAAGATCTTTTCTTTGTTAAACACTAGTGGTAGAAATAATTAAAAAAAAAGATCTTTCTTTTTTACTAATCACTAGTTGTAGCTAATAAAAGGATCTTCTCTTTTTATTTAATCACTAGTTGTAGCTAATAAAAAGATCTTCTCTTTTTATTTAATCACTAGTTGTAGCTAATAAAAAGATCTTCTCTTTTTATTTGATCACTAGTTATAACTATTAAAAAGATCTTTTCTTTTAATCACTAGTTGTAGAAATAAATTCTTTTCTTTCATGTTACTAGTTGTAAAGTAAAATAAGATAAAAATGATCTTTTCTTTATCACTAATAATCACAAGGATTAGTAAGCAACTAAGTAGTAGTAAGCTAAAATATAAAGTAGTAGTAGTAGTAGCATGTTGATTTAATAAAGAAGTAATAGTATGTTGATTAATAAGGTAGTAGTAGTATGGTTGATTAAACAAAGTAGTGATGGTATGTTGTAGTAGTAAGTAGCTATAGATGTTTTATGTCTATGAGGTAGTAGATTGTATGTTGTGTTCTCAATTAAAATGAAGTAGTAGTAGTAGTAAGTTGTATGTGGTGTTCTTGATAAGAATGAAGTAGTAGTAGTAGTAGATAATTATGTGTTATGTTTTGATTAAAATAAGGAGTAGTAGTAGTAGTAACATGTTGTAGGATTGCTTCAAAAATTATTTAGAAGCCATTTCCATACTACTAATATTGTAGGATTACTTCTAAAAATGTTTAGAAGCCATTTCTATGCTACTAATGTTGTAGGACTACTTCTAAAAATGTTTAGAAGCCATTTCTATGCTACTAATATTGTAGGATTACTTCTAAAAATATTTAGAAGCCATTTCTATGCTACTAATGTTGTAGGACTACTTCTAAAAATGTTTAGAAGCCATTTCCATGCTACTAATATTGTAGGATTACTTCTAAAAATGTTTAGAAGCCATTTCCATGCTACTAATATTGTAGGATTACTTCTAAAAATGTTTAGAAGCCATTTCCATGCTACTAATATTGTAGGATTACTTCTAAAAATGCTTAGAAGCCATTTTTATGCTACTAATGTTGTAGGATTACTTCTAAAAATATTTAGAAGCCATATTCATGCTTCACATGTTGTAGGATCATTTCTAAAAATATTTAGAAGCCTTATTCATGCTTCACATATTGTAGGGTCACTTCTAAAAATGTTTAGAAGCCATATTCAGGCTTAGTTAGTTGTAGGATTACCTCTAAAAATATCCTACCATGTTTCCATGCTTAGATAGTTGTAGGATATCTTCTAGAAATATTTCTTCATGTTTTTATGTTTAGGTAATTGTAGGATGCTTCTAAAGAAGTTCTGTCATGCTTTATGTTAGAATGTTGTAGGATGTGTTCTAAAAATATCCTACCATGTTTCATGCTTAGTTAGTTGTAGGATTGTTTATAAAAATATTCCTATCATGTTTTAGACTTAAAAGGATGTAGGTTGTTTTCTAAAGAAGTTCTATCATGCTTATGTTTAGAAAATTGTAGGATTATTTCTAAAACATATCCCATCATGCTTTATGTTTAACAAGGTTGTAGGATTTCTTCTCAAAATATCCTACCATGTTTCATGCTTAGTCAGTTGAAGGATTGTTTCTAAAAATATCTAGCATGCTTAATGATGTTAGAATGATGTAGGACAGATTCTAGAGTTTCCTACCATGCTTAGATTCACTCATTTATGCTTAACAATGTGGTAGGATGCAATCTAGAGTTTCCTATCATGGTTAGTAATTTATTTGTGCTTAGAATTTGTAGGACTCATTCCTAAAGTTTCCTATCATGTTTAATAATTTATTTATGATTAGAATGTTGTAGGATTTATCCTAGGAATTTCCTACCATGTTTAGTAGATATTTATGCTTAATGAAGATTCCTGCTAGATAAGTGGTAGAAGAGATATACCATGCTAGTTTTTAATTATAGGCAAGATCTATGCCATGCTAGCTAAATTGTAAGTAGGTTGTAGGTCATACTAGTTAGATTGTGAGTAAGTTGTATACCATGCTAAGTTATATGAACACTCATGTTTACATGGTACCCATGCTTAGATAAGTGTTTGTTCATGCTATGTTAGTAGATGATCATGACTTATGCTAAGTAAGTAGGTATCATGCTAATTATTAATCATGTTAAGTTAAGGATATCCATACTATGATGTTCATGCTTAGAGTAAAGAAACTACCCATGGCTAGTTGTAGTGAGTTATGTTGTGTTCTATGCCATGCTAAAGTAATACATGCTTAGAACGTTGTAGGAGTAGTGTTAGAATTACCTACTATGCCTTAGAATGTTGCTTGTTCATACTAGTTGGGTTGTGGTGATTAGTCATGATAAGTAGTAAGCTTTCGTGATCAACTTGTAACCTACGCTTAACTATAGTGGACTTCATGTCTAGGTCGTAAGTGATTCTCATGCTTGAGCTCGATGTGAGCATAAGCATTAATCACGTTCATACATAGGAGTATCATGGTGGTTGTGTTATATGATTAGATTGTCGTAGGAAGATGCTTGCAGTTTCATGCCATGCTTAAGGCGCTATAGGTTGAAGTAATAAGGATTGGGAAGGCCACTAGTAATAGTTAGTTGATAAAGACCGTTTGTCGCCTTCGGTTCTTCCTTAGTACAATACCGATCATAGACTACTAGTAGATCCTTCTGTTGCTTCTAATAATAGGAGATTAAGTTTGTTAGTAAGCACATTTGGTTGCTTCTAGGATTGATTACCTGTATGGTTGTTTGCACATGGTTGTGCTCGTACGTGGCTCGACTGGCCCGTACGTAGCTGTGGGTCTCATACGTAGCTTAGTTGGCTCGTATGTAGGTTGTTGTCTCGTACGCGGCCCGACCGGCCCGTGCGTAGCTGTTGGTCTCATACGCAGCTTATTTGGCTGGTATGTACGTGGTTATCTCCTACGAGGGCCGCCTGGCTCGTAGGTAGTTATTGTTTCATACGTAGCTTGATTGGCTCATATGTGGTTGTTACTCGTGTATAGCTTGTTAGCTAGTACACAGTTCGTTGTGCTCGTTTGGGGTGAGGTTACCACCCTAAGGGCTATCGACCATCAAGACATATGTTTTCTTACCCTAAGGAACTGTGGAGGAGTCACTCCTTGTGTACCGTCGAATCTTAACCAGGGTAGGTTGATCGAGGACCGGAGTATAGACAAAATCCAAGTCTAGGGTAGCGGCATGCGTGTACATTCGCACGGCCAAAGTCTTGGATCGATGAGCCACGAACCGGATCCTGAGGGATTCTGGTAAATCTAGGTTGAGCAGCCTAGTAGAGTTGTCTCGCAAAGCCTAATTTAAGGCCTAGCATGTTGTGGTTATAATATCGTCATCCCTAGGATTGTTCGAGTCAGGGACATCACTAGGATAGTGACTTATAAGGATCAGTTTACTTAAACCCTTTTGCCGGGAGAGAGGGGTCAGTTGTAGGGGGCCCCTTACACTAACTCGTCCCTTGAGGCAGATCATAGGTGGTGTACTGGGTTGTACCTTCCCGTCAAAGGGATACGTACGGTGCCGTCTCACAAGTTGAGGACACGGGTTGCGTATCTCGCGCTGTTAATTCCTGGAGTACAGTGGCTGGGGGTGCCACAGGATGCATTGGGCAGTCCTGCGCTTGCGATACCCCAGGGGGTGCCACAGGGTAGGCTTCGTGCTACCCTGTGCTTGCGAAACCCTATAGTTGATTTTGTCGTGACGCCCGATACGTTGGGTTCGTCTATTTTGAGAGAGGTCCGGTTGGCCGGGTCGCAGTGGCGAAAATAGACACCACTGGCAAAATGCAACAGTGGCACATGACCACATCTGCAACCTCATTAGCCACGTGTAGGTGTCGGGAACAGGTTGAGTACAATTAGAAGTTCATAACGCAGGTTCAATCCCTATATATGGAGAAACGGCTTGAGATGGAGTCGCATGTAGTATGGGCTGCATGTTGCTTTCGGAAACTTGCTGACATTAGAATAGGCAGCGTCCTAGTTCTATTTCAATATCGCATTAGAGTCTAGTCATAGCACTCACGAACACTTAAACTACACCAACAACATTGCTATATTTTGTATATTGTTTGGAAGATTTGCTGCTATATGATCAGCCTTTAAGCGTCAGTGAATACTGACGTCCCCACTTCCATAGGTACCGGATCGCCGAAGTACAAAGGCGAGATTCAAGAGGACTCAAGGCAAGGAAAGCAAGGAGTCAGTATTAAGTTTAGTTCCGCTGCAAAATATGTATTGATTCTGTATTAGTTAAGAAGTACTCTGATGTAAGATGTGAAGGTTGTAATACTTAGAAATGTAAAGGCAATATTGTAACTCCATTGTAAAGTATTACAGTTGTACAGCATTCAGACTTGTAACACTTTGTGTATTGAATAAAAAGTTTTAAATTCTCCTGTTTTTCTGTGTATTGAGACTAATTGAAGAAAAGGTCTTGGCTCATGTCCCGGTTTTCCGGTATCGAAAATCGGGGCGCTACAGAGTGGTATCAGAGCTAGCTTCAATTTACAGTCCAACACAGTAGGAAAATTTAAACTTAGATGCCTTTAGGAGATTGGATTTTGGCTAGTTGTAGATAATTATAACTCATATTGTTGTTCTTTCAACTTATGTTTTATAATATTTCTATATCGATGCTAATTTCTGTATCCACTCCTTGCAGGATGACGGACAGATCAGTTCCCACGGGGAGTGGGTGGGGACAGGGAGAGGTGATAGTGATAGACTCAGACACCGAGCCTATCCTAGAGGAGGCACAGCCACCGGTGGAGGCCGGACTGGCCCACGGAGCCCTAGCAGCTACCACAGCAGGGGCTTTTGCTTTTGGAGGTCAGGCCCCGGTACCGCCACCTCCCCAGCTTACTCCTGTCGAGGAGGCCTTTCAGCAGGTCTTCGAGGATATCTCCACACTGACTTGGTCGCACGTCCATCTAGAGACCAAGATGGACTCCTGCGAGTTCGTCAACTACCACCATGCAAGAGAGGTGGAAAGACTGAGAAGTGCCAACGCCAGGGCGCAACGCCGTATGGTCATCTAAAACCGTGCCTACAGGGCACAGTTTGAGCGCCTGGAGCGCCGGTGCGCGGACCTTCAGGTCCAGGTTGCACAGTTGCTGGCACTGATCACCGGGCAGGACCCACCTGAGGGAGCCAGCAGTACCGACTAGGCAGTCGAGTACTTAGGAGTTGTTTTGTTATTTTGTGGTTTTTGGCCCCTACATGTGTGATGTATAGATAGGGAGGATGTCACTTAGAAAAAAAAATGTGACACTTGTAACCAGTAGGTTTAGGTAGACCGTTTTATTATTTTGGGATCTTGACTCCTACTCCTGTAATATATAGGTAGGAAAGTCATTACTTAGGAGGAGACGATATTTTGTAAACCAGTAGGTTTGTGTATATATAAGTGTAACCCTTTGGGTGAATGATTAATGGAAAATTTCGGCTCATCTCTTGTTCTCCGACTATACTGTTTCATGGTTGTCGATTCGTTCTCCTGACTTAAAGTAGTTCTGAGGACAGAACTATTCTAAGGAGGGAGTAATGTAATATCCCGGACGGGTATTAACTCATAAAAATTACTATTTTATTATTATTTTATTTTTATTTCATTTGAAATCCCAAAATCCGATCATTTTGGTGATTTTTCGCCGGGTTGCCCACAAACAGTGCCTACACACATCTATCGGTCAGTGCGCACCCGAAGCGCATCAAATTGATAGCGCGACTCTCTGAAGTAATAATAAAATTTATTTTACTATTATTTTCTAAATTAAACTATTTTTGGAAATTTTATGAGGATTTTATAAGAAGATTTTTGTATACACATACATATACACATACATGAAAATTGTATGGTACTTAGTACATCATACAAGTATGTAGTGTATACTTTTGGTCAATATACTTATTCTTGTCATGGCTACTTAATTAGAAGGTTAGGGTTGATTAAGAGGGTTGAAAGAAGGGTTGTATGCATAAGATTAGAACTAAAGCCTTTCTAGAAGACTGATCCTTCCACCTCACCACCCTACACCATACCCTCCCCCCCCCCCCTAGAGCATGGCCGGCCACCCTTCTATGGGGTTATTTTGTGCCAATGGGTGCACTTACCACCTCCTAGTTTCTTCTATAAATCCCCCCTCATTCTCCTCCTTCTCTCATTTTAGAAAAACAAAAGAAAGAAAGAAAGAAAGAAAGGAAAAGAAAGAGAGAACAAAAAGATAACTTGAGAGTTTTGTTTTGTAGGGTTATTAGAAGACTTCTAAAAGCTAGGGGAAGGAGAAGGATAAGCAAGCTAGTCCTTCCAAATAGTAAAATAAGGTGGGGGTTTCTTCACTTCTTTGATTTTTGTTTGTTTGTTGTTTGTTTGTTGGTTGTTTTGTTGTTTGACTTCTCCTTCTACCTTCTTGTTTGGTTTTGTTTTTTGGGGTTTGTTCTTGTGAAAGAGTGTGTTGTATGTGGTAGTAAGTAAAAGAGAAAAAGTAGTAGTAGTGACTACTAACTTATGAAGATCATAACTTTAGTATTGTAGTTTTGTTTGTATGTCATGGGACTAAAAACTCACATATTGCATAATATTGGACATACAACCATTGTTGGTTGTAGGACTCAATACACATAAGCATATGAACATTCTTTTACAACCATTGTGAGTTGTAGGACTTTATGGAACTTGGACTAATAAAAAGCATATGTCCTAATAAAAAGATCTTTTCTTTGTTAAACACTAGTGGTAGAAATAATTTAAAAAAAAGATCTTTCTTTTTTACTAATCACTAGTTGTAGCTAATAAAAGGATCTTCTCTTTTTATTTAATCACTAGTTGTAGCTAATAAAAAGATCTTCTCTTTTTATTTAATCACTAGTTGTAGCTAATAAAAAGATCTTCTCTTTTTATTTGATCACTAGTTATAACTATTAAAAAGATCTTTTCTTTTAATCACTAGTTGTAGAAATAAATTCTTTTCTTTCATGTTACTAGTTGTAAAGTAAAATAAGATAAAAATGATCTTTTCTTTATCACTAATAATCACAAGGATTAGTAAGCAACTAAGTAGTAGTAAGCTAAAATATAAAGTAGTAGTAGTAGTAGCATGTTGATTTAATAAAGAAGTAATAGTATGTTGATTAATAAGGTAGTAGTAGTATGGTTGATTAAACAAAGTAGTGATGGTATGTTGTAGTAGTAAGTAGCTATAGATGTTTTATGTCTATGAGGTAGTAGATTGTATGTTGTGTTCTCAATTAAAATGAAGTAGTAGTAGTAGTAAGTTGTATGTGGTGTTCTTGATAAGAATGAAGTAGTAGTAGTAGTAGATAATTATGTGTTATGTTTTGATTAAAATAAGGAGTAGTAGTAGTAGTAACATGTTGTAGGATTGCTTCAAAAATTATTTAGAAGCCATTTCCATACTACTAATATTGTAGGATTACTTCTAAAAATGTTTAGAAGCCATTTCTATGCTACTAATGTTGTAGGACTACTTCTAAAAATGTTTAGAAGCCATTTCTATGCTACTAATATTGTAGGATTACTTCTAAAAATATTTAGAAGCCATTTCTATGCTACTAATGTTGTAGGACTACTTCTAAAAATGTTTAGAAGCCATTTCCATGCTACTAATATTGTAGGATTACTTCTAAAAATGTTTAGAAGCCATTTCCATGCTACTAATATTGTAGGATTACTTCTAAAAATGTTTAGAAGCCATTTCCATGCTACTAATATTGTAGGATTACTTCTAAAAATGCTTAGAAGCCATTTTTATGCTACTAATGTTGTAGGATTACTTCTAAAAATATTTAGAAGCCATATTCATGCTTCACATGTTGTAGGATCATTTCTAAAAATATTTAGAAGCCTTATTCATGCTTCACATATTGTAGGGTCACTTCTAAAAATGTTTAGAAGCCATATTCAGGCTTAGTTAGTTGTAGGATTACCTCTAAAAATATCCTACCATGTTTCCATGCTTAGATAGTTGTAGGATATCTTCTAGAAATATTTCTTCATGTTTTTATGTTTAGGTAATTGTAGGATGCTTCTAAAGAAGTTCTGTCATGCTTTATGTTAGAATGTTGTAGGATGTGTTCTAAAAATATCCTACCATGTTTCATGCTTAGTTAGTTGTAGGATTGTTTATAAAAATATTCCTATCATGTTTTAGACTTAAAAGGATGTAGGTTGTTTTCTAAAGAAGTTCTATCATGCTTATGTTTAGAAAATTGTAGGATTATTTCTAAAACATATCCCATCATGCTTTATGTTTAACAAGGTTGTAGGATTTCTTCTCAAAATATCCTACCATGTTTCATGCTTAGTCAGTTGAAGGATTGTTTCTAAAAATATCTAGCATGCTTAATGATGTTAGAATGATGTAGGACAGATTCTAGAGTTTCCTACCATGCTTAGATTCACTCATTTATGCTTAACAATGTGGTAGGATGCAATCTAGAGTTTCCTATCATGGTTAGTAATTTATTTGTGCTTAGAATTTGTAGGACTCATTCCTAAAGTTTCCTATCATGTTTAATAATTTATTTATGATTAGAATGTTGTAGGATTTATCCTAGGAATTTCCTACCATGTTTAGTAGATATTTATGCTTAATGAAGATTCCTGCTAGATAAGTGGTAGAAGAGATATACCATGCTAGTTTTTAATTATAGGCAAGATCTATGCCATGCTAGCTAAATTGTAAGTAGGTTGTAGGTCATACTAGTTAGATTGTGAGTAAGTTGTATACCATGCTAAGTTATATGAACACTCATGTTTACATGGTACCCATGCTTAGATAAGTGTTTGTTCATGCTATGTTAGTAGATGATCATGACTTATGCTAAGTAAGTAGGTATCATGCTAATTATTAATCATGTTAAGTTAAGGATATCCATACTATGATGTTCATGCTTAGAGTAAAGAAACTACCCATGGCTAGTTGTAGTGAGTTATGTTGTGTTCTATGCCATGCTAAAGTAATACATGCTTAGAACGTTGTAGGAGTAGTGTTAGAATTACCTACTATGCCTTAGAATGTTGCTTGTTCATACTAGTTGGGTTGTGGTGATTAGTCATGATAAGTAGTAAGCTTTCGTGATCAACTTGTAACCTACGCTTAACTATAGTGGACTTCATGTCTAGGTCGTAAGTGATTCTCATGCTTGAGCTCGATGTGAGCATAAGCATTAATCACGTTCATACATAGGAGTATCATGGTGGTTGTGTTATATGATTAGATTGTCGTAGGAAGATGCTTGCAGTTTCATGCCATGCTTAAGGCGCTATAGGTTGAAGTAATAAGGATTGGGAAGGCCACTAGTAATAGTTAGTTGATAAAGACCGTTTGTCGCCTTCGGTTCTTCCTTAGTACAATACCGATCATAGACTACTAGTAGATCCTTCTGTTGCTTCTAATAATAGGAGATTAAGTTTGTTAGTAAGCACATTTGGTTGCTTCTAGGATTGATTACCTGTATGGTTGTTTGCACATGGTTGTGCTCGTACGTGGCTCGACTGGCCCGTACGTAGCTGTGGGTCTCATACGTAGCTTAGTTGGCTCGTATGTAGGTTGTTGTCTCGTACGCGGCCCGACCGGCCCGTGCGTAGCTGTTGGTCTCATACGCAGCTTATTTGGCTGGTATGTACGTGGTTATCTCCTACGAGGGCCGCCTGGCTCGTAGGTAGTTATTGTTTCATACGTAGCTTGATTGGCTCATATGTGGTTGTTACTCGTGTATAGCTTGTTAGCTAGTACACAGTTCGTTGTGCTCGTTTGGGGTGAGGTTACCACCCTAAGGGCTATCGACCATCAAGACATATGTTTTCTTACCCTAAGGAACTGTGGAGGAGTCACTCCTTGTGTACCGTCGAATCTTAACCAGGGTAGGTTGATCGAGGACCGGAGTATAGACAAAATCCAAGTCTAGGGTAGCGGCATGCGTGTACATTCGCACGGCCAAAGTCTTGGATCGATGAGCCACGAACCGGATCCTGAGGGATTCTGGTAAATCTAGGTTGAGCAGCCTAGTAGAGTTGTCTCGCAAAGCCTAATTTAAGGCCTAGCATGTTGTGGTTATAATATCGTCATCCCTAGGATTGTTCGAGTCAGGGACATCACTAGGATAGTGACTTATAAGGATCAGTTTACTTAAACCCTTTTGCCGGGAGAGAGGGGTCAGTTGTAGGGGGCCCCTTACACTAACTCGTCCCTTGAGGCAGATCATAGGTGGTGTACTGGGTTGTACCTTCCCGTCAAAGGGATACGTACGGTGCCGTCTCACAAGTTGAGGACACGGGTTGCGTATCTCGCGCTGTTAATTCCTGGAGTACAGTGGCTGGGGGTGCCACAGGATGCATTGGGCAGTCCTGCGCTTGCGATACCCCAGGGGGTGCCACAGGGTAGGCTTCGTGCTACCCTGTGCTTGCGAAACCCTATAGTTGATTTTGTCGTGACGCCCGATACGTTGGGTTCGTCTATTTTGAGAGAGGTCCGGTTGGCCGGGTCGCAGTGGCGAAAATAGACACCACTGGCAAAATGCAACAGTGGCACATGACCACATCTGCAACCTCATTAGCCACGTGTAGGTGTCGGGAACAGGTTGAGTACAATTAGAAGTTCATAACGCAGGTTCAATCCCTATATATGGAGAAACGGCTTGAGATGGAGTCGCATGTAGTATGGGCTGCATGTTGCTTTCGGAAACTTGCTGACATTAGAATAGGCAGCGTCCTAGTTCTATTTCAATATCGCATTAGAGTCTAGTCATAGCACTCACGAACACTTAAACTACACCAACAACATTGCTATATTTTGTATATTGTTTGGAAGATTTGCTGCTATATGATCAGCCTTTAAGCGTCAGTGAATACTGACGTCCCCACTTCCATAGGTACCGGATCGCCGAAGTACAAAGGCGAGATTCAAGAGGACTCAAGGCAAGGAAAGCAAGGAGTCAGTATTAAGTTTAGTTCCGCTGCAAAATATGTATTGATTCTGTATTAGTTAAGAAGTACTCTGATGTAAGATGTGAAGGTTGTAATACTTAGAAATGTAAAGGCAATATTGTAACTCCATTGTAAAGTATTACAGTTGTACAGCATTCAGACTTGTAACACTTTGTGTATTGAATAAAAAGTTTTAAATTCTCCTGTTTTTCTGTGTATTGAGACTAATTGAAGAAAAGGTCTTGGCTCATGTCCCGGTTTTCCGGTATCGAAAATCGGGGCGCTACAGAGTGGTATCAGAGCTAGCTTCAATTTACAGTCCAACACAGTAGGAAAATTTAAACTTAGATGCCTTTAGGAGATTGGATTTTGGCTAGTTGTAGATAATTATAACTCATATTGTTGTTCTTTCAACTTATGTTTTATAATATTTCTATATCGATGCTAATTTCTGTATCCACTCCTTGCAGGATGACGGACAGATCAGTTCCCACGGGGAGTGGGTGGGGACAGGGAGAGGTGATAGTGATAGACTCAGACACCGAGCCTATCCTAGAGGAGGCACAGCCACCGGTGGAGGCCGGACTGGCCCACGGAGCCCTAGCAGCTACCACAGCAGGGGCTTTTGCTTTTGGAGGTCAGGCCCCGGTACCGCCACCTCCCCAGCTTACTCCTGTCGAGGAGGCCTTTCAGCAGGTCTTCGAGGATATCTCCACACTGACTTGGTCGCACGTCCATCTAGAGACCAAGATGGACTCCTGCGAGTTCGTCAACTACCACCATGCAAGAGAGGTGGAAAGACTGAGAAGTGCCAACGCCAGGGCGCAACGCCGTATGGTCATCTAAAACCGTGCCTACAGGGCACAGTTTGAGCGCCTGGAGCGCCGGTGCGCGGACCTTCAGGTCCAGGTTGCACAGTTGCTGGCACTGATCACCGGGCAGGACCCACCTGAGGGAGCCAGCAGTACCGACTAGGCAGTCGAGTACTTAGGAGTTGTTTTGTTATTTTGTGGTTTTTGGCCCCTACATGTGTGATGTATAGATAGGGAGGATGTCACTTAGAAAAAAAAATGTGACACTTGTAACCAGTAGGTTTAGGTAGACCGTTTTATTATTTTGGGATCTTGACTCCTACTCCTGTAATATATAGGTAGGAAAGTCATTACTTAGGAGGAGACGATATTTTGTAAACCAGTAGGTTTGTGTATATATAAGTGTAACCCTTTGGGTGAATGATTAATGGAAAATTTCGGCTCATCTCTTGTTCTCCGACTATACTGTTTCATGGTTGTCGATTCGTTCTCCTGACTTAAAGTAGTTCTGAGGACAGAACTATTCTAAGGAGGGAGTAATGTAATATCCCGGACGGGTATTAACTCATAAAAATTACTATTTTATTATTATTTTATTTTTATTTCATTTGAAATCCCAAAATCCGATCATTTTGGTGATTTTTCGCCGGGTTGCCCACAAACAGTGCCTACACACATCTATCGGTCAGTGCGCACCCGAAGCGCATCAAATTGATAGCGCGACTCTCTGAAGTAATAATAAAATTTATTTTACTATTATTTTCTAAATTAAACTATTTTTGGAAATTTTATGAGGATTTTATAAGAAGATTTTTGTATACACATACATATACACATACATGAAAATTGTATGGTACTTAGTACATCATACAAGTATGTAGTGTATACTTTTGGTCAATATACTTATTCTTGTCATGGCTACTTAATTAGAAGGTTAGGGTTGATTAAGAGGGTTGAAAGAAGGGTTGTATGCATAAGATTAGAACTAAAGCCTTTCTAGAAGACTGATCCTTCCACCTCACCACCCTACACCATACCCTCCCCCCCCCCCCCTAGAGCATGGCCGGCCACCCTTCTATGGGGTTATTTTGTGCCAATGGGTGCACTTACCACCTCCTAGTTTCTTCTATAAATCCCCCCTCATTCTCCTCCTTCTCTCATTTTAGAAAAACAAAAGAAAGAAAGAAAGAAAGAAAGGAAAAGAAAGAGAGAACAAAAAGATAACTTGAGAGTTTTGTTTTGTAGGGTTATTAGAAGACTTCTAAAAGCTAGGGGAAGGAGAAGGATAAGCAAGCTAGTCCTTCCAAATAGTAAAATAAGGTGGGGGTTTCTTCACTTCTTTGATTTTTGTTTGTTTGTTGTTTGTTTGTTGGTTGTTTTGTTGTTTGACTTCTCCTTCTACCTTCTTGTTTGGTTTTGTTTTTTGGGGTTTGTTCTTGTGAAAGAGTGTGTTGTATGTGGTAGTAAGTAAAAGAGAAAAAGTAGTAGTAGTGACTACTAACTTATGAAGATCATAACTTTAGTATTGTAGTTTTGTTTGTATGTCATGGGACTAAAAACTCACATATTGCATAATATTGGACATACAACCATTGTTGGTTGTAGGACTCAATACACATAAGCATATGAACATTCTTTTACAACCATTGTGAGTTGTAGGACTTTATGGAACTTGGACTAATAAAAAGCATATGTCCTAATAAAAAGATCTTTTCTTTGTTAAACACTAGTGGTAGAAATAATTAAAAAAAAAGATCTTTCTTTTTTACTAATCACTAGTTGTAGCTAATAAAAGGATCTTCTCTTTTTATTTAATCACTAGTTGTAGCTAATAAAAAGATCTTCTCTTTTTATTTAATCACTAGTTGTAGCTAATAAAAAGATCTTCTCTTTTTATTTGATCACTAGTTATAACTATTAAAAAGATCTTTTCTTTTAATCACTAGTTGTAGAAATAAATTCTTTTCTTTCATGTTACTAGTTGTAAAGTAAAATAAGATAAAAATGATCTTTTCTTTATCACTAATAATCACAAGGATTAGTAAGCAACTAAGTAGTAGTAAGCTAAAATATAAAGTAGTAGTAGTAGTAGCATGTTGATTTAATAAAGAAGTAATAGTATGTTGATTAATAAGGTAGTAGTAGTATGGTTGATTAAACAAAGTAGTGATGGTATGTTGTAGTAGTAAGTAGCTATAGATGTTTTATGTCTATGAGGTAGTAGATTGTATGTTGTGTTCTCAATTAAAATGAAGTAGTAGTAGTAGTAAGTTGTATGTGGTGTTCTTGATAAGAATGAAGTAGTAGTAGTAGTAGATAATTATGTGTTATGTTTTGATTAAAATAAGGAGTAGTAGTAGTAGTAACATGTTGTAGGATTGCTTCAAAAATTATTTAGAAGCCATTTCCATACTACTAATATTGTAGGATTACTTCTAAAAATGTTTAGAAGCCATTTCTATGCTACTAATGTTGTAGGACTACTTCTAAAAATGTTTAGAAGCCATTTCTATGCTACTAATATTGTAGGATTACTTCTAAAAATATTTAGAAGCCATTTCTATGCTACTAATGTTGTAGGACTACTTCTAAAAATGTTTAGAAGCCATTTCCATGCTACTAATATTGTAGGATTACTTCTAAAAATGTTTAGAAGCCATTTCCATGCTACTAATATTGTAGGATTACTTCTAAAAATGTTTAGAAGCCATTTCCATGCTACTAATATTGTAGGATTACTTCTAAAAATGCTTAGAAGCCATTTTTATGCTACTAATGTTGTAGGATTACTTCTAAAAATATTTAGAAGCCATATTCATGCTTCACATGTTGTAGGATCATTTCTAAAAATATTTAGAAGCCTTATTCATGCTTCACATATTGTAGGGTCACTTCTAAAAATGTTTAGAAGCCATATTCAGGCTTAGTTAGTTGTAGGATTACCTCTAAAAATATCCTACCATGTTTCCATGCTTAGATAGTTGTAGGATATCTTCTAGAAATATTTCTTCATGTTTTTATGTTTAGGTAATTGTAGGATGCTTCTAAAGAAGTTCTGTCATGCTTTATGTTAGAATGTTGTAGGATGTGTTCTAAAAATATCCTACCATGTTTCATGCTTAGTTAGTTGTAGGATTGTTTATAAAAATATTCCTATCATGTTTTAGACTTAAAAGGATGTAGGTTGTTTTCTAAAGAAGTTCTATCATGCTTATGTTTAGAAAATTGTAGGATTATTTCTAAAACATATCCCATCATGCTTTATGTTTAACAAGGTTGTAGGATTTCTTCTCAAAATATCCTACCATGTTTCATGCTTAGTCAGTTGAAGGATTGTTTCTAAAAATATCTAGCATGCTTAATGATGTTAGAATGATGTAGGACAGATTCTAGAGTTTCCTACCATGCTTAGATTCACTCATTTATGCTTAACAATGTGGTAGGATGCAATCTAGAGTTTCCTATCATGGTTAGTAATTTATTTGTGCTTAGAATTTGTAGGACTCATTCCTAAAGTTTCCTATCATGTTTAATAATTTATTTATGATTAGAATGTTGTAGGATTTATCCTAGGAATTTCCTACCATGTTTAGTAGATATTTATGCTTAATGAAGATTCCTGCTAGATAAGTGGTAGAAGAGATATACCATGCTAGTTTTTAATTATAGGCAAGATCTATGCCATGCTAGCTAAATTGTAAGTAGGTTGTAGGTCATACTAGTTAGATTGTGAGTAAGTTGTATACCATGCTAAGTTATATGAACACTCATGTTTACATGGTACCCATGCTTAGATAAGTGTTTGTTCATGCTATGTTAGTAGATGATCATGACTTATGCTAAGTAAGTAGGTATCATGCTAATTATTAATCATGTTAAGTTAAGGATATCCATACTATGATGTTCATGCTTAGAGTAAAGAAACTACCCATGGCTAGTTGTAGTGAGTTATGTTGTGTTCTATGCCATGCTAAAGTAATACATGCTTAGAACGTTGTAGGAGTAGTGTTAGAATTACCTATTATGCCTTAGAATGTTGCTTGTTCATACTAGTTGGGTTGTGGTGATTAGTCATGATAAGTAGTAAGCTTTCGTGATCAACTTGTAACCTACGCTTAACTATAGTGGACTTCATGTCTAGGTCGTAAGTGATTCTCATGCTTGAGCTCGATGTGAGCATAAGCATTAATCACGTTCATACATAGGAGTATCATGGTGGTTGTGTTATATGATTAGATTGTCGTAGGAAGATGCTTACAGTTTCATGCCATGCTTAAGGCGCTATAGGTTGAAGTAATAAGGATTGGGAAGGCCACTAGTAATAGTTAGTTGATAAAGACCGTTTGTCGCCTTCGGTTCTTCCTTAGTACAATACCGATCATAGACTACTAGTAGATCCTTCTGTTGCTTCTAATAATAGGAGATTAAGTTTGTTAGTAAGCACATTTGGTTGCTTCTAGGATTGATTACCTGTATGGTTGTTTGCACATGGTTGTGCTCGTACGTGGCTCGACTGGCCCGTACGTAGCTGTGGGTCTCATACGTAGCTTAGTTGGCTCGTATGTAGGTTGTTGTCTCGTACGCGGCCCGACCGGCCCGTGCGTAGCTGTTGGTCTCATACGCAGCTTATTTGGCTGGTATGTACGTGGTTATCTCCTACGAGGGCCGCCTGGCTCGTAGGTAGTTATTGTTTCATACGTAGCTTGATTGGCTCATATGTGGTTGTTACTCGTGTATAGCTTGTTAGCTAGTACACAGTTCGTTGTGCTCGTTTGGGGTGAGGTTACCACCCTAAGGGCTATCGACCATCAAGACATATGTTTTCTTACCCTAAGGAACTGTGGAGGAGTCACTCCTTGTGTACCGTCGAATCTTAACCAGGGTAGGTTGATCGAGGACCGGAGTATAGACAAAATCCAAGTCTAGGGTAGCGGCATGCGTGTACATTCGCACGGCCAAAGTCTTGGATCGATGAGCCACGAACCGGATCCTGAGGGATTCTGGTAAATCTAGGTTGAGCAGCCTAGTAGAGTTGTCTCGCAAAGCCTAATTTAAGGCCTAGCATGTTGTGGTTATAATATCGTCATCCCTAGGATTGTTCGAGTCA
The DNA here is from genome assembly GCA_017893485.1 of Hemerocallis citrina. Taxonomy (NCBI): domain Eukaryota; kingdom Viridiplantae; phylum Streptophyta; class Magnoliopsida; order Asparagales; family Asphodelaceae; genus Hemerocallis; species Hemerocallis citrina. The sequence goes on from CM030361.1 coordinate 99,355,395, forward strand.
GGGACATCACTAGGATAGTGACTTATAAGGATCAGTTTACTTAAACCCTTTTGCCGGGAGAGAGGGGTCAGTTGTAGGGGGCCCCTTACACTAACTCGTCCCTTGAGGCAGATCATAGGTGGTGTACTGGGTTGTACCTTCCCGTCAAAGGGATACGTACGGTGCCGTCTCACAAGTTGAGGACACGGGTTGCGTATCTCGCGCTGTTAATTCCTGGAGTACAGTGGCTGGGGGTGCCACAGGATGCATTGGGCAGTCCTGCGCTTGCGATACCCCAGGGGGTGCCACAGGGTAGGCTTCGTGCTACCCTGTGCTTGCGAAACCCTATAGTTGATTTTGTCGTGACGCCCGATACGTTGGGTTCGTCTATTTTGAGAGAGGTCCGGTTGGCCGGGTCGCAGTGGCGAAAATAGACACCACTGGCAAAATGCAACAGTGGCACATGACCACATCTGCAACCTCATTAGCCACGTGTAGGTGTCGGGAACAGGTTGAGTACAATTAGAAGTTCATAACGCAGGTTCAATCCCTATATATGGAGAAACGGCTTGAGATGGAGTCGCATGTAGTATGGGCTGCATGTTGCTTTCGGAAACTTGCTGACATTAGAATAGGCAGCGTCCTAGTTCTATTTCAATATCGCATTAGAGTCTAGTCATAGCACTCACGAACACTTAAACTACACCAACACCTTTGCTATATTTTGTATATTGTTTGGAAGATTTGCTGCTATATGATCAGCCTTTAAGCGTCAGTGAATACTGACGTCCCCACTTCCATAGGTACCGGATCGCCGAAGTACAAAGGCGAGATTCAAGAGGACTCAAGGCAAGGAAAGCAAGGAGTCAGTATTAAGTTTAGTTCCGCTGCAAAATATGTATTGATTCTGTATTAGTTAAGAAGTACTCTGATGTAAGATGTGAAGGTTGTAATACTTAGAAATGTAAAGGCAATATTGTAACTCCATTGTAAAGTATTACAGTTGTACAACACTCAGACTTGTAACACTTTGTGTATTGAATAAAAAGTTTTAAATTCTCCTGTTTTTTTTGTGTATTGTGACTAATTGAAGAAAAGGTCTTGGCTCATGTCCCGGTTTTCCGGTATCGGAAATCGGGGCGCTACAAGCTGTCCCGCACTTGATTGTTTGCAAGCGACTAAAGCAATGTCAAACCAAGTGTTGGACTCCAAACTTGTCTTTTGAGCATAGTAATTGTGGGAGCAGCCCTGTAGTGCAAGCTGGACTCCAAACTTATCATTTAACGAGTCGTAGATGTGACTCAGAGAGATAGAAGTGGGCAAATGCAATAATTTTCAATAGAAAGAAGCTAAGTTTTATTGAAATAAACTAAGTGGCCACTTCGATGGGGCGAGCCATTATTACATGCTCTTTGGCCGTGTTACAAGTATCGGCCTTATTGAAAACTGAACCTACTTCTACGATAGGGTGAAGGCCTCTTGGGAGGAGTTTGGTTCTCCCCCTATTGGACCTCCATGGATAAGGTGGAGGACTGCCCCAGGTTTGGAATCTTGGAACTCGGCGGACCTCTCTGTTCGCTTGTAGGCTCCTCAGGGTGGAAGATCGGACCCGTCTTTTTGAACAAACTTGATCAGATGTCCCCGTTGCATGAGATCTTCGATTTCCTCATTGAGAGCCTGACAATCATCCGTGTTGTGATCGTGGTCCCTATGAAAGCGGCACCACTTATCCCTGTTTTTTTTCTTGCCAGGGGTATTCATTCTAGGGGGAGCGCGAAGTATCCCTTCCTTGTCCACCTGCATAAGAACTGCTGATATACTAACACTGAAGGGGGTGAACTTCTCAAAACGAGGAGCTGGGCGGCATTGGCCATTTTCGTCCCTCTGGAATTTTTGGGACCCTTCTTCGCTCGTATTCTTACGTTTGTTCCTGGAAGATGATTCCTCGAGAGTGGGGGGGTTGAGAGCATCTTCCACTCGGATGTACTTCTCACTCCTAAGCAGGAGTTCTGAGAAGTCTCGAGGACGCTTCTTGGCAAAGGACGCCTTGAGGTCGATATTAGTGACGTTGTGCTCGAATGCCGCCGAGGCTACTGATTGGTTGAGGGAGGCAATAGACCGGACTTCGGTGGTGAAGCACCGAACGTAATCTCTTAGGCGTTCACCCTTCCTTTGGCTGAGGGTCACCAAAGATGTACTTGTTTTCTCGGCCCGGCGGCTACTCACGAAATGAGTAAGGAAGAGCCATTCGAACTGATCGAAGGAGAAGATGGAGGCTAGGGCGAGTCGAGAGTACCATTCTCTCGCAAGCTCCTTCAGCATGGCACAGAAGGTCTTGCAAAGGAGCGCATCCGAAGCCTGGTGGATCATCATGAGAGTTTTAAAACTCTCGTTGTCATTGGCGGGGTCCGACTCCCCATTGTATGACTCAAAGTTAGGGGGCCTGAAGTTTTCCTGGACCGGGGCTTCCATGATGGTCCGGGAGAACGGAGGCCTGCTCGGGCAAAAATTCCTTGCTTGTAGTTCTTCTTCTCTGTCAAGTCGGCCAAGGCGCCTCTCCATCTCGTGGAGACGGCGATAGACCAAGTCCTCCCTTCGATCATATCTTGCCGAGCCCCAAGACTCTTTCCCATGCGGAAGGGGAATAGGAGTGAGGTGGGGACGGCTTGGGGCAGGTTGAGGACTGGGCGCCCGTTGCTCGTGATTGGGAGCGACGTTAAGGGCTCGCAGAATGGCCTCTTGAAAATCCTGGAACTCCGCCCTTGTGACTGGTGCCCCTCCAGCTTGGCGGTCCCTATGTGTGGCTCGGCTTACTGGAGTATGACTTCTTCACCAATGATGTTGGAGGGGACTCTCTTCGCCTCCTCGTGGAAGGGGATCTTCTGGTCCTCGGTCTGCGGGGGGTCCGGACTCTCAAGACTTCTGGGTGCTCAGGTTGATGGACTCCCCCAAAGGCTCGCCATCCATTCAAGCAAATTCGGAGGGCGACCCCCTGTTGGCGGTTGACAATCACTTGACGGAGATCCTGCTCAGGAGGGCTTTGAGAAGCCATAGAGTCACCGAAGGATTGTGGACAGCGACATGGTCATGAAGAGGATGTTGCTTTGGACGACTCCGATGATAGCCCCCCTGGGTAGCCTCCTGAGACCCTGGAGGGGCCTGTTGAGGAGGAGGCTGTTGAGGAAGAACATCTTGAACTGGAGGAGGAGGAGGACGAAGAGGAGTGACTCTTCGGCTAGAGACCGTTGTCTTTCCCTTCTCTTTCGGATGCATAGCTTGAAGCTACTTCCGCTGATGAAGTAAGGTTGGATTTCCAGTTTTTGTTTCCCACAGATGACACCAATCTGTGGCTGCTAATTTTGGTGTGAGAGCAAACAGATGATTTTGTGGATTCTTTTTGGAAACAATAAAACAAACCTGTTGACCTTCACCAACGCGTTGACTTGTTTTTTGCTGCTGCCGCGAACCTGCACAAAGTTCGATACACCTGGATGGATCCCGGCGATGAACCCTCCGACGCTCTTGTCAGTAATCAGAAAGATTAAGAAAGAGCTTTTGGTAGACAAAGATTGATTACCTTGTTACGGTAGGGGAAGAGGGGTATTTATAATCGCCTTAGGGATCCGTTTCGAGATAAGAACAAATCTCTACTTCACGGTGTGGATGGATAGAAGTGGTTAAAACCACCTCTTAGGAATAATAACGAATCTGAATCCTTCTTTATCCTTCTGAACTGGTTTGTAAAGGGTTAGGACCCGTACCCAGTAGGACAGATCTGTTTATGGGTTATTGGGCTTTGAAGAAAGACCCAGTTCCCATTTTAGACCCGTTTGTAGGTGAAATTACTATTTTACCCCTGAGAGCTTTAAGATTCGTGCCCGATTTGAACGATCCCGATTTAATCCTATTTTTAGCCATATCACGAGCCCCCCTAAGGGCTCGTGATAGGGCTATTGGTTTTGATAACGTCTCTAATAATATCAAGGGAATCGATAGTTTGAAAATTACTTTAGATCCTATAGAACCCGAAATTTCTCATGTTATGTGTGCTTGTCATATTTTAAATCTTTGTGTACAAGATACACTAAAATATGAAAATAATAAACTTGATGCAATGAGAGATTGTGTTCATTATATTACAATGAATGGTCCAATATATCAAGTTTTTCATGATTGGTGTAAACTTGGGGGAATTGTATATAAACGTTTTCCTAAATATGATAGACATCGTTGGAATTCTATATTTGATTTATTTGCTGTTGTTCTTCATTTTCGTTTTAATCTTAGAGATTTTTGTATTGCAATGGGTATGCAAAATTGTATATTAGATAATGATTTTTGGTTTTTTATTGATAGTTTGTATAAATTTTTAAATCTTTTAACGATGCGATTTTGCAATTTTTAAAAATATATATATCTACATCTAGTGGTATTTTACTTGAAATTGTCACTATGATGACAATTAAAGATTTGCAAAATGACCCTTTCATTGGGGATATGGTTAATGAGGCATATATTAAAATTTTAAAATATTTTTATCCACTTCCTGTGTTATATTGTGTAGCTAGTGTAATGAATCACATGATTAAATTAGATGGCACAAAAAGTTTAATTGAATTTTTTTTCACATGCCCCACACGATGCAATATAAGATTTTGATCATGCTAATTTTACTCGTCAATTTGAGCATATTTTGACTAGGTTATATAATACTTATGATAGACTTTATTCATCTAACACTACACAAATACAAACACAAAATGTTGATTCTTCTTCTTCTTCTTCCTCCATATTATCAGAAGGAAGAGTCATGCAACTAGTAGTGTTTTAAATCTTATTAAATCAAAAAAGCCAAGAACCAATTCACCAAATGAGTTGAATTGGTATAATGCACAAAATTCAATTGAAGATGTAGTAGATGTGTTACAGTTTTGGAAGAGAAATGAAGTTATTTCTAATATTCTTTCTTGTATGGCTAAAGATTTGCTAATAACACCAGTGTCAACCGTTACATCGAAAAGTATTTTTTTCTCTTGGTGGCAGGATAATTAGCCCGAACAGGAATCGACTGATAGCCAAAAATTTGAAGATGCTAGTATGCACTAAAGATTGGATGAAAGCGAAAGAGAGGACCCAAGATTTACACGAAGCAAAAGCTGGCTCAACAAGTAGCGATGAATGAACAATTAGATTTAGTCGATTTACATTAAAATGATGTACAGTATATTGTAAATAATTGGAAAATTTATGGGGATGAGATTCTATATTTAGGTTAAGTAGAAGTGCATGACAATAGTCCAATGCCTTCTCTTCAATCTAAATAGAGGTCATCTCGATCTCTAAATTCGAACAATTCCCTTCTTTTGTAATTTGATCTAATTTGTATAAAATTTTATTCATGAACTTCATTTTATTTAACAATTTGTAATTTATTAAATCATTTTAAATTTGGTTTTTGTTACCACTAAATCTGGTGTGGGGGCAAACAGATAGAATTTGTAGATTCTTAGGGAAACTGAATAGCAAACCTGTATACCTGTTCCGTTGGAGTTTGACGCTGACTCCTGCCGTACACCTGCAAAAAGTGCGAGACACCGGGGTTGTTCCCGACGACGCACCCTCCGACGCTCAAGTCAGTAATCAGGGAAGATTATGAAAGAGCGCAAAACTGGAGAAAGATTTATTACCTCTTAATGGAGATGGATGGGGGTATTTATAGGCGCCGCTGGGAGCAGATTAGAAATGTAATCCCCCTGTGGTTAGATAGGGAATGTAATCCCTAATCCCCAGTGAAGGGATAGATACGAATCAGGGCCGTTGATTAAGATTAATCACAAACCCTAATTCTATCCTTTCTGGACCGGGTTTGTTGCGGGTTGAAACCCGCACCCGATTGAGGTGAATCCGTTCGCGGGTTAGTGGGTTTCTAAGAAGGAGAACCCGTACCCGCTTCAGGCCCATTGGTATGTGAAATTACCGTTTTACCCCTGGGCTTCAAGATTCGTGCCCGATTTGGATGGTTCCGATTAAACCCCATTTTTAGCCATATCACGAGCCCCCCACTCCTAAAGACTGAGTTTGATCTGCCTTTGAGGAGTAGTTTAACTGTTTTAGTGGCTAGTGAAGTTGTATCGGAGTCCGAATGGAGGGTTTTGAATCTCGAAGGGGGTAGTGAGGTGATTTTTGAAGTTGTAAGCTGTTCTTAAGCTTTTCTGAATATCCGACGGTCTTTATCTATTTTTTCGGATTATTTATTTAATTTTGCAATGTGTTAACCAGTCGTTCGGGGGCCTTCTCGATACATTCTAGGCAATAATTGTTCGTTCAGGAGTTCAAAAATATTTTTCCGAATTTATAATTATTTTCTAGAATTTCTAGTGAATTTTTCCGAATTTTTAGTAATTTTTTCGCAATTTTTAAATAAATAAAACGATTAAAATAAATAAAAATTAATTTTTAATACCTATTTATGGCGTGGCTTGATCTGGACCATTGATCTCGTGCGAGCGTGAATTTCTGAGAGATCTGGCGGTCGTTATCGCTCGGCAGCTTTTTTCTCCGTTTTCGAGCTCGGATGGGCACTGCTCGGCAGCCGACCGGAGGCCTAGGGGTTCGGCAGTCCGAGCGACGTGGCGCAATCTGAGCCGTCGGATGGTGGCACGAATCTCGAGATGGACCCAGTTTCCAAGAAAAGGTTATCTTGTCATTTAGCGAACGAGGCACGATCTGGACCGTTCATCACCAGAAGCGCGAATTTCTGGAAGATCCAACGGTCATTATCGCTCGGCAGCTTTTTTCTCCGTTTTCGAGCTCGGATGGGCACTTGCTCGACAGCCGACCGGAGGCCTAGGGGTTCGGCAGTCCAAGCGACGTGGCGCAATCTGAGCCGTCGGATGGTGGCACGAATCTCGAGACGGACCCAGTTTCCAAGAAAATACTATCTTGTCATTTAGCGCACGTGGCACGATCTGGGCCGTCTGATCTAGATCTTTACACGAATGTTGAGAGAAAGTGGTTTTTCTCCGTTTTGGGGCTCAGATGGGCACTTGCTCGGCAGGCCGAGTGATGTGGCGCGATCTGAGCCGTTGGATGGTAGCACGAATCTCGAGGCGGGCCCAGTTCCCAAGAAAATGCTATCTTGTCGTCTAGCGATGCTAGAAAGATCTGGGCCGTCTGATCGAGATCTTACACGAATGTTGAGGAGAAAGTGAATTTTCTCCGTTTTGGGGCTCGGATGGGCACTTGCTCGGTTAGCCGACCGGGAGTCTGAGGTTTTATGGGTCGGCAAGGGCGATGGCGAGCCGTTGGGCCTTCGTGAGAAGGCCGAGCTGAGCTACTGGCTGCCCTCAGGGAGCATTAATGGCGCCCCAGGATTTGTGCGGCGTTCCAACTTCCCGAGGTCATTAAAATGGCGTCTTCTAATTAATGCGTGGCGCTTCAGCTCCCTAGGCGTGACTGTTGGGGGGAGGTTATAAATACCCCACTCCCCCTGTATTTTTGATCACAGGAATGGTGGTTCATCGACCATCGGAGGTGTCTGCCTTGGGCGGATGCCTGTTTTTTGAAAAATTCTAACCCTGAGAGTGTCGGATGGGTGGTCACTCTTCCGCCGTGATCTTCTCCTGATTCTGACGGTCCCGATGCGGATGTCAGGGTCAGGGGAGATCAGGGCAGAAGGGGTGATGACCGGAGTCTGGACCTGGGGGACAAGGTGCCTCGGACGGATGGGTCTTCTCCGATTTCTTTCTTCCTTCCGGGCTGATGGCTTCTGATGGTTGTCAACCCGAAGGAGCCAGAGATGGGAGGTGGGCCGATCTGCCTTCTGACTTGGCCTCACGCGATGGTGGTTTTTCTCCCACCCTGGAACGATTCGTGGTTTCGGCTTCCGAGGCCGTAATCCTCGAGTTGCTCACGAGTGAGAGGGGAACCGACCGAGTTCTGAGGCCCAGGGCACTCGCCGAGGGCGGGTGCCTTAAAACTTTTAATTCAAGTTTTCTCTTGCTTCCTGGGACAGATGCGGGGTGTTCGGGTCCGAAGTGCTTCATCCAGGCGATGTAGCGCGATCTGAGCCGATGGATGGTGGCACGAATCTCGAGAAGGGCTCTTGTTCGGTAGCCGACCGGGCTCTTTGATGTTGGGGTTGGATCGCACGTCGCTCGGATTTTGATCCCGTGTGTGCCGAGCGATTTGACTTGTAGCGAAACGTTTTGTCTTTTCGCCAACCGTTGCTGCTCGGTCACAAAGTCGTTCGGGCTTTCGTAACGCTTCAAGAGCCGGTCAAAAGTCGCGCCCTTCCGTTAGGAAGCCCAAGAGACTCTTTCTTTTACAATAAGTCTTCACTCCCCCACCCCCAATCTCATTATTTACTTTTACTTTCTCACTCAAGTTTTTACTTCTCACCATCGAAGTTTTTAGCTCCTGGGTGGCGCTGCTAGCTGTCGCGGCAAGGCGTTTCTTTGCTCCGGCGAACTTTTCCGACCGTAACAGTCACTTCAAGGTCAGTCTCTCTCCTCTCTCTTTAGAAAAATGGTTAAGATTACTTCTTCGGATGAGATCCCCGCCTCAGACCGAGTCGTCAGCCGAGCGGGTAAAGAGAAGGAGGTGGTAGAGCCGACCGAGCAGACCGTGGTCCGGCCGAGCAAGAGTGGGGAGGTCGCCGAGCTACCCCAGGATGTTGCAGCGAGGTCCCGGAAGGGTAAGGGAGTCGAGACGGTCATAGAGCAGCCGAAGACGGCAGGGGAGTTTGGTCGGCAGCCGATCGTTCTGTCGAGCGTAGGGGGAGTTCGGAGCTATTCCGAAGAGATGCTTGAAAAGGTGACTTAGGACACCGCCAAGTCCGTAGAGGAGAATGAGCCGAGAGAGATGTCCGAGGTGGACCATATCTCTTCGGTCCTTACTGAGGCTGATCTACAACGGATCCGGACTGGATTTCAGATCCCTGCCGAGTATGGGCTACTTCTCCCCGGACCTGGTTTCCGAGCCAGCACGTCGTCTTCGGCCGATGCGTGCGTTTTTCCGATCGACTCCTTAGCTGCCGGGCTTCGCTTTCCGTTGCACCCGTTCGTTGCCGAGGTCCTTAATTGGTACGGTCTGAGTCCTGCCCAGCTGATGCCGAACACTTGGAGGCACGTCTTGGCATTTGTTCTTCACTGTCAAGAGATCGGCATCGAGCCAAGTCTGTTCCTTCTTCGGAGCCTCTACCATCCTTGCCAGCCGAACAAGAACGAGCAGAGGTTCTACCTCTCTAGTCGGATAGGCGTGAAGTTGATCGAGAACCCAGACTCGATAAAGCATTGGAAGGAGAAGTACTTCATTGTCCGAGCTCCCGAACCCTGGGCAATTCCGATAGCTAGGTCGAGGGAGGGCCTGCCCAAGCGAGCGAAGAAGGAGCCAGTGCTTAGTGACGAGGAGACGGAAGTCCTTAAGAAACTCCTCGGCCTGCCGATGCTTAGTTGGAAGGACATCACCGAGGAGGCTCTGTTCCGAGGGGGTCTCAGTCCGATCGACCCCAGTACGCCTCTAGTATTCTTACTTTTTGCTTGAAGTTCTTGAAAATTTTTCTAAGTTTTTTCATTCGGTTTGTGCAGAGTCTTCCGGTATGGACTATAGGGCATTGATGGCAAAGGCCAAGGTGGCTAGGGAGCAGGAGGCAAAAAAGAAGAAAAGAACCTCGACAGGGCCTCGGGGCGGCCGAACACCGAAGATACCCTCGGTTCCAAAGACCGCCGACCTGCAAGTGGTCGTGCTCCCGGAAGCCGATCCCGAGCAGGACAAGGCCCCGGCTTCTGACCCTCCTGTCTCGGATGCGCCGACTCCAACGGCGAAGACCGATGCTCCCGGCTCGTCGAGCGGCGCATTCAACGTGAGCGCGGCGTTATCCCTTCAAGTTCTGCCCCTCACTGCCGAAGCGGAGAAGATTCTGACCGAGGAGCATAAGCAGATCTTCGTCCCCGACTGGCAAGTGATGAAGGTTGACGGCTTCTTGGGGGACGGCAACATCTGTATGCAGGTGGTGAAGCATTTGCCGACCCCCAAGGACCGAGCGACACTTAAGTCCAGAGAGGTCGGGGACGCCACAATGCAGATCGCTCGGAACACGATGTCGGTAAGTGGACCGGACACCTTCGCCTTGGAGCATTTTTTGCGAAATTTTCTAAGTTTTTTTATCCGGACTTTAACTGTTTGTTCTCTTTTCAGACCTTCTGCCACTTCAACTTTTTGCTCGAAGAGTTCGCGAGCAAAGAACAGGAGCTGACGACGCTGTATGACCGGGAGAGGTAGGAGCGTGCAAAAACTGTGAAGCTGTTCGATGCTGAGCAACTCCTCTCGACAAAACGCGGTGCCGAGGTAGCAGGGTTGGAGGCAAAGCTGGCCGAAGCTATTCAGCGGTCGACGGACGAGGCAGCCAAGCTCGAGGCCTCGGAGAAGGAGAACGCCGATCTTAAGGAGGAGCTGGCCAAAGCCCGGTCGGAAGCGGAGAAAACTCGGAAGGAAGCCGAGAGGATCAGGGCGAAGCACCAGTCGAAGGTGGCGAAGGCGAAGAGGGCTGTCCAACAAGAGGCCGAGGAGCACATGTTCAAGAACATGGAGGATGCGTACGGTCGAGCCCTGCTTCATATCGCTGCTCGGAACCCGGGATTCGACACCTCCTCCTACCACTTCTACGATCCTGTGGACGGCGAGAAAGACCTCCCTTCGACAATGCTCGGCCCCGAGGGACAGACCGAGGGTGTCGAAGGCACGGGCGAGACCGAGGCCGAAGATGAAGAGGAGGACAACTCCGAGGACGAGGACGTGGACGAGGACTTAGGGATCGTCGGGGGGTCGGAAGACCCGAGCGACAAAAAGGTCGACCCCTGACTTGGTTGCGTCTTTAGTCTTTTTTTTTTTTTTTTTTGTAAGCCTGACTGCGGACTGGCCACCGCTTTTGTAATGCATTTTGAATTTTGAATGAAAACACCTTTTGTTTGGCCAAAAATTCTCCAAGTGTTGGATCTCGGATTTTATGTTTGTCTAGTTGCGAAATTCTCCAAGTGTTGGGCATCGGATTTATCTTTGCTTTTCAGGTGAAGTTTGGTCCGCTCACGGAGGTTTCGTATCTTCGTAAGGAGCTAAAAGAGACGAAGCAAGCGCTTTCTCATAGCCGAGAGAGGCGGTTCTATATGCTCTTGAAGCTGGAGGAGATAAAAGCAGCTGCGAGGGGGTATTATCGTGAGTTGAAGCAACTACAGAAACAACCCCAAGCTTCTCGTCCCGAAGGTGAGATAGAGCTGCTTCGTAGGGAGCTTCTCGTTGTCGAGCAAAAGAATAGCGAGCTCTTGGCCGAGGTCCGTCACTTGGAGGTAGCGGGGAAAGAACATTCGGCGGAAGAAGGGAAGTTAGCTTCTGAGTTGGAGAAGTTGTCATCCGAGCGCCAAGAGTTGTTGGCCAAGATTGACAAGCTCAGAAGGATTACGATAGACAGGGGGATTGAGGTCACCCATTATCGACGTCTTGCGACCGAGAGCGCCAATGTTGCGGGCTCATCAAGACCCCCTCGTTTGAAGATGTCGACGCAGAATGACGTTCTGAGAGATAAGATTATCTAGTTGGAGGAAGAGATTGCGTCGCTCAAGCCTCTGCCTGAGAGGGCCAACATTCGCAGTACATCGTGTACTCGCGAAGAGCGTGAGAGAGGGATTACTTTCTACGAACTTGTGACTCGTTTGCCTGCGGCGAGGCAGAGTCCTGCTGACGCTCAGAGTGGTGTAGCCGTCTTGTCCAGTGGCGCCTCAGTTGGTGCCACAGTTAGAGTTAGTGGCGGAGGGGGGTCTCGCTTCGCTGGTTTGGAATCGAGCTCGGAGGTTAGGCGTCGCCGCCCCCGCATTTCCTTGAACCGGAGCGCTCCCCTTCCGAAGAGGCACTAAACGAGTTATGTTGTGTTCCCTTAAGTTATTGTAAAACCTTGCCGTAGCGTCAGTCTTGTTGTTTGTAGAGCTACTTTATTTGAATAAGAACCTTTGCTTTGTTTCTGATGTTGCATAAGGAATATTGGCTTCATGTGTTGGACTTCGGCAATGTTTAAAATTTTGTTGTTTGTCTCTTCTTCTTTTCAGCTCGTGGTGGTAGCTCAAGACGTCGAGTCCACTCGCTCGGATGACCACGCTCGAGCCAAGGTTGGCTCGGGGGTGACGAGGCTGTGCTTGGTGAGGCACCGAGAGCGGCTCTATGAAGTCGAGCTGGGATTGCACCGAGCCGAAAGCGAGCGGAACCATCTTCAGCTCCTCCTAGGTCGACGAGACACCGAGATCCGGCATCTGGAGAGCAGGATCGCCGAGATGACCCCAACAGGAGAGGACGAAGGTTCGTCGACCGCCTTTAGCCACGCCCTTCGGATCTAGTGCATTCAGCACAATTTTTCGAAAACAGCAGCGAAGAGGGACGATCTGCGTTCTAAGATCCGTCACTTGCAGACTGTAGAGGCGGAGCTTCGTACGGAGGGAGAGGGACTTACGGCCGAGGTTGCCAAAATGACAGCCGAACGGGACACTGATGATTGTTTTCAAGGCCAAGTGTGGTGGGTCGGCCTTGTAATTTTTTACTTTGAGGTCTTGTAATCTTGTTGTATGGAAGAGTCGCTTTGCATTGTATGCTAATTGTTAATAACTTCTCTCTCTCGAACTTGCATGTCCTTCGTAGCTTTGTGTAGTCGTTTTGTTGTGACTGTGTTCATCGCGCCGAGGTCTCTGAGCCGACCTCTTGCTCGCTCGGCCATTGGTGCCGAGCAGCGCTTTGGTCTCCTAATCTTACGAACTTGCGAGATGAGTCGAGCCCTACCCAATAGTGGGCTCGCTGACCACCGTAAGTGTAGTTCGACGGTTGTGGGAGCAACTCTGACTTGCGAACTACCTCTAGCTCGCTTAGTAGCAAACTCGTGAGGTAGAATCGGGCCAAGTGTTGGATCCCGGAACCATCGTTAGAGTTCAACGGTCGTGGGAGCAATTCTGAATGGCGACCCACTCCTAGCCCGCTTAGAAGCGAGCTTGCGGAGTAGAATCGAGCCAAGTGTTGGACTCCAGAACCATCGTTAGAATTCAACGGTCGTGGGAGCAATTCCGAATGGCGACCCACTCCTAGCCCGCTTAGAAGCGAGCTTGCGAAGTAGAATCGAGCCAAGTGTTGGACTCTGGAACCATCGTTAGAGTTCAACGATCGTGGGAGCAATTCCGAATGGCGACCCACTCCTAGCCCGCTTGGAAGCGAGCTTGCGGAGTAGAATCGAGCCAAGTGTTGGACTCCGGAACCATCGTTTGAGTTCAACGGTTGTGGGGGCAATTCCGAATGGCGACCCACTCCTAGCCCGCTTAGAAGCGAGCTTGCGGAGTATAATCGAGCCAAGTGTTGGACTCCGGAACCATCGTTTGAGTTCAACGGTCGTGGGAGCAATTCCGAATGGCGACCCACTCCTAGTCCTCTTAGAAGCGAGCTTGCAGAGTAGAATCGAGCCAAGTGTTGGACTCCGGAACCATCGTTAGAGTTCAACGGTCGTGGGAGCAATTTCGAATGGCGACCCACTCCTAGCCCGCTTGGAAGCGAGCTTGCGGAGTAGAATCGAGCCAAGTGTTGGACTCCGGAACCATCGTTTGAGTTCAACGGTTGTGGGAGCAATTCCGAATGGCGACCCACTCCTAGTCCGCTTAGAAGCGAGCTTGCGGAGTAGAATCGAGCCAAATGTTGGACTCCGGAACCATTGTTTGAGTTCAACGGTTGTGGGAGCAATTCCGAATGGCGACCCACTCCTAGTCCGCTTAGAAGCGAGCTTGCGGAGTAGAATCGAGCCAAGTGTTGGACTCCGAAACCATCGTTAGAGTGAAGAGTGAAGGCAGAGGGATGTGAACAATTTTTACAAGTAAAATATGAAAAAAAACTCTTTATTGATGACTAAGAGTCAGCTGCTTCTAAAGTTGCTAGCCGTTATTACATGAACAATAAAAGAAAATAATTACAAGTAATAGAAGAGGAACGGTTCGATATCTCGAAGTGCTTAGAGAGGCGTTGGTGCTCTCTCTTGGTACTTCAAGAGATGGTAGGCATTTCACATCCTAGGGATCTCCCTGCCTTCGAGGTCTTCTAGTCTGTATGTGCCGGGCCGAACTTCTTTGACGATCTTGTAAGGTCCCTCCCAGTTCGGGGCCAATTTGCTCTTCTGGCTTGGGAATGAGATGACCAACTTTCGGAGGACCAGGTCCCCCTCTTTGAGGTCCGTGGGGCGGACTTTATTGTTGTATGCCAATTCGATCCTTCTTCGGTAGCTTTGTTGACGAATGGCAGCTCTTTCTCGGATTTCGTCTATCAGGTCAAGACTGGCTCGGAGGTCTCTGGCGTTTTGCTCTTCTTCATAAGCTAATAGACGAGGAGAGGGTATTTCGACTTCTAGGGGGATGATGGCATTGAATGGGCTCTCTCCTGTGGGGGTCCGTTTTGTGGTGCGGTAGTTCCACAGCACGTTGGGAAGCTGATCGACCCATAACCCCTTGGAACACTTGTCTAATCTCTTCTTAATGCCGGAGAGGATCTGTCGGTTAGCATTTTCGGCTTGGCCGTTTGACTGGGGATGAGAGACGGAGGAGAATCTGTGTTGGATGGCAAGGTCTTCGCATAAAGCTCGGAAGGCAGCCCTAGTGAACTGTGTTCCGTTGTCTGTTATCAGGATCCTAGGGACGCCGAATCGGCAGATCACGCTCTTCCAAAAGAATTGAACAACCTTGTTCTCGGTGATCGTGGCCAAGGGCTCAGCCTCTATCCATTTCGAGAAGTAGTCGAGCACCACGACTAGGAATTTGAACTGTCCGGGAGCTGGCGGGAATGTCCCTAGTAAATCCATCCCCCACATTGCAAAGGGGATCGGACTTGATAGGGAAGTGAGTGGAGCTTGTGGTAGGCATCGGATGTCGGCATACTTCTGACAGGAGCTGCATTGCCGAATGTGTCGTTCGGCGTCTCGTAAGAGAGTGGGCCAGAAATATTCGTAGTTCAATACTTTGTGGGCCAAGGATCTGGAGCCTGAATGTGCCCCGCCAATGCCCTCGTGAAGTTCTTGTAGGGCGTAATCAGCCTGTTCGGGGGAAAGGCATCTCAGGTAGGGTCGGCAGTCTACCTGTGTGAAGGAGTGTTTATATAAGATGCCTCCGATCAGTGTGAAACGCTCAGCTCGGGTTCTGACTCTTCGAGCTTCCTTGGGGTCCTCGGGGAGGAGTCCGTCCCTTAAGAATTCGACGAGGGGTTTTATCCAATTGTCTTCGAGCAGGACAGGCAGCGACTCCATAGAGTCGGGGGTTTCGTCCTCTATACTTGGCTTCAGAAGGACTTCTATCAAAACGGTCTGCTCGAGACCTTGAAGGGAAGAGGAGGCTAGTTTGGAGAGGGCGTCGGCCTGAGCATTTTCTTCTCGGGGTATTCTTTGGATGAGGGCTTCTTCAAACGGTGCCATGAGGCTCTTCACTTTGGCTAAGTATTTAGCCATCCTGTCATCGCGTGCTTCATACTCTCCGAGGACCTGATTGACGACTAGCTGAGAGTCGCTAAAGATCTGGAGGCGTTGGGCTCCTGCATTTCGAGCCATTCCAAGGCCGGCTATGAGTGCCTCGTATTCCGCTTCGTTGTTCGAGGCCTTGAAGTTGATACGGAGGGAGTATTGGAGGATGAAGTCATCTGGGCCCGCCAGAATGACCCCTGCCCCGCTTCCCTCATTGTAGGAGGATCCGCCAGACGGGTGGTCCCTTCACTGTTTGGCTGGACTTGGGGAAGGTACTTTCAACTATGAACTCTGCCAGGGCTTGAGCCTTGATCGCGGTCCGAGGCTGATAGGTTATATCATGCTGGCTCAGCTCGATTGACCACTTCATAAGGCGACCCGAGGTCTCTGGCTTGTGGAGGACCTGCTTCAGCGGCTGGTCGGTAAGGACGACCACCGAATGGGACTGAAAATACGGGCGGAGCTTCCTCGCGGCCATCACCAGGACATAAGCCATCTTTTCTATTCTCGGATAGCGGAGCTCGGCATCCCGAAGTACCTTGCTCACATAGTAAATAGGCTTTTGAGCCCGGTCTTCTTCCCTTACTAAAACGGCGCTGAGGGTCTGCTCGGATGCTGCTAGGTAGAGGAAGAGGGGTTCGCCAGGGATTGGTTTGCTGAGGAGGGGAGGATTGACGAGGTAAGCATTGAGCTGGTCGAAGGACTCCTGTTGCTGTTGCCCCCATTCGAAACCTTTAGCCCCCCTGAGGGCTTTGAAGAAGGGGAGGCATTTCTCCCCGGACTTCGAAAGAAAGTGCCCTATGGCGGCTAGGCGACCTGTCAACCTCTGGACTTCCTTAACATTTTTGGGAGGGGCCATGTCCAGTATGGCCTTGATCTTCTCGGGGTTTGCTTCAATTCCTCGTTGGCTGACCCGAGGAACTTCCCTGACGAGACACCGAACGCACACTTGTTCGGGTTGAGCCTCATATTGTGTTTTCTTAAAACATCAAAAGCATCCTAGAGGTCGGTTACATGATCGGGATCTCGGATGCTTTTCACAAGCATGTCGTCAACATACACTTCCATATTACGGCCGATCTGAGCTTGGAAAACCTTGTTGACGAGGCGTTGGTATGTGGCACCTGCATTCTTCAAACCGAACGGTATGACTCTGTAACAATAGAGGCCCTAGTCGGTCACAAACGAAGTCTTCGGGATATCCGGAGGGAACATCCGGATCTGATTGTAGCCTGAGAAGGCGTCCATGAAGTTGAGGAGCTCATGGCCTGAGGTGGCATCAATCAGAGTGTCAATACTCGGAAGAGGGAAGGGAACCTTGGGGCAAGCCTTGTTGAGGTCGGTAAAATCAATACAAATCCTCCAAGTCCCATTGGAATTCTTCACCATTACTACATTTGACAACCATTCAGGGTAGTTCACCTCTTGTATGAACCGTGCCTTCAAGAGTTTATCCACCTCCTCTTTTATAGCTAACTGGCGCTCGGGGGCAAACTTGCGTCTTTTCTGTTGAACTGGTTTCGACCCCGGAGTAACAATGAGGTGATGGACTAAGAGCTCTTCGGAAATCCCGGGCATGTCCACAGCTGAACAAGAGAAGAGGTCTCGGTTCCTCCGGATGCACTGTACAATGTCCGAGCATAGGGCGGACGGGAGGGTCTTGCTAACAAAGAACTTGCGAGTTGGGTCCTGCTCAGAGAAGAGCACTTCCTCCAATTCATCCACCGGCTCGGATGTCGGTCGGGCTGCATCCTGGGGGATTTCAAGAGTTTCTAAGGAGAGGACGGGTCCGAGGGTAGAGGTCATATAGCACTTGCGGGCCTGCTCTTGATTGCCCCTTACTTCCCCTACTTCGGCCCGAGTGGGAAACTTCATTTTGAGGTGGTAGGCAGAAGGAACGGCTTCTAGAGCTGCTAAGCCGGGTCAGCTTAGGATGACATTATAAGCTGTAGGGACGTCTACAACCATGAAATCCATCGCCTCTATATGGGTAGTAGGAGTTTTGCCAGCGGTTACGTCGAGGGTGATCACCCCTTCAATAGTCACTGGCACTCCCGTGAACCCGTGGAGCGTGTAGCTTGCGGGCTTAAGTCTATCTCGGGAGAGTTTGAGGCCCTTGAATGCGGCGAGGAAGAGGATGTTAACAGAACTGCCATTGTCCACTAGGATCCTCTCCACTTTGAAATTCGCCATGTGGAGGTTGATGACGAGTGTGTCACAGTGAGGGGTTCGGACTCCCTCGAGGTCTTCGTCTGAGAATGTGACGGGCACTCCGAGGCCTTTGGGAGGAGGGGTGGCGCGGACTGAATTGACTTCTCTAATGAATGCCTTTTGAGAGGAGTTTGAGGAGCCCCCCATTGGGCCCCCATGAATGAGGTGCAGGACACGTTCCTCTTCGAAGTCGGGCGTCTCATCGCGCTCCGGACGCTTATTAGCTCCCCGAGGCGGGGGAGGAAGGTCGGCTTGGTCCTTTCTCACGAATTTGGCCAGCTGCCCCTCTAGATGAGGGCTTCTATCTCATTCTTCAAGGTCCGACAATCATTGGTGTCGTGGCCATGGTCCCGGTGATAGCGGCACCACTTTTCCTTATCCCTCCTTTTGCCGGGGGTGTTCATTTTTGGAGCAGGGGGTATGATTCCTTCTTTCTCAACTTCCATCAAGATGGTAGAGACGTTGGTGGTGAGAGGAGTAAATTTCTCGAATCTAGGGGAGGTCGGTGCTGGCTGGCATTATCCTTCTGGAGCTTCTTGGCTCCTTCCTCTTCTGTTCCTTTCCTCTTAAACCCCGAGGAAGACCCCTCCATGTTAGGGCGGTGCACGGCTTCTTCAGCCCGAATATACTTTTCACTTCGGAGGAGGAGGTCAGAGAAGCTTTGTGGGGGCTTCTTGGCGAGGGAGGAGCGGAGGCTGGAGTTGAGGACATTGGATTGAAATGCTGCTGCAGCGATCGACTGGTCGAGGGATGCTATGGACCTGTCTTCAGCTATGAACCTCTTCACATAGTCTCTCAACTTCTCACCCTTCTTCTCGTGGAGGTATAGTAGCGAGATCTGGTCTTCTCAGTTCTTCGGCTACTTACAAAATGGGTGACGAAGAGGGTTTCGAATTGCTCGAAGGAGAATATCGAGGATGGGGCAAGGCGAGAGTACCATTCTCGAGCTGGGCCCTTGAGAGTTGCGGGGAAGGTTTTGCAGAGGAGGGCATCGGAAGCTTGGTGGATGAGCATTAAGGTCTTGAAGCTTTCGATGTGATCGACGGGGTCAGTCTCCCCGGAGTAGGTCTCAAATTGAGGGGGTTTGAAGCCGATCGGCACAGGTGCATCCATTATGGTTCGGGAGAAGGGAGGTCTGCTAGGGCGAAGGGTCCTTCCTCTGACCTCTTCTTCTCGGTCTAACTGATCCAGGCACCTCTCCATTTCATGGAGACGGCGGTACACAGCATCGTCCCTTCGACGGTAATCAGCCGAGCCCCTAGACTCGTCTTCATAGGAGGGAGAGCGGGGGCTACGACGACGGTAGCTCCTGGAACGGCGAAGACTTGGTTCATGTCTAGAGTTGCTGGGAGCTGGAGGAGGAGACGGGGACCGTCGGCGAGGACTCTGGACTGGAGGAGGAGAGGGAATCTTCGGAGCATTGGTGTTAGGACGGAGATTAAGAGCCTGCAGGACGGTCGCTTGGAACTGCTGGAACTCGGCACGGGTGATGGGTGCCTCATCGTTCCTAGGTTGTTGCCGATCTGCGGGGGAGTGTGGTCTTCTTCTGTGATGCTCGGGAGACTCTCTCCGCCCCCTTCTGGTAGGGGACCATCTGTGTTCTCGACGGTGAGGAAATCGCTCATCCGGACGGTGTTGGCGGGAGGTTCCTTCTCGGGCCCGCATTTTATCCAGATGGCGACGAAGATCCTCATCCTTCTGCCGATTGAGGACGGTGTTGTGGTGACCAGAGGCTCGGGGATGATGGGAGGCCATAGAGTCCGAAGAGGCGTTGTGGATGGAGACGTGGTCCTGGTGAAAAGGCTGTTTCTGAGGGTTAGGACCCTTAGGAGGTGGCTGATTCGGAGGAGGAAGGTCCTGTTGGAGCGGGTCATCCGCTGGAGGAGGAAGTTGCCCCTGCTGTTGGGTAGGTTGGGGGGGAACTTCCTGCTGCTGCTCGGGATTGGGTCTTCGGTTGGACCCTCTGGATCTGACTTTTCTAGGAGGCATGGCTGGAAAGATCTGACCAACGGGAAGAGGGGAGGATGCTATTCATTAGTTCCCACAGACGGCGCCAATCTGTTACCACTAAATCTGGTGTGGGGGCAAACAGATAGAATTTGTGGATTCTTAGGGAAACTGAATAGCAAACCTATATACCTGTTCCGTTGGAGTTTGACGCTGACTTTTGCCGTACACCTGCAAAAAGTGTGAGACACCGGGGTTGTTCCCAGCGACGCACCCTCCGACGCTCAAGTCAGTAATCAGGGAAGATTATGAAAGAGCGCAAAACTGGAGAAAGATTGATTACCTCTTAATGGAGATGGATGGGGGTATTTATAGGCACCGCTGGGAGCAGATTAGGAATGTAATCCCCCTGTGGTTAGATAGGGAATGTAATCCCTAATCCCCAGTGAAGGGATAGATAGAAATCAGGGTTGTTGATTAAGATTAATCAGAAACCCTAATTCTATCCTTTCTGGACCGGGTTTGTTGCGGGTTGAAACCCGCACCCGGTTGAGGTGAATCCGTTCGCGGGTTAGTGGGAACCCGTACCCGCTTCAGACCCATTGGTAGGTAAAATTACCGTTTTACCCCTGGCCTTCAAGATTCGTGCTCGATTTGGACGGTTCCGATTAAACCCCATTTTTAGCCATATCAGTTTTAATTTCTTTTATTTATTAGTTCTTTGCAATTGTTATGAAATTACAATTTAATACTTGATCTTTCATCTTTGTTTTTTTCAAAAAAGTTACACTAAAAAACGGCCCGACCCCCATCCTTGGGGCCGGGAGCCAGGTCCAAGCCAGACTTTTCCCCACCTAGCCCGGCCTGGCCCGCCCCGCGAAATGCTTGAGCCCGGCCCGGGTTGGCCCGGGACTGGGCAAAACCCGGGCGGTTCCAGCCCGACCCGGCCCGGGTGGCCCAATGATGCACGTCTTAATAAATATATCTCTAATATTATAATGGGAGAGTTAGGGTTGTAATTTGTAGATAACATATAATTTGTAGACAACCATTCAACCAACCACTCAACCATTTATTTTTTAGTGAAAGTTATATTAACCATTCATTTATTTCACTACTGTTAGTTACTATAATACCCTCAAATTTCAAATTTATTTACGACATAATTATTTACAAAGTTCCACTCATATAAAATAAAAGCTGATTTCATTAGGGGTAATTTGTAAATAGTATGTGATGAGGCAAGTGAGATCTTAGGTTCGATGTCAGATTATGTCTTCGTATTTACTTTTTTCAAAAATTATTAGGACGTACATCACACATGCATATTACTAGTATTTTTAAAGTAAAAATTCCGACGTAGTCTGGCTTCAAACCCGAGACCTCTTTTATATTAATTATGCATGGGCAATGCACGTAAGGTTATAAATTTACAAACGACAACTCCAATACTCCCATTATAATAGTTATAGATAAATATTGAAAAATGACAAGTGACATCAATGACCCTTAAGAGAAAAAGGAAAATGTTAACCGACAAAAGCAAACATATATTGATTATATATGTGGTGCAGCAGTAGGGGTGGCATCCGAGCTCAGAGGGCCGGGCCGGGCCAAAAACCATCGGGCCAGACCCGGGCCAGGGTCACGGCAGGCCAGGCTGGAGTGGGGGAAGGAGAGGTCCGGACCTGACCATAGGCCTTCGGGCTGGGCCCGGCCTGGCCTATGTGGGTTTGAAAAAAATAAATAAATAGAGTAGAATAAAAGGGAAGAAATTTGGCTAATTGAATTTAGATCATCCCACCCTAGCTGTTTATAGCCAACTCCACATCCTCACTTGTAACCCCTGTTTTCCATTTTCTATATTTTTGGATGTATTTTTCTTTTTGGGTATTTATTCATAGTGTATTCTCCGACTCTTTTGAACCGTGTATTGGATCTCTATTTTCAGTATATTCATCTATTTGATTTGTCGTCTTTTATTTGATCTTCTTGGTTCAATTGTCTGCCTATTATTTCGTGTCTGATTGATCAAGCTATTATTTATTATCCTCATTACAAATTGTTCATGTCCTACTTTTAATTACTCATTCTTGTTTCTATCTCATTTATTGGTTAATCCTATATTCTATTTGGATCTTTTAATAAAGCCAACGACCCATTAATACCCAACTCCCTACCCGTTCAACCCTTTAAACCTAACCGGTTAATACACTTAAACCCTAATTCTACCCCATCTATACATACATCCTGTATTCCCTGTTCACCCAAAAAGAAACCCTAGCCGACTTCTCCACCTCATCCCCTACCGCCTGTTTCCCCTAATTTCGACTTCTAAACCATCACCCTGTGCTCTCCTGACCTCCTCTTCATCCCGCCTTCCGACCTCAGCGCCGTGCAGCACTGCCCCGACGCACCTCCACAGCAGTGACAACAGCATCGCGACGCCCTGCCTCCTGCAGCATCGCCTTAGTTCCCCCACACCTCCCCTTTCTGTCGTGACGTAGCATCGCAACAGCGCCTCCCTATGCGCTGGTTCCCTCCGACGGTAGACAGCAGCCCAACAACAACAGCGAGCAGCGACTTCGCTTGCTGTTGCCGTTTCTCTTGGCCGTGCACACCCCGGGCTGCCGTTTGGTTTGGCTCTTATGTGTGTGATCTCGAGGGTTGTGATTACTTGTTCGCTTGTTCGTGTGTTCGTTCTTCGTACGTTGAGTTCATTCCCGAAAAATCGTTCCCGTTATTCGTGCTCTTTGCATCGTTTCCGTCGTCGACTATAAGACACGTAACTTGTATAATTTCTGTTGCATATACAAGTATAAATACCGCCTGTAGTGTAGTTGTTTCAAGATCTATTCCCATGAAAACCCCATTAGATCTTGTATACATGTGTTGATATACCCGTAGTTATCTTATTACACACACGACATGAATTTAGACTTAGATCTAATTAATTCTTGTTGTATATATGTATGTTGGTTGTGATCCATTAGTTGTTGTAAGAATCTTATATGCTTGACGTGTTACTGGTAGTATATCCTGTTGTAGATCTGTTAAACACCCTATGCCATATTGCTTGGACATCTAGTACACTATATTTCACATTTTGTTATGATTTGGATGCGTTACATATGAGCTAGTTGATTTTATGCGAGAGGAAGATTTCTGTATTTGCTGTTACCCCATCTTTGTTCAGTATTTTATACCCTATTAAGGTCAGTAAACGAAAATTATTTGTGAATACGAATTATAAATAATTCTGTCTACTTTCCAGAATTTCTGACAGATCTCAATTTCGATTTGTGAGTTACAAGTTATTGTTGTTTTACCACACAGGTGTAGAAAATTACAAATTTGATTTTATGTGAATTCTGGAGAGTAACCTATTTTTATACTGGTGTTAAAGACAATATTTTGATCCAATATTTTGCTGAGTACAACTATACTTGACTGGGATTAACCCCTAATTTTTTTGGATTTATTTGATGACTTCTACAAACTATTCTATGCTTCCAAACAACTACTATACTTACAGAATTTTCATACTATTCAGTAAAGAACCTTAATTTCAACCTAATTCTACTTGCTTTTGATAAAAACTTTTTGAATATGAATTATAGCCTGTTGTATCTATTTTATCACCCTTTTGACGGATCTGGATTTTGATTTATATTTTGCAATCTATTGTTATTTTAGTACTGCTGTGTCAAGAGTTTCAGATTTACAAAATTATTGTATCATGCTGTCTTCTGATTTTATTTGACTAAACTATCTATGTTGGAATATTATGAAAATTTATTTTCTGATACTAGAAATACTATGGAATACCCTAGATTTTTCTTGGATTTAATCAGTAAGTTTTTATGCTGTTTTCTTGTTTATGAACACAAACTTCTGATTTTTGGCTGAACGTGTTTTCTGGATACAAATTCGTTTTGAGTCATGTTTTTGTGAAATATCATATGACTTATATATATTTGCTGAATTCGGTCGAGAATTTATTTTTTAAATTTTCTGACGGATCCAGGTTTGCATATTTGTGGCAACGAAAATCTCAAATTTGGTGCAGTACTGTCTTGCTGTCCTGAACTAGAATTTTCGTTGTTCTACCCTTTTATGAGTTGTCTTTCACCTGTGCATGTTTATCTTCTGACCTGAACCTGTCACTTGTTTATACCATGTTATTCTTGCCATGTTTTGTGCACTTATATGCATGTTTGATAATAATAACAAATAACCAAACCGGGGTTAAGGAAAAGATCTAGTAGTGGAAAATATAGAAATGTGTACATGGAAGGGGGGCCGTGTTTTCCACCTGATTATCTGTTATCTGTTACGTGTTTCATGACTACATGAAACACGATTCTGTTTATCTGATTACCTAACTGCACACTTTCCTACAGGAAGGTGTACTCAGAAGAGGACCCGTAGCTTCTACCTATACCTGTATCTATATCTGTTTATCTGATACCTGCGTACACGATCCTATACAGTTCACTACGAAATCTAAATATAAACTTGTTTGAATGTAGCAACCATTTGGTAAATAGATGAGACGCATGAAGTGCTACCTAGATAGAAATAAATACAAGACTTAATATAACATGACATCTGTTACATGCTTACATGTACATGTTACCTATTTACCTGGTTACCTGATACTTGACACCTGATACATATTACATGTACCCTGTTAGTATATCATAATGTCTGATTCTGTTTTCTGATTCATGTTAGACATTCTGTTTTGCTATTTCATTCATTCCATGCTATATTTGTTGCCGCTGTTACTCTACTTCTGTTTATCTTTTTCTATACTTGTGTCTGCACTACAAGCAGCCCGTAACTTGTATTGACGGGAGTTTTGTTTCTTTTTTCTCTTCCTACAATTTATTAAATTACAGACTTTGGTGATCAGCTGCCGCTGGAGTAGGTGATCTGACTTTCTAGTTGCTGGAGTTCTTGCTATTATTATTTCTTGTTGCTTATTTGAATAAATGTATCTGCTACTTAGATTATTTTGTATTGAAAAGTTTGACCCAGAATTTATAACTTGTTCCAGATCTGGTTTATTTAAGATTATTAAATTTTATTTCAAGTAAATTATGTTGGTAAATTGATTCATTCATGCATGCGTGGTTGATTTCTCCTTGTTTACTTCCTGATATTCCTGTGAAATGCTGTAAAGATCCTGACAGCTTATGGATGATGAAAATCATTCGACGGACTTAGTCACGTATCCGTATTCTGTATCTCCTTTTTGGGAAGTAGGGCGTGACATCACTTCTCTCATCTCACCAATATAGGACTAAATATATTTGGATTTTAAACTTTTAAAACTTTTAGTCCCACATTGGTAAGATGAGAGAAGTGAGGATGTGGAGTTGGGTATAAAATAACTAAGGTGGGGGTTGGCAAATTGAATAGTGAGTAGTAATCAATTAATTTTGATGTCCACACTTATTTTTATAAATTTTTGAAATATTTTGAAATATATCTATATACATATACATATATACACATATTTTGTAGTATATATATATACACTAGATTTTCCCGTGGACACGTGCCTACGGCACGTCTTCGGAACGATACATCATATGAAAAACCTTGTAAACAGTAAAACAATAATTATATAGTTCAAGTTCGAATAGTATGACAATAATTAGTTGTAAATAAAAGTCCATGTTTCCATTAGCATATGTTGTAAAAAAATTATAAATGGGGATATAGAATCCAACTTCTTAGAACTTTGAGGGTGGAAAATGATGAAATTTAACTATTGAGAAGATATTTGCTATTATCAATGTAACATGAGCAAAAAAAAACATAAAAAATCTGAAAATTTACAAACCTGAAATCTGAAAATCTAAATTTCTGAGAAAACAGAGAGAGAATGAGAGAGAGAGAGAGAGGAAAATAATTAAATAAATAAAGGAGTTGTTTTGAGGGGATTTGAATTTGAGTTTTGGGAGAAAACTTTTGGAAGGAAAAATGTATTTTGGGAGCTTAGATCTGGACCATTAATTTCTTTACTATTGAAGGAGAGCCACTTGATAGCTTTCTTTGTGTTTTATTATATAGATATATACATATATTTTGCAGCAAAAAAAAAATTTCAGAAAACAAAGTTTCATAAATCGCACAACAAAAATTTCATGAATCTCTGGCCCGGTCAGACCTGACCGGTTCAACCCGAGCCGAATCCAGGCCGATTCAGTGCAGGTTTTCAATGCGCCTGTCAAGGACCAGCCAACCTTGGTTGCGGAGTGGTTCGGGCACGGTTTGGATCGGGTTGGTGCCGGGCCGGGTCGGGCTCAAGCCCGGGCGGGCCGGTCCGTGGCTGAACTAGCCCCAATGCCACCCCTATGCAGCAGTGCCATAATCAGTATCTGTATACATAATAGTTACTTCACTATCTAGTACTACTACATGATATATTTTTTATACCAAGTTAAACCTATATCTTTTTTCTCCTTAACATTTCACACATCATTATTTGTTATTCATCTGTCCATATGAAGTATAGAGATTGTGCCACATCATAAAATGCAGTAAATATACTGAATAATACACTAATTCATATTCAATACTAAATCAATCTTTGCGCTTTCCCACTCGGTTGCATGAATCTCGACTCATTCATATTGATGCGGTTTGTTTTGGGAGGCGTGTGGATGCACCAGGCGTGAGTTCGTACTCGATTTGTATTGATAGAGGAAACTATTGTGCAGACGGCCCTCGGCTGGACAAACGGTACTGAGGTAGGCGTTAGTTAGACGGAGGCTGATGCTCTGCTCGGATCGGGAGGCTCGGATCCGAGGTCTCGTGTACCTGCAGACGGTCTAGGAACACCGGGGTTGGTCCCGGTGGCAGACCCTCCGATGCTCTAGTCAGTCACTAAGGGAGAGTAACAGTAACTAGGGTTTGAGTGGAGAAGAGTTGATTACCTGGAGAGGGAGTAGGGGTCTGGTATTTATAGAAGATGCCAACCGGGTCTGGACCCGTTTGGGGCCGGGTTTGGACCCGGTTGCCCGTGAAGCTGAAGCGGTGGAAATCCGGACGGTTTAGGGCTGACGTGGCAGATGCCCGGGTGGTTTCCGGGCTGATGTGGCAGCGGCCTGGGCGGTTTTCCGATGCTGACGTGATGGATCCGGAGGATCAGGAGGTGCGCGCATCCTGAGAGGGATCCTGTGGTCCAGGACGGGCCATGTCATTCCTAACCCATATCACATATTTTTTTGACATTGACATGAAGAAAACAAGTTTTCTATTGGACAAAAACCCACATTTGGATTTAGTTAAGACTACTGCATATACACATGATTAAATTAATATCTGAGCATTCCATTGTTTATCTAAATCTAATTCTATTACTTCCTCCGTTTTAAATTTTAAGTCATTCTAGTTTTTTTCCTTCTTTCTAAATATAAGTCACTTGATATTTTTGAGATTATGTCTTATCATTCTTAAATGTCCATAAATTATCATTCTTAATGTTCATAAATTAATTTCTCTGAGATTTTCAAATTTATCATTATCCTTTTTTGTAAGAAAAGTAATAAAATATTATAGAGGATAACAAATATGACATTGTACAATTGATAGCTCATTGATGAACTTCAAAAACCAATAATATGGAGTACTTTTACTCAATTCTGTGATATTTCTTAATAGTTGTGTAGAAACCTAAAATGACTTGTATTTTGAAACGGAAGGACTATAAAAACTATCTTAATGTTGCTGGTCCTTTTCTAAACCTTAACATTTGTGAATTGTGAGGAAAATAGCACTGTCATATTTACCCAATACACTCACCCAATCCGGACCCGACATTGGATCAGAACCGACCCGATCTATACGGGTCCGGGTCCGGATCCAAAAAATAAAACCGGATGCACTTCCAAGTCCGGGTCTGAGTCTGCTCAAAATAGAATCGGCCCCAACCCGGACCCAGACCCGTTCAAAAATACCCTAAAAATATGGAATTTGAATAATAGGGTAACAGATAAATATACATGTAAATAATAATTGTTAAAGATAGTTGTATAAATATAATATTTATTCATATACTGAAGTTCAAAAAATTTTGGAACTGTAAGCTATCAGGTGCAAAAAAACTTGAGTGAGAATATTTATTCCCTACTATTGAATCCGACGGATAGATTTTTTAACTAGGACTCCGACCCGATTCTGGCAAGTCTAAATCTGAATCCAATTTTAAATCCCTAAGATACTGAATCTGAATTCGGGTAGTTGAGGACCCGTCTCGATAGACCCGATATCATCTGAAGTCTAAAAGAATCAAAACCGCGTCTCGGAAAAACTTAACAAAACAAAACCTCTAGTTGGTAATTGATCATAGAGGACAGCTGTTAACTAACCACTACAACACCAACACAAAAAGAAAAGAAAAAAAAGGGTCATTGAAACTTACAACTAAATTCCTAGCCATTAAAATATACACGATCATCCACCAAAATTCCCCAAACTTGCTTCCTCTCTTATCCAAATGGACCCTCGCTTCCTCTCTCATCCAAATGGAGAAAAACTTGGGGGGAAACTTGGGGTTCTTAGAAAGGGTGGAGAGAGTAGTGACAAGAACCAGAGTATTTAAAGTCCAAAGTTCAAATCAGATCAAAAAAAGGCTAGGTGAGGCAAACAATGTAATATGATAGTTCAAGATTCCAGCACTTACGTCTGAATCAGGCTTCCCAAATGAGACTGGAGAAACTACAAAATCTTGTTGCACTAGCAGGAATCAAATGGTCAGCTGGACCAGATCGAAAAGTGTGGGGGGAAGAAAAAGATGAATTTTTTTTCGGATCGGTCCATGTACAACCGGTTACACTTCCGAGAATGTAGACCGAAGTGGTCCACCATAATTTGGAAAGTCAAATCACCCCCTATAGGTTCAAATCTTCATTTGGCTTGTGCTTAATGAGGCTATTTTGACTGGAGAAAATATGGCTAAACAATAATCAAATTTAGTAACATATTGCGGTTTTTGTAACGCTTATATGGAGTCCAGATAACACATTTTCTTAGAACGTAATAGAAGCAAAGCGGTTTTGGTTGAAGTTTTAAGGGCACTTGGCACATATGCGTATCCACTAGCTTACGAGGACCTATGAATTGGTCTGAAGTTCTTTGCCGAGAGAAGGGAGATGAGGGACACCCCATATATTGCTATTGTCGTCATGACCTGAGTTTTTTTGGCTCGATTGGAATAACTTTTATTTTCTTGGAACTGGTAACAATATTTCTAGCAATTTAACTCGTATCATGCATCTTATATCTTTTTGGGCCAATGCCTCAGCTTCGAGTTCGAAAGCAAGGATTGTCAGTGTTGGGTTTTATATGTCTTACATACACATGATCGATGAAGAAGACGAAGCAATGAGAAGGATCGAAGCGAATGATTGAAGATAGAGAAGACGACAGTCAGAAGCAGCAACATGAGGAGTTGCAGTCGATTGCCCGATTGTACAAACTTTCCACTAGGGGGACAGTCGACTGGTCTTGTTGGATGGTCGACCGTATGCGGAGCTAATGGGTTAATTGGGTCGAGTCTGGCTGATTCGTGAGAAGCCCAACTTTGTTTTCAAGTTAAATCGTAAGACTCTCAATGCAGGGTTATCTCTTCATTAGTAATCTAGTGGTTAGTGTATCTAGTGTCTCAAACTAGAGTTTTTCTAGATCTATATATTAATTGTAACGGCTCTAAGAAACATATGATTCTATTGAGTGCCGAAATAAGAAGAGAGTACTTCATCTGAAAGGGTGAGAGGTTTCTCCATTGTAAACAACAAGTAAGTTCTAGTTAGGCTTGAGAGAGGGTCGTGGTGGAAATTGTAACATTCGTGTATCCTCTCTAATTGAAATAACATCTTGGTTGTTCCTCATCCAAATTAAGGCGAAAGCCCCAACCAGAAAAATTCTTTTATGTTTTGTGTGATTGGTGTGATCTAGTTTTACTTAGTGGTTTGCATTGTTTATGCCGAAGATGCAACAAGATCCTCAATTTCCTAACAATTAGGGCTTTCCAGGAAGAGGAGTACGATGATGAGGATGATGTGATTGGACCGACTCTAGGGTGACAGTGTTCAAAGAACCACTCTCCAGGTGTAACACCCCGCAAAATTAGAAATAACAATTTTGTCCCTCGTGTGTTACGCACGTGTATTTTGTACCGTTACTGGTGATATCTGTACCGCATTTCAGTATAAATATCATAATTATTTTGTATTTCAACTATTTATGCATTTTCCGTATTCTCAAAATTTATTTTATCCTATTTGAGTCAACTCAAATATAAAATTTCAATCTCTGTGTTTCTACGTACTTTATACGTGTTATTGATGCACGTATTGATTGCGTATTTTTCCATAGCTACGTGTAATATTTTATATGTGTTTAAATTATTTATTTTATGACTATTTCAAATTCGTTTTAAAAACAAAAATTTTATTTTCTCCTAATTTGATTAAAATATTTTTATACGTGCGGTGCACGTATTTTTCTATGTACGTATTGATTACACTACGGTATAAAAATTAATGAAATATATTTTCGTTTGTTACATTCCAATTATTTATAAATATTTTCCCGTCGATGAAATTTATTTCGTATTTTAATATTTTTAAGTGTGACGCACGTGTTTGCAATGCACGTGTTAGTTGCATTCTCTTTTAAAATAAAATTTTGAAGTGTGTGTGTGCTTATTTTATTTGTGCATGATAAATATAATTTATAATTAAACTAAACTAATTTTATTTAAACATTGACTATATATTATAACCTAAATTTTAAATTTTACATATATATATATATATATATATATATATATATATATATATATATATATATATATATATATGCACGTTTTTGGAACGATACAAAATACGAAATGCCCTGTAAACAGTAAAACAACAATTATGTAACTCAAGTTTGAATAGTATGACAATAATTAGTTGTAAATAAAAGTCCATGTTTCCATTAGTATATGTTGAAAAATAATTATAAATGGGACTGTAAATCTAACTTCTTAGAACTTTAAATGTGGAAAATGATGAAATTTAACATTTAAAGAGATATATTTGCTATTTTCAATATAACATGTGCAATAAAAAAACATAAAAATTCTGAAAATTAAAAACCTGAAATCTTAAAATCTAAATTTCTAAGTAAATAAAGAAAGAATGGGAGAGAGAGGTAGGGAGAGAGAGAGAAAGAGAGAAATATAAAAAAGTGAAAAGATAAGAGAGAGAGAGTAATAAAGTAATGATTTTTTTAGTTTGGGGGGGGGGGGGGGGAATTGGTTTTGGGGTTTGAAATTTTGGGAGGGAAAATATGTTTTGTGAGATTAAATCTGTGTCTTTGATTTTGGGGGAATTAAAGGTGAGCCACTTGATAGCTTTCTTTGTGTTTTATTATATAGATATATATATTGAAAGAGAGAGAGAGAGAGAAATGCTCCATTGAAAACACAAATGTTGTGAACGTTTTCCATGCTACAGTATGTTTTCAATGTTTCCACGTTCACAACATTTGCGTTTTCAATGGAGCATTTCTCTCTCTCTCTCTCCCTCTCTCTCTCTCTCAATATATATATATATATATAGAGTCATGCTATTATGAAATGGTGAGATGGAGTGTTTTTTTGTGAGCTGGGCATTTGAATCATCCAAATCTTGATCACACCGTTCATATCATTCTACATGTCATCTAGATGGTGTGTACAAAATTTTAAGCCATTTGGAGACCTCTAGCCTTTGCATCAAAGCGTTCAACACATCCTGAAGATGATGCGAAATACATATATATGCATTTATTTGAACGCTTTGATGCATAGGCTAGAGATCTCCAAATCGCTTGAAATTTTGTACACACCATCTACATGATATGTAGAATGATGTGAACGGTGTGATCGAGATTTGGATGATTCAAATCGCTCATCTCACAAAATACATTTTCATCTCATTCATCTCACCATCTCATATTAGCATTTCTCTCTCTCTCTCTCTCTCTCTCTCTCTCTCTCTCTCTCTCTCTCTCTCTCTCTCTCTATATATATATATATATATATATATATATATATGAATGAAGTGTGTGCACATGTTTTTACAAGAGGCAAGGCCAACCTGTAGTGGAGAGAGTGGAGAGAGTGGGAGAGTGGAGTAGTGGGTGGTTACTTGGAGTAGTAAGATTAAATCCTAGTCATACATTTTCCCGATATATACCCCCCCCCCTCTTATTGTTTGTCATTTGCACCAAAACTAAGAATCCAAAGAGAGAAGAAGAAAGAGAGTTGGAGATTTTTGTCTTGCAATTCTTGGAGGCTTAGAGTTGTTCTTCCTAGGAGGAGAAGTACTAGGCAATCGTGTTGAAGCTAGGAGGTATCCTAGGAATTTTTTTTCTACATTACAATCTTCATTGAGGTGGGTGTTTCTTGAATCCTTTCTAAATTTTGTAGGATGACGCATGCTAGTTTGACATATGAGTAGTTGTAGAATTTTGATTGATATGATGAATGTAGATTGCACAGTGTTATTTTAATTATATCATGGCTTGTTGAAATGTTGTTGTGTTTCAATTTATTGGCTAGAATTCATGTTAATTATAAAGAGGTAAAAGAATGAAACATCTAGTGGGTTGTAGGAATGAAAATCTTCAAATTGATGCATATTAGAATGGTCATATAGAAAGTCAAAACAATGCATCGTATATGAAAAAACTCTAAAATTCTATTATAGTAAAGAAATATGGAAATAGTCTCACTAGTGTATATTGTTATTAGTATAAAATATTTTATAAAGGTATTTTGTAGAAGGATAATATTTTGTTCAAAGTTTGATAATATTAGTTCATAAATGCAATTGGGATGAATATTTTATTATATTGTCGAAAATAAGAATTTTTATAAGTTTGAAAATATGCTACTATACTGTATTTTCGAAAGAAATTGTGGAAAAAATTAGGTTTGAATGATACAAAATAATTGAGAGATCGAAATTTGTAAAGAAGAGTTATATACAGACAGGAAGTATAAAGAGATTTTTTCTCCTCATTATAATAGAGAATGGGTTTGGGAGTATTGGCTTTCGGTGTGGGATTAGAGTGCTGTGAACAGAGTGCCCAGGGTCTTGGGTTCGAGTCTCGTTTTGAGGCTCTGTTTTATTCCAAAATTCAAATTTTCCCAATTGTTACCGCTGATTTCGGTGTGGGGGTAAACAGATAGAATTTGTGGATCCGAGAAAAACCTGAACAGCTGACTCGGCCTTCTTGCTCCCGCCGCAACCTGCAGGGAAGTGCGAGACACCGGGGTTGATTCCGGCGACGCACCCTCCGACGCTCTTGTCAGTAATCAGCAAAAGATTAAGAAAGAGCTTAAGTGGTGAAAAAGTGATTAACCTGGTCTTGGTGGTAGAGGGGCTGTATTTATAGTCGCCTTCTGGAATGATTAGGGCCCTGATTTCCTGCCTAACAGCTAGGAGAAAAATCCTCCTATTCTGTTTTAGGAAGTTAGACCCTGATTCCCTGGTGGGGGCTAATCAAGTTTGTTGATTTGATTTAATCAAATCAGTGCCCTGATTCTCCTCTTGGTGGACCGGGCTTGTATCGGGTCGGGACCCATGCCCAGTTGAAGTGGATCTATTTGCAGGCGGTTGGTCTCGTGAGAGGGAGGCCCAATACCCGTTTTGGATCCATCTGTATGTGAAATTACCTTTTTACCCCCGTGCTTCAAGATTCGTGCTCGATCTGGACGGTCCCGATTTAACCCCAATTTTAGCCATATCACGAGCCCCCCACTCCTAAAGGCTGAGTGTGATCAGACTTTGAGGAGTAGTTCAGCGGTTTCAGTGGCTGGTGGAGTTGTATCGGAGTCCAAATGTGGGATTTTGAATCTAGAAAGGGGGTAGTGAGGTAACTTTTGACGCTGTGTGCTGTTCTTGAGCTGCGTCGGGTATCTGACAGTCTTTTATCTACTTTTTTCGAAGTATTTGTTTAATTCTGCGATGTGTTTGCTAATCGTTCGGGGGCTTTAGCGGTGCATTCAGGGTAATAATTGTTCGCTCCGGGGTCCGAAAGTGTGTCCCCGAATTTTCAATTATTTCCCAGAATTTTTAGCTATTTTTCCCGAATTTTTAGCAATTTTCTCGCAATTTTTAAACAAATAAAACGATTAAAATAAATAAAAAACGATTTAAATACCGATTAATGGCGTGGCTTGATCTGAACCGTCGGTCGTGGATGGGCGCGAATTTCGGAAGGATCTGATGGCTGTTACCGCTCGGCAGCGTTTTTCTCCGTTTACGAGCTCGGAAAGGCGCTTGCTCGGCAGCCGACCGGAGATAGGGGGTTCGGCAGGCCGAGCGACGTGGCGCTGTCTGAGCCGTCGGACGTTGGGCGCGCATCTCGAGACGGGCGCAGTTCCCAAGAAAATGCTATCTTGTCTTTTAGCGCACGTGGCGCAATCTGGGCTCTTCATCATCGGGAGCACGAATTTTTGAGAGATCCCGCGGTCCACGTAGCTCGGTGTCTTTTTTTCTTCATTTACCAACTCGGGAAGGCACTTGCTCGGATGCCGACCGAAGGCATTGGTGTTCGGCAGGCCGAGCGACGTGGCGTTATCTGAGCTGTGGGATGTCGGCACGCATCTCGAGACGGGCGCAGTTCCCAAGAAAACACTATCTTGTCTTTTAGTGCTCTCGGCGAGATCTGGGCCGTCTGATTGAGATCATACGTGAAAGTTGAGGGGAAAGTGATTTTTCCCCGTTTACGCGCTCGGAAAGGCGCTTGCTCGGCAGCCGACCGAGGGCCTGTGGTTTTTGGCCATCTGAGATGGCTCTGTTCCCAATGGTGTTAATGGCGCTTCGTGACTTGTGTGGCGTTTCGCCTTCCCGACGCCATTAAGGATAATTCCTTTAATTAATGCGTGGTGTTTCAACTTCCGAGGATCAGTAATTCCCTTAATTAAAACGTGGCGCTTCGATTTCCGAGGGTCATAATGGCTGGTTCTAGGAGGCAGGCTATAAGTACTCCACTCCCTTTGTCATTTTAGTCACAACCAAATTGAGTTCCAGACCTCGGAGGCATCTGCCTTGGGTAGCTTCTCTCTTGAGGTTCGGAGAGGTGGTCGCTCTTCTGCCTGGTTTTCCCTTTGTTCCTGACGGCCCCAAAGCGGATGTTAGGAGCGAGGGGGGACGAGGTAGTAGTGGCGACGACCGTGGTCCGGATCCGAGGGATGAGTTACTTCGGAAGGACGGGTGGTCGCTCTGTTGTCTTATTCTTCTCCCGTTCCTCACTGCTCCGAAGGGGATGTCAGGAGCGGGAGGGGATAAGGCAGTAGTGGCGACGACCATAGTCCGGACCGGGGTGTGTGGGTCTCTTCGGAAGGACGGGTGGTCGTTCTCTCACCAAGATCTTCTGCCTTCTTTGGTTGCTCCGAAGCGAGTGTCGAAGTAGGCGGAGGTCTTGGTGGGAGAGTGGTGATCCATGTCCGATGCCGATTTCCGGGCCATCCGAGCCCGTTTGTTGCAACTGCGAAGGCGCCGCTGTCAGAGCCTTCTGACAAACTAATCCTTCCAGTTGCAACCAACTAGCTCGGGATGGCGCGCTTCTCTATCATGAGTCACAGCTCGGGCTTCTGGACCGTCCGAGCCCGTTGTTTGCAACTGTGAAGGCGCTGCGGTCGGAGTCCTCTGACAAGCCGTGCCTTCCAGTTGTAAACAACAAGCTCGGAACGGTGTGTTTCTCCTGGTCTCTGAGTGTTGATGGGTCCCCTCTCATCTCTGTCTTCCTTCCGGGCTGATGGCTTCTGATGGATGTCAGCCCGGGGAAGTTAGAGATGGGGGGAGTGCCGATCTGTTCCCGACCGGGGCCCGTGGTCGGCGGAATACCGACTGATGCACGGGGCCTGGGGGGCGCTCGCCGAAGGCGGCGCCTCAAAACTGAATCAAAATTTTTCCAGGTTCCTCTAGGCATAGGTGAGGCGTCCGAGGGTTCAATCGTCCGAGCGACGTGGCGCACCTTGAGCCGCTAGATGATGGCGCGCATCTCAAGACGGGCGCAGCTTCCAAGAAAACACTATCTTGTCGTTTAGTGCTCTCGGCGAGATCTGAGCCGTCTGATCGAGATCGGGCGCGAAAGTTGAGGGGAAAGTAAGTTTTCCCCGTTTACCAGCTCGGGAAGGCACTTGCTCGGATTCCGACCGGACCCAACTGTCGGCGTGTTTTAGATCGCTCGTAGCTCGGATTTGGATCCCTCGGGGCCGAGCCAGTTGACTTGGTGAGAGGAGTAGTGGTGATGGGCCTTCGTGACGTTTCGAGAGTAGCCCAAAGGTCGCGAAGTTTCATTGGAAGTCCAAGGGACGTTCCAATTTTACTGTAAATCTTCACCCCCCCAAGACCAAGTCTTCACTTTTCACTTTTACTCTCTCTCCTCCGTTTTTACTTTGCTTCGCAGTTTTTAGCTCCCTTGGTGGCGTTGCTAGCTGTCGCGGTAGCGTTCTCAGTTCCGGCGAACTTTCCGACCGCACCTGTCACTTCAAGGTCAGTTTCTTTCCCTTCACTTTTTAGGAAAACATGGTTAAGATTTCGGCTGAGACCCCCGCCTCGGAGCAAGCCGTTGGCCGGGGGGATAAAGGGAAGGGAGTAATGGAGCCGAGCGAGCAAGACGTTGTTCGTCCGGATAAAGAGGGTGAAGTGGCCGAAGTGCCCGAGGAAGTCGCGGCGGAGTCCCGAAAGGGTAAAGCCGTGATCACAATAGTGGAAACGCCGAAGAAAGCGGGGGCGTTCGGTCGGCAGCCCATCGCCGTATCGAGCGTGGGAGGCGTCCGGGATTACGCCGAGGATACCTTGGAGAGGGTCACTCAAGGTACGGCAAAGCTGGTGGAGGAGAACGAGCCCAGGGAGCTGTCCGAGGTCGACCACAGGATCTCGACTCTCACCGAGACCGATCTCCGTATGATCCGAGAGGGTTTCCGGATCCCGCTTGAGTATGTGCTGCTTCTTCCTGGGCCGGGGTTCTGAGCCAACACAAAGTCCTCGCCGGACGTATGCGTCTTCCCGGTCGATTCCCTCATCGCTGGGCTCTGCTTTCCCCTACACCCGTTCGTGGTCGAAGTCTTGGTCTGGTACGGTCTGAGTCCCGCCCAACTGATGCCGAACACTTGGAGGCATGTCGTGGCGTTCCTCCTCCGATGTCAAGAGATCGACGCCAAGCCGACTATGTTCCTCTTTCGGAGTCTATTCCGACCTTGCCAGCCGAGGCGTGACGAGCAGAGGTTTTTCCTTTCTCCTCGGACGGGAGTTAAGTTGATCGAGAACCCGGACTCGATCAAACATTGGAAGGATAAATACTTCCTCGTCCGAAATCTGACGCCATGGGTGATACCGACAGTTTGGGCGAAGGACGGCCTGCCCAAGCGTACAAAGAAGGACGTCCCGCTGAATGCTGA
Organism: Hemerocallis citrina; assembly: GCA_017893485.1. Classification (NCBI taxonomy): domain Eukaryota; kingdom Viridiplantae; phylum Streptophyta; class Magnoliopsida; order Asparagales; family Asphodelaceae; genus Hemerocallis; species Hemerocallis citrina. Next base: position 99,392,507 of record CM030361.1, read on the forward strand.
GGAGGCTGAGGTCCAGAGGAAACTTCTCGCCCTGCCAGCGCTAAGCTGGAAGGATATTACGGAGGAGCATCTGTTCCGTGGGGGTCTCAGTCCGATCGACCCTCGTATGCTTCTGGTATTTATACTCCTTGTTTAAAGCTCATGAAAGTTTTTCTAAGTTTTTTCATTCGGCTTTTGCAGAGACGATGAAGCTCGATTACAAGGCTCTGGTGGCGAAGGGCAGGTCAGAGCAGGAGAAGAAGAAGAGGCCGTCGGCAGCGCCTCAGGACAGCCGGGCTTCGATGAAGCCCTCGGTCGTGAAGACTGCCGACCAGCCGAAGGTCGCGGTCCTCAAGGAAGGGGGGATCGAGGTCCTCGTTTCTCCGACGGAGGTCGTGGTCCCCGAGCAGGTGGGGGCCGTGGTCTCCGATCCCCCTGCCTCGGATGCACCTGTGCCGACCCAGGGGGCGGACGCTCCGGGTTCGTCGAGAGGCGTGTTCGGGGTGAAGGACGCGCTGTCCATGCCGGTTCCGCCCCTCACTGCCGATGCGGAGAAGATCTTGACCGAGCGTCATAAGCAGATCTTCGTCCCCGATTGGCAGGTGATGAACGCCGATGGTTTCCTGGGCGACGGGAACATCTGCATGGAGGCGGTGAGGCACTTGCCGACCTCGAAGGATCGAGCGACCCTGAAGGCCAGGATGGCAGGGGACGCCGTGATGCAGATCGCCCGGAATACCATGTCGGTAAGTATGCTGATTTCTTCTTCGTCTGGATCTCTTCCTTAGAATTTTTCTAAGTTCTTGGGCTCGGATTTTAACGTGTTGTTCTCTTCCAGACCCTCTGCCACTTCAATTTCTTGGTCGAGGAGTTGGCGAAGAAGGACCAGGAGAAGGAGAAGGAGAGGGCGGAGCGCGTCAAGGTCGCGAAGAAGCTTGATTCCGAGCTTCTTCTTTCGACGAAGAGGGCCACTGAAGTGGAGGGGCTGGAGAAGCAGTTGGCCGATGCTGTTCAGTTGTCAAAGGACACGGCGGCCAAGCCCGAGGCCTCGGAGAAGGAGGTGGCCGAGCTGAAGGATTCGGCGGCCAAACTCGAGGCGTCGGTGAAGGAGGCCGCCGACCTGAGGGAGGAGCTGGCCAAGGCTCGGTCGGAGGCGGAGGACGCTCGGAAGAGGGCCGAGCGGATCAAGGCCAAACACCTCAGGAAGGTGAAGAGGGTGAAGAAAGCCGTGCAGGAGGAGGCCGCGATGCACATGATCCAGAACATGCTGGACGCCTACGGCCGTGCCTTGCAACATGTGGTCGCCAAGAACCCGGGCTTCGACACGTCCTCCTACAACTTCTACGATCTCGTGGAGGGGGAGGAGGTTGTCCCCGAGGGGTTGATCGGCCCCGAGGGGGAGACGGAACCCGCCGAGGACCCGTGGAAGGCCGTGGCCGAGGAGGAGAAGGAGGATGACTCCGAGGAGGAGAGCTGGAGCGAAGGAGGAGGTGGAGGCGAGGGCGAGGACAAGGCCGAGGGGTCGACGGACCCGAACGACAAAAAGGTCGACCCCTGACTCGGTTGTCTTCTTTTCCTCTTTTTTTTGTTTTTGTAAGCCTAACTGCGGACTGGCCACCGCTGTTGTAGAACTCTTTGAATTTTGAATGAAAAAATGTTTTGTTTGGCCGAAATTTGCCCAAGTATTGAGTCTCGGACTTAGTGTTTGTTTTGGCGTAACTTTCTCCAAGTGTTGGGCCTCAGATTTATCTCTGCATTTCAGGTGAGATTCGGTCCGATCACGGAGGCTGAATACCTTCGGTAGGTGCTGGCGAAAACGAAGGACGAGCTCTCTCAGAGCCGATATAGGCGATATCTCCTGCTCGGCAGGCTGGAGGATACGAAGGCGGCCCTGCGAAGGTATGGTCGCGAGCTGTACCAGTATCGGAAGCGCTCTTCAGCTCCCCATCCCGAAGGCGTAGTCGAGAACCTCCGTAGAGAGCTTACTGCCGCCGAGCAGAAGAATGACGACCTTTTGGCCGAGGTCCAATACTTGGAGCTAGCAGAAAAAGAACGTTCGGCGGAGAGGGAGAAGCTGGCTTCCGAACTGGAGAAAGCGTCAACTGAGCGCAAGAGGCTATCGGCCGAAGTCGACAGGCTCAGAAGGATCACAATAGATAGGGGGATTGAAGTGACCCACTACCGACGGCTCGCGACTGATAATGCCAATGCCTCGGGCTCGTTGACAGCCCCTCGACTGAAGAAGTTGGCGAAGGACGATGTCTTGAGGGATAGGATTATCGAACTGGAGGAAGAGATCGCGTCGCTCAAGCCAGCACCGGTCAGGGCTAACGTTCGCAGCACTTCGTGCACTCGCGAAGAAAGCGAGAGGGGGATTACGTTTCACGAACTTGCGATGCGCTCGCCGTTGACCAGGGGGAGTCCAGCCGACGCTCAGAGTAGTGCGGCCGCCTCGTCGAGCGGGGCTTCGGCCGGTGTCGCCGTTAGAGCTAGCAGCGAAGGGGGGTCGCGCTTCGTTGGTTTAGGGTCGGGTTCGGAGGGCAGGCCTCGCCGCCCTCGTGTTTCCCTAAACCGAAGCATTCCCCTTCCGAAGAGGCTCTGATTCTGTCGTTTTCCTATTTTTGTTGATTGTTGTAACAACTTAGTTGTGGGGTCGGTCGACCGTCTGTAACACTATTATGTCTGAATGCAAATAGTTCTGAAATATTTTCAAGTGCTAGACTCCGGCAGTGTATTGAAACTGTGTTATTCGTTTTCCCTTCTTTTCAGCTCGTTGTGACGATCCATGGCTCGGACTCCGAGTGTTCGAATGGTGACTCTGAATCCGAGGCCACCTCTGGAACAGTGGTTCTGAGCCCTAGGAGCGCCGATATGAAGTTACGCCGAGCCGAGAGTGAGTGGGACCACCTTTCGTTGGTCCTCAGTCTCCGGGAAGCCGAGATCCAACGCTTGGAGAATAAGATCGTCGAGCTGAGCCTCGCAGGGGAGGATGAAGACTCGCAGACCACATTCAGCAATGCTCTTCGGGTCAAAAGCATCCGGCACATTCAGTCGAAGATCGTCGCCGAGCGGGATGACCTGCTCTCAGAGATGTGGCATCTGCGTGGTGTGATGGCGAGGCTCCGGGGGGAGAAGGAGGAGCTGTCAGCCGAGGAGGACGAACAGTTTAGTGAGGATGTTTTTATATGAGAGACAAGTGTAGTGGGTCGGGCATTGTGTGTTTTGTTTGCCAACACTTTGTAATGGAATGTTTTGTATTATGCGCCGACAATTAATAAAATTCCCTTTCGTTGCTTTGCATGTTTGTCTTTGCTTATAACCGTATCGGTCGTGCCGAGATCTTTGAATCGAGCGCGTCTGTTTAGCCGAATGGATCTCCAGGGGTGCGGCTCTTTGTCATTTAGTGGATCCGACACGGTACGGCACGGCTCTGTACCCAAGAAAGCGTTATTTTGTCGCTTAGAGTAGGTGGCGAGATCTGAGCCGTCGAACGTAGGCACGAATCTCGAGGCGGCTCAGTTCCCAAGAAAACGTTATCTTGTCGTTTTGCGCAGGTGGCTTGATCTGAGCCGTCTGATCGAGATCACGTACGAAAGTTGAGGGGAAAGTGTGTTTTCCCCGTTTACACGCTCGGGAAGCCACTTGCTCGGAAGCGGACCGAATTTGTGGGTCTTCGGTCTTCGGCTAGTAGTTAGGAGAGTTCGGACTTTTGTGTTCGAACGAAGGTCCGGCATCGACCTACCGGAGTAGTTTAGATGGACTAGGAACCAAGTGTTAGACCCCGGGACCATCGCTGGAGCTCGACGGCTGTGGGAGCAATTCCGAACGGCGATCTACCCCTGGTTCGTCCGGAGACGAGCCGAGGAGGTAAAGTCGAGCCGAGTGTTGGACTCCGAACCATCGGTGAGTTCAACGGCTGTGGGAGCAATTCCGAACGGCGATCTACCCCTGGTTCGTCCGGAGACGAGCCGAGGAGGTAAAGTCGAGCCGAGTGTTGGACTCCGAACCATCGGTGTAGTTCAACGGCTGTGGGAGCAATTCCGAACGGCGATCTACCCATGGTTCGTCCGGAGACGAGCCGAGGAGGTAAAGTCGAGCCGAGTGTTGGACTCCGAACCATCGGTGTAGTTCAACGGCTGTGGGAGCAATTCCGAACGGCGATCTACCCCTGGTTCGTCCGGAGACGAGCCGAGGAGGTAAAGTCGAGCCGAGTGTTGGACTCCGAACTATTGGTTAAATAAGAGGGGAGAGAAACATGCAAACTCACAAACATGATAGAACTTTTCTTTATTGATATTTGACGGCGAACCGTTTTACATAGTACAATTCATGGGACAGGTTATAAGTTAGAGGAGAGGGATGGTTCGACACCTCGGATTACTTAGAGAGGCGCCGGAGCGCTCTCTTGGTATTTCAGGAGGTGGTCGGCATTCCAGGTCCTCGGAAGCTCTTTGCCATCCATGTCTTCAAGTCGGTATGCTCCAGGCCGAACAACTTTTGTGATCCGGTACGGCCCTTCCCAATTCGGAGCTAGCTTGTTCCTCTGACTGGGGAGGGATATAGCTAGCTTTCTCAATACCAAATCTCCTTGCTTAAGGTTGGCGGGTCGGACCTTCTTGTTGTACGCTAGCTCGACCCTTCTTCTGTAATTCTGTTGCCGAATCGATGCCCTTTCCCTCAGTTCATCTATCAGGTCCAAGTTTCCTCTGAGGTCCCTGGCATTCTGCGCTTCGTCATAGGCGATGAGCCGAGGGGAAGGTATTCCGACCTCGAGGGGGATCACGGCCTCGGCCCCATAAGTAAGGTTGAAAGGGGATTCTCCGGTGGGCGTCCGCTTGCTAGTGCGGTAGTTCCACAACACATTGGGGAGTTGGTCGACCCACAAACCTTTGGAGCACTTGTCCAACCTTTTCTTGATGCCCACGAGGATCTGCTTATTAGCATTCTCGGCCTGTCCGTTCGACTGAGGGTGTGAGACGGACGAGAAGCGCTGTTGAATGACGAGGTCGTCGCATAGGGCTCGAAACGCTGTGCCAGTGAACTGAGTCCCGTTGTCCGTCACGAGGACGCGGGGGACGCCAAATCTGCATATGATGCTCTTCCAGAAGAACTGCACCACTTTGTTCTCGGTTATAGTGGCGAGGGGCTCGGCCTCGACCCATTTCGAGAAGTAGTCGATGGCTACGACTAAGAACCTGAGCTGACCCGGAGCTGGAGGGAAAGGCCCTAGTAAGTCCATTCCCCACATCGCGAAGGGGATAGGGCTCGATAGAGAGGTGAGGTTGGCCTGGGGGAGACGTCGGATGTTGGAGTGTCTGAGGCAGGAGCTGCATTGCCGAACATGTCGCTCGGCATCTTGAAGAAGGGTCGGCCAGAAGTACCCATAGTTCAAAGCTTTCCGGGCCAAAGACCTAAATCCGGAGTGCGCCCCTCCGATGCCTTCATGAAGCTCCTGTAGGGCATATTCGGCCTGATCCGGAGAGAGGCACCTTAGGTAAGGTCGGCCATCTATTTGAGAGAAGGAGCGCTTGTATAAGATGCCCTCGATCAAGACATAGCGCTCGGCCCGAGTTCTGACTCGGCGTGCTTCTTTGGGATCTGAGGGCAGAACTCCATCCCTTAAGAATTCTACCAGTGGCTTCATCCAATTGTCCTGCAGCATGACCGGCAATGACTCCACCGAGCTAGGTGTCTCGTCTTCGATGCTCGGTTTAGAGAGGACTTCAATCAGTACGGTCTGTTCGAGACCTTGTAGAGAAGACGAGGCCAACTTGGAGAGAGCGTCAGCTTGTGAGTACTCCTCCCGGGGGACCCGTTGGATGATGGCTTCTTCGAACCGGCCCATGAGGTCCCGGACTTTGGCGAGGTACTTCGCCATTCGCTCGTCCCTGGCCTCATATTCGCCCAAGACCTGGTTCACGACTAGTTGGGAGTCACTGTGAATCCGAAGGCGCTGCGCCCCAGCACTTCGTGCGAGTCCGAGACCAGCTATGAGAGCCTCATACTCCGCCTCGTTGTTCGAGGCCTTGAAATTCATGCGGATCGCATACTGCAGGACGAAGCTGTCAGGGCCGTTCAGGATAATGCCGGTGCCGCTTCCTTCACTGCAAGAGGATCCGTCCACGAAGACTGTCCAAATGGGGGGCCCATTTGGGACGTGGCCGACCTCAGGGATGGTGGACTCTACAATGAAGTCGGCGAGAGCCTGTGCCTTAATTGCCGTCCGAGGCTGATAGGAGATGTCATGCTGACTTAGCTCTATGGACCACTTCATCAGCCGGCCCGAGGTTTTGGGCTTGTGGAGGACCTGCTTGAGGGGTTGATCGGTGAGGACGACGACCGAGTGAGATTGGAAGTAGGGCCGAAGCTTTCTTGCTGCCATGACCAGAGCGTAGGCTATCTTCTCTATCCTCGGATAGCGGAGCTCGGCGTCCCGAAGCACCTTGCTCACGTAGTAAATGGGCCTTTGGGTCCGGTCCTCTTCTCTTACCAAGACAGCGCTCAAGGTCTGCTCGGAAGCGGCCAAGTAGATGAAGAGAGGCTCGCCCGAGACCGGCTTACTGAGCAGAGGGGGTTCACCAGATAGGCTTTCAGCTGGTCGAACGATTCTTGCTGTGCTTCGCCCCATTCAAATCCTTTAGCCCCCCGGAGTGCTTTGAAGAAGGGAAGGCATTTTTCCCCTGACTTGGAGAGGAACCGACCGATGGCTGCGAGCCGACCGGTGAGCTTCTGCACCTCCTTGACGTTCCGAGGTGGGGCCATGTCTAATATGGCTTTAATCTTCTCGGGGTTAACTTCAATTCCCCGCTGGCTCACCATGAAACCGAGGAACTTGCCAGAGGAGACTCCGAACGCACACTTGTTCGGGTTTAGCCGCATGTTGTACTTCCTCAACACGCCGAAGGCCTCCTGGAGGTCGGCTACATGGTCAGTGCCGCGGATGCTCTTGACGAGCATGTCATCGACGTACACCTCCATGTTTCGGCCGATCTGATGCTGGAAAACCTTGTTGACGAGGCGCTGGTAGGTGGCGCCTGCGTTCTTCAAACCAAACGGCATTACTCGGTAGCAGTAGAGGCCTTGGTCGGTGACAAAGGAGGTCTTCGGGATGTCCGGAGGGAACATCCGGATTTGATTGTACCCCGAGAAGGCATCCATGAAGCTGAGGAGCTCATGGCCCGAGGTGGCGTCGATAAGGGTGTCGATGTTCGGGAGAGGGAAGGGATCCTTCGGACACGCCTTGTTGAGGTCGGTGAAGTCGATGCATATCCTCCACGAGCCATTGGACTTCTTGACCATTACGACATTCGACAGCCACTCGGGATAATTTACCTCCTGGATGAACTTGGCCTTCAGCAGCTTATCCACTTCCTCCTTGATTGCCAGCTGTCGCTCGGGAGCGAACTTTCGCCTCTTTTGCTGAACCGGTTTGCACCCCGGTTCAACGCTTAGGCGGTGGACGAGCAAGTCCTCGGAGATGCCGGGCATATCCGCGGCCGACCAAGCAAATAGGTCGCGGTTATCCCGGATGCACCTCACCAAATCGGAGAACAGCACGGTCGGCAAGGACTTGCTGACGAGGAATTTTTGGCTCGGATCCTCGTCGGAGAAGAGTACTTCTTCTAACTCGTCCGCTGGCTCGGACGTTGGGCGAGCCTTCGGCTCGGGGATCTCTAGTGTCTCGAGCGAGAGCACTGGCCCTCCGGTGGAAGTCATGTAGCACTTCCGAGCTGTTTCCTGGCTCCCCCTGACTTCCCCTACTCCCGAGCGAGTGGGGAACTTCATCTTCAAGTGGTATGCTGAGGGGACAGCCTCCAGAGCGGCTAGGCCGGGACGGCCTAGGATGACATTGTATGCTGCCGGGACGTCGACGACCATGAAGTCCATCGGCTCGGTCCGGGTAGTAGGGGTGCTTCCCGCAGTAACGTCTAGGGTTATCACCCCTTCGACGGTTACCGGGACCCCCGTGAACCCGTGGAGAGTGTAACCGGCCGGCTTGAGACGGTCTCGGGACAGCTGTAGGCCTTGGAAGGCCGAGAGGAATAGGATGTTGACCGAACTCCCATTGTCCACCAAAATCCTCTGCACCTTGAAATTGGTCATGCGGAGGTCGATGATGAGGGCATCGCAATGGGGGGTTCGGACTCCTTCGAGGTCGGCATCGGAGAAAGACACAGGGACGCCGAGACCCTTCGGGGGAGGGGCACTGTGGACCGAGTTGACTTCCCGGACGAAGGCCTTTCGGGAGGAATTAGAGGAGCCCCCCATTGGTCCTCCGTGAATCAGGTGCAGAACCCGTTCCTCCTCGAACTCGGGTGTCTCCTCGCGCCGCTCGGAGCGCTTGTTAGCCCCCCGAGGGGGAGGTGAGTTCCGATCTGTTCGATCGTTAGCTTTCACGAACTTGGCAAACTGCCCCCTCCGAATGAGGGCTTCAATCTCGTCTCTCAGAGCCCGGCAGTCGTTCGTGTCGTGCCCGTGGTCTCGGTGGTAACGACACCACTTATCTTTGTTTCTCCTCTTCGCCTGAGTGTGCATCCTCGGGGCTGGAGGGATGATTCCCTCCTTCTCTACCACCATGAGGATAGTAGAGACATTAGTGGTGAGGGGAGTGAACTTCTCGAACCTGGGGGGAGGGCGGCGCTGACCGCCCATGTCCTTCTGAGCTTTCTTGGACCCTTCTTCTCCCGTCGCCTTCCTCTTTGACCCCGCAGCGGGGCCCCCGAAGCTCGGAAGGGCTTCGGCCTCCTCCGCCCGGATGTACTTCTCGCACCTCAGGAGGAGGTCGGCGAAGTCATGCGGGGGCTTCTTGGCCAGGGATGATCGGAGGTTGGCGTTAAGGACATTCGACTGGAACGCCACGGTAGCCACGGACTGGTCTAAGGAAGCAATTGACCTGACTTCCGCGGTAAACCTTTTCACATAGTCCCGCAACTTTTCTTGCTTCTCCTGCCGCAGGTTCAGCAAGGAAAGACTCGTCTTCTCGGCTCGTCGGCTGCTCACGAAGTGAGTAATGAACAGTGTCTCGAACTGTTCGAATGAGAAGATGGACGAGGGGGCGAGCCTAGAATACCATTCCCGAGCCGACCCCCGGAGGGTGGCAGGGAAGGTCCTGCAGAGCACCGCGTCGGAAGCTTGGTGGATCAGCATCAGGGTCTTGAAGCTTTCGACGTGGTCGACCGGGTCGGATTCCCCAGAGTATGTTTCAAACTGTGGCGGTTTGAAACTCCTCGGTATGTGGGCCTCCATGATCGACCGTGAAAAGGGGGGTCGGCTGGGACGGAAGGTTCCTGCTCGGGACTCTTCCTCCCTGTCCATGCGGCCGATGCGTCTTTCCACCTCGTGGATGCGGCGGATGAGGGCGTCGTCCCTCCGCTGGTAATCATACGACCCCCCAGACTCCTCTTCATAGGAGGGGGAGCGTGGACTGCGGCGCCGGTACTCCTGGGACCGCCGAGGGCTCTGTTGCCGCTGCTGTCGGCTGGGAGCCGGGGAAGGACTCCGGGTTCGGCGCCGGGGACTGGGATCCCAGGGGGGCGTCGGAACCCTCTGAGCATTCTGGGCGTTCTGTCGGAGATTGAGGGCCTGCAGAACGGTCTCTTGAAACTGGAGGAACTCGGCTCGGCTGATGGGCATATCTCGATCCCTCGGATGACGCCGATCCCCGGGGGACCGGGACCTCCTCCTTCGGCGCTCAGGTGACGCCGCTCGGCCTCTGCATTCCGGGGACCTTCTGCCGTCCCGACGACGTGGCGACCACTCACCTTGACGCTGGCGGGAGGCTCCCTCTCGGGCCCGCCTCTCGTCAAGATGGGTACGGAGGTCGTCGTCCTTGTGACGGTTTTGGAGTGTGATGCGGAGGTCGGGGTGATGAGAAGCCATCGAGTCCGAGGACCCATTATGGACCGAGACGTGGTCCGGATTGAGGGGCTGCTTCTCCTTCCGACCGTTGTGACCGGACGGACCGTTGTTGGGCTGCTGCTTGGGAGGAGGAGGAGGAGGTGGGACCTACTGGGTCAGCGGAGGGAGGTCGGACTGAAGGACAGGATTGACCGGAGCTTCATTTGCCGGGTCGGTGGGGTTGCCCCCACGGTTCGACCCTCTGGATCTGTTCTTCTTCGGCGGCATGGCTGCAGAGGACGGCGGAGAATGGGCTGAGACTGTTCGCGTGGTTTTCCCACAGACGGCGCCAATCTGTTACCGCTGATTTCGGTGTGGGGGTAAACAGATAGAATTTGTGGATCCGAGGAAAACCTGAACAGCTGACTCGGCCTTCTTGCTCCCGCCGCAACCTGCAGGGAAGTGCGAGACACCGGGGTTGATTCCGGCGACGCACCCTCCGACGCTCTTGTCAGTAATCAGCAAAAGATTAAGAAAGAGCTTAAGTGGTGAAAAAGTGATTAACCTGGTCTTGGTGGTAGAGGGGCTGTATTTATAGTCGCCTTCTGGAATGATTAGGGCCCTGATTTCCTGCCTAACAGCTAGGAGAAAAATCCTCCTATTCTGTTTTAGGAAGTTAGACCCTGATTCCCTGGTGGGGGCTAATCAAGTTTGTTGATTTGATTTAATCAAATCAGTGCCCTGATTCTCCTCTTGGTGGACCGGGCTTGTATCGGGTCGGGACCCATGCCCAGTTGAAGTGGATCTATTTGCAGGCGGTTGGTCTCGTGAGAGGGAGGCCCAATACCCGTTTTGGATCCATCTGTATGTGAAATTACCTTTTTACCCCCGTGCTTCAAGATTCGTGCTCGATCTGGACGGTCCCGATTTAACCCCAATTTTAGCCATATCACCAATAACACAGTGCGCTTGTATATAAGACACTCAAATGAGTTTCTATCGCTAGCCGCCTTTGGGCTTTCTGGTCTTCGAGTGCGATTTGGGGTGGTCACTATAGCATCGCGGGGGTCGTGGGTTCGAATCCTGGTCTGGCCCTTTTATAATATATTTTCGATTTTTGACACATTTTTGAGTTTTTAAAGAGCATAAATTTTGGGGAAAATTTCTGTTAGTTTCTCTAAAAATATCTAGAGTTTATAAAAATATTTCCACAATATTTTGATAAATTTTGTGAGAATTGAAAGTGGAATTCACATTAAATAATGTGTTGAAGAACTTGAAATTTTAATTAAAAATGTGACTCTTGTATGATTAAAGAAAGATAAAAATTTGAAATGCAATTAGATTCCTCTTGATGAGATTTTATAGTATTTGATAAAGAATATTCGAATTGCATACAAGGCTATAAGTGATTAAATTGATAATGGAAGTTGAAGTGATTTGCTTCATGTTTTAAGATTATAAAAAAATAAATATGAGAAAGAGATTGTGAATAAAGAAACGAATTATCTTGATGAGGTTAGTTGTAACCTTTGTGGTCTCAGTTGAGACAATTGTTATTCTAGGGTGAGCGAGGCCCAGATTACCGGCAGTTGAAATTATGAAATTGTGAGAAGTAAACAGTATGGGTTGACTGTCTCAGTGTTGTGTTTAAGACCGGTGGGTAAGCTTAACTCTAGTTCATAATAATCATGACTAAAACTTAAGGATAGGCACTAGTTGGTGATATGACAAAATGAGTGCAAACGTGAGTTATGGACTCCAGAATGATCCTTGGAGAGAGACGGTCCCTAGTATTCCGGGACGATGGACGCAAGGGCCACAGAATGATCCACGGAGTGGGAACGATCTCCAGTATTCTGGGACGAGAGCGACGCTCATGGGATGCTTGTGCAATGAGGGCTCCAGAACGACTTGTGAAGTGAGACGATCCCCAGTATTCCGGGACATAAGGACCACAGAATGATCCATGGAGAGGGATTGGTCTCCAGTATTCCAAGGGCGAGAGCCAATACTTGCAAAGTGTCTGAATCTTGTAGTAGTCATAGTAGTAGGTTGCATGGCGAGGGATCTAACCCTATAATGTGGAGTACGTAGGTGCTTGCCCTCGGACCTATATAGTATGGAATACATTGAATCCGAACAAGTATGCATTACTGTCATCCTAGCGTAAACATCTACATTAGGCATTAAGTCATTGCATACACTGACATGATTAGGATAGTCACTCTTTTACACTTTGTTTGCATTCAAGTTTGTGGTTGTTAAAGAATTAAAGAATCGTTATATTACGGCATAGTGAGGATCGCCATTTATAATATTTCATCGGTTGTAAGCAACTGACGTGCCCACAGTTTCATATGCAGAACTTGGAATTTACAAGAAGATATAAAGATGAATTTGATGCTGATGATTACTTAAATGCTAAAGTTGTTACAATTGTATATTTATCATTGTTGCACTTCATTTATTTTCTGCTGCGTTATTGATGTAAAAGGACAATGTTGTAATAAAAGTTTCAAAATTCATTGTAAAATTGTACGAAGTGAAGCGTAGATCCGGTTGAGCTACTAATTACCATATTTTGGAATTTGGGGCGTTACACCAGGGACTTGTTGGAGATACCTCATATGTCTTGATTGTACTCCTATTACTCTATATTCTGTTGTTTTTATTCTCACCCTCCTATGTTAGTTGGAGGTAGTACGTGTTATTTCATGTACTATTTTCCTAGCTATTTTACTTTGCCAAGTCCTTTGGGTTGTTTTGTTAACTTCTTATAAATGAAACATGATGGCTATATTACACATACTCTCTCTTCTCTCACTTATTGGAGTGTGCTACCTAAGATAGTGAAGAAAAATATAGTAAAATTGGTAGTGGATGTAGCATTAGTCTTTCCTATTATTAAATGATATGGGAAATTGTGAGTAATCTCCACTGTTGATTCTACAGCGAATCACGAAGCAATTAACTGGGCTCAGGCCAAACAAATCTAGGGGCTTTCCACAAGCTCATTCGCATGCCCTGATGAGTCACCTGCCATTCGCGCAGGGCGCTCCATCGGTTACGTCGTAAACACACCTCCCTTAAAATTACGGGGCTAATCAATCCCAAATCCGGGATTGAAGGGATTTCTCCCCAGACCTATAACTATAGAGGCTACTGAACAGCTGCAGGTAACAACTCCTTCCCCACAGAATCCATTCCAAAAAATAATTGCTTTAGGACTTAAGAATCAGAGGGTCTGTCGCTGGGAATACTTCCGGTATTTCAGGCTTCATTTTGTAGGTCTGTGGAGCAACCATCGATCGTCCGACTCATCCAATATCCTCCTGGGTCCAAGAGCGAAGGGTAGGATCATCGTGGTTTCCTCAAAACTAGGAACTCACATTATCTGTTTCTCCCACACGCCCAAGAAAAAGACTACAATAGATTGGTGTCGTCTATGGAAAACCGCAGATCAATCTTACCTTCTACTCAAGTCTCAATCCAAAGTCGCTCGTTCCCATGGCTCCCTAAACTAAGAAGTCCACTGTTGTAGGACCTTCAGTCCTTCTTCCCCCACGGTCCGAAGCCCCTCCAACACCCAAGGGTCACGAAAGCAGTGGGCTGAGATCCCCTAGGTGTAACGCCCTGAATTCCAAATAAGACCGAATTTGAGATTTCACAGGATCTTTTCACTTCGTACAATTTTACAAGGAAATTAAAAATTTTTCAACAACATCAGAGTTCATTACATTTTATCTACACATCGGAAGAATAAAAGATTACAACATTGAAAACACAATACAACTTGTACAACTTTATCAAATAAGTCATCGATTGCATCATAATATCTTTATTCCTTCATGAATAGTCAATTACTTGCATATCAAGCTGTGGGCACGTCAGTCACTTACAAGTGACGAAAATGTTATACTCGGATATTCTCTCTATGTCGTACATATAACGATCTCATTACTTTAACAAATCACATAAGTTGAATGAACAAATAAAGTATTAAATTGTGACTACGCTAAGCATGTAAGTGTATGCGATGCCTTAAAGCCTAAAGCACACATTCTTATACTAGGATGACACTAATGCACACTTGTTCGGATTCTATGCATCCCATACTACATAGGTCCGAGGGCAAGTGTCTACGTTCTCTACAATAAAGGACTCGATCCCTCGCCATGATAACTACCTAGTAATAAGACAAGGTTTAGATCATTCCACGAATTTGAATCCCAGCTCCGGAGTCCACCACTGACTGTTATAACAGATCCCACATCGTGCGAATCATCCTGTAAGTGACCCTCTAGCCCCGGTATACGAATATACATTGTAGTATGGCAAACTATCTGCCCGACTACTCAAGATCTCGAAGTCCACCGCTGACCCGTCCTCATAGTCCCGGATTTAAATATAAAAGTCTGTCTCCCACGAAGCAACCTCAGTCCACCAACCGGGTCTATAGCCTCGGAGTCCACCGCCGACTATATAGAGCGTCCTACTTACGTTTGCCCAGGTTTACTACATCTTCACTTATGTGCCTAGTTACTTATTTCAAGACATGAATAATTTTCCAAACCTAGAATTAGTCTTACCTCCTACCGGACTTAATCAACAAAATACGAGATAGCTCCATGGCCATATCTCAAAATCACATCAAAAATCTTTTATTTCAATAATGCCGGTATCCGAGGTCTTAAACTCCAAATCACAATCTTTTCATGTACAAGATTTCCATGGGTACACATACCCCTTTAATAAACATGTCTTAAAACTTAGATTATTTGCATCTTCAATTTTATTCACAAAAGATCAAATCTTGTCTTTATTCATGATCTATCTATTCAATTAAAATCTTTATAAGCACATCACTTCTTTCAAGAATACAACTTCATCACATAAAATTTTCATTTTCAAATTTCAAGCTCACATGATGTCTAAATTCATTTCAAGATATTTCTAACAAATATATATATATATATAGGTGCAATTTCTTCAAAAATAATCACTTCGCAAAATATTATTTCACTCTTCTTAATAGAAGAAGGATCTATTTTTAAATTCACAGTATTCATCTTTCTATCTAACTTTTCATTTTTGTGTCTCAATTACACACAAAAAATTATTGCAACTCCTTTTTAATAAAAATTCCATTTTTCATTTAGAGAGAAAGGAGAAAAAACACCCAATAAGTATTTTCCAAAACCAATAAAAAAAATTTATATCAAACACCAAAAGAAGTGCAGCCCACAGGTTTCGAACCTGGGCTGCACGTGATGCACAGTGAAGCCCAAGAAAATCCCCACACCCACTAGCTGTTTGGTCCAAGAGGACCTAGCGTCAAATTCTTATGCCGAAAGATACATATTCTGATTTTTGGTTTCGGGATTAATTTAAAAGAAATAAAAATAAATGTGACTATCAAGCTTTGAACCCAAGACCTCGTACAAGTTGTATTCTATAGTGCACTGGCTAACCAGTAAGTCTAAGTGTATCTTCTGTTCAAGAGTTATACTAATATACTTTTGTATACATTACTCTAAATTTAGTTCCTTTTACCAAAACTCGTTTTATAAAAAAAAAATAATCCATTCTTTTAGAATATTGAAACAAAATCTCTCTTGGACTGAGATAAATATTAAAACAGTAAATTAAAGGTTCAAACTATTTTTTAGAAAAATTATAACTTCATTTTAAAATAATTTTTCCTTTCTTTTTTGCATGTATATTTTCATCTTTTCCCAAATCTCGAAACTAAAATCGTGTTTAGTAAAACTAGTTCATATACTCTATTATACTAGTTACATTTTCGTGATAAAACAAGCATGTCTCTTAATCAATCATGAATATCTCAAAGAATCTCCTTCATGCAAAAATTGTATCTTTAACCTATGTCGACATAAAAGTTATTTTTTTCTCTTTTCTTTCTTTTCCTTTTCTTAATCATCATGTCGAAATATATCATTTTTAAACATGCTCTAAAAGAAAATCACACATTCAACAAAACATACAAATTTGCAAATATTCTAACATGATTCATATGATTAGTTCCTTAGTTGAACTCTTCTTCTTTTTTTTAAAGCATGGTAACAATTTGTTCACAAATTCTCAACATGATCATTGCATACTATGCTAGCATGGATTTTACATATATCTCATTCAATTAATCATTTAACTATTTAGCATGCAAGTCCTACTTTAGAAAGGAAAAAGATCACCCACCTTAATTGAAGAATGAAAACTACTAATGAAAAGGACTCATTCTAGCTCCTAGCTCCACAAGCACTTCCTTGCTCGTAGCAAAGCTTCCTCTCCTAGCAATGGCTTCTCCTCCTAGCAATTCCTCCAAACAATGGAACTCTCTCACTCTCTTTCTTTTCTTTCTTTCTTTTCTTTTCTTTTGATTATGATGATGTTTTTGGTGCAAAGGAGAATGAGAAATGAGGGTTCTATTTATAGGGTTTTGGGAGGGTCTATTTTGTATAATTTTACACCTAATAACTCTCCATATTAATTCATACAACCCTTCATGTCCTAAACTCCTAAAACCTACAACTCTTCACCTTTCCAACTCTTCACCATCTCAACTCCCATAACTTCCCAAACTCTCCATCTCCCCACTAGTTCAACCCGAC
Organism: Hemerocallis citrina; assembly: GCA_017893485.1. NCBI lineage: Eukaryota > Viridiplantae > Streptophyta > Magnoliopsida > Asparagales > Asphodelaceae > Hemerocallis > Hemerocallis citrina. The sequence continues at coordinate 99,408,955 of CM030361.1, forward strand.
CTATGCTAGGTTCTATCTGGCCAAAATCCAAGTGTGCTTATGCACACATGCACACACCAATTAAGTACATTTTTTAATAATCCTAAATGTGTACAAAAAGTTGTAACTTGTCTTGTATTAGTCCAAGCTCAACTTAATTTGTGATTTTATTAATGGGTTTGCTTCATGGGCTCAATTCTAAATAATTAATTTAATTATCTAGTGGACTCTTCTCCTAATGGGCTAGATTTTAATCTATAGGTCCATGAATCAAAAAAAGGCTAATTAAAACTTATGCATGCTAAAAATTAGTAAATGAGAATATCAAAATGAGAATAAAAATTTGCACGTGCATCATACGCGCAAAAAATCAAAAAAATGCATTTTTAATTTAAAATAAATTGTGGGGTGTTACACTAGGGACCGGCTCCGAGCACATCTCGTTCCATAAGAGGACTGGTCAATCAACTTGTGGTAGGCGACCTCCAGGACGTCATCCTCAATCGGTCCAACCAAAGGGACCTAAACCAACTCAATCGATCAAGGGGTGAGGTCGTGCCCTCGAATCCTGCTCCGAGTCGCAGCGTCCCCAGCTGTCTCGAAGCCAACGAGGTAGCCATTCCTCAAGAGATCGTCGACACCTAACAACCACAAAAGAGACGGTCACGTGCCAAGTTCCAAGAGTTCCAGGCCGAAGTCCTGCGAGCACTCCATGTAGGATTCTGAGATGGATGATGCCTAGGCGAAGAGCAAGTCGAATACTCCAAAGAAGAAGAATCCCACGGTTTGACCAGATCTGAAAATCGGCAGGGCGACATCTAGAGACAGCTCCAAGAGATGGACGATTGTCTTGCTCGGATAGGCGAGAATGGGGCACAGCTCGGTCGGGGTCACCAATCTTCCCGACCCCCCTTTTCCGCCAGAATCCTCGAAGCCCCCATCCCGAGAAACTTCAAACCCTCTGCAATTTGAGACATACAACGGAGAGACAGATCCAGTTGATCATATAGAGGGATTCAAGACCCTCATAATGATTCACAGTGCCTCGGGTCCTCTCCTATGTTGCGCATTTCCTGCCACCCTGCATGGCCCAGCTCGGGAATGGTATTCAAAGCTCACCCCTGATTCAATTTTCTCTTTCGATCAGCTCGAAGAGAATTTCCTCGCGCACTTCATAACCAGTCGCAAGGTGGAGAAAACAAGTGCTTCTCTCCTAGACCTAAGGCAAAAGGACGGGGAACCACCTCGGGTTTTCATTCGAAGATTCACATACGAAGCCAGATCAATCTCTTCCCTCGATGCCGGAGTCGCCTCAGCGGCATTTCGACATAATGTTCACCATGAACAGTTGAAGGCCTCCCTCGCCAAGAAACCTCCCCTCGATTTTCCCAACCTCCTCCGCATGGTCGAGAAAGATATCTGAGCAGAGGAAGCCTTGCTTCCCCGCAAGTGGAAGGAGACCCCAGCAAAGAGAAAAAGAAAAATCGATGAATCTGAGGCCCCGAAAAAGTTAAAAAAAAACCCATATGTCAAAGGCGTCCACCTCCAGTCCCTCAGTTCGAGAGATTCACCCCACTCACGGCAAATGTTTCGACCATTCTCATGGAGATCGAGGACAAGGGGATGGTCAAATATCCCCCGCCATCCAATAATGTCAACAGGAGAAGCGACTGGAGGTTCTACTGTCGATTCCATTGAGACTGCATCCACGAGACCGACAATTGTCGGGCACTCAAAAAGGAGATTGAAGCATTCATACAGAGAGGCTATCTGGCTGGGTTTACCCAAAATGCTAGACGAGCCTCCCCTCCTCGAATTGAAGACAAGCATCCGGCAACGGGCCTCGGTCCAAAGGGGGCCGACGGTTTGGTTATTCTTCACTACGTTCACGACAGACCAATGGGCGGGGATTCCAACACCTCCCACAAGGCCTTCATCCGAGAAGTTAATATGGTAAACCACCAACCACCAACCACCTTCCAAGGGTCGGGGATTATCAGTCTCATTTTTTGACGAAGATCTTGAGGGTGTCCGGCTCTCCCACTGTGAGACTCTTTTCATCAGCCTCGGTTCAGTCAATCACGAGGTCCACCGTATACTGGTTGACAACAAGAGTTCGTTGAACGTTCTGTTCCTAGCGGTCTTCCATGCTCTGAACTCCCCAGGGAAAGGTTGAAGCAGGCAGAGTACACGCTCCACAGATTCTCAAGAGCCCACGTTCAAATTGAGGGAGTTGTGACCCTCAACGTGACTTTCGGGAAGGCCCCAACTTCCCGTACGGAAACTATGGACTTCATGGTGGTGAACGTCCAAGCAGCCTAGAATGCCATACTCGGCCGACGAAAACTTCCCGTACGGAAACTATGTGCCCTTCCAGGCAATCTGCCGACCTGGCTTCGTGCCCTTCCAGGCACTCTGCCAACCTGGCTTCGTGCTCTTCCAGGAAATACCCTTAGTGTAACACATGAAGATGAAGTTCCCCACTGAGCGCGGAATAGATATCGTCGGGGGCAACCAGGAGGCAGCTTGAACTTGTTACATGGCTGCTATGGGAGTCGCAGTCGACCTCCCCTTCGAAATAATGACGATCAGTTCTGAACTTGTTGACGAACTAGAGGAGGTGCCATTTTTCGAGGAGGATCCATCCAAATGCTTCCAAGTGAGTTGGTCTCTCCCCCCAGACCTAAGACGCGAGATCGTCGACTGCGTCCGCCGAAGTTAGGACCTATTCGCTTGGGTCCCCTCGGATATGTCTCGGATCTCCGAATATCTTATCGCGCATAAACTGAGCATTCATCCCGATGCGAAACCAGTGCAACAGAGGCACTGCAAGTTCACTTCTGATCAGCAATAGGCAATTAAAGAGGAATTACAGAAACTCCTCTCTGCGAACTTCATTTAGGAGGTGAGCTACCCCGAGTGGCTGGCCAATGTCGTGATGGTCAAAAAGGCCAATGGGAAGTGGAGGGTCTATATCGATTTCACAGACCTCGATAAGGCCTGCTCGAAGGATTCGTTCCCCCTCCTGAGTATAGACGCCCTCATTGATGCAACTTCTGGGCATAAACTTCTCAGTTTCATGGATGCCTTCTCAAGCTACAACCAAATCCAGATGTACCCCTCGGACATCCCCAAGACAGCTTTCACAACCGACCAAGGGCTATATTGCAACCGCGTTATACCCTTCGGCCTGAAGAATGCCGGAGCAACATATCAAAGACTAGAGAATCGGGTCTTAAAAAATTAAATAGGTCGGAAAATGGAGGTTTAAGTAGCCGACATGCTCGTCAAAAGCCTCGAAAGTCGGGATCACGTGAAAGATCTGGAGGAAGTATTCGGGGTCATTCGTTTCCATAACATGTGTTTAAATCCTTCAAAGTGCGCTTTTGGCGTGAAGTCCAGAAAGTTTCATGGATTTATGGTCAGCCAACGAGGAATAGAGGCCAACCTCGAGAAAATTCAAGCCATATTAGACATGGCCCCTCCAAGAAGGTTCAGCACCTCACGGGTCGGTTAGCAACTATCGACCAAGTTTATCTAGATCTGGAGAGAAGTCAATGTCATTCTTCAAGGCTCTCAGGGAAGCTAAGAAATTCGATTGGGGGAGCCCCAACAACAAGCCTTCGATCAATTGAAGACATACTTGGCCAACCCCCCACTGCTCAGCAAACCCGAACTGAATGAGGTCCTCTCCCTCTACCTAGCTGCTTCCGAACACGCTCTCAACGTTGTTCTAGTCCTGGATGAGAATAAATCGCAGAAACCAATTTATTATCTCAGCAAAGTCCTCTATGATGTCGAGCTCCGATACTCTAAAATAGAGAAAATGACATACTCGCTCTGATGACAATGAGAAAGTTTTGTCCATACTTCCAGGCCCACTCCGTTCTGGTTCTCAATGACCATCCCCTCAAACAAGTGCTCCAAAAACCTGAGATGTCAGGTCTCCTAATCAAATGGTCCATTGAACTGAGTCAGCACGACGTCAGCTACAAGCCCCGAACCGCTATCAAGGGCTAAGCGCTTGCTGAATTCATCATCGAGTGCACCATCCCCGACACACCCAAAACTCAGGAAGACAATCCCGAGTGGGATCTCTACGTATTTACGTCGAGGGATCATCTTGTGAAGGCAGGAGCGGAGCTAGGGCCAAACTCAAAGGGCCAGACGTCTTTATTCTCCAATATTCTCTCTACCTCAACTTCCCAACCTCCAACAACGAGGCAGAATACGAGGCGATGATTGCAGGACACCTTCTGGCTCGTAAAACTAGAGCCTAATGCATAAGGATTTTCAGCGAATCTCAGCTGGTCGTTAACCAGATCTCCAGGGAATACAAGGCACGCGACCCTCGAATGATTCAGTCCTTAGTACAAGCTAGGTTATCCTCTCGGACTTCTCGGAAACAAAAGTAACTTGGATTCCTGGAGAACAGAATTCTCATGATGATGCCTTATCCAAGCTGGCCTACTCTTCCTTCGAATGATTAAACCACACTGTCTTAGTGGAGGTTCTCCTCAAACCCAGCATCGAAGCCACCGGGCCTCTCGAGGTCAACTGCATCAACCCACTCGCGCAAGAAGCTACTTGGATGGATCCAATCCTAAACTTCCTAAAGGCAGGTGAGCTACCCCAGGACCCATCCGAAGCCAGAAAGGTCCAGGCTCGTTCAAAGCAGTTTGCACTCATTGATGGCACGCTTTTCAAATGCTTGTACACCTAAGCAGACTGGAGATCCTATCTTCGCTGCCTGAGTCCCCAACAAGCCAGATACGTGTTGGAAGAAATACATGAGGGAATCAACGGCTGTCACATGGGCAGTCGAGCACTTGCAAGAAAAATACTCAACCACAGATATTACTGGACGACCCTCCTGTTGGTGTATGCTCTAGAAGCCAATTGTGTGTTGACATTACTAGTTTACATTGTGTCATGAAATTTATTTTATATATGAGGCATTTCATTTATTGTTGTTTACTGTGACTAAATGAACATAATAAATCCTTAGACTGATATGTTCAATACCATAGGATATGTTCATTTATGGTATGTTCAATACCATAGGATATCAAGTGCATGACTTGATTGTGAGGTCCTATTGGTTGTAATCAGAACACTATTCTTAAATATTCCTAGTCAAGTATAATTGTAAATTAGGACAACAATAATACATAGTGACTAGTATGTGCGTAGACTGATGACCATATCTCACAGGTCATGGATATGAGATATCAAGTCTTCACATTGGTACATATTAGAGTAATAATGTACTGGACTGACCCACCATGAGAATGTTGCATGGATTGTTACGTGAGTGTCATAAGCGGTTCTTAAAGTGACCATTGTGTATGTAGTTCTTTGACTTGAAGTCACTACGGTTCCCTACATGAGAAGTTATATGTTTTAATGTCATCAAACGTTGCCTGTAATAAGGTAATTATAAAGTCGACTATTAGATATACTATAAATCATGCGGAGGGATGTGAGTGACTTATATAGGATTTATCCTTCCTACATAACAAGAGCGATATCTATGGGCCCCTTGATTGAGTGAGACTGCAAAATGCATGGTCATGCTCAAATGAGTCAATATGAGATATTGAGCTCATTTATTTTGGTAAGTCTACTCGGACAACAATAAACCAAAGATTGAACTATACAATGGTAACATGCTCTATGCCTTGTGGTAAACTAAGATATTTAGACAAAGGAACTAGACTACATGACAACATTGATTACAGATAGGTTATGTCTAATCACTGACATTCCTATTACTTGAGTAGCAGTAATGTATTGCTAGATACTGCTCACTGTTTGTAATACTAGAATATGATTTTAGTATTACTGTCAATGTAACGGGAACCTATAGGGTCACACACTTAGAATGGATTGAAATTGGGATTGAAATTCATAAGATGAATTTAATTGGGGATCCAAGTAAGACTTGGATTCCTGACATTGGTTGGACATTTAATTAGATTAAATGGGCTGACTAAAGACCAAAGGCCCACACGAATCTGAACCAGGTCAGATTGTGAGTCCAACAGCTTTATTACTCTCTTAGGGTTGATTTTTTGCAGCTATATATATGATACGTATCTGTGAAAAGTATTACATGAGAAAACCCTAGCCGTCACAGAAATTGTGAGAGAGAGAGAGAGATCGTGAGGAACATCCCCATCCCGCAGCTAGCGCCGCGGCGTGAGGTAATGCTTGATTTGATCTGTTTGTGTGGATACCGTAGAGGCACAGCAACATTGCAGTGCTATGATCAACATTAATTGGAGACAGTAGATCCATCTTCAAGGTATAACTTCTAAACATGATTTGTGGTTTTCGCATGGATCCATGGCTAGGTTTCGATATTTCTTTGTAATTTTTTTGCTGTGTATTTTATCTGAGACTACCATCGAAACCTAACACCTCCTCTAAGACGCTCAGGACCTCGTAAGGAAATTTGGCCCCTGTCAAAGGCATTCCTCCATTCGGCACACTCCCCAAGCTAAGCTGAAATCAATAGCCAGTCTGGTCCCCTTAATTATGCGGGGAAAGGACTTGGTCGGCCCCTTTCCTTTGGCAACCAACCAAAATTTTTTCTTTCTCGTCGTCGTAGACTACTTCACTAAATTGGTTGAAGTCGAACCACTCTCCATCATTACCGAGCATCGGTCCCAACAGTTCTTTTGGAAGAACATCATATGCCGATTTGTTATTCCTCAGATACTTGTGACTGACAACGGTACTCGGTTCACCAGCAAAAACTTTCGTAAGTTCTGTACTGACTTGGGGATCTAACAAAGGTTCTCTTCAATCTCACACCCCCAGTCTAATGGCGAAGCCGAGAACGCAAACAAGAAGATCCTGGACGGGCTGAAGAAGCGCCTGGATAACACACGAAAATGCCTGTGGGTAGAGGAATTGCCGAGCATCCTCTGGGCCTACCCAACCACAAAGAGGATCCAAACAGGCGAATCCCCATTCAACCTAACTTTTGGGACCGAAGCAGTCATTCCATTGGAGGTCAGCCTCCCACCTCCCCGCATCATAAGTTCTAATGAAGGTTCCAACTCCTCTGGCCTAAGAGCCAACCTTGATCTTCTTGAAGAGGTCCGCGAGAAGTCGACCATCAGAAGAAACATCTACCAACAGAGAGTTAGACAGTTCTACAATCAGAAAGTACAACCGACCAACATCAAAGAGGGATATCTTGTGCTCTGAAGGCTTGCCTTTTCCAAACCCTTCAAAAAGGGAAAAGTCGTTCCAAACTGGGAAGGCCCTTATAAGGTCTCCAAAGTGGTCCGTCCGGGGACTTACCGCCTTGAAGACCTGGAGGGTAGGGCGATTAAGAGAACTTGGAATGTGGAGCACCTGGTTAAATTCTATGAAAGCCCTCAAAACGAACCAGACTCGTCACAAGGCAAATGTAATAAGCACCAGCTTTCTGTGGCCATCAAATAAAATCAATTTCATTTTTGCCAATCAATTGCCTACTCCTCGTCACTACTAAATCTAAACCTCGGAAAGAGTGCCTCGAAAGAGCACCTCGACTCTGAATCTTACGCAATTCTCACTGCTAAATCTAAACCAAGGAAAGAGCACCTCGAAAGAGCACCTCGACTCTGAGTCTCATGCAGTTCTCACTGATATATCTAAACCTTGTAAAGGGTGCTTCAAAAGAGCACCTCGACTCTGAGTCTTACACAGTTCTCACTGCTAAGTCTAAACCTCAGAAAGAGTGCCTCGAAAGAGCACCTCGACTCTGAGTCTCGTGCAGTTCACACTGCTAACTCTAAACCTTGGAAATAGTATCTCGAAAGAGCATCTCGACCCTAAGTCTCGTGCATTTCTCACTTGCCAAGTCTAAACATTGGAAAGAGTGTCTCGAAAAAGCACCTCGACTCTGAGTCTTACGCAGTTCATACTGCTAAGTCTAAACCCCAAAAAAAGGTGTCTCAAAAAAGCACATCGAATCTGAGTCTCGTGCAGTTCTCACTGTTAAATCCAATCCTCGGAAAGAGTACCTCGAAAGAGCACCTCGACTCTGAGTCTTATACAGTTCTCACTGCTAAGTCTAAACCCCAGAAAGAGTGTCTCGAAAGAGCACCTCAACTCTGAGTCTCGTGCAGTTCTCACTGCTAAATCTAAACCTCGGAAAGGGTGCCTCGAAAGAGTACCTCAACTCTGAGTCTTACATAGTCCTTACTGCCAAGTCTAAACCTCACTCGAAATAGCACCTCGACTCTGAGTCTTACGCAGTACTCACTGCTAAGTCTAAACCTCAAAAAGAGTGCCTCGAAAGAGTTGACTCTGAGTCTCGTGCAGTCCCTAATGCTAAGCCTAAGCCACTGAAGGAACACATTGGTTCCAAGTACTAAGGTGTTCTTCCTCTACTACATCCAGAATGCGAGAATCGCCCTGAGCTCGAACTCAAAGCGGATCTTTCCACTGCCAATAACTCAACATCTCAAATCTCCACAAAAACAGGTCATTGTGCAGGGAAAAGAGTCACTTTATTGATCGATTGATGATTACAAAGGCGGTGACCAGTCCGCAAAAGGCATACAAAATACTGAAAGCTAAACCTACATCAACACACAATTCGCTTCGTATCACGGAACACTAGCTACTCCCCATGCCTTGAACAAAAGAAGCAGGTGGGGGTGCCACTACAATCATCTCAGGATTCCATTACAAGAGAGGCACTCATGAAAAGGCACCATGTCCCTCTCAGATCGTCCGTCTCCCTCGCCACCACATCTCGGTAATGCCCTCTTCCGCAGAATAGGCATCATACCGAAGGAAAGCGATGATGGTGAAGGCCCCTGGAATTGCCCTCTGAGATAGGTAACTCCACATCAACCCGAATCTCCGTGCCTCCAGCCGACCCAACTAAAAAAATCTCAAGAGAGGAACGAGGAGTCCTCTGATATTGGTAACTCCACATCACCTTTCCTCAGTCGCAGGTCGGAAAGGTCAGATCATGTAAACTGAGTCATGGGTGACAATCTCCTACCCAGATCTCCTCCAGGAGCTTGGCCAAGCGAACTACAGATCTTGAAATCTGAGTCAGTTAAGTCAGAAGAAGTATCCCATATTCCAATCTCAGTCAGGTCAAGTTCCTGAGGGTCGAAACCGACCTCCCAAGTTCTCATTAAGGAAACCATCACTTTGCGGAAGTAAGTCGTGTTGAAGCCAAAGGATTTTATAGACAACTAAACCAACCACCATATTTATTGAACGGTCAACGCTTCAACTTCCAAGGTATACAGTAATCTCGATCGTTGCGAAAAGTAATGACCAAAATGAACACGTAGCAGTTATCTGAGTGTGTACCAAGGTAGGGCAACAAACATTAAGTCTCAGCTACCTAACTCCAGCCCAGCAACACTCGAAAACTAAACAAAAAAAAGGAGAGTAGAGACGAATTTTATTCATTAAAAGAAATATTACAAGGGCGATAGCCAATCCACATAAATGGTTGGGGTACAAGCAGCTCATCACCGAAGCTTTGGCGTCGGCTCTTTCTCGTTAAGAGGGGTAGACATCTTCTTATAAGCCACGGCATCCAGTTTAGCCCTCCGCTGCAAGTCCTTTTCAACTGCCTCGAAGGCCAAGCCCTCAAGCGAGAGGTGCAGGTACCGGATCTTCATATGCATGAGGGCCTTGTCGTACCCTGCATCCTGTGCATCGAGCACCTGTAGCACCATTTTCTCTAGCTCCTGCTTATCCTTAGCTGCATGCCAAGCTACCTCGTTCAGCATCCCCAGCAATCTCTTCTCCTTGGCCTGCCACACCAGTCGCTCCTCGGCCCATCTCTCCTTCTCGACCAACAACTCATGCCGACCATTTCTCTCCTCCTTCAATGCCTTCTCGGCATCTTTGACATCCCGCCAAAGCTCCTGATTCCGACTCACCAAATTCCTGCCACTCTCCTCGAACGCCAGAGCCCGTGCAAGCATCACATCCATCTTTCACTTAAGCTCGGCCCTAGTTACGGTGGCCTACAAAAAGGAAGGCTATAAGAAATGTTAAAACTGAGGGAGAATACCGACTTCAAGTGAGAGACCCTTACCAGGACTGAAGCCTGAGCCCAACGGGAGTAGACATCGCCTTGGACCTCCCTCTTCAGGGACACTAATTCTCAGGGGATAGCAAGTTTTCAACCAGCTGAACCGTGTTCACACGGTCCGTCGCCAGATCTGCCTCTGTTATAGTATAGGGAGGGATCCACACCTTCACCGGCGACGGCACCTTCGGTGCCGTCCAAGGAACCCCCTCCACAAGGGCCGGCAAACCCATGACAATGATGGGAAGGTTGGCATCTGTGTTTTTCTTCACCCCCGGAAGCGCAGCAGAAGAAGGAAAAGAGGGGCGCTTTGGAGTCCCCCCTGAATTTTCTTCCATACGGGGTCCTCAGATCCCCTAGTCTCCTCGTTCTTCTCCCTGGCCTTTCCTTTGGCCGGCTTCCTTCCCGTGCCCGTCTCGACCTTAGCCTCGGCCCCAGCTTTGGCTCGAGCCTTAGCCTTAGCCTGAGCCTTGGCCTCGTCCGCCTTCTGTGCTGCCATATGAGCCAAACGTCTTTCCATCAGAGTCATTTCGAAAACCATAATCAAAGGAAGAAGGAAGACAACAAAGGAGCAAGGTGAAGAAAGAACCGACGAAATAGTGCAATACATAGGTATGAAAAGGACATCGAATACTGTGCACACATGAGACAAGCATGGAACACATGGATCCTTTGACCCCTGGCTTCCTCTCCAGTGTGACTCTTTGGATTCCAAGGGTGCCTCACTCCTACAGGTTCGGTCGAAGTGGTCGATTTTCCCCCAAACGATCATCAGGAAACCTTTTCGGAATCCACAGCAAAATTAAGACTCGTCAATACCAAAATGAGGTTATCATTTCATCTAAGATGTTCAGTTACAAAGGGAGGTAGCCAGTCCGCACTCGACACAATACAGCAAGAACACAAAAACAAACAATGAGGGGATCCTCCCTTAGGAAACACAGAAACAGATCGCGTGTCCGGTCACAACTCTGGAGGAGGTTCGGCTAGGGAAATAGGAGGACACCCTCGCGAGGCACTAACCTCCAAGTCAGAAGGAATCGAACGAGGAGTCGCTAGGGAGGTGACAAATACCAGATCATACTCGACCAAGGTCGAGGTCAAGGTACTTCTGCCTGATACGCTTGACAGCTTTTCTGAAGCCACGCTCCTCTCCATCAACGATCTCATCCGCAGCTCCCACTAACTCTGACCGCATCTGGGCCAATTGGCGCTCTAACGCATCCTTTTTGCCTGACAATGCCCTATAAGCAGACTGCTCCTCATCCGAGTCATCTTCAAACCTCTTCTCCAACTCCTTCAACCTATCCTCCAAAGCCTCAGGACGCTTGCGCTCCGCCTTGCAGCTCTTCCTGTGCTGCTTTGCTTTCCGAACCGCCAAGATGAGCGAATGCTCATATCGACTCTGCATCTCTGCAATATAAAGAGCAGCCTGCAGGGAAAACTCGGAATGTCCTTGAGGAACAAATACTTCTGCAAGGCAAAGCGCAAGAACACTCACCTATACAACCCCTTGAGAAAATCGAAGGAAACACAAAGTGGTAGTCCCTTGGGCGAGGACCTCCTGATCTCCATGATGAGAAAGACTCTCCACTACTTCCTGAGCCGTCTCTGGCTCCAAGACAAAGTTTGACTCCCTCGTGGGCGGACCTTGTGCAGAATGCCCCACGGTTTCGTGGGCGACCCTCAATGAACTATCAGACGATCTCCCCCGTAGAGTCCCATCCACGTCACGGGCCTCCGGATCCTTAGGCTTCTTCGGAATGTACTCCCGAGCGGGAACTTCGGCCTTTCACTTCCCCTTACGGTCAGCCTTCGGAACCTCCCGAGGCTCTGAAGACAAGGCAACCGTCACACCAAGATCTACGTAGGGAAGCAAATATCAGGTTAAGAAAAGTACCAATACTTTAAGTCAGAGATGAGAAAGCTTACTCGAGCCAACGGAGCTTAAACCGATATCGACCAACCTCCCTTCCGTTACTTGCTACCGGTCAACACTAACACCCTCCGTGAAGAGTTTTTGAAACTCGGCACTCTCTGCCAGACTAAGATCTTGGAGCGACGAAGGATCCATCTTCGGCGGACCCTCGTACAACCACTGGGTGGGGATATCCCAGGGCTCACCACTCCAGATGACAAGGTATCTTCTCTTTCAGCCCTTGATAGAGTCGAGATGACCATGCACCATTTTATACCCCCGACATGGCGAGACATACCACCGATAGGGGTGACCCAGCAGTGCTCTGAAGCCCAAGCATATCTAGAAATATGTAAGGCAGAGAGGGATCCCCCTATCATGACAGATCATAATAAAAAACATCAACTCTTTTCATGAACTCGGTGCATACTGCATCGAGCTCAGGCCCGCAAAAATTCAACACCTCCTTTATAAAGGGATGGAGAGGGAGACGCAAACCGGAATGGAACATGTCGACGTTCATGATGCACAACGGCCCCGGACGATTGGCGTTCTTTGCGAGGTAGAAGCTCAAGAGCATCAACTCGAATCGGAGGTGTAATGCCCCGAATTCTTAACATAGGAACTCGTGACACACTCCAGGATCTTTCTTCAAATGAGTCACAACACAACAAAATTAAATTCACAGGAAATTAAAACTTTTATTACATCAAATTGTTATTACAATGTCCAATGATTATAACATTTACAATTAATTGTTACAACGAGAATGTACAATAGAATTTGGATAGTAACTTTCACTTGTATGCTTTCTCCTGCTACAGTTTTCCTGTGCTCCCAACTAGGCAGTCCTGCACTGATAACTGTGGGCACGTTAGTTGATTACAACTGACGAAATGCTATACCCGGCTATCCTCTCTACGCCATATAATAACGGTTCCAACCTCAACAAACACAACTATTTGATGCAAAGAAAAAGGTGATGTCAAACAAGTGTCGGTTTATGCCATGGCCTAATCTAATGCACACACTATGTACACATACACCTAAAGCTAATGCATGCTTGGTTGAAAAATATCCATCCCATACTACACACCCGCCAACCGAACGATGTTCTTCAATTTAATGGGGCTCGATCGCCCGCTATGCATCCTAACCTTGTGCCCTCTCCTGTTTCTACTTCCAGTGATGGTGAGGCAGCAGGCCCCTGTTGTGACTCCAGTCACTACTGTTAATAGTGGTGTCCAGATCTCTTAGTTTTATCCACTATATCCGGGATCTCAATCGAGGCTTTCGCCTTCATGACTGTACTCAATGGTATGTTGTTGTATCTACGTCTCCCCGGACCTCACCAAAAGTCGATATATGGGCACAAGGGCTCCATTATCAAGTGATTAGAGCAACTCCCGAAAGAGTCTAGCTCTCCGGGACATCGTCCAATCCGTCTATCCACATTGAGCGGCAAAGGCCCTGACGGATCTAGGGTTTCCCCAACTCCGCTACACTCGTCCTTACACTAGAATAGAACTTGTAGTCGAGATGACGTCAACACTCCAAACCTCCTCAAAGGTTGTTACGGATCATAAAGGTATTTCTGCCGAGACAGCGGAGCCCCCAACAGAGTTTCACCGCTCCCAGGGCAGCTCGGGGTCCCTGTCCGCATTAAACAAACCTAGGATTCGGTTGGGGGCGATGATGCCATGCATCCCCTTGACAGGCGAACACCCTCGCCAGTGTATGCCCTTACATTCAAACAACACTCGATCTAGTCCTACCAAAGTACCAAGGCTACCCCACTCTAAGATTAAAGGTTAAGGTTGAATTCAAGATTTATTTTATCGACCAACTACTCGAACCATCTAGCCAACTCTAATTCTTTTAGTTAGGCGATCTATCTACCATTTCCAAATCCCTAACTCGATAATCAACTTGCTTGTCATGATCAACTAGTTCAAATCCATTAGTAGACTCTCCCTAGTTAGTCACCTTTATCAAAATAGATCTCAACCCATTTCACACTAGAACTCAACTAGCCCTCTAGTCCGGCCCAAGAGTTGACCCGTCTCGGCCCACACTTGGCACAAACCCCCGGCAAATTGTCCTCATCGATTGTCGCAACCACATCGATGCTTGGAGTTTGATTGCAACCTCGGCCCGACCAACAAATAGCTTTCTGCTAAACTTAACACTCCACGGTCCTTGACAGGTGGTAGCTCCAAACAAAACCTAAGGAATCCATCCATGTACGGCAAGTACGTCAGTGCAGGAGTCATCTCCTCCAACGCGTTCGATGTACATTCTACCCGTCTAGATTTGTCAACAAGACTAAATCTTAGGGTCTCAACTTAACCATGTATCCCAACAAGGCACACTGCATTAGGAGTAAGTCCTAACCCACGAATACCCAAAAAGGGGTTCTAAGAGTACTAAAAACAACAATTTAAGTTTCCAAACAGTAAGCACACACTTAGCGTTCATGCCAAAACGGAGTTATTTCCGGTCCCGTTCCCTTGAGGAACCGCGTTCGGTCGCTCTCCATGCTTCTACTCAAGGTAGACAGCAAGTAAAAGCACACAATGGGCATGAATCTCATCCCAAAGTGGTCTACAATAATACCCCAACGTCCAATACAATTTTCACTTCAAACATTAAAAACCGTTGTCTAATTTGGGGTCTACAAGCAACTACGTGCTACTCTTAGCAAGAAACTTTAGATCACTTAAGTCCTAACTCATATTCACACTTATAACATGATTCTTGACCTCAAAGAGCAACTCTAAGCTAGTAAAGTACAAGTTCAAACTCATCTTCACGAACATGGTGCAAACCAGTGAGCTCTATGTTTCACTGTGTTTCTGTCGGTACTTGCAAAAATTATATAAAATCGAATACTTGTCCAAATCAGGATTTATTGGTCATTCCAGAAATGTCTATGTGTCTACTAAAAGTTCCTAGTTATAAGGCTCTTCAGATAAGGTCGTTTAGACACTCTTACGGGTCCATCTTTAACAAGTATACAGACTTCCAGAACAACAGATCAGATCAACACAGTCATGGGATAAAATCTTTTTAAAATATCATATGGTGTCAGATCATCATGAAATTTTAGAATCTAGTTCCTGACACATGATGTTACAACACTCTCAAAAATCAGGTGATTCCACTGAGTAGATTTCAAATTATGTCCCTTTGAATATCATCCAAAAATAGGGCAGTAATATCAGCAGTTCTGTTTGCTAAAATATCTAGTTCAGTTTGCATGATTTTATTGATATAGCTACAGTCGTCCAATTCTCAAGAAATTTGAAACATAGGTCTTAGATACATCCAACAGTGACATACTAAAATTTTAGATCGATCTCATAAGCATGCAGTGAGATACAAGTCATTTTTTTTCGCAATAGTAACAATAAAACTGCTTCTTTCTATTCTGACCAGTATGCAAGTTCGTAATTTATTTTAATAGCAGAAAAAATCACAAAAACCTAGAAAAATTACTGAAGGTGTAAGACACCTATATGATCATCCTCTAAATTTTTCATATCAAAATACAAAGTAGTGTTCATGCAATGAGATACGGACTGACAATAAAAATTCAGTCTTTTAACTGAATTTTCTTGTTTGGATTACTTAACACAAAATGAGCTATTCAAGTTCATTCTTAGGGCATGCATGTCATTTTCTCAGTCATCCCAAACATCATTCAACATTCAAAACAAACAAGAGCTTAGAATAGCCCACCCTTTTTTGTTTGTAGTTTGATCTCCTTCTAGCTCCTTGCTTGTTGGTTCTCCTTCTTGACTCCTCTAGAGCTCCTTGCATCTCCTTCTTGCTTTGGCCTCCTCTTTTCTTCTCCTTGGTTCATCTCCTTCCAAATCAGTTGCAAGACACTCTTTCTCTCTTTCTTTTTCTCTTTCTCTTTAGTGTAGAGGTTGTAGAAGATGAGGAATGAGAAGGAGTGGGAGGGGTTTTAAAAAAACACAAGAGAGCAAGGGGGGAGGGTTTGGCCGGATTCTAAGGGTATGGGGAAGAGGAGAAACATCTCATCATGCAAATGGATGGGGAGATGAGGGAGGTGGAGTGTGTGAGAGGAGAAAGACTCATCATGAGTCAAAATGTGTTCAAACAAAAACCCTAACCCTAACTTGTTTTCCCCCTTCTTTCCCTCCAACACTTGGCCGGCCATTTAGGGCTTCTCCTTCTTTTCTTTTCTTTTTTATTTTGTTTGTCACATTGGGCCTCTCAAGCCCAAACTCAAAAGAAAACAATTCCTTTAATCAAAAGAAAAAAAAACCTCTATAACTAGCAGAATCTAGTTTGTTTATAAAACGTCTTTATCAAAAATTAGGGTCGTTACATCACTCCCTCCTTAGAATAGTTCTATCCTCAGAACTACACTTAGTGGGAGAAAACATAAATAAAAAAGAAAGAAAATTTCCACATAAATAACTCCGGGTAGGTCTCCTGCATTCGGCTCTCTAGCTCCCAAGTAGCTTCTTCGACGAATTGATTCCTCCAGAGAACCTTTACTATCGGAATGATCTTGTTTCTCAGCACCTTCTCTTGACGATCTATTATTTGCACAGGTCATTCCTTGTAGAAAAGGTCCACTTGCAGGTCTTCTGGAATTTCGGGTAGATGATGACTCGGGTCTAGCACGTACTTCCTCAGCATGGAGACGTGGAAAACATTATGAACATGGGCTAACTCAGGGGGTAGTTCAAATCTGTATGCGGTTTTCCCAATCCTTTTCAAGATTTTGTAGGGTCCAATGTACTTTGGGGCTAGCTTGCCACCCCTTCCAAATCTAACTACGCCTTTAGTCGGCGAGACCTTCAAGAATACGGAATCTCGTTCCTTAAATTCTAGCTCTCTACGGCGGGTGTCGGCATAGCTCTTCTGCCTACTCTGCGCGATCTGTAGCCTCTTTCTTATCAATTCAACCTTCTCCGAAGTCTGTTGTACAATTTCTGATCCGAACATCTGCCTCTCGCCCACTTCCTACCTGCATACGGGTGTCTTGCACTTCCTCCCGTACAAAGCTTCGAATGGAGCAATCCCGATACTAGCCTAGTAGCTATTGTTGTAAGCAAATTCAACCTGCGGTAGGTACTTCTCTCAGCTCCCTCCGAAGTCCAAGATGCATACTTGAAGCATATCCTCCAAAGTTCTGTTCTCCCTTTCTGTTTGTCCATCGGTCTGTGGGTGAAAAGCAGTACTGAAATCTGTCCTTATTCCCAATGCTGTCTGTAGACTCTTCCAAAATCGTGAGGTAAACCTCGCTTCTCTGTCGGAAACTATAGATACTGGTACACCGTGTAGTTTCACGATCTCCTGAATGTAGACTTCTGCCAACTTCTCCAAAGACCGGGTGGTCCTCCCTGTATAAAATGTGCTGATTTCGTTAACCGGTCCACGTCCACCCAAATGGAATCATTTCCTCAGGGACTCCTTGGTAATCCTGTAACAAAATTCATGCTGATGTCCTCCCACTTCCACATTGGAACGGGCAAGGGCTGTAGTAACCCTCCGGGCTTCTGATTTTCTGCCTTTACCCACTGACAAGTGAGACATCCGGCTACAAACTCGACTATATCTTGCTTCATTCCAGCCCACCAATAGAACGGCTTCACGTCTCGATACATCTTCGTGCTCCCTAGATGAACTGCCAGTAAGGTGGTGTGTGCTTCCTTCATGATCTCCTCCCTAAGATTCTCTGCCTTTGGCACACACAACCGATCTCCAAACCAAAGCACTCCTTCTTTAACATTGAATTCGGGAAGTTTCCCTTCGTTCACTTACTCCTTGAGTGTCTGTGTCTCCACATCGCCATCTTGACTCCTCTTCACTCGGTCCTTCAGACTTGGTTGGAGTTCTAATCGAGCTAACATAGCACTCAACTCTTGAGAAAATATTTCGATACCAGCTCTCCTTATTTCTTCTTCTAACTCCTTCCTCATAGCAGTTAGCATGGAAATGCTCCTCTTCCTCTTGAGTGCATCTGCCACAATGTTGGCCTTCCCTGGATGGTACAAAATCTCCGGTCTGATATCTTCCAACACTTCTAATCATCGCCTCTACCTCAAATTTAAGTTCTTCTGCTGATAGATATATTTTAAGCTCTTGTGGTCTGTGTACATCTCCACCTTTTCTCCATTGATATAATGTCTCCATATTTTCAAGACAAAGATGATAGCAGCTAGCTCTAAGTCGTGAGTTTGATAGTTCTTCTCATGTGGTCGGAGCTGCCTTGATCCATAGGCAATGACCTTCCCTTCTTGCATCAGAACGCATCCAAAACCCAAGTGAGATGCATCGCTGTAGATCGCATACCCTTTATCTGGTTGAGGTAAGACCAAAACCGATGTTGATATAGTCGGTTCTTCAGCTCTTGGAAACTGGCTTCACACTTATCGGTCCATTCAAACTTCTTGTCCTTCCTGGTCAAAGCTGTTAGGGGTACCGCAATCTTGGCATAATCTTGAATGAACTTCCTGTAGTACCCGGTCAATCCTAAAAAGCTCCTAACTTCCTTCACTGTCCTTGGCTGAGGCCATTCCTTCACTGCCTCTATCTTTTGTGGATCGGTGGTCACTCCCTCCTTAGAAAGGACATGGTCGAGGAAAGCTAGTTTCGACTTCCAGAATTCGCACTTGGAAAGTTTCGCGTACAAATTTTGCTCTTGAAGCTTGCTCAGAACTGCAGACAAATGCTCGGCATGATCCTCCTCGATTTTTTAGTACACCAAAATGTCGTCTATGAAGACCACCACAGATGAGTTGATGAATGGACGTAGGACTCGATTCATCAAATCCATGAAGACGGCTGGAGCATTGGTCACTCCAGATGGCATCACCAAAAACTCATAGTGCCCATGCCGTGTCCTAAAAGCTGTCTTCGGTATGTCTTCCTCCTTGACATGGACCTAATGGTAACCCGATCATAGATCAATCTTTAAGAACAATGCGGCTCTTTGTAGCTGATCGAACAAGTCGTCGATCCTGGAAATTGGATATTTATTTTGGACTGTGACTTTGTTCAATTTCCGATAGTCAATACACATTCTTGATGACCTGTCCTTCTTCTTGACCAGTAGTACCGGCGCTCCCCAAGGAGAGGTACTAGGCCTGATGAGTCCCTTCTGTAGAAACTCCTCTATTTGCTTCTTGACTTCATTCTGTTCCACCGGTGCCATACGATACGGCGTCTTCAATATGGGTGCGCTGTCTGGATGGGTCACGATACTGAACTCCATATCCCTTGGTGGGGGTAACCCTGGTAACTCCTCCAAAAATACGAGTGAAAAGTCTCGTACAATGGGTATCCTCTTGACTTCCTTTGGCACTTTACTCCTGGCTGTAGCCGCCAGAATACTTTCGTTTCTCTTCTTCCCTTGAAACACAGTCTCCGGTTTCTCGGGTGTAGCTATGGTCATCATATTCTTCTTACAGTCAATGTGAACCTTGTGCTTGGACATCCTGTTGAATTCTCACCTCGACATTGAGGTCATCCCCGTTGGCTCCTCTGCTTTCTTCCTCGACTCTTGCATCGTGGGCTCTTCTTTATCGACGCCCGGCTGCATGCTTGCCTCCTTGACATCAGGTGGCAGATTTGCCTCCTCGACATCCAGTTGAATCATAAAAGTTAGTAAAAGAATAATCGCAGTGGGTTAGGTCAGACACAGGAAGAAAATTCGTAATCAAAAGTTGCAAAAGTACAACAATATGATTTACTACCATCCCACTATCAAAACTAACCCCGACTCTGGCTGGGGCATCCAAGTCTAATTTCCTATTGTGTTAGGCTACAATTTGAAGTAAGCTCTGATATCATTTCTGTAGCGCCCCGAATTTCTAACATAGGAACTCGTGACATACTCAAGGATCTTCCTTCAAAAGATTCACAACACAACAAAATTCACTGGAAATTAAAACTTTTATTACATCAAATTTTTATTACAAAGTCCAACGATTACAACATTTACAATTAATTGTTACAACAAGAATATACAATAGAATTTGGATAGTAACTTTCACTTGGATGCTTTCCCCTGCTAGAACTTTTCCGTGCTCCCAACTCAGCAGTCCTGCACTGATAACTGTGAGCACATCAGTTGCTTACAACAGACGAAATGCTATACTCGGCTATCCTCTTTACGTCATAGTATAACGGTTCCAACCTCAACAAACACAACTATTTGATGCAAAGAAAAAGGTGATGTCAAACAAGTGTCGGTGTATGCCATGGCCTAATCTAATGCACACACTATGCACACATGCTCCTAAAGCTAATGCATGCTTGGTTGAAAAATATGCATCCCATACTACACACCCCCCAACCAAACGACGTTCTTCAATTTAATGGGGCTCGATCACCTCTATGCATCCTAACCATGTGCTCTCTCCTGTTTCTAATTCCAGTGATGGTGAGGCTGCAGGCCCCTGTTGTGACTCTAGTCGCTGCTATCAATAGTGGTGTCCAGATCTCTTAGTTTTATCCACTATACCCGGGATCTCAGATGCGGCTTTCGCCTTCACGACTGTACTCAATGGCATGTTTTTGTATCTACGTCTCCCCAGACCTCACCAAAAGCCGATATATGGGCACAAGGGCTCCATTACCGAGTGATTAGAGCAACTCCCGATAGAGTCTAGCGCTCAGGGGCATCATCTAATCCGTCTGCCACATTGATCGACAACGGCCCTGACGGATCTAGGATTTCCCTAACTCCGCTACACTCATCCTTACACTGGAATAGAACTTGCAGTCGAGACGACATCAACACTCCAAACCTCCTCAAAGGTTGTTATGGATCATAAAGGCATTTCTGCCAAGACAGCGGAGCCCCCAACAGAGTTTCACCGCTCCTAGCGCAGCTCGGGGTCCCTGTCCGCATTAAACGAACATAGGATTCGGTCGGGGGTGATGACGCCATGCATCCCCTTAACAGGCGAACACCCTTGCTAGTGTCTGCCCTTACATTCAAACAAGACTCGATCTAGTCCTACCAAAGTATCAAGGCTACCCCACTCTAAGATTAAAGGTTAAGGTTGAATTCAAGATTTGTTTTATCGACCACCTACTCGAACCATCTAGCCAACTCTAATTCTTTTAGTTAGGCCATCTATCTACCATTTCCAAATCCCTAACTCAATAATCAACTTGCTTGCCATGATCAACTAGTTCAATTCCATTAGTAGACTCTCCCTAGTTAGTCACCTTTATCAAAATAGATCTCAACCCATTTCACAATAGGACTCAACTAGCCCTCTAGTCCGGCCCAAGAGTTGACCCGCCTCGGCCCACACTTGGCACGAACCCCCGGCGAATTGTCCTCATCGATTGCCGCAACCACATCAACGCTTGGAGTTTGATTGCAACCTCGGCCCGACCAACAAATAGCTTCCTGCTAAACTTAACGCTCCACGGTCCATGAAAGGTGGTAGATCCAAACACAACCCATAGAATCCTTCCATGTACGGCAAGCACGTCGGTGCACGAGTCATCTCCTCCAACGCGTTCGATGTACACTCTACCCATCTAGATTTGTCAATAAGACTAGATCTTAGGGTCTCAACTTAACCAGTGTATCCCAACAAGATACACTACACTAGGAGTAAAGTCCTAACCCACGAATACCCAAAAAGGGGTTCTAAGAGTCCTAAAAAAAAACAATTTAAGTTTCCAAACAGCAAGCACACACTTGGCGTTCATGCCAAAACGGAGTTATTCCCGGTCCCGGTCCCTTGAGGAATCGCGATCAGTCGCTCCCCATGTTTCCACTCACGGTAGAAAGCAAGTACAATCACATAATGGGCATGAATCTCATCCCAAAGCGGTCTACAATAATACCCCAACGTCCAATATGATTTTAACTTCAAATATTGAACACCATTGTCTAATATTGGGGTCTACAAACAACTATGGGCTACTCTTAGCAAGAAACTTTAGATCACTTAAGTCTTAACTCATATTCACACTTATAACATGATTCTTGACCTCAAACAGCAACTCTAAGCTAGTAAAGTACAAGTTCAGACTCATCTTCACGAACATGGTGCAAACCAGTGAGCTCTATGTTTCACTGTGTTTTTGTCGTCACTTGTAAAAATCATATAAAATCGAATACTTGTCCAAATCAGAATTTATTGGTCATTCCAGAAAGATCAATGTGCCTACTAAAAGTTCCTAGTTATAAGGCTCTCAGATAAGGTCGTTTAGACACTCTTACGGGTCCATCTTTAACAAGTATACAGACTTCCAGAACAACAGATCAGTTCAATACAGTCATGGAATAAAATCTGTTTAAAATATCATATGGTGTCGATCATCATGAAATTTTATAATCTAGTTCCTGATACATGATGTTACAACACTCTCAAAAATCAGGTGATTCAACCAAGTAAATTTCCAATTATGTCCCTTTGAATATCATCTAAAAACAGGACAGTAACAACAGCAGTTCTGTTTGCTAAAATATCTAGTTCAGTTTTTATGATTTTATTGACATAGCTACAGTCGTCCAATTCTCATGAAATTTGAAACATAGGTCTTATATAAATACAACAATGACATACTAAAATTTTAGATCAATCGCATAAGCATACAATGAGATACAAATCTTTTTTTCCACAACAGTAACAATAAAATTGTTTCTTTCTATTCTGACCAGCTTGCAAGTTCATAATTTATTTTAATAGCAAGAAAAATCAAAAAAACCTAGAAAAATTACTGAAGGTGTATGACAACTATATGATCATCCTCTAAAAATTTCAGATCAAAATACCAAGTAGTGTTCATGCAATGAACTACGGACTGACAAAAAAAATTTAGTCTTTTAACAGGATTTTCTGGTTTGGATTACTTAACACAAAACGAGCTATTCAAGTTCATTCTTAGGGCATGCATGTCATTTTTTCAGTCATCGCAAACATCATTCAACATTCAAAACAAACAAGAGATTAGAATCACTCACCATTTTTTCTTGTAGTTTGATCTCCTTCTAGCTCCTTGCTTGTTGGTCCTCCTTCTTGACTCCTCTAGAGCTACTTGCTTCTCCTTCTTGCTTTGGCCTCCTCTTTTCTTCTCCTTGGTTCATCTCCTTCCAAATCAGTAGCAAAACACTCTTTCTCTCTTTCTTTTTCTCTTTCTCTTTAGTGTAGAGGTAGTAAAAGATGAGGAATGAGAAGAAGGAGTAGGAGGGGTTTTAAAAAAACACAAGAGAGCAAAGGGGAGGGTTTGGCCGGATTCTAAAGGTATGGAGAAGAGGAGAAACATCTCATCATGCAAAGGGATTAGGAGATGAGGGAGGTGGCGTGTGTGAGAGGAGAAAGACTCATCATGAGTCAAAATGTGTTCCAACAAAAACCATAACCCTAACTTGTTTTCCCCCCTTCTTTTCCTCCAACACTTGGCCGGCCATTTAGGGCTTCTCCTTCTTCTTTTTTTGTTTTTTTGTTTTGTTTGTCACATTGGGCTTCTCAAGCCCAAACTCAAAACTCATATATGCATACATATGTGCTCATATGCATATTTGGAGGTTGTTAGTAGAAAATAATTCCTTTAATCAAAAAAAATATAACTCTATAACTAGTAGAATATAGTTTGTTTATAAAACGTATTTATCAAAAATCAGGGTCATTACAGGGGGGAATACGATAAGTCGCCCGAAACGACTCCAGTTCACTCCCCATCAATGCACTCCTCGCCTCATCTACGTCCACCGTCAACCTGTTGGATGGAGGCAAAACACCAAAGCCAGGCTCATCCTTCAGGTCTTCAGGGTACGTTCGGATGAACTTCGCCCGCACAAGCACCCCTTGAGTTTCCCTTACTGGACCAACTCCGGTGTCACCGGATCTGGCCTCATCTTTGGCCCGGCCGTGGCCCCATCCTTCGGAATCGGAGATCCCAATAATGTCCACCACTGGTTTGGGCATGTCCGTGCGTGTCAAACCCGAATTCTCAGAATCACTCCCCCCGAAATGAGTCAGCCCGACGAACAGGTGGCCGACCCATTCCGCGAAGAACCTACATCTGACCCACCATGATTGCCAGAAGAGGCGAGCCATCTGATGCTGTGGACGACATATCCGAAGTCTACTACTTTGAAGAGAGGAACTTCAAGAGATAAAGAAAAGGAGCCCTTCACAATGCTGAGGGGGGGATCATATTTATAAGGTGACTGGTTCTTGAACCATTGGCACGTGCCGCCTCTTTAAATTCTGTGATTGACAGCCAAATCGACTGACTGATGTCACGTGTCGTCTTCTCGAACCCCGCAAGATCTGACAGGAATAATGGCCACGTGGACAGCAGGTCCCGTTAGAAGACGTCTTGACATCCTAACTCAGATCGGTCCTCTTCCCACCATGCACAATACCCGCCAAGTTCACAGCTCGGACTCCGACCGAACACCATTTCAAGCAACGCATCCACCACGACTCAGCAAGTAAATGCCACCGTCACACCGACACTATTTCCCATGAGTTATCTACTCCTCGAGAACGAACAACGGCACATTCCCGAGAGTGGGGGACTTATGATATGGGAAAAATTGTGAGTAATCTCCACTGTTGATTCTAGCATGAATCACGAAGCAATTAACTGGGCCCAGGCCAAACAGATCCATGGGCTTTCCGCAAATCCATTCGCGTGCCCCGGTGAGTCACCTACCGTTCGCGCAGGACGCTCCATCGGTTTTGCCGTAACCACACCTCCCCTAAAAATACGGGGCTAATCAATCCCAGATACGGGATTGAAGGGATTTCTCCCCAGGCCTATAACTACAACGGCTACTGAACAGCTGCAGGTAACAACTCCTTCCCCACAGAATCCTTACCGAAAAAGAATTGTTTTCTAACTTAAGCATCGGAGGGTCTGTCGCGAGGATTACACCAGGTATTTCAGGCTTCATTTTGCAGGTTTGTAGAGCGGACATCGATCGTCCGACTCATCCAATATCTAATTAGGTCCAGAGCGAAGGATAGGATCCTCGTGGTTTCCTCAAAATTAATTTTGCAGGTTTGTGAAGCGGACATCGATCATCCAACTCATTCAATATCTAATTAGGTCCATAGCGAAGGATAGGTTCATCGCAATTTTTTCAAAATTAAGAACTCACATTATCTGTTGCTCCCACACACTAAGAAAAAGACCGCAACATTAAATAAATAAATAAAATTAAGATTTCAGCAGTATGATGCGCTTACATCATCCAAGCTAATAATTAAAAGCAAGGATGTTGTTCGGACAGTGTCACGTTGTTCAACACATGACAATAGAATGTTTATCGTGATAATTTGGCAAAATACTAAAAGAATGTTTTCAAGCAAAGAAATAATATGAAAAAAATGTCACTGGAAAGTAAGAAAAAAAATCCCTCATTATTTAACTAGAAATTCTCCACCGATAAATAATCATTATCTTCAATGTCCTAAATTTATCCAATGCATGCATAACGACCAAATTTGAATCCACATATTGCTTTGTTCATTATTTCTCTTCAAGATCTCAGATAACAAGCCACAATAAGACCTCGAACAACCATTTATACCATATACCAATATTCCATACATATTCTGTACAACCAATATTCCATACATATTCTGTACAACCTACTGGCAAGATCGACACTAACTCATTAGTTGTTGCGTGTTTTATATAAAGAAACCAACTTAATATTCTGCTTGCACTATTTTTAAAAAATAGAAAATCGAAATAGAATAATACTAGATTAACATAAAATATTAGATAGATATTGATTGTTCTATTCCAAGTTTCCCACCTCAACATTTAAGAAAGCAGTCTAATTTAAGAAAACATAATCAAGACCGCAGTCCCTGCAGAGTTTCAAACAACAAAACGTCTAATTCCGGAATTCCCCATACGATCCCATCTGTCAACAACCCAATGCACCAAACCCCACGAACAAACTATAATAACCTAAAAACCACCCCCAAAATATATTTTTTTTAAAATGTCATTACAGTCTTACACAACTAAGCCCCTACATAATACATCAAAATATACACAAACACCCCACCACCCCTAGAGCCCCTCCTTTCACTTCCTCCCTCTCTTCTTCGGCGTCGGCACCGCCCTCTCCTCCCTCATCCTCTTTGCCAGTGCTGCCACCTTCTTTGGTGGCCTCCCCACATTCTTCTTCGCCGCATTGCTACTACTCTCCTCCTTCGCCCTCTTCTTCGAATGCCCTCCTCCCTCTTTAGCACTCTCTTTACTCGATAAACCCTTCAGCGCCTCGATAAGCGTGTCGTTCGGCGAGCTCTTCTTTATCCTGTTCAGGAAGTTCGCTGCACCCTTCTTCTTTGCCATCGAAACTGGTGGAGACTTGGGCTCCTCCTCAACCGGGTTGGGTTTCGGGTCTTTCTTCGCCAATGTGGATCCTCCTCCACTTCGGGTCTTGTGTGTCCTCAGCCCTCTCGCCATTGCCGATCCCTGCTTCGTGCTCTTTTTATCAACAGCCTTGTCCTTTCCCTTTTCCTTCTCTTTCTCTTTCTCTTCGTCCTCATCTTCTTCTACTTCTTTCTCTTTCTTTGGTTCCACCTTCTCTTCTTTTACTTTCTCAACTTTCTCCACTTTTTTAGCGGGCTTGGAGCTAATGTTGCTCCGTTTTCGGCACACAACCAACGGAGATAACACAGTGGATTTGTCGACCTGATTAGGATCCGCCTTGGGTTGCTGAGCTGGAGGTGGTGGAATTGGAGTAGGCTCCTTTTGTGATTGTGGGGAGGTTTGGGGTGTTTTCCGCAAAATTACATAAATCTCTTTGTTAATCAGATGACGGAGATTAAGGGCTGATATGCATTCGGGCGAATTGTTAGGATAGAAGACGAGGGCGTTATTGCACAGGAGCAAAAGGTCGCGAAAGAATTCGGTGGGTCCATACCCGCTTCGCCCGACCCGGTTTCGCACCATCTCAAAGTCCACGTGTCGTCGTATCAGGTTCCGGTACCGCTCACCGTCCTACACAATTACAACAAAGCCCTTAAAAAGCTCACCAATACAAAAATCCCACATGGGACCCACAGTTATAAACCGATCAAACGAAACGATTAAAAAATAATAAACGTTTTTTGATTCCCGGAAAATTAAGTACAAATTAGCAGCAATTTCAAATATTCGGAGGGAGATTTCAATTTTTTTAGATGACACGTCAGCATGTGAAGACTTGTTGACATGGGTTTTTAAACGTAACAGACTATTTCCAAACCCGACCCGTAACTACAAAGTTTTGACAACGTGGCGATCAATCAGTGGTCCTACTCTGTATAGATAATACCACCCCAGTTATGGATATTATACACACTATATTCTCCATCCATGTTGCCTGCTATTCGGGTCGCACTGCCACAAAGAAGAGCCACAGTAAACCCAAGTCCATTAATATTTAATTTATCCATAAGAAAAGTTCCAATTTTTAATTACCAACTCTTCATCATTCAACCTCACCCGTCCGATCTGTATCCAACGACTCTGATTGACTCATTCTAAACTTTTGAAAATCCATTAATAACGAAAAACGTTTCAACTTATCGCGAGAAATTGAAATAATACCTGGTTTTCAACTCGGCGGTCCAAAAGAACCGAGACGTTCTTGTTCGACCGGATAATTTTAAGAAATGCCATCAACGGCTGAGATTCAAAGCCAACAGCCGGCTCAACGGGGGAAATTCGTCGCCGCCGACCCCCGCGCCGCCGCCGTGATAAGCTAGCGGAGCTCGTCCCATCCTCCTCTTCGCCGCCTTTCGATTCCGCGTACGACTCGCCGGACTCGTTTAACACCGGGTTAATCTCACCCGCGGGTGACCGTACCGCCGAAGCTTCCTTCGCGATCGTGTCGGAGCTTCCGTTGTACGAGGCCTCGCCGCCGCCCGCGACCGGTTCGGATCCGGATCTGGAGAGTCTGACCCATTCCGCTAATATCCGGTCAACGTCGGGTTTGACCTCTTCGTCTGGTTTGGGTTCGGTGGAGTTCGACTCGCGGTATGAATCGCCGGCGGGTTTCGGATCTGAACCCGATCCAGATCCAGATCCATCGGCCACGGCCTCCTCTTGTAAACTCCGTTCGCGCTCTTCTTCTAATTTCTTTACCTTCAACTGCAACGACCTAAAATATCAAAAATAAAAACTCAACAGAATAATAATAATAATAATAATAATAAGGAAAGAAAGTAGGATCTGAGCCGTTAGATCGTAATCCAACGGCTAAAAACCAGTTCGAAATTTTTGAATTTTTTTATTTTTTACCCGATGGTAACGTCGTGACGCTGGACTTCTCGACGGAGTTCAGCCACGCGGAGTTTTCTGAGTTCATCCAACCACGGGATCTCGACCGTCGACTGGCCGTCGATTTCATCGGGGCAGTTGAATCGGCGGTTGAGGACTTGGTAACGGAGTTTACACCTGTCGGCGGTGATGGCGTCGCCGTTAACGGAGCGGAGGCGGAGTTCGGAGGCGACGGAGTCCCAGTTGCGGACCCCGTGGCGGTTGACGGCGCACGCTAGCAGCAGCTCCTCCCACGTGCCCCAGATCTCGGCTTCGTTATCATCGTCTTTCTCCTTCACGTTCGATCTCACAACAACCATGGATTGGTATTAGTCTTCGTCTTCGTTCTTGTTTTTGAAACCCTAGGGTTATTTTTATTCTTCTATTTCATTTTTTTTCCCCCCTTCTTTTTTCTTGATATTTTGCGTTTGTGTCTCCATTTGTAGCGGCTCAATCGGATCCTTAACGGCACGCAAGTCATTTTGGCGATTGCCTAAATAGTATCGATTTGACGAAATTGCCACTGGTTATTACGAATATTGTCGTGTCTGGACCTGCGTTTTGCACGTCACATGCGCGTGAAAAAAGATACGTGCGTTTCATGTAAGGAAATTATGAGGAGTGGGGCCGGGAGATTTTGATTTAACGAAATTCAGATCGAATTTTGGCACGTACAGTCTTTATAGTTTGAGATTATACTACAACAGTTGTCTTTTGAAGTTTTGAAATTTCCACGTCAGATATGGTGGGTAGGAATTAGGATAATTAGATCTTATGCGGAGGACACACAATATTTGATTTATTCGTAAATTGACAAGAAAACAGGAGGGTACTTTGAGATGCGTGTCCGAGACGAGCTAGCAATGCTCGACAATTGCAAGCTGCACGCGACGGTGCAAATTTTCTTGTGACGTAGCAGATTGGGGATCTTTTGTGAGCAATGATGAAAAAGCAGTTACTCGATCTCAATTTTATCTGTGTCTGCTGCAACGATGTGCACAGTTGACACATGTATCTATTATTTACATAAGCGCAATTGACAAGTGATATGGTATAAATTACGTGGTCACATCTGGACCATTAGATCTCCTTAGATTCCGCTCTTCTATGATCATCAGGTCAAACAAGTCCAACAGGTTTCAACCAGGTCAAGCCCTCGGCCAAACGAGTCCGACCCGGCCCGTTAGGATCTCAGACCCGTTCACCATTGTCTATAAATACCAGATCTCCTCCTCACTTTTAAAGGTTGGTCAGAGAGGAGAATGGATCGCAAAAGCCCCTCTACTATGTTAGCAATGTTCTGCATGACGCAGAGGTCAGATATCCGAGAACGGAGAAAATCGCCTATGCACTGGTAATGGCAGTGCGGAAACTCCGACCATACTTTCAGGCCCACTCCGTTCGCATTCTCACAGATCAGCCTCTCAGGACAGTCCTTGACAAGCCCGAAAATTCCGACCCCCTCATCAAATGGTCAATCGAGCTCAGTCAGCACGACATCAGCTATCACCCTCAGACAGCAATCAAAGGCCAAGCTCTCGCAGAATTTATTACCGAATGCACCATTCTCGAGTCCCCAGAAATTCAGGAGGACGCCCCAGCCTGGGACGTCTACATCGACGGTTCGTCCTGCGAGGAAGGGAGCAGCGCGGGCATCATCCTCAGAGGCCCCGACGACTTCGTCCTCCAGTATTCTCTTATGCTTAACTTCCCAACCACAAACAACGAGACAGAATATGGGGCTCTGATCGCAGAACTTACACTAGCCTACCGGGCGGGGGCGAGGCAAATACGATTCTTCAGTGACTCCCAACTCGTGGTCAATCAGATCACCGGGGAGTACGAGGCCCGTAACCACCGAATGACCCAGCACTTGGCACGTGCGGAGCATCTCCTGCAGCTCTTTGTGCAGGTGGATGTCCAACGGATCCCAAGAGAACAAAACTGTCATGCCGACTACTTATCTAAACTCGAGTCATCTTCCCTCGGAGGATTAGACCGCACAGTCCTAGTCGAGGTCCTTAAACCGACTATCGAAGAGCCCGAAGTCTTCTGCCTCTCCAACGGTGATTCCACTGAGACATGGATGAGCCCCATACACGGATCCCTGACAACTAGCGAGCTGCCACATGACCTGGCATCGGCACGAATTTGTAACACCCTGAGATCCATACATTAGAAAACTGTGACATAAGCCAAAATCTTTTCCTTCAATTAGCCACAATACACAGAAAAACAGAAAAATTTAAAACTTTTTATTCAATACAAATGTATTACAAATCCGAATGTTATAAAACTGCAATACATTACATCGGTGTTACAATAATGTCATATAAGCCCAAGTGTTACAAACTTTCAATAAAAATTATATCAGAGTACAATGAATAATATATAACACTTGGTACTTTCACTTGGATGTCTCTCAACATAAATAAATTTACAACAGATGTTACAATTGAAATAAAGTCAACACTTTGCTTCTCTTGCCTTGAGTCCTCCTGAATCCTATACCTGTGGTTCTGTGATCCATTACCTGTAATTTTGCAATCCGGTACCTATTGAAGTGGGGGCCTCGATACATATACTGACGCTTTAAGGCTGATGACTAGCAGTGATTCTCAACTTTAAACAAACAGATTGATGAAAAGAAAAACGTGTATATATAATTGATGTGTCAGTGTATGCTATGACTTAGACTCTAATGCAAGATTAACCAATGTATTGATGCACTTATTCTAATGCAAGCAAGACTCTGGAACAGTATGCAGCCCATACTACATACGCCCCATATCAAGTCGTTTCTTCATATATATGGATTTGAACCCGCATCATAAATTCTACTCGTATACCCTTCCTGTTCCTGACAGATACAACGTGACTGGTGAGGTTGCAGATATAGTCTAGTTCCGCTACTGCGGTAGAATAGTGATGTCTATGTTTGCCACTATCTACCCGGCGAACCGGACCACACTCAAAAGCCAGCACGAACCCCAAGATACTAGACAACCTTGAGCCGTGCCCTCAACTCATCATGAGAAGGCATAAAACCTGACGGAATCGTAGGTCTATTTCCTAGAAAAACCTTTCGTTCTTATCATGGCACTTCAAGAATTAATAGTCGAGATACGGATCCCGTGCTCCCAACTAATCATGAAAAAGTACCGCCCGTATCCCTTTGACAGGGGGATACATCCCAATAATACCACCTATCGTCGGCCTATAGGAGAAGTCGGATTATAAGATATCACCTCTAACACCAACTCTCACCCTTCGGCAATTCATAGATAAAAATAGTTAAGTAACAGTTACTACCCTAATAATGTCACTAACCCTAACTAATCAAATGGGACCGTACGAGCTACAAGGTACTCTCCACATAGATTCGTACTCTCAAATTGCCATGAGACGGCACCAAAAGATTCAAACAAGCGAGCTATGCCACTGTGCTTCTAACTTATCATGAAAAAGCACCGCACGTGTCCCTCTTCAAGTGAGTGTAACAATTGTTGACACAATCTACCAAGTCTCAACCTAGACTTCACAAGATCTCCTCGGATCTACTCATCGCCTATTTATTCAAGATAATTACTCCATAAGAGCCCAATGAGATATGCATAACAAATAACTACATATGAGCTAGGTGAGCTGTGTATGAGACGGACCAATACTTATTACATGACTTATGAGCACAAGGAATACTTATTACTCATAATCTAGTGTATGATTCAAACTACTAACAATTCACGACAACTCTAGTGAACATGGATTAGAATTTCTTGTATAAGCTTACTAACAAAAACTTGATTTTTTATACACAAAAGCAACATAAAAAGCCTTATAACACCGTAGAAGCAATTAAACATGCTACTCTTATTGGAATCTAACCAAATAGGATATTTTGGAAAGGTGAGAACATATAATACAACTTTCTAATTGAACACTTTTTCAGATTTAGTAAGTAAGATGTACAAAAACTTCGAACAATCCAAACAGCGAGCTTTCAGCCAAAATGCCAGCTGCTGTAATTTTGTAAGGGTCATAACTCTTGCTCCACTTATCGGAATCTAACCAAATAGAAAATTTTGGAAAGGTGAGAGAATTTACTACAACTCTCTAGTTGATGAACTTCTCAGATTCAGTCATTAAAAGGTACAAAAACTTCGAACAATCTAAACAGCGAGCTTTCAGCCAAAAGGCTAGTTGCTATAATTTTGTAAGGGTCATAACTCTTACTCCGCTTATCAAAATCTAATCAAATAAGAAATTTTGGAAATGTGAAAGACTCTACTACAACTCTCTAGTTGATGAACTTGTCAGATTCAGTCACTAAAGGGTACCAAAACTTCGAACAATCTAAACAGCGAGCTTTCAGCCAAAAGGCCAGCTGCTGTAATTTTGTATGGGTCATAACTCTTCCTCCGCTTATCAGAATATAACCAAATAGGACATTTTGGAAAGGTGATAAACACTACTACAACACTCTAGTTGATGAATGTAACACCCCGCAAAATTGGAAATGACAATTTTGCCCTTGTATGTTACGCATGTGTATTTTGTAACGTGTTTTCATTACGTATTGTGATTTCTAACTATTTATGCATTTCCCATATTGATTTTACCCTATTTTGAGTCAAAAAAAATATAATATTTCAATCTTTGTATTCTACATGCTTTTACGTGTTCTCGATACACGTATCAACAACGTATTTTTTCATCGCTACGTGTGATATTTTTATGAGTATTGATTATTTATTTTTTGTGTTCGAACTCGTTTTATAAACGGAAGTTTATTTTTCTCCATTTTGATTAAAATAATTTTTTTTACGTATAATGTACGTGTTTCTACGTAATGGCATTTACGTCGTGAAACATATAAAATTAATAAATATATTTTCTTATATTGTATTTTTATTATATTTAACATTTTTCCGTTAAATGAAGTCGAATTTTGTATTTTGATATTGATATGGCTAAAAATAAGGTCAAATCAGAATCGTCCAAATCAGGCGCGAATCTTAAAGATCAGGGGTAAAATGGTAATTTCACCTACAAGCAGGTCTGAAGTAGGTACTGGGTCTTTTTTCCATGGGCCCAATAACTCACGAACGGATCCATCTCAACTGGGTGTGGGTTTCAACCCGCAAGAAATCCGATCCAGCTGGGTAGAATTAGGATTTATAATTATACCTAATCAACGGCCCTGATTCACTTCTATCCATTCACTGGGAAGTAGGGATTTGATCTTATCCCGAAACTGGTCCCTAAGGCGGCTATAAATACCCCCCATCCCCCACTGTTAACAGGTAATCAATCTTTTGGTAGTAAAAGCTCATTCACAATCTTTCTGATTACTGACATGAGCATCGGAGGATGCGTCGCCGGGATCAACCCCGGTATTTCGCACTTTTTGTAGGTCAACGGAGGGAGATAACGGTCAAACTCCGGCGAAAAGGTTTCAGGTTTGACTATTCGACATCCCAAAGAATCCACAAATTCTATCTGTTTGCCTCCACACCAAATTTAGTGGTAACAGATATTTTACATGCGACGCATGTGTTTGTTTTCATTGCGCGCATTTGGGCATACCCTTTCTCGAAATGAATTTCATAAAATGTGTGCACATTTATTTTATTCGAGCATGAAACATTATAAATTTTAATTAAACTAATTTTTACTTAATAATATAGTATATGGTGTATAATATATAGTGTATAATATATATGTAGTATATATAGTATATAGGATGATATGTTCAGATTGGTGAATAGTGTGAGTATGGTAAACAGATGATAATGGATTTTCTGAGTAGTGTAAATAAATGTGTATTGGTATGGTGAAGGAGGGCCCCACGGTGTGTATGCATATTTGGTGTATGCTTTGAAAGCATAGAACGTGCTGCACTTGTGGAAGGTGACCACTCACGTGCAAGGACCTAGGGGCTTCCTGCTGTGTGTAAACACCTGGGAGAGAAAGTGGCCAGTTTGGGGAGTTTAGAGGAGGGAAAGTTAGGAGTTTTGGGAGTTGAGATATTGGAGAGTTTGAGGGAGGGGTTAAGAAAGTGAAGAGTTGATTATGTTAAATGGAGAGTTATTAGGGTGACAAATTATGCAATATAGTCCCTAACTTAGACCTATAAATAGCCCAACATTTCTCTTCTCTTCTCACATCTAAAAGCAAAACAAATCAAGAGAAAGAAAAGAAAGAGAGAAGAGAGTTTTGTACTTGGAGGCTCTTGCTAGGAGGAGAAGATCTAGGAGGTCACTTTGGAACTAGAATAGGTGTTCTATCCTTTCATTTGTTCAAACTTCAATAGAGGTGGGTGTTCTCTTACTTTCTAGTTATATAGAACAATGCTAGATGAGTAATTTTGATTTGGGTATAGCATGAATAGTAGTGAGATATGCCATGTTAAGTAAATTAAATTATATCATTGTTCATCTGGTAATGAGAAAAAAATGTTTGATTAGTTTTGTCATAAATTAGTATGCATGAATGAAGATATATTTGATTATATGAAAAATGTTGGGAATACATTATTTTGATAAGCAAGTATTTTTTTTTGTTTTGTAAAAGTGAATTGGATACCATAAACTTGTTTTGATTATTTATAAAAGATACAATATGTTTCCTTGATTTGAATGAATAGATGCAACTATATGTTTTCTAATAAGAAGAAATGTCAAAAGTTAGATCAACCGTCTAAAATATGGATTAGAAACATATGAGTTACTGTTTGAGAGTAATCTCAATTTATATAATTATTTTCAGTCAAATTAAAGGTTTAATCAAATTGAAGAATCGAGTTTTTTTTATTATAAATAAGATAGAGTAACATAAAGTGGAATAAAAACCTATGAATCAGCTTTAGATCGTCTAGCGCACTTGGCCTAGTGGTCGGATGTTGCGCTGCCTTTTCAATAAGCCTGGGTTCGAAACCCGTTAGGCTCAAATCTTTTTGTTAATTATTTTTATTTATCCAAGACCCAAGATTTAGTGTAAAGGGGATTTTAAATGGGTTTTAGAACATCAAGTCCATATGGACTTCTTGGTTGGTGCCGTGAGTGTTGGGCGCTGCCTGGGGCTTCACGGGTTCGAAGCCCAGGGGAGGCTTTTTATTTATTTTTGGGTTTTATGGTGATTTGAATGAATTTTAAGGCTTTTAAAATTTTGGGAAAAAATCCTAGTACTCATAAAATATGATGGAGAATTTATAGAAAATAGTTTTAAAGATTTTTCTTATTTATTGAAAAGCAAAAAAGAGACATTTGAGAGACATTATTTTGTACTAAAAATGAGACATTGGGTTGTGCTAAAAATGAGACATTGATTTGTATTAAAAAGGAGCAAAATGAGAAATGAAAAAAAATGAGTTTTTGACAAGAATAAATTATTAATAAAAATGAGATTTATTGGTTGGATGAGAATAATTTATCCATGTGAATAAATTTTTCTTGATGTGATGATTCGCTTATGCTTTAGAGTCCTTGTATGTTGAAATGTGAATTGGTTATTTGCACTTAAGTTATTAAAGAGATCGATGTTGGATGAAAATTTGCTCATGAAAAAGAATTATTGTTATTAAGGAATTATGATTAGTGTTAAGATAAGATTTGAGACAATTGTGAATAGGCTGAAGATAAGAATAACCCAAGTTTAAGGCATGTTTATTGAAGGGTGTGAATACCCATGATTCTTGTACATGAAAAATTATGATTTAAGAGTTAGTAAGACCTCGGTTACCAGCATTATTGAAAGAAAGATTTGAGATATTTTTGTTGGGCGATCTCGTATTTTGTGAACAAGTCCGGTAAAAGGTAAAACTAATTCTAGGAATGATAGCTCATTCATGTCTTGAACTAAATAACTATGCACATAAGTGAAGATATAGTAAATTTAAACATAAGTGGGTTGCCTCTATATAGTTGGCGGTGGATCTCCATGGCTATAGACCCAGTCAGCGGATTGAGGTTGCTCTATGGGAGACGGGTTTTTATATTTAAATCCGGGACTTGGTGAAGTCGGGCGGATAGTTTGTCGTCTCCAATATATGTACATATACCGGGGCTAGGGGGCACTTGCATAATGATTCGCACAATGAGGGAACCGTTATAATAGTCGTCGGGCTGGGACCCATATTCGTGGAATAATTTGAATCTTGTTTTATTAGTTATCATGGCGAGGGATCGTGCCCATTATTGTTGAGTACGTAGGTGCTTGCCCTCGGACCTATGTAGTATAGGATGCATAGAATCTGAACAAGTGTGCATTAGTGTCATCCTGGTATAAATGTGTGCATTAGGCATTAAGGCATGACATACACTTACATGTTTAGCGTAGTCACAATTTAACAATTTATTTGTTCATTCAATCTTTTGTGATTTTGTTAAAGTAACGAGATCGTTATATGTACGGCATAGAGAGGATAGCCGAGTATAACACTTTCATCAGTTATAGGTGACTAACGTGCCCACAGGTTGATATGCAGGTAATGGACTTTGCTATGAAGATGTTATGATGAAATCGATGAATTATTTGATGAAGTTGTACAAGTTAAATTTATTGTTTTCAATGTTGTAATTTTTCATACTTTCGCTGTGTAACAAAAGTGTATGAACTCTGATGTATTATTCAAAAGTTTTAATTTCCTTGTAAAATTGTACGAAGTGAAGTAAAGATCCTGTGAAATCTCGAATTCGGTTTTATTTGGAATTCGAGGCGTTACAATGAACTTCTCAGATTCCGTCATTAAAGGGTAAAAAACTTCAAACAATCCAAACAGCGAACTTTCAACTTCAAACAATCAACATACCATGCTTAGATTGTTGTAGATTGACATGCCATGCTTAGATTGTCGTAGATTAATGCTTGTATCAATTACCCATGCTTAAGTTGTAGCAATTTTTCATGCTTAAGTTAAAGTAAGTATCCATGCTTAGTTGTAGCAATTTTCCATGCTTAAAATAAGTATCCATGTTTAGATTGTGTAGGAAAATTTTATAGTATGTTTGGATTGTTGTAGGAAAACTATAGACCATGTTAGATGGTTGTAGGATTGATACTCATGCTATCTACCATGCTTAATTTGTTGTAGGATAAGGTAGAAAAGAAACTCATACCTACATTGTATACCATGCTTAAGTAGTTGTAGAAAAGATACATGCTTAAGCTAGTAGAAGATATCCATGCTTAAGCATAGTAATCATTCATGCTAAGTTGTAGTGAGTTCGTGCTTATGTTGTATGCATGTTGTAGGGATTGTAGTAGAGAACTCATGTTTATCCATGCTTAAAATATATACCATGTTTTAGGTTGATACTTAAGTAGTATACCATGTTAGAATGTTATAGGTTCATGCTTAAAATGTATACCATGCTTTAGGTTGATGCTTAAGTAGTATACTATGCTTAGGAATGTTGTAGATTCATGCTAAGTCATATACCATGCTTAGGAATGTGTAGAATTGATGTTTAAATTACCTACCATGCCTAAGATTGTTGTAGGAATGCTTAAGTTGTATGTCATACTTAAGATTGTTGTAGGTTCCTACCATGCTTGAGATTGTTGTAGAATGATATTTAAAAGTTGTATACCATGCTAATTGTTGTAAGTTAAAGTAGTAAAGAAACTCATGCTAAGTAGCATACCATGCTAATTGTGAAAGGTTAAAGTAGTAAAAAAAATCATGCTTTGTTGTATACCATGCTAAATTGTTAAAACTCATGGATAAGTTGTAGCAATTAACCATGCTTAAAGTAGTAGGAGATATCCATACTTAAATCTAGTAGTTATTCATGCTTTAAACTTATAGTAGCTTTCTACTTAAGTTGTATCCATGCTTGAGTTGTAGTGACTATCCATGCTTAAGTAGTAAAGATCCATGCTTAAAGTGGGTAGTAGATATACATGCTTAAAGTATTAGACATTCATGCTTAAGTGTAGTAAGAATCCATGTTTCAGAAATAGTATACATTCATGCTTAAGTGTGAGTAAAGTCCATGCTTAAAATAGTAATAAACATTCATGTATAAAGTGATGGTAGATATCCATATTATAGTTGTAGTGTTTAGCAAAGAAACTATCATGTTGTAGTTGTAGTATTAACTATCACATTGTAGTTGTAGTGTTAGTGAAGAACTATCATGTTATAGTAAATTGTGTTAGTAAAGAACTAGCATGTTGTGGTTGTAGCGTTAGTGAAGAACCAATCATGTTGTAGTTGCAATATTGAGTTGTGAGGTCGTTGTTCTAGATTCAAGAGTCATGCATGCTTGAATGGTATATTGTAGCTTTCTAGATAAAAGAAACCATACTTGAATTATACATGGTAGTATTATAGTGAAAGATAAAAAGGAACCCATGAACCCATGCATCTAGCTCCTAGGTGATTCTAGCTCAAACTTGAGAGAGAACCCAAGAATCTAGTTACATGTAGTTCTGGTTCGATTTGGGAAAGGAAACCGTGGATTCTAGTTGTATAAGGTTCTACTTAAATTTGGACCATATCATGTGAACATTCCTCACCTTAATGGGTAGTATGGGTTGGGAAGGTCACTAGTAATTGTTAACTCGATAAAAGTTGTTATGTCGCTTTTGGCTTCTCATTGGTAGAATGCCTATTTTAGACTGTTAGTATATTCTTCTGTTACTTCTAATTATAGAAGATCAATTTTTGCCAGTAAGCACGTTTGGTTGCTTCTAGGTTGTTTACCTGTATGGTTGTTTTGTATGTGGTTTTGCTCGTACGTGGCTCACCTGGCCCGTATAGCTATTAGTCTCATACATAGCATATTTGGCTCGTATGTAGTTATTGGTTCCATACATGGCTTGTTTAGCCCGTATGTGTTTTGGTTACTCGTATATAGATCATTAGCTGGTACGTAGTTGTTGTGCTCGTCTAAGGTGATATTATTACCCTAGGGGCTATCGACCATCAAGACATGTGTTTTCCTTACTCCCAAGGGATTGTGGACGAGTCACTCCTTGTGGACCGTCAGATCTTAATCGGTGTGGGTTGACCACGGACCGGAGTGCCGACAAAATCCAAGTTCAGGGTAGTAGCATGCGAGTACGTTTGTATTGCTGGGTCTTGGATCGATAGGCCATGAACCAAATTCTTAGGGATTCTGGTAAGTCTAGGTTGAGCAGCCTAGTAGAGTCATCTTGCGAAGTCTTAACTTAAGACTTAGCATGTTGTGTAAGTCCTGTTGTCATCCCTCAGTTTGTTTAGGGTTAGTGACATTGTTATGGTAGTAACTTATGGCTATTACTACTTAACCATTACTTCTTACTATTATTCGCCAAAGGGAAAGAGTTAGTGTTAAGGGTGATTCCTTATGATCCAACCTGTCCTATAGGCCAGCACTAGGCGGTGTTATTGGGTTGTACCCTTCTTGTCAAAGGGATACGGTATGTGCCTTCTCACGAGTTGGGAGCACGGGATCCATATCTCGTCTGTTAATTTCTGAAGTGCCTTGATAAGCGGGAGCGATTGCTGCCGGAGCCAGGGGGGATGGACCCCCCCCCCCGGAACTCCGTCTTGGCTTGTATCTAAGGGCGAGAAGCCATAGACTACGGTCTAGCTAGGGCGCGGCAGGGGATGCTTTGAGCTAACTTGAATCCACAGAAACTCCAAGGATTCGTCAGATATTTGAGGGAGGTTCGGTGCGCCTAGCAGAATTAGACCGTTTCAGGGCAACCTCATCAGTCATGTCTAATCTTCATAAAAAAGTTGAGTACAAGAGTAGAACTCATGGTGCGGGTTCAAATCCCTATATATGAAGGAACGGATTGAGATGGGCACATGTAGTATGGGCTGCATGTTGTTCCGGAGACTTGCGGGCTTTAGAATATGAGCATCCTAGATTTAGTTGATATTGCATTAGATTCAAGTCATAGCACTCACGAACACTCAAACTACACTGACACATTTACCATGGTTGTATGTTGTTTTGGGAGATTCACTGCTAGTTATCAGCCTTAAAGCGTCAGTGAATATTGATGTCCCAACTTCAATAGGTACTTGATCGCAGAAGTACAGGTGCAAGATTTAGGAGGACTCAAGGTAAGGAAAGCGAGGAGTCGATGTCATTTTATTTTCTGCTGTAAATTATGTTGTTTACCATTATTGCATTGTTGTAACGTATTTATTGTATGAAAGCATCCAAGTGAAATACCAAGTGTGGTTCCTAGTTCATTATACTCTGATGTAAATTGTTGAAAGTTATAACACTTGGGATTGTAAAGGTATTATGGTAACATTGTTGTAATGTATTGCAGTTGTATAACATTCAGACTTGTAATACACTTTGTGTTGAATAAAAAGTTTTAAATTTTTCTGTTTTTCTGTATATTATGACTAATTGAAGAAAATATTCTGGCTTATGTCACGATTTTCCAGTGTATGAAAATCGGGGCGTTACACAACGCTCGCCAAGTACTGCGAGCACCTACCTAGCTTTATCCAACAAAGTTGTCCCACAAGGCTTCAGGGCTCGGTGCTCGGCAAGTACTGCGAGCACCCACCTAGCTTTTCTCAACAAAGTTGCCTCTCAAGGCTTTAAGGCTCGGCGCTCGGCAAGTACTGTGAGCACCCACCTAGCTTTTTCCAACAAAGCTGTCTCATAAAGGCTAAGTCTGGGAGGCTCGGCGCTCGGCAAGTACTGTGAGCACCCACCTAGCTTTTTCCAACAAAACTCCTTACAAAGGCTATCTAGGGGGCTCGGCGCTCGGCAAGTACTGTGAGCACCCACCTAGCTTTTTTCAAAAAAGATGACTCACAAAGGCTGTCTGAGGTGCTCGACGCTCGGCAAGTATTGCGAGCACCCACCTAGCTTTTTTCCAACAAAGCTGCCTCACAAAGACTTGAGGACCCACTCATCTTCTCAATGAAGTTTCCTCAATCGAAGCTCTCCGAGCTGACCCTCCAAGCTCGGAGCGCGGCAGTGACTTCAAGCACCCACTCAGCTTCTCACTGAAGTTGCCTCACTCGAAGCATTTCGAGCCAATCCTCCAAGCTCGGAGCTCGGCAGTGACTTCGAGCACCCACTCAGCTTCTCACTGAAGTTGCCTCACTCGAAGTGCTCTGAGCCGACCTTCTAAGCTCGGAGCTCGGCAGTAACATCGAGCACCCACTCAGCCTCTTACTGAAGTTGTCTCACTCTAAGCACTCCGAGCCGACCCTCCAAGCTCGGAGCTCGGCAGTGACTTCGAGCACCCACTCAGCTTCTCACTGAAGTTGACTCACTCGAAGCGCTTCAAGCCGATCCTCCAAGCTCGGATCTCAACAGTGACTTTGCACACCCACTCAGCTTCTCACTAAAATTGCCTCACTCGAAGCTCTCCGAGCCGACCTTCCAAGCTCGGAGCTCGGCAGTGACTTCGAGAACCCACTCAGCTTCTCACTAAAGTTGCCTCACTCAAAGCCCTCTGAGCCAACCCTCCAAGCTCGGAGCTCGACAGTGACTTCAAGTACCCACTCAGCTTCACTAAAGTTGCCTCACTCGAAGCTTTCCGAGCCGACCCTCTAAGCTCGGAGCTCGGCAATGACTTCGAGCACCCACTCAGGTTCACTGAAGTCGCCTCATTCAAAGCGCTCCGAGACGACCCTCCAAGCTCGGCGCTCAGCAAGTACTACGAGCGCCTACCTAGTTTCTTCCACAAAGCTGCCTCTCAAGGCCTCAGAGCTTGGCACTCGGCAAGCACTGCGAGTACCCACCTAGCTCCTCTCCCCAAGTGACCCCCTCAGAGTGCTCGACACTTGTCTGTCGAATTCGTCCCTCGACCTTCAGCCTTCGTCCCTCGGCCTAAATTGTGGCCAATTCTAGAAAACCTCCAAAACACCCCTCGGGGATTCAGAGCAGAAAATCTTAGCCAAATACTCCCCTCCTCTCTTCCCACGGAGATATACTCCTACACAACTGGGTTACACATCCCTCCGGGAGTGGGGGGCTTATGATATGGTATAAATTATGTGGCCCCATCTGGGCCATCAGATCTCCTCAGATTCTGCTCTCCTGTGATCATCAGGTCAAACAAGTCTAACGGGCATCAACCAGCTCAAGCCCACAGGCAAACGGATCCGACCCGGCCCATTCGGATCTCAAACCCGTTTACCCTTGCCTATAAATACCAGACCCCCTTATCACTTTCAAAGGTAATCAATCTTTCTCCATCTGAACCCTAGTTACTGTTGCTTTCTCAGTGACTGACTAGATCGTCGGAGGGCCTATCTCCGAGAACCCTCTCGAGGTTTCTAGGCATTGTGCAGGTACGAAGATCCGAGCTGAGCTACGAAGATCCGAGCCGAGCTGCGAGGTCCGAGTCGAGCACCCAACCTCTACCGCTCTCTTGCTACTCCCGAGTCGGTCCTACAGTCGGGGATCGGATCAACGCCAGTGTCGCGCCTTCCGCTTCACAAATTACAAGAACTCACACCTGTTGTCCCCACACCCAAAAACTAGCAGCATCAACAAGTATGGTAGTTTTAGAATGTGCACAACATTTCCATTATGGCTTGTACGAACAGTCACAAATTCGGGATTCGGGATTCGAGATTAATTGATAAGACTTAATATTTGGGATTCGGCAAAAATCTGATAAATTCAGAAGAAGGAAAAATTAGGCAAAAATTCAGAAAGAAATAAATACAAAATTTAATGCATCTTAGTATCCGTCACCTAAGTAAATATGTATTTAAATCTATAAATATGAAAAATAGTAATAAACTAGTGATTAATTCGTTTATTTCACGAAATATTAGCAATTATTTTGCACTTTTGCAAATAATTTACGAAATCCGTGATTTAAACACAAATTAGCGATTAAATTGCGAATTAATTTGGCGGATGAATTCTTCACGAATAATTCGTGAACTTTGTTACTATGGTATGGAATGGAGTTACTGATGTGGCTTGTCAAATAAAACAAAAAAGGGTTTAATTTCGGACGACAGTGGAAAAAAAAAGCTACCGGATTAGGTTGAATACTTAGATACGAAGAGAATTCAAATGGACAGTGCAGCACTCAAATTAGTTGTTAGCAAAAGAAAAACATCTAGGCTAATAGAATACTTAGATACGAAGAGAATTCGAATGGACCGTGCAACACTCAAATTAGCTGTTAGCAAGAAAAAAACATCTAGACTAGAATACTTGATGCTGTTTGTTTTTGGGGTGTGGGGAAAACAGGTGTGAGTTCTTGTAATTTGTGTAGTGGAAGATGTGGTACTGGCATCGATCCGATCCTAGCCTGTAGGGCCATCTCGGGAGTAGAAGGAGAGAGGTGGAAATCGGGTGCTCGGCTCGGATCCAGTAGCTCGGCTTGGATGTAGTAGCTTGGCTCAGATCGTTTGTACTTGCACACTGCCTAGAAGCACCGGGAGAAGTCCCAGCGACAGACCCTCTGACAATCTAGTCAGTGACTGAGAAAGTAACAGTAGCTAGGGATTAGATGGGGAAAAGTTTATTAACTTTGAAAGTGAGGGGGGCTAGTATTTATAGGTAGAGGTAAACGGTTCTGTGACCCTAACAGATTGGGTCATACCTGTTTGCCTGTGGGCCTGAATGGGCTGAAGCCCGTTTGACCTGTTTGACCTGATGATCACAGGTGAGCGAGATTTGAGGAGATCTGAGGGTCCTGATTGCGCCACTCTCTTTATTCCATCACAAGCCCCCCACTCCGGCAGGGCGGTGTGAAAAATTAGTTGTGGAGGAGTAGTCAGGATCTATAGAGAAGAGTGGTAAAGAGAGTTTTCTTGGGTCCTTTTTTGGGGTCAGCGCCGAACCGAGGGGAGTCCGGGCGACCGATCGGCTGGTACTTTCACGAGCGTGGACGACCAAGCCCTGGTGATCCCCCAGACGTCAAGGTAAGGGGTCAGCTCGGTGTACCGAGGCTGGCGGAGATCGTCGAGGTCTATTTTTTTGGTCTGTCGAGCCCAAGGCAGCCTTGGTTTGAGGCAGCTACCCCTGTGCTCGAAAACACCATCAAGGGTCGAGGCTGAGGGGATCAGTTCGGAGTGTCAAACCCATAGCGACTTAGCTTATGAATGCTACCCCTGTGCTCGAGATCGCAGTCGAGTGTCGAGGCTTAGGGGGTCGGCACGGAGCGAAGAGCCTAAGCGACTAAGCTTGTGAAAGCTACTCCTGTGCTCGAGATCATAGTCGAGGGTCGAGGCTTCGGGGGTCGGCACGGAGCGACGAGCCCAAGCAACTTAGCTTGCAGAAGCTACCCCTGTGCTCAAGATCACAGTCGAGCGTCGAGACTTAGGGCGTCGGCACAGAGCGACGAGCCCAAGTGACCTAGCTTTTGAAAGCTACCCATGTGCTCGAGATCGCAGTCGAGCATCGATGCTTAGGGGGCCGACACGGAGCGACGAGACCCAGCGACTTAGCTTGTGGAAGCTACCCCTGTGCTCGAGATTACAGTCGAGCGTCGAGGCTCGGGGGGTCGCACGGAGCGATGAGCCCCAGCGACTTAGCTTGCGAAAGCTACCCCTGTGCTCGAGATCG
Organism: Hemerocallis citrina; assembly: GCA_017893485.1. Classification (NCBI taxonomy): domain Eukaryota; kingdom Viridiplantae; phylum Streptophyta; class Magnoliopsida; order Asparagales; family Asphodelaceae; genus Hemerocallis; species Hemerocallis citrina. The sequence goes on from CM030361.1 coordinate 99,453,710, forward strand.
CAGTCGAGCATCGAGGCTTAGGGGGTCGGTTCGGAGTGATGAACCTCAGCGAATTAGCTTGTGGAAGCTACCCATGTGCTCAAGATTGCAGTCGAGCGTCGAGGCTTAGGGTATCTGCACGGAGCGACGAGCCCCAGCGACTTAGGTTGTGAAAGCTACCACTGTGCTCGAGATCGTAGTCGAGCATCGAGGCTTAGGGGGTCAGAACGGAGCGACGAACCCCAGCGACTTAGCTTGTGGAAGCTACCCAATTGCTCGAGATCGCAGTAGAGCATCAAGGCTTAGGGGGCCAAAACGGAGCGACGAGCTCCAACAACTTAGCTTGCGAGAGCTACCCCTGTGCTCGAGATCACAGTCGAGCATCGAAGCTTAGGGTGTCGGCACGGAGCGACGAGCCCCAGCGACTTAGCTTGTGAAAGCTACCCCTGTGCTCGAGATCGCAGTCGAGCGTCAAGGCTTTGGGGGTCGGCACGGAGCGACGAGCCCCAGCAACTTAGCTTGCGAGAGCTATCCCTGTGCTCGAGATCACAGTCGAGCATTGAGGCTTAGGGTGTCGGCACGGAGCGACGAGCCCCAGTGACTTAGCTTGTGAAAGCTATCCCTATGCTCGAGATCGCAGTCGAGCATCTAGGCTTAGGCGGTCGGCACGGAGTGACGAGCCCCAATGACTTAGCTTGCAAGAGCTACCCCTGTGCTTGGGATCACAGTCGAGCATCGAGACTTAGAAGATCGGAACGGAGCAACAAGCCCCAGTGACTTAGCTTGTGAAAGCTATCCCTATGCTTGAGATCGCAGTCGAGCATCTAGGCTTAGGCGGTCGGCACGGAGTGACGAGCCCCAATGACTTAGCTTGCAAGAGCTACCCCTGTGCTTGGGATCATAGTCGAGCATCGAGACTTAGAAGGTCGGAATGGAGCAACAAGCCCCAGTGACTTAGCTTGTGAAAGCTACCCCTGTGCTCGAGATTGCAGTCGAGCGTCGAGGCTTAGGAGGTCGGCACGGAACGACGAGCCCCAGCGACTTAGCTTGTGGAAGCTATCCTTGTGCTCGATATCGCAGTTTAGCATCGAGGCTTAGGAGGTCGGCACGGAGCGATGAGCCCCAGTGACTTAGCTTGTGGAAGCTACCATTATGGTGGGAATTCTAGGAGACGTTATAGGAACCGTTTTTCGTGAGAATTGAGGAGGTGTTACAGGAACCGTTTTTTGTGAGAATTGAGGAAGCGCTACAAGAACCGTTTTTGCAAGAATCGAGGAATCGCAAGATCCCTATATATACGTATCCCACACCCCCTTTCTCATTTCTCACTTTCACTCTCTCTCTCTAGATCCCAGAGCTTCTCTCTCTAGATGTTTTCAGTCACCGTCGATGAGTTTTCCAGCGATCTTCAGTGAGACTTCAATCACGTTAGTAATTTCAATAAGTCTAGGGCTCAGTCCGACTCTTTAGGCTCTACCCCTGGCAGTGGTACTCGCACCGGTCTGTCGGATTCCTCCTCTTGGGAAAGGGATGAGAACGTGTATGTCGTGCAACCGCTTCGCACTCGCAAGCCGTTTGTGGTGGAAAGCAGCAACTCGGATGAAGAGGAGCATCCTGTCAAGTTCGTCGATGATGAGGACGAGGAGGTTCAATCTGCTGAAGGAGTCAATGACGAGGAGGGACTGGCCAAGGAGGTGCGCTCTGCCGAAGGTGTGAGAGTTGAGGGTGAACAGGCAGAGGGGATTGGTTCTTCCTCGAGGGCATCTGTCCTCGAGCTGCTGGCCACTCCATCGCCTGAGAAGGCTCCTAAGATTCGGAAGAAAAAGATGAAATGGACCATGCCCAGCAGTCCAAACAAGACGATTGCTCCTCAAAAGCTGGAGGTCCCCTTCCTGTCGCAGCCGTTGTCAATCAGGAAGTACCTGAACGATGTTGGGACTTGGTCCGTTACGGGGTACATCCCTCTTCACCGAGCCGTGTGAAGATCAAGATGGACGGTACCCCAACTATTTTGAGAGATGAGGACCTGTCGATGATTCGCGCGAACTACTTCATTGGGAGGGAGTTCGAGCTGATGGTCCCCAGCACCGGTCTTAGGCCTACCAACCTTATGGCACCCTGGTATTACATCTTTCCTGTGGATGCATTCTCCTTGGGAATGAGGTTGCCGATCCACCCCTTCATCCGTAAGGTGCTGAATTGGGCCTCGTTATGCCCGATGCAGTATGGTCCGAACTCATGAAAGCATATGGTGAGCTTCGTCTTGCTATGCGAGGAGAGGAAGGTGCTGCTGCGACTGAACTTCTTCCGAGCGATGCTGGGTGTTAGCTCGTCGGGTGAGTTTGAAGGGATTTATTATGTATCGCCTCGGAGCGGGGGAAAGGTCATGCATGGCCACCCCGACTCGATAAAGGAATGGAAAAATAAGTATTTCATCGTCAGAAGCGATGAGCCATGGAAAATTCTAACACGTTGGAACTTTTATAAGCCTAACTTCAAGGGCCCCAAGAAGAGCGAACTTTTGGCCGAGGAGTGAGCCTTTATAGAGCACCTCCGGAAGAGTAACAGCATAAGTTGTCCGAAGGTGACAGAGAGTCACATGGCCCACATCGGACTGAGCCCCGCCCCGTCTCGTATGTCTTTCGTTTGTTTTTCCTTTGTAATTTTCTTTTGTGCTCATCACTTTTTAATGGATTTTCTTGCAGAGATGGACCCCGAATCGATCAAGGAGACAGTGGCGGAGGGAGGAAGAGAGTAGGAGGGACATTTGGGACCCCAAAAATTTTGTAAAACCCTCTAATATCGACCAAAATTTTTATTTGGTCTCCCCAGTTAAAAAAAATTTGGGACCCCCAAGTCTAATCCACCTCTTATTAAATGCTCAAAATAGTGGTATGAGCTTTGGGCAAAAAATTAACAGTGATACTTATTATTTGATCTGTGTAATCATTGGATAAAATTTTGAAGAAGAAATTAGTGTGTACACAAGTTACAAGTACATTTATTCATTTGAGTCGTATCTCTTAGCCTCTAGTATTATAACAGTATAAATAATGTAGTATGATTATTGATTAGTATTACTCTTACCAAATTTAGAGTACAACTGTACAAGTGCGAAAAAATACATGATACTAAAAATATAAATTCGAATATTTACTTTGATTATAATTTTATTTTGATCCAATTACTTTAATTCTTCAAAACAAAAGTAAAGTAAGAGATTTTCGGCAACAATTATATCGATGCCGGGAGAAGAAAAAAAAATTGGGACCCCCATTTTGATTTGTCTGACTCTGCCACTGCAAGGAGAGGAGGCTCGCCATGAAGAGGCAAAAGGCGGAGCAATCCGAGAAAGGGAAGCATATGGGGGCCTCTTCCAAAGCAATTCCCGAGGGTCAACTTGAGTCAAGGGCGAAGAGGGTGCGGTCCAGTCAGACGAGGGAGACTACGGTCATGCCGAGCTCCAGTGTCTTGAAGGTGATGGAGGTCGTGCACGGGGGTGTCCCTCCTCTCCGTGCCGATGCCTAGACCATGTTCGGGGAAGAGGGGCTTTATCCTTGGGCCCCTGACTGGTCCATCCGAAAGGGGGATACCCTAACCGAGGGTCCCATCGCCGTGGAGTTTGTGGACAAGATGGGCACGCCTCAGGATCGGCAGAGCATGAGTGCCGATACCTTTGAGTCGGCTTACATGAGGTGGGCTTAAGCGAGTGTGCAGGTAAATTCCGAGGCCTTGTACTTCAGTTTTCATGCATTTGTTTCCACTCAAGTGTTTTTACCTTGGCTGCAGGCTTGTCTGTCCGACGCTCAGGTGATGAGGCTCCATGACCAGGAGCTGAAGTACGAGGGGAACCAGGCTAACTGCTTCAAGCGCGAGATGATGGACCTGAAACTCACTTTGGATGCTTCGATGAAGCGAAAGCATGCCCTGAAGGCTGACATGGCCTCGATGGGCGACAATGGACTAAGGAAGGAGGCGGCACTGAAGAAGGTGTTTGAGGTGGAGAGGGGGTTTCTCATCTTGAAATCCCAAGATATGGTCATCGAGGCCCAGAATGAGGTGTACGACTAGGCGATGAGCGACGTCAAACACTTCTATCCGACCTTGGACCTGACGGGCTTTGATTTTGATATGGAGATCAACGAGCCGCCGAGGACCCCCGCGGGCGATGCTCCAGTTGAAGGGAATACCAGAGCCGAAGCTTCGGTGCCGAGCCAGTTGTCGACCCTGTCGTCGCTGCTGATGCCAAGGGAGAGGTTGGCCATACGCAGTAGTTGTTTTTCTTTTCCTTTTACTTTTGTTTTTGAAATTGTATTTGCCGAAGGCGGACTGGCTACTGCAGTATTTTGTAAAGTCTTCTAATTTATAACAAGGAGTTTTTGTTTGGCCAAGTGTTTTCACTTCGACTTTTGCTTTGGTTTTGGGATGATCTTCTGTTTATCCGACCCTTCTGACTTGTATCTTTTTTAGATTAGAAGTTGTGGGCTGTGGGCCTCGAAATGATTTTGTTTCAATTCTGTCTGATGTAGGCCTCCCTCCTTGATTTGAATCCTCGACGATCCGAGGTGACATGGCTTCGGAGCAAGATCAAGGTATTGGAGTCCAACCTTGATTGATATCGGAAGGAAGATCGTGATCACGATGCTGCTTTCCATTACTTCTGAAACAAGTCGAAGGAGCTAAGCGTGGAGGCCACTCAATTGAAGAAGGCGATGGTCGATCGCGACCTGGGAGGTGTAGGCCTTGGATTTTCCATGTCAAGTGCCTCGGTTCAAAGGCCTACCTCGGAGTCGCTCCTGCGCGAGGTTATTATGGAGAAAGAGATCGAGATTTAGCGTTAGAAGATGATGTTGGGGCTGTCGGACTCTTCGGGGGATGGGCGCCCCTCCGGCCACGAGTCGTCTCCGATTCGGCAGTTGGAATATGTGAGGCCGGGCGATGCTCAAAGCTCTGTGGCCGGTGTGTCTACCTTGGCTACTCCCATGGATTTGGGTAGCCAAGCCGAGGAGCCAAGTTACTCGGCGGGGTTTGAGTTGGCTTGTGTTAGCCCAGAGGGGCTCTGATGGTAGTTTAGGCCGAGATGATAGTCATTTGTAATAACTCTATTGTACCGTGGCCTCCCAAGGTATTTCTTAATAAAAACGATTTTCGATTTTATTCATTCATTTTTTATCTTTTACTTTGGTATCACTGGGGTTTTTGAGGCTTGAGGGTCGGCACAGAGCATCGAGCTCAGGTGCCTTAGCTTGGGAAAGCTGCCCATGTGCTCGAGGTCACTGTGAGGTGTCGAGGCTTAAAGGTCGGCACAGAGCGTCGAGCTCAGGTGCCTTAGCTTGAAAAAGCTATCCATGTGCTCGAGATCACCGTGAGGTGTTGAGGCTTGAGGGTCAGCACAGAGCGTCGAGCTGGGTTTGCATACAGAACTTGGAATGAAAACGAGAAAGAAACATGGCTATTTACTTTATTCTTTTTCAAACAAAAAGGGGGGCACATAGTGCCGATTACAAGAGGTCAGTTACATAAGGACTAATTCTCCCCTTCGAGGAACTTGATGAGGTGCTCCGCATTTCACGGCCTCTTCACTATTCTGCCTTCTAGGTCTGTAAGTCGGTACGTACCGGGGCGTACCACTTTGGAGACCTTATATGGCCCCTCCCAGTTGGGGGCCAGCTTTCTCTTTTGGCGGGGATCGAATACCGATAGTTTCCTGAGCACGAGGTCACCCAGCTTGATGTTGGTGGGGCATACCTTCTTGTTGTAATATCTCTCTATGCGTTGCTGGTATATGCTTCTTTGGACGACGGATTTTTCCCTGACCTCATCGATTAGATCCAAGTTGGCTCTATGGTCTGCTAAGTTGTTCTCCTCGTCGAACGCCATGGTCCTGGGAGAAGGGAGGCCGATCTCTAAGGGGATAACCTCCTCCATGTCGTAGGTTAGGTTGAATGGCGACTCGCCCATGGGGATTCTCTTCGTCGTTCGGTGCACCCAGAGTACACTCGACAATTCGTCAACCCATAGCCCCTTGGGTGAATTTTCCAATCGCTTCTTAAGGCCATCAAGGATCTGGCGGTTCACATTTTCGGCCTGGCCATTTGACTGGGGATGACATATGGATGAGAAGCGATGTTGGACACCGAAGTCTTCGCAGAACTTCCAAAAGTTCTTGCCTGTGAATTGGGTCCCATTGTCTTTGATGAGGACCTGCGGGATCCCGAACGGGAAAATGATGTGCTTTCAGAAAAATTGCTGAGTTTGGTGCTCCGTGATTGTGGCCAGGGACTCTGCCTCAATCCATTTGGTGAAGTAGTCGATGGCCACCACCAGGAACTTTTGCTGGCCCGTTGCTTTCGGAAAAAGACCGACCAAGTCCATCCCCCACATATCAAAGGGGGTTGGACTGACCAGGGAGCGAAGGTTGGCTTGTGGGAAGCCTTTTTATCGAGGAGAATCTTTGGCAAGAACCGTACCTTTTGACGAGGTCTTGGGCGTCTTGCAACATGGTCGGCCAGTAGTAACCGTGATTTAGGGCTTTTCGGGAGAGTGACCTGCTCCCCATGTAGCATCTCCTGACCCCTTCATGCAGTTCTTTCGGAGCGTATTTGGCCTCATCAAGGGCCAGGCAGCGGAGGTAGGGCCTTCCGTTGGTAGTTGTGTATGAGCGCTTGAAGAGGGTCTCGTTGATTGTGGTGAACCTTTCTGAATGGACCTTGATCCTCCTCGCCTCAGCCCAATTTTGAGAAGCTCATCCTCTGCTAGGAACTTGCTGATGGGAGTCATCCAGTCCTCCGGTGGAGGTTCGATGGCGAGGCAGAAGGCTTCGGGGAGGTCGATGCTGAGCTTCAGGAGGACTTCAATCAGGACGGTGTGGTCGAAGCCCTCGAAGGATTGGGAGGCGAGTTTTGACAATGAGTTAGCCTGGACATTTTGGTCCCTGGGGATCCGTTCTACTGAGGAGAAATCGAAGGTTGTTAAGAGCTGCTGGACTATTGCCAAGTACCAGAACATCTGAGCGTCACGAGCCTCGTACTCCCTGATGATCTGGTTGACCACGAGCTGGGAGTCGCTAAAGGCCCTGAGTTTTTTGGCCCCTGCCTTATGTGCCAGGGTGAGCCCTGCAATCATAGCCTCATATTCGACCTCGTTGTTAGAGGCAGAGAAGTTCAGGCGAAGAGAATACTAGAGGATGAAGTTGTCCGGGCCTTTAAGGATGACGCCCACGCCGCTTCCCACCTCGCAAGACGAGTCGTCGACATAAAATTTCCAGATCGGATCCATCTCCTGAGAGTCGGATGGCTCGGAGATAGTGCACTCCGTGATGAATTCGGCGAGGGAATGTCCCTTAATGGCTATCCTAGGCTGGTAGCTAATGTCGTACTGGCTTAGTTCAATCGACCACTTGACCAAGTGGCTGGAGCTTTCAGGCTTATGGAGGAAGGCGTTCAGAGGCTGGTCCGTGAGGACCTGAATAGAGTGGGCCTAGAAGTTAGGATGGAGCTTTCGCACTGCCGTTATCAGTGCGTATGCCATCTTTTCCATCTTTGCGTATCTGGTCTCGACCGAGAGCAAGACTTTGCTCACATAGTAGAGAGGCTTCAGAACACCATCTTCTTCTCGAACGAGCACGGTGCTGAGCACGTTTTCCATGGCTGAGAGGTATAGGAAGAGGGGTTCGCCCAGTTCGGGTTTTCTCAAGAGCAGGGGGTTTGTGAGGTAGGACTTCAACTGGTCGAAGGCCTATTGTTGGGAGTCGCCCCATTCGAAGCCTTTTGTCCCCTGCCACACCTTGAAGAAGCGGAGGGACTTCTCTCCTGACTTGGAGAGGAAACGGCCGATGGCCGCCAGTCTTTCCGTAAGCCGCTGAACCTCCTTAAAATTTCTGGGAGGAGCCATGTTGATTTTGGCCTGGATCTTCTCTGCGTTAGCCTCTATGCCGCGCTGACTAACGACGAACCCAAGAAATTTTTCTGAGGAGACGCCGAAGGCGCACTTGGCAGGATTGAGCCTCATGTTTGTGAGACCGGAGGATGCCAAAAGCTTCCTCGAGGTCGGCGACATGATCATGCCCTCGCCTGCTCTTGACAAGCATGTCGTCGACACATACTTCCATGTTGCGATTGATCTAATCTTTGAAGACTCGGTTGACAAGTCTTTGGTAGATGGCCCCGACGTTCTTGAGCCCGAAGAGCATGACCCGGTAATAGTAGAAGTCCTGATCAGTAACAAAGAACATTTTGGCGATGTACAGAGGGAACATTTGGATCTGATTATAGCCTGAAAAGGCATCCATGAAGGTCAGGAGCTCGTGACCCGACGTTGCGTCGATTAAAGCGTCGATGCTCGGGAGGGGGAAAGGATCCTTGGGGCACGCCCTATTGAGGTCCTTAAAGTCTATACAGATCCTCCAGCTCCCGCTAGCCTTCTTTACCATTACGATGTTAGCCAGCCACTCGGGGTAGCTGACTTTTTGAATAAACCAGGTGGACAGTAGTTTGTCCACCTCCACTTTCACTGCCTGTTGCCTCTATGGGGCGAACTTGCGGCATTTCTGTTGGATCGGCTTGGAGCCCGGGGCGACGCTTAGCCTGTGCATGATTAGATCTTCGAAAATTCCGAGCATGTCAGATGGTGTCCAAGCGAAGAGGTCGATACTGCAGCAGACACAATCAATTAGACCTGACTTCAGGTCGGCGAAAAGGGTGCGGCTCACACGAAACCACTTGGACTTGTCTTCTGCTTCGAATGAGACCTCCTCCAATTCGTCCGCAGGCTCTGACTCGGGCTTGATTCTTTCAGGTGGTTGCTCGACTGCATCGAGGGGGAACACCCGTCCCCAACCGTGGTCATGTAGCACGAGCGTGCAGACACCTGATTTCCTCTAACGATGCCGACTCCGAGGTCAGTGGGGAATTTTAGCTTCAAGTGGTAGGCAGAGGGGAATGCATGGAGCGAGTAGAGGCCGGGTCGACCGAGGATGGCGTTGTACGCTACCTTGACATTAACCATCATAAAATCCATTGATTCGGTCCATGTGATAGGGGTCATGCCATCTGTTACATCCAACGTCATGATCCCTTCAATTTGTACTGGGATGCCCGAGAACCCATGAAGGGTGTACTCGGCCGGCTTCAACTTATCTCAGGGGAGCTTGAGGTTCTCAAATGCTTCCAAGAAGAGGATGTTGACTGAGCTCATGTTGTCCACGAGAATTCGGCGGACTTTGAAATTTGCCATGATGAGGGGGCATCGCAATGTGGGAGCCGGACTCCCTCTAGGTCTTCTCCGAAAAAGGATACCGGTTGTTGCTGAATCTGGGGGGAGGGATGGTCCCGACGGAGTTAACCTCCCGAATGAAGGCCTTACAGGAGGTGTTAGATCCCCCTCCCATAGGTCCCCCATGAACGCAGTGTAGTATGGCCTACCCCCTGGTCTCCTCGGGCTCGGGGTCCCGCTCGGGCTGGCGGTTGATCGTTCAAGGAGGAGGCGAAGGCCTCAGATTCCTCGGATCCCTCCGCTCTCTCAGATTATTCCGGGTGAACTCTCTCAAGTACCCTCGCTGGATGAGAGCCTTGATTTCTTCCTTAAGGGCCCGAAAGTTGTCCGTCTCGTATCCGTTGTCTCGGAGGAAGCGGCAGTAGAACCTCTGGTCCCGCTTCTTATTGTTTCTCGTTCGGGGAGGGAGTCGGATGAGTCCTTTATCCTCAATTTCCATCAGGATTATCGAAACATTCTGGGTCAGAGGCGTATACCTCTCAAATCGAGGGACCGAAGGAACTCTCTTGAGACTAGTTGTCTCTTTCGTGGTTTTCTTGATGGCCTCAGTCTCGTCGGCCTTCCGCTTCCCCTTGGCAGTGGCTTCATTGATGTCCTCCGAATTTAGGGCATCTTCCGCTCAAATGTACTTCTCGACCCTGTTGAGTAGGTCGGGGAAGTCGATGGGTGGTTTTTTGGCTAGTGAAGCTTTTAGCTGACTGTTCCGAACATTGTCAGAAAGCCGCTAAAGCGACGCCCACTTCAAGAGAGGAGACAAACCTTGCCTCTGTGGTGAACCTCCGAACGAACTTGCGGAGTGACTCCCCTTCCTTCTGCTTGAGGTCCAGAAGGGATGCGCTCGTCTTCTTGACCTTTCTGCTGGTCACGAAGTGAGCTAGGAAGTTTGCTTCCAACTGGTCGAACGAGAAGACTGAGCCGGGAGTGAGCTTTGAGAACCATTCCCGAGCCGGACCACATTGGGTAGTAGGGAAGGTGCGATAGAGGAGGGGATCCGCATCGCTGTGAATCATCATGAGGGTCTTAAACCCCTCCATATGATCAGCAGGATCACCATCTCCGTTGTAGGTCTCGAATTGGAGAGGCCTGAAATTTCGGAGAATCTCGGCTTCTAAGATTTGGGGGGAGAATGGGGGTCTGGTCGGCTGATGACCCTGACCCGGCATTGGTCCGCCCTCGCTGAGGTGGTTGAGGCGGTTCTCTATCTCTCGTAAGCGCCGGAGGACGGCATCCTCTTGTTCCATGGGGCGAGCCGATCCGTAGGACTCACCTCCCCTTGCTCCTGACCGAGGGCCGGAGTTATTGCGGACCTCGGTTCCATGGCCGCCTCGGATTGCTTGAAGGTCCTCGTCCCGAAAGTTTTGGAACTCGGCCCTCGTGACTGGGGCTTGCCCCACCGAGTCCTGCGGGGGCAGAGTTCCACAGGGAGAGTGGCTGTGTCCTGGATTGCACTCTATGGACGGTCATCTGTGATGGTTCGAGATCGAGTTGGAAGCGGCCTCTCCCCTCGTCCGACTGGCCTGCCGATCCAAGATGACTCGTCGCAAATCTGTTGCGTTCAAGTGAGAAGCACCCGGGCCGTGTCCGGCGGCGCCGTTGACCCGTGGTTGGTTGGAACCCTGGGCGCGGCTGTGATGTGGAGGGTCTGGGTGTCGCGCCGAGGTGACGTCCCTTCTAGCTTTGGGGCCCATGGGAGAGCTCGGACTTAAGGGGATGTTCCTGGCTATGCTCGGATTACCGACAGTACCTATGTTCCCACAGACGGTGCCAACCTGATGCTATTTGCTTTTGGGGTGTGGGGGAAACAGGTGTGAGTTCTTGTAATTTGTTTAGAGGAAGATGTGATACTGGTGTCGACCTGATCCTAGCCTATAGGGCTGGCTTGGGAGTAGTAGGAGAGAGGTGGAGACTGGGTGCTCGGCTCGGATCCAGTAGCTCGACTCGAATCTAGTAGCTCGGCTCGGATCGTTTGTACCTGCACACTGGCTAGAAGCACCGGGAGAAGTCCCGACGACAGGCTCTCCAACCATCTTGTCAGTCACTGAGAAAACAACATTAGCTAGGGTTCAGGTGGGGAAAAGTTTATTACCTTTGAAAGTAAGGAGGGGGGCTGGTATTTATAGGCAGAGGTAAACGGGTCTGTGATCCTAACGGACCAGGTCATACCCGTTTGCCTGTGGGCCTGAATGGGCTGAAGCTCGTTTGACCTGATAATCACAGGGGAGCGAGATTTGAGGAGATCTGAGGGTCCTGATTATGCCACTTTATTTATTCCGTATCAATACTTAAATACGAAGAGAATTCGAATGGACTATGCAGCACTCAAATTAGTTGTTAGCAAGAAAAAAAACAACTCGACTAATTAACACGTGAAATGCATATAAACTTTACAGTTTTATCTCTTTAAAAAAATTATGAAGAAAAAAAATAAAGTATAGCCACCATGTTTCATTAATACAATTTTAATAAAACAAACTTAACGTACTAAGTAATATTACAAAATAAAGCATAAGGCCTGCCCCATACATGGGCGGGTGGGACAAATATAAAAAATAGATAAGAGGATAACATCAAAAATACAACAACACTACGAGATCCCCCCAACAAACCCTAGGGGTGGGGATCCATCAAAAGAAAAAGGAGGCCTCCCTCAGTCAAGCATAAGACCAATCTCGATCTCATCGTCATCGTACTCCTCAACGTGGAAAGCGCTGGCAATCTTCCCTCACGGGCCAGTCGCTGCAGCTATAGCCCAGAATAAAATAAGATACATAATGTGAGAGAAATATTATTACTAGTCTCACGAATGTAATAATTATTCATATCTAGCCAAAAAATACAGGTCATAGCAGCTTTTGCGATATATCAAGCTTCTCTCATAATGCGTCTCTCAGAAGCAAAATTTGATCGGTCCACAAGTCCTCATATAAACTGGTATATTTAGTAGTGTCAAGAACTTTAAGGACATCTACGAGGACTGTTTTGCTCCTGTGACAAACCAAAAATATATGCTCTCTGGTTTCGGTGAATGAGTTGCCTAAACCACATGAAGTATCAATATTTGGTTGGCGTTTGACCAGATTCTCACGAGTCAAAATCGCGTCATTAAGGACTAACCAAAGAAAGATGTTTACTTTGAGCGGGGCTTTAGTTTTCCATATAATTGCCAACCATTTTGGTCTACAACCTCTAAAATGAAAAGTGTTATAAAGCGAATGTACCATGAAGGTACCATTTTTCTTAAGTCCTCAGGCTTTCATATCTGGTCCATGTGAACATTTCACTCCTAAGTTGGTGATATGAGCATGTAGTTCCCTAAGCATGTGTTGGGATTCTTGGTCATGTGTAAGTTTAAAGGTAGGTTTCCATGAGTTTCTTTTCCAAGTACCGGTCACCGACCAGTGTGGATGTGATGCTAGTGCATATAGATGTGGAAAAAGCTCTCTAAGTGTGTGATCACCACACCATTTATCCCACCAGAATCTGGTAAGCCTGTCATTATCGATATAGGATGCTACCCAGCTATTGAACGGATCATAGACTTTGGCTATCCCTTTCCAGAACCAAGAAACACGTGGACCCACCCTGAAGGCCAGATTATGTGTCTCATTCCAATGTAGATAGGCCTAGACGTAATCCTGCCATCCCTTGCCGTTATGATGGAAAACTTTCCACCACCACTTTCCCAAGAGCGCAAGATTCATATCTCAAAGATCAATAATACTCAGTCCTCTGTGTATTTTCTTCATGCATACTTTTTCCCATTTAATGAGGTGGAGAGTTGGTGTCCTTCCAAAGAAATCACTTTCGGATGCGGTCAATTCTCTGGGTAACCCATTGTGGCATTTTGAAGAATGAGAGATAATGGATCGGTAGATTCGAGAGGACTGAGTTGATGAGAGTTACTCTCCCTCCCAAGGACATCGACTTTCCTTTCCAATCCGCTAGTCTATTCTCGACCCGGTCAATGATAGGTAACCATTCAGCCTTCTTAAGCTTGCCCGGTCTTAGTGGGAGCCCCAAGTACTTAATGGGGAAATTTTCTACAGTGCAGTTAAAAATGGATGCATGTTCCAATGCCTCCTCTAGGGATAGGGCAATAGGAACGAAGGCTTTGTGGAATTAACCCTTAGCCCGGACCAAGCTTCAAAACTATATAGAATTCCATTGAAAGTGGTGGTCTCCCCGATATCACCATTTTCGAAAAGAAAAGTATTATCTACATATTGAAGGATTGAGCAAACCGGACGGTTATGCCTATTAGCCACAAGAGCAATCCAACCAGCCTGTCTGCAGTTACCCATCATAATTTTAAGAACATCAGCAACAATTGTAAAAAGAAGGGGGGAGATAGGGTCTCCTTGTCGTAGGCCTCTCCTGCAGGAGAACGGTTGTCTCGTTCCACCATTCACCATGATAGCAGTCCTACTAGTGGTGAGGCAGTTGCGGATCCATCAAATCCACCTGTCACCAAAACCATTGCCTGCAAAAGCTTCCAAAGACAGTCTCATTCTACCGAATAATATGCCTTCTCAAAATCAAGCTTGAGGAGACAACTTCTAATATTCAGAATGTGGTATTGATGGATAGTTTTCTTAGCTATTGCTACGTAGTCCAGAATACATCGGCCTTTAATGAATCCATATTTTTCTCGACTAATAAGTCTATCCATCACCCCTCATAGTCTGTTAGCGAGGTTCTTGGGGATGATTTTAACTAAGCAATTGAGGAGATTAATTGTAACCCCTGTTTTTTCTTTTCTTGTATTTTGGATGTATTTATCTTTTTCTGAGTATTTGTTCTAATTGTATTCTTCTGTTCCTTCTGAACCTTGTATTTGTTCTTCGTTCTCAATAAAATCTATTTGTCTTGCCTTCGAGTCAGTTTTGTGGCTTTGAACATTCTTGATTTAATATTTCTTTCAAATTATTGTCTCCGGATAAATTGTTTAATTCTAATTATTTGTTTCATGGCCTAATTAATTGTTATTTAAACCCTATCCCAAACCCTATTATTTCGCCCTATTGGTTTTTTTATACCCGTTACCCCTCAACCCTAATCCACCTCCTATATAACTCCACTGTTAAACCCTAATTACCCTAACTTGATTACCCTGCTAATTAACCATAGCTGCCCCCCTACACTATTTCCTTCATCCCCTACCTCCGACTTCTCCTCAACCTCCCATCTCCACTTCGCCAGCCTGTGCCCCCTGTCCTCCGTAGCTCGTCCACCCTGCCTCCCATCTCCAAGCCCTGCAATGCACCCGTTAACCACCTCGTCATCCTCACCCCGCTCCCTATGCATCTCGTCGACACCCACCACCCAAGCAGCGCCTTGTCTCCTGCCACCTCAGCCCTCAACCATCGAACTGCTGCTTCACCCTGCTCCTCCTCATCGACTCCCTGCCAGTCGATGCCCTGCAACCCCATCGCCGCGGTTCATCTCCACCACCGCCTTCGCCACCCTCTTTCCTCTGTTTTACCCATCAAAGCAGAGCACCCCTGCCACTGCCGCTTGAACCCTGTGTGCCACCTGCGATCACCTGAGCTCCGCCTGAGTCGCCGTCATCCTCCTCCACTCACTGTCGTCGGCCCCCACTAGTGCATCATCATCATCAGCCGCAGCCGTCTGATCGATCTTGATCACCATCTTGATCATAGCTTGCGATCTCGGCTATTGGTCAGCTTGATCTTGATCGTCATCAAGATCCGCGTGTTGTGTTCGTTGCCTGGGATCCGTTCCCGTTATTCTCATTTTCATCGGATTCGTCATCTACACCCCCAAGGCAAGTAACTTGTGTAATATTTTTATTTGTATACAAGTACAAGATATTGCATGTAGTCTCGCTCTCTTTTTGTGTTCGTCTCATGAAGATCTCTTGATAAATCTTAATTTC
This sequence comes from Hemerocallis citrina, assembly GCA_017893485.1. Classification (NCBI taxonomy): domain Eukaryota; kingdom Viridiplantae; phylum Streptophyta; class Magnoliopsida; order Asparagales; family Asphodelaceae; genus Hemerocallis; species Hemerocallis citrina. The sequence goes on from CM030361.1 coordinate 99,468,858, forward strand.
ATTCGTTTGATCCATTCTTAGTCTTGTTCCATCATCATAGTGTCACACACACGACATGAAAATAAACTAGATCTAGATCGACTCTTGATGCATGTATATATGTTCTTCGTGATCCATGATATGTTGTGTAATTGTTGCATGCTTGATGTGTTAGATGTGTTATCTTGTAGTAGACTCGTTAAATACCCATACCATGTTGTTTTGAATATCTAATATATCATGTTTTGCATTATATTTTAATTTGGATTTAATGCATATGAGTTGTTTGATGAAATGCACGAGAAGAGATTTCGTTTTGCTGCTACCCTGTTTTGGTTTAGTATTTTAGACCCTGTTAAGGTCAGTAAAATAAATTATTTTGTGAATATGATTCGTAGACCTCGTTGTCTACTTTTTAGAATTTTCGAGGGATCTCAATTTCTATTTGTGATGTGTGAGTTATTGCTGTTTTACTGCAGCTGTATCAAAATTTCAAGATTGTGTTTTATGAGTTTGCTGTATGGTTATTTATTTTAAAACTTGTGTTAAAAGTAAAATTTGGGTTCAATATTTTTCTGAATATGAATAGACATGACTGGGATCAACCCCTAATTTTTGTAGATTTATTTAATGACTCTTATAATTTTTTCCTTGCTTGTGAACAAACCAATATATTTCTAAACTGCATGATGTTTAGTAAAGAACTCTATTTTAAACCTGATTCCAGTTACTGTTGATTAAAATTTGGTGAATATAAAATGTAGTCTATTGTGTCTATTTTACAACCCCTTTGGCGTATTTGGATTTAGAGTTATAGTTTGTGATCAATCACTGTTTTAGTACTATTGTGTCTAAAATTTCATAATCGTAAACTTGCTGTATCTTTCTGTTTCCCAAATTTATTTGACTATGCTATCTGTAATGGAATATTATAAAATTTTATTTGCTGATACTAGACATTCTAGGAAATCTTCCAGATTTTTCTTAGATTTAATAAGTAAGTTTTATGCTATTTTTATTCTTATAAACAAAACTTTGCGATTTCTGGCTGAACTTGAATTCTGTGTAAAATGCTATTTTGAACATTGTTGTTGTGGCTGTTATATGACTTGTGCATATGTGCTAGATTCGGCTGAAAGTCTATTTTCTAGATTTTCTAACGGATCCAGGTTTGCATTCTTGTGGCAACGGGAGTCTCAGATTTGGTGCAGCTCTGTCTTGCTTTCCAGAATTGGAAGTCTTATTATCCTAATCTATTATGAGTTTTTTGTCACCCGTCTATATCTTCTATCCAACTTGGACTTGTCCCTTATTTCTTGCCATGTTATCTTGCCTTATTTGTGCACGTTCATGCTTGATTTAATAATAATAACAAGTAATCAAGTCGGGGTTAAGGGAAAAAACTAGTAGTGGAAAATACAGAAATGTGTACTTGGAAGGGAGCCCGTGTTTCCCACTTGCTTACCAGCCTACATGCTTTCCCACAGAAGAGGTGTACTCGGAGGGGATCCACTGATCCTAATTGATATACTTGATACTTGACACGTGATTACTTGATACTTGATACTTGACACGTGATTACTTGATACTTGATACTTGATACTTGACACGTGATTACTTGACACTTGATACTTGATACTTGACACGTGATTACTTGATACTTGTACCTGAGTGCACTGCCTTTATAATCCACTATGAAATCTAAACGCAACTTGTTCGAATGTAGCAACCATGTGGTAAAATTTTGAGACGCATGAAGTGCTACCTAGATAGGACTAGATACAAGACTTGAGAATAACATGGTCACTTGCTCATACTTGTTACTTGTATATGTTACTTGATACTTGTTACTTGATACTTGCTTGCATGCTACTTGATTCTTGTTACATGTCACTTGCACTTTACTATCTTGCCATGCCACTTGATTCTATTCTTGATTAAGAGTTGGTTGCTCTACCTTGCTGTCACATTCCCTCCATGCTTACTTCAATACTTGCTTCTTGTTGCTACTCTATATTTTCTTTATCTGTTTTAGTACTTGTTACCTGCACTACATGCGGCCCGTAACTTGCATTGATGGGCGTTTTGTTTCTCTTTCCTTTTCCTGCAATTTGTTAAACTTGCAGACTTTGGTGACCAGCTGCCCGAGGGAGTAAGTGACCAAGTATTTTAGGCTGGCCGGAGTTTCTTGCATGAGTTTATTTCTTGTTTTAAACAAATTGTAATTGCCACTTGAATTCTTGTATTTGGGCATTTTTGTCCCAGAACATGTGACTTGTTTGTTCCAGATCTAAATATTTGAGAATCTTGTATTTATTTCAAGTATTTTGTTGAGCACATTAATTTGTTTCATGCATGCATGGATGATTCTTTCTGTTTACTTCTTGTTATTTCTTGTGACTTGTTGTAAAGAGCCTGACAGCTTAAAAATTGTGAAAGCCATTCGCTGGACTTTTATTGTGTATCCATATTCTGTATTCCTTTTTGGGAAGCGGGATGTGACATTAATAGGCGAAAATCCCCAACCCATCAGGAATCTTCCTTCTTAGGGATCAGAACAACATCTATGTAGTTAAGCCTATCCAACCTTAGTTTATGGTTGTAGAATTCGGTCAACATGTTCAAAAAATCAACTTTGACTTCCTCCCATAAGGTATGGTAGAAGAGGATCGGAAAATCATCTGGTCCTGGCACTTTTTCCTTCCAAATTGTGAAACCACATCCCTAATTTCCTCCTCAGTGAATGGAGCTTCGATGTAATGTAGATCATGACCTGGGACCTCAGGGTTACTATGCCAGAAGTTTGACTCAAGCGGGACTCTGAAGTCTGCTTTATGTCCAAAAAGGTTCTTGAAGTGAGTTTGGAAGGCATGTTTGATATCCCCATCATCTTGGAGCATACCAGTGTCCGTATGGACCGAGTGAATTAGGTTAGCTCTGCGTCCAGCACTGACCGTCCGATGGAAAAATATTGTATTCGCGTCTCCTTCTTTGAGCCATGAAATTCTAGAGCGTTGTTGCCACTTGATCTCTTCTATCTTGTAAAGATGTGCAATGGCATCTTTAAAATGTAACAACATGTTTCGCTCCTAATCGTCTCAATCTTTTCTAGTTCCTCAATGCCCTCCAAAATGGACTCCTTAGACCTCCAAATCGTCACAAATCTAGTCTGAATCCACTTTATGAGTTTTGCTCGCAGTCTTGTTATTTTTTCACACCAGATAGCAGTTGTTTCCATCCCTTTAGTAGGGCGAGTCCAATTCTCATTAACCATGTGATGGAAATCCTGGATTTCCAACCATGTCTTTTCAAACCTAAATTTGGACGTCTTCCTGGGTAGCAATTCACCAGTAGAAAGGGTAATAGAGACATGATTAGATGTAGGTTTTTGAAGGGATCTGACCCAATATAGTGAAAATTTGGCCTCCCAATTGAGACCAAAACCCTATCTAGATTAGCCAAAATAGGAGATGACTGCATATTAGACCAAGTAAAAAGGAGATAGGGATGTCAAGTAGTTCGAGTTCCGTGATGACGGTGTTAAACACCTCCCTGTCGGAATCACTAGAGCATCTGCATCTATGTTCAAAAGCAAATCTAGTAATGTTAAAGTCTCCCCCCCACAACCCAAGGGTACTTCCAGCATGTACGGATCGCATGTAATTCTGCCCCGAATGCCATTCTGGAGGAGGCCAAGTTTGGGTTGTACACCACCATAATTGCTTGAGTTCAATTATCCGCCCTGCGTTGGAGTAGGACTGATAGCGAGATTTGTCCAATGAGTTTGTCTAAGCAAGCAAAAATATCAGGGTTGAAACCAATGACGATGCCTTTTGAAGCACCATAAAATGGGAAAATTTTCCAGGCAGTAATTCTATTCCCTCCCAGTCTTCTAAATCTGGCAATATGGGACAATTTGGTCCCTTGCAAACCCACAATGTCGAATTTGGATGTGTGGATAACATCCCTAACTATTTCTTGCCTGCCTCTCCCTCTCAGGCCTGTAACATTCCAGAGAAGTATACTCATTAATAACTTGTTCGGGATTGTGAAACGAGTTGGGATCTGGGGTTTTCCCTATATTGACTCTATCTAACTCTCATCCTCTAATCTTATTAAGTAGAAGTGCATTACGGTCAGTATTTCCTACTGCTAGACCACATGTTTTGGCTAGATTAAAATTTTCAATATTTATCATAAAAATGAAAATTGACACTAAAAAACAACGCGTGCATCCACCGCCGGTCTTAGCAGATTTAGCAGCGGCTATTAGCTCCAGGTAGTCATCCAATGACTCCTCAATAGCCCTTTTAGCTACCTTCTGAACTTTGAAGCCCTTGCTGACATGTGATGGTTCAGATGTAGTCAACTGAGTGTTCGGAAAGGTGGAAGGGACAAAATCTGGCGTAGGGGATACCTCCTCCAAACCACTCCTAGCAATAAGGACTTGCGTGTCCACAATCAACTCCTCTAAATACTCTGAGTCGTCTTCTGAATATAAGAAGTCATCTTTGAGATTAAGCCTAACCTCCTTATCATCTTCATCTAACTCCGTAGATTTGTGAATCGCATATTCCAAATTGGACCCCTCAATGGGACCAGTAGAGTCAAATGATATGGAGTCCTTCTCTTCAATAAAATAACTCATGAATAAGTGTTGTTGGCCCCCTCTTTGGGCCCAAATCCAATACCCGGCCCATCTAATAAGGAGGTGGGAATCTGAACCGCCCCAAGTGCCACGCACGTGGGCAATGCACGTGGTGCAAGGGCACTGGACGTGAGACATTCAGTGAATCTAGCTTTATCTCTTTATGCATACTAGTAATTTACACGTGCAATGCACGTCTTTATAAATATATATTTTTTTAAAAAAAATTATGTTGTCTAGTATCGAACCTTAGACCTCTTTATATTAGTTATGCATATGCATTGCACGTGTTTGTTTGGTTACAATACACGTATTTGTTTGGTTACAAATTAAGTTTGTTTAGTGAAAAACTCTCCCATTAAAATAGTAGATAGATAGATTATATATTATATTATAGATAGATAGATAATAATTTACACGTGTGATGCACATTTAATATATTAAAAAAATTAAAGTAAAAAATATGACGTAGTAAGGACTTGAACCCGAAACCTCCTTTACATTAGTTATGCATGTGTAATGCACGTGTTAATAGATTCACAAATAACACTAAGGCCTTGTCCCATTATAATATTAGAGATAAACATTCAGTGAATCTAGCTTCTAAGTGTACCATACAAGTGGTTCATCAAAATTTAGATAAAATGACACATACAGTATAAGCGCTTAAATTCAAGGGCTTATAACACCAAATACAAATCAGCATTGTTCTAAAATGAGATCAGGTTTTGGGTATTCCTTTTTTAGACCAGCAGATTCAAATTTACAAACAAGAAAGAGTACAATTTGAGCCCATATAGAATTTATATACATACATGTAGGGCTGGGAACGGGCCAGGTTTGGGCCAAACCAAAATAGGCCCAGGCCTGATCCCAAAGTTGTAAATATAGGCTCGAATCCAACCCGATTTTTCTTTGGACTTAAAAATTAGGTCCGAGTCTGGACCCAAATTAGGCCCAAAATAGGTTCGGACCTAGACCCGAACTACTTATGCATGTTCTAATATATAACTTTTCCATAAAATAAAGCTATATCAAGAATAATATACTATAAAAAATAACAATAACAGGAATACTATAAACTTTAGAGTAATTAACATCTAATTTGTCTATTTCTATATAATTTTATATACAATGTATAATTTCTCTATCTATAAACTTTAACACTCATTTCAATTTACTTACATGAATATTTTATTTTTAAAAAAAATCATACATAAATATACATGATGTATATAAAAACATACACATTCACATATAAAAATTTGATTCGGGCCCATCAGGCATAAGCACTTGGGCCCGAGCCCTGCCCGAATTTTCCCCGGGCCTAAAAAGTATGCCCGAGCCCGACCCAAAATGAGAATTATTAGACCAAACCTGCTAATTATTAGGTCAGACCTAGGCAGGCCCGGGTCGGGTTCGGGCCAATTGCCACCCTTACTTACATGGGTTTCTCTGAGAACGGTCCTTGTAAGTCTAAGTCAGCCTTGTAAAATTTAACTTTCTAGATCATTAATAAAAGGGTAATAATTTCTACACAAGGTTTATACACAAGTTTACTCCACAAGGTGATGTGGCACAATCACCAACCATCCATCTATGATCCCTAACCCCCTATGTATAACAAAAGATTATTTTGATACGATGGAAATTGTGCTACATCACTAACCATCCATATATCATTGTAACGCCCCGTACTCAGCTCGTACGCACATTATTAAATCCTAAACTACTGTCCATCACAGACTGCCTCAAAAAGAGTGTCTGGACGTTAGATACCCTTTATCCTTAGATAACCTTTATCCTTGGCATATTCTATATATCTCACTCTGATTCTTTGAATTCAGCCAATGTGGGATCCCACACCACACACACTCCGCACTTCACTTCTCTTCAATTCTTTCTTTCTTTTCTTTCATTTTTCATTTAACGCATTAGCCACGTCATCCCTACACATCCCTACACAGCCAACTCTTTTTACTCTTTCTTTCATTTTTTTTCTCATTTAATGCCCCCCACCATCTCTCCTAAGCCCCATATAATCTTTCTATAGGCCTCCATTATTACTCCATTTATTCTATAGCCCATAGAACTCTATATAGGCCCACTCTCTAATATATATATACTAGTATAATGCACGTGTGATGCACGTCTATAAAAAAGTTTAGTCATTAAATTAAATGAATTTATATATCGTATAAGAAAAGAAATAGCAAAATATTTAACTTGCAAAATAGCAGGCTTCAATAATAGAATAAGTGTGAACGATTATAGAATCAAACTTCAACAATACATAAAGGATCCTCATGCAATGAAAATACTCTATGAATTTGGAGAATATTTGAAACTTTTATACAAAACATGAAAATTATAACAAAACTCTAGGCAGAATGTTAAATAAAGACAATAGACACAAAACATATAATTAGAACACTATTCACAACCTGCGATTCCACGAAATTTGTTTCTCGCATCTCATGCAACTTTACAATCCGCCACAGAGAAGCTATTGTTAGTATGCAACTTCATAGATATTGACCGACAGGAGGAATAAATAACTTCTAAGCATATCAGAACCACATGTATTTGAATCTCTCTATAACATGATGTGTGAGAAATTTGAACAGGTAGATATAGATTATACTGATACATCTACACACTGTCACATTAAATCAAAACCAAATCAGAAATTTTTAACGTTGTAAAGTAAGATTACTGGACTCAATCTAGCAACAGTTGATACACTTTTAATTTCAAACACAGAGTATTATTTACAATTGAAACATATAATAATAAAATCATTCATATACTACTACTGACCTGATCTAATTACATATATAGAATTCAATGAAAAAACGAAAATTTAGTTCATTACACCTTTCTTTCGTTATACTTCATTTCTTTACATAAATTTCAGCAACTAATTTCTTGTTAAGACGTGCAACCTCAACCAAAATAAAAGCCAATAGCTCTTAACAATTTCAGATATCTGAATTTAGAAAGCCAAAAGATGGCTAGAAGATGACCCCCCCCCGCCCCCCCCCCCCCCCCCGCGGGTCATTTTGAACACGGTCATCACTCCTACCACTAATATTGAGTGGATCCGAATACTTTTCGTTGCTCTCCCTAATAGCTAACTTTAAATTTAAATTAGAATCCAATCAGTTCAATTTTTTTATCCTCAACTTTTTCATACGTTTCTTCTGAGCACGCTGGCAAGCTAATTCCATATCTGTATTTTAAAAAGATGAACACATTAAAAGAGGATAAAGAGGATAAATTAATTATGCATTGGTCTGCTTAGTATTAGTTTTTCAATATGTGCACATAATGTGAAATGCAGTCACAATTTTCCAATGTATTAGTAAATGGTTCTTACCTAAAGTGTGTTAAATGTTTACATACCCCCAAAATGGTTCTGAAAAAAATATGCATTGGTTTGCTTAGTAATTCATCCACATATGTGCGTATAATAGCATATATATATATATATATATATATATATATATATATATATATATATATATATATATATATATATATATATATATATATATTGTAAAAAATGCTACAATTATTCTTAAATATACCAAACTAATAAGTATCCTACAAATTCACACTTCCACAACTCTGTGTTGTTCTACTCCTAACAAAAAATGAGAAACATAACTCACATTGCAAAAAATAAATAAAATAAATAAATAATAAATAAATAAAAGAAAGGATAATCGAAGAACTGTTTCCAGTGTCGAAACACAATGTTGTTCATGAATGGCTGATCCATGACTAATACGATACCCTTCAATAATTGCAAAATTAACCTAATTCAAAATCGAAGGTCGATTTCCCAACATTGAACCCATTGAAACATTAAAAGGCGTAAGTAGATATGGATGAAGAACTCAGAGACTAAGAATATAATGATTAGTCAGTCATATGTTGTTATTGCTAAGAATATCCAATGCCACATTTAATATGAATTATTTTTTCAAATTCATAAGATTTTATTAAGCTTAGATGCAACTATTAAAGAAAATATACTTGTAGGTAACCTGAGTTTGATTCAAATCAGGATAATACTAACATGTTGATCCCGTAATAATGGTGAGACAGCGGCGAAATGGTGGGGATTCGACGGCGACGCGGCGATGTGCAGCGACACGACTGTGCGCTGGCGACGGGAGTGCGAGGGATAGGGAACAGAGGAGTTGAATAAAGAGAAGATGAGTTGAGGTTTTGGATTTAGAGTTTTTTCTGCTAACAGAGAAGATGAGGGGTTTTTTGATTTTACGAGCATGACACAGGAATGTTTAGTGGATGTAGTTTGGCCGTATATTGCACTGATTTGCTCAGTTACAAAATTAGGGTTTGTTTGTTTACAACCCCAACTCTCCCATTAAAATAGTAGATATATATATATATATATATATATATATACTCTACAAATACGGAGTGTTACATTCACCCCCTCTTAGGAATTTAGCGTCCTCGCTGAATACGGGACGTGCAATCTAGCACAGGATCGCCTTTCTAGTCGAATGTAGACTGTCTCCTTGATCAAATACACATATCGCTGCCCACCAAGGGTCTTATGCACTACATCGCTGCCCACCAAGGCACTTATGCATCACATACACATATATACAAGTTCTACATTCGGTGTCGAAAGTTGGCTCCGATACCATCTGTAACGCCCCATACTCCACTCGTACGAACACAATTAAATCCTAAATCATTGCCCACCACAGGCTGTCTCAAAAAGGGTGTCCAGACGTTAGGTACCATTTATCATTGTCATATTCTATATATCTCACTCTCACTCTTTGAATTCAGCCGATGTAGGATTAAACCCACACCACACACACTCAGCACTTCACTTCTCCTCTATTTTTTTTAGATAACGGATGGTGTCAAACGACACTAGACAACAAACTAATATTATTAACAATGAGCATCAAACAACGGAACATTTTACAAGAAGTAAAATAGAAAGTGACAAAAGAGGCGCATCCGCCAAATAAGAGCCCAACACAGCAAAGAGTATTTTCCATAGGCTACACCAATACACTCAAACAAAATGCGTAAGTAGAACAAACACAGAATAGAACAAGCACTAAAAAAGCAAGTAACAACAACAGTCAGCATAGGAATGCAGCCCGTAGCCAATCCAAAAGAGCAACCACTCAACAATACCATCATCCTCACCCAACCATCACAACCGCTGGCTGAAGCCAGGAGACCAGGGGCTGCAGCAGGCAAGCTCGCAAACAAAGCAACCCAAAAGAAGCTCCAAAACTGCTATAAACACCGTAAACTGGGATGACGGCGATACTCAAAAAGCACCTGAAGAAATAAACACAAGAGAGAAAGGGAAAGCCAGTAACCAAGCAAATAAACACAAGTAATATCAAAACATCAGTGAAGAGACCACAACAGTAGGACACCAAACTGAACAACCCAAAAAAGACCCGGATGGTCACAACCAGAAGGCAATAGCAGGACACACCATAAGTGTCAAAACACACCAAAAGGTAACCTATATCCGAGAGACTACCACTCCCAGGCCAACCCAAAAGCATAACCACAGGGGCCAAAACATACCAATAGTCACCTAGTACATAAGAGAACACACTATAGTCCTCTAGAGAAGAAAGAGTCTAAGGCAAACAGTACTGAGACATAGAGTGGAAACTCAAAAGAGAACATGATCAACAGTAAGTACATGCAACAAAAGCAGAAAGGTAAAAATTAAAAGTAAGAACAGGCAGTTGAGGAGGGCCCAGCAGGGAGTCTTGACAGGAACTTGGCTCGACATGTAACGAGCCTAATCAACAGTACTCAAAAGAGAGGAAGCCAAAAGAAACACCTGTTTTGACGCAGAAATTAGTTTTGCAAAGAAAGAATACATGTCGGTTAGAAGACAGAAAAAAAATATGAAAAAAATAATAAAAGCAGAGAAAAAAACTCCTAACTGTGCAAAAAAGGAAACTAATAAGTAGAGGATGATATTAGTAAAATTATGAGAAGAGGAAAAAAAAAAAGGAAAGCTTCATCAAAAATTTGCAAATAAAAATGACGGGATTTGGAGTAATTATGAGAAGAAGCCCAGAAATTAATAAAGAAAATGAAATCCCGTATTAAGGCATGTATCGACTTCTCAAAATGAGAAAAGATCCAATTATTACGCTCTCCCCAAACAATCCAAATTAAGGCCATCATCGCTAAATCCCAGGTCAGCCTAAAGCGTTTGTTAACATGGGGAGGTCTCTAAGAGCTCCACCAATTAGAGATGGAGGAAGGCATACCATGGACTTGCCACGCTCTCCTACAAAGAGCCCAAAAAGGACGAATGAACTCGCAATTAAGGAATAAGTGTTGGGCATCCTCATCCTCAGAAAGGCAGAAGGAGCACTTCTAATCGAGAGCCATATATCTATGGTTGAGAGCTACTACTGTAGGCAGCTTGCCATGGATAGTCAACCAAGTCAGAATTTGAACTTTAAGGGGGGGCAACACAGCTCCATATAGTCTTGGAGAAAGAAGAAGTAACACCCCCATAGTTGAGAAAATTATAGCAAGACTTGACCGTATATGAGCCCGAACTGTCCCACCTCCAAGTAATACCATCCTCTGTTATTTCTTTCTTTCTTTTCTTTCATTTTAATTTCATGCATTAGCCACGTCATCCCTACACAACCAACTCTTTTTACTCTTTCTTTCATTTTCTTTTTCTCATTTAATGCCCCCCACCATTTCTCCTAAGCCCGATATAATCTTTCTATAGGCCTCCATTATTACTCCATTTATTCTATAGCCCATAGAACTCTATATCGACCCACTCTCTAATATTTTGTATATATATATATATATATATATATATATATATATATATATATAGGGTAGCAATCTGGTGAGAACCGTTCTCACGATAAGCTTCGTGAGAACTCCACGCCTATCCATCCTATGGATAATCCGAACCGTTCACATTGTTTAACACAACTAAATTAGTCTAGAAATATAAAATCAATTCATTTGATATTCATTTGTCCATGCATCATGTCACTATAAAAAAAACGATTTTTCAGCCACACAGTTTGTAACACTTCAATGCATGGGCAGACAAACCTCAAATGACTTGATTTCTCATCCATAGACTAATTGAGTCATGTAGATCAAAATGAACGGTTCAGATCTTTCAACTAATGTCCCAAACAAAAGTTCTCACGTGGTTCTCACCAAAAGAGTTCTCACTCGATCATTCCCTATATATATATATATATATATATATATATATATATATATATATACACACACGCGCGCACACACACACTCTACAAATACAGGGTGTTACAATCATCCCCAGGCCTGATGTATAACAAATTATTCTCTTAATACAATGGTGTTATGGTTAACAGAGAGATTAAGAAAATGTTATTGGATTGATTATAACTGGGTACAATGTCTCATATATATAGGAGAGAAGCAAGAACTAAACTAATACATATTCCAATATGGGACCAAACTAAATTGAGTAATATAACATCTAATATAATATTTAACACCCCCTCCTAAACTCACGGTGGGTCGAACAGTGTGCACCAAGTATCAAATCTCTGGACAGTGTAGGATTTTGTGAAGAAGTATGTTATCTGCTGTGAAGAGATCACATAATGAAGTGAAATGGTCTATTCCTCAAAACACTCACTAACATAGTGGCATTCAATCTCTATGTGCTTCGTCCGCTCATAAAAGATCGGGTTGCTTGCAATATGTAATGCACTCCAGTTATCATAATAAAAAGGAGTAGCTTCTGTAGGAGTGACACTCATATCTGACAACATCCACTAAACATGAACAATCTCTCTAGTGGTAGCTGTCATCGCTCTGTACTCAGCTTATGTGGAAGAACATGCAACAACTGCCTATTTTGTTGCATCGCCATGGGATCAGCGAATCACCAAGAAATAGACAAAAACTTATAGTAGGCCTTCTGGTAGTAGGATTACCTGTCCAATCTGAATTAGAATATGCACTAAGCTCCAGTTTAAATGTAGAAAACATGAATAATGAGCGAGTGATAGTGCCTTAAAGATATTTGAGAATCTGAAGAAAAGCACTGTAGTGAACTGATCGAGGAGCTGAGATAAACTGACTGACAATACTGACTGCAATAGCAATATCAAGTCTGGTCATGCATAAGTAGACAAGCTGGACAAAAATCAGCATGTATCCAGTAGAATCGAGAAGGAGCTCACCATCTGTGGGACTAAGCTTCATGTGAAGCTCTAAGGGAGTATCAGCCGATCGAGTGTCAGAGAGACATGCAGCGGGAATAATTTCTTATATGTATTTCTGCTGAGAAGTGAGTATCCCCGGAGATCCGTGGGCAATCTCTAGGCCCAAAAAATAGCGTAGTCGACCAAGATCCTTCATATGAAACTGCTGGTGAAGATATCTCTGAGTAAATGTAATGCCTGCGGAGTCATCCCCAGTAATAATCATGTCATCAATATATAATAGTAGAAGTACCCTCCCCTGCAGTGTTAATCGCATAAATATAGATTGGTCATGTGAACTCTAACTGAAACCGGCATGTGTGATGACACGACGAAAATACTTCTGTTTTAGACCATATATAGCATGGCGGAGACTACAAACATGACGAGGAGGTATGGTAAAGCCAGAAGAAGGCAACATGTAAACAACCTCAAATAGGGTACCATGAAGAAAGACATTCTTCACGTCTATCTGGTATAACGGCCACTGATAGATGACAGTAACGGTAAGGAAAGTTCGACTGTAGTTATCTGTGCAACTGGAGCGCAAGTCTCATTATAATCAATGTCATGCTCCTAAGTAAATTCTCGGGCAACTAGACGAGCCTTGTGCCGCTCAATGGAGCCATCAGGTTGATATTTGGCCTTGAAGATCCACTTGCAGCTAACAGGCTTGACGCCTGCTGGTAGTGGAACAACATCCCAAGTGCCAGTCTGATCAAATGCACAGAACTCTTCTACAATAGATTCCCGCCACTCGGGATATTGAATCACTTTCTGATAGGTTTTGGGCTTACATGTGGAGTGTACAATGGTGAGGTATGCATGGCACTGTGGTGAGTAATAGGCCAGGGTGGCGAAGCCAAACTGACCAGTAGTATCAGTTGTATAGCATGTCGGCGGGATGCCTAAAGTGGAACGAGTAGACCAATAAACCGGTGGTGGATGTGCAGGATATGGAGGGGAAGTCGGAAGGGTGGGTGATTCGACGCCAGGGATGCAGGTGGTTGCATGTGGCTGTAGGGATGCAGGTGGTGTGGGTGCATGTGGCTGCAGGGATGCAGGTGGTATGGGAGGGGCCTCTGTAGGAGGGGCAAGAGTCATAATATTTGTGTGAGATGGGAGAGGAGCCAAAGGAGTGGGATCGAATGGAATGAGTGAAGATGTGTCCGGGGAGGTAGTCGAGGAAACCGAAAAATCGAGAAAGTTATATCCTCAGGAGATGACAGGTAGTAAGGAGAGTCTTTCACAAAAGAGACATACCGAGAAATACGGATACAACGCAACAAGGGATCAAAATAACGATATCATTTGTGCTATGAACTGATACCTAGGTGAACGCACTTAGAAGCCCGGGCGGTGCACTCAGTGGGAGGGAGAAGGACGTAACAGGTGCACCCAAAAGTACGAAGCATACTGTAGTCCGGTGGTGAGTGATGAAGAGTCTCATAAGGTATCATACCAGATAGGGTAGATAAAGGAGTGATGTTAATGAGGCTGACAGACGTCATGACAACTTTAGCCCAAAAAGGATGAGAAACAGAAGAGGAGAGCAAAACATTGCGAACCGTCTCAAGAATGTGATGATGCTTGCATTCAGCTACACTATCCTGCTCATATATATGAGGGCATAACTGCTGAAAAAGTGTACCTTGAGATTGAATGATTGATCTCATAGTAGTAGAAGTGTACTCACGAGCACCGTCTGAGTGAAAAATCTTAATGTGCACACCAAACTAAGTGTGAATCATGGTCATAAAGAACTGGTAAATGTTAGAAATCTCATATCGTTGGTGCATAGGATTAACCCATGTATATCGAGTGAAGCTACCTATGAAGGCAACATAATAGCAATAGCATTTGCTAGAAGGTAGAGGAGATGGTCCCCATATGTCAGAATAAATAAGTTGGAAAGGATGAGTGATCTGAAAAGTGCTTTTGTTATTAAAAGGAAGTGATATATGTTTGGCCAACTAACAACCCTGACAAACAGACAAACATGTAAAGGAAAGATGGCCAAGGGCACCACTACAGGCTAAAGTCTTGAGAGGAGACTCACTAACATGACCTAAACGTCTGTGTCACAAATCAACATCAGAGAACACAACACCAGCAAAACTAAGATGAGATTTATATGCATGTAGAAAATCTAGATGATATAGATGACTATGTCGACTAGCACGCCCAAACTCATGTCCAGTGTATGAATCTGTAATAGAACAACTTAAAAAATCGAATATAATGACAATACCACTATCGCACAGAGCACTAATGGAAATAAAGTGCATGGACAAATGGGGAGCATAAAGAACATGAGGCTATGTGAGAGTGAGAGAGCTAATGGATCCTGAGTGTGTAGTGAGAAATTGTGAACCATCAGCCGTGTGAAGGGATGGACAATGAGAGGGAAGCGCAGTGTTGGTGGTGAGCAGTGTATAATTACTAGTAAGTTGATGTGATGCACCAGAATTTACAATCCGAGAAGAATTCATATCGGGAATAACGAAGAATGCAGGGACAGAGGAGCCAGTATGGGTAGACTGACAAGAGAACTTAAGTTCTAACTAAGCGAGGTGATGCTGAAAATTAGCCCAATCAGTAGGAGATGGAAAAGACGGAGTGACGATCATGGCAAAAGATGTAAGGAAAGAAGTATGGGGAGGTGGAATGAGACTGGTGTTGATGTGGCAGGGATCGAAATGAGAAGGCAATGTTGCTGATGTTGGTATCGGGATAGAGATCTGGGTGTTGCTATTGTTGTTGGTGTCGGAAGAAGGGATGGTGTAGGGTTAGGGTTGATGCTGAGAGTAGGGAGGAGGCTGGAATCGAGATGACGGCAGTGCTGCTGCTGTCGGGGTCTGGATGGGGAAGAGAAAGATGCAGTAACTAGGAAGGCGGTGGAGACGGGAAAATACTGGCGAACTGGGATTCCATTGGAGAATGACTAGTACCTGTAATTTTTATTTTTGTTAAAATTTTTGACTTTTTTTTATTGGAACAACAGATGACGAATGGACGACGGTGGCAGCGATGACGGCAGACGAAGCAGGAGTAGGGAAAAGTGGTGTTAGGGTTAGGATTAGGACTGGAGTTAGGTTGGTTTGGTTTTCGGGTAAGGATTGGGTTTGGGTTAGGTTTTCGGATTTGATTTGATTTGTTTTTTTTTAAAACAGGAACGGGTTTCAAGTATAGATTGTAGGGTAATCGGGTCCGATTTTGGGTTTGGGTTTAGTTATGAGTATTTGGGATATAGGGTTAGGGTTGGAGAGTTAAGTTAGGAAGAAAATATGGAAGAAGGCAGCAGTGATTAGGGTTTTGGAAGATTGGAAGATTTGGGTGGCTAGGGTTTCGGGTGTGGTTAGGGTTTTGGATGATTGGAAGATTGGGCGGCTAGGGTTTCGGGTAGGGTAACAGATGTGGAGAAGGAGGGGGATTTGGAGGTCGTCGGGGATTTGGGAGTTGTAGCGAAGGGGAGTCGGGATTTGGGATTTTGAGGTCGTCGGGATTCGGGGAAGATGGGAGATCGAGAGGTTGAGAAAATTGGAGATGTAACAGTCAGGGAAGAAGGGAGTTTGTTGCTGTTATCGACGCTCGTGCTGGTTGTTGATGCCGCTCTTGTTGTTGTGATTAGCTCTTGCTGTTGTTGAAGGCAGCAAGAAAGAAAGAAACGGTATTTGTGTAATTAGAGTTAGAGATTAATGAGGATAAAGGAAATTATGGATTAGTGCTCTGATACCATATTAAGATTAACAGAGAGATTGAGAAAAGGTTATTGGATTGATTATAACTGAGTACAATGTCTCTTATATATAAAAGAGAAGCAAGAACTAAACTAATATATATTCTGATATGGGACCAAAATAAACTGAGTAATATAACATCTAATATAATATCTAACAAGTGAAAATTTTGTCACATCACATTGTGGAGTAAACCTTGTGTCAAAAACTTATGCACATAGCATTACTCTTAGTAAAATTCTATATCCAATATAAGTCTCATTCGTCTCTCTCAGTGGTGTTTAACATCCAATGGTGGGTCGATTTATGTTGAGAGACTCGGTTGGTAGTCGATAATGTTAGAAAAATTGGCATAGTGGAAGTAAAGCAATTGATGACAACTGATTGCAACGAACAACCAAGCAAATGTTGATCACACCAAATACAGTAGCACACACAATTTGTTTGGGTTCAGCACACCTTATCTAGAAAGAAATAACCGGAATATTATTTAATTAGAGATGACAAAATATTTACGACACTCTAACAAAAAATCTACCTACCTGCCTCTCAAGTATCACTAGAAAATAATTTACTTTTAAAACAGAAAACTCTTAGATAAAGTACTACCTCTCGTAGAGGCTTGTGCAATTATTTATAGAGATCTAGAAAAGTCCTAGGTTATAGTCTTGAACCTTCACCGTTTTATAAGTTTGAAGAGATAGGCATGCGATAAGAGCCATATGATATAATTTGGAGGAGAAACCTGACATAAACGATTCTCCAAGATCTGGCCCGAATTGTTGTCAAATGTCGCTTACAGTCGACTAAGCATCTAGAGCGCACCCACGATGGTAGTGGTCAACTGTTATATACTGCAGTCGTCACACATTACCTTGGTAGCCAATTCCAGCATCATTTTTGTCTTCCACTTTCGCTTCGATTCTGACCACTCCGCCTCCTCTTCAACTCTATTCATGACAGAGTATGCAAGACATAAACCCTAAGAGATAAGGTTCAGTATAATAGTTACGGAGACCCAATTCAGCTGATGTGCTTCAGCTCTTGAATGAGTAGGTAGTTCTCTTCGTTCAGCACACTTATCGCGAAGGGAGCTATTGTGCCAACCATATGACAAACAAAGGTCCTGCCTCTAGGTTGAGTTCTTATCATTGTAACAGTTGATGCTGAGTTTTGCGCTTTGTAGGAAGCAGATGCTCGTTGTGTGTTTAGGGAGCGGTTGTAGTTGGTGTGGTTTAGTTTTGTTGGTTACCAAAAATAAAGAACCAGATTAGCTGTAGCACTTCACATCTACCAGGGGATGTACAGGGTTAGCCTAGGGATCAATGAGCAATAGCGGTGCATGATGGACATGCGCAGGAGTCATCTAACAACTTTTAGCTGTGGTTGCATACATCTGTATATGGAATGAACTAATTCACCATAAAAGTTGTCAACATTCTACATCAATTGTAAAACTTAAAAGATAGCCAAAAAGCTCCTAGCAAACTCCTTTAAGCACTCGTTCTACCTATTTTAGTTATGAGACTATCCCTTAAAGCAAAGAATATCTCTTTTCTCATATTTCAGCCATCCTTTTGTTTCCTCTCACTTCTTGCCATGTCCATCATCCTCCTCACTGCAGGTATCTCTTCTCTTCTCCTTCTCTGGCTCGGCATCCCCGAGCTCAAGCAATGTAAGAGGAAGCGGATCATCACAGAAAGACTGCATGTCGTTACTGAGGCTCTTGAACATGCTGAAGAGAGGCTGATACGACTCCAGGAGAGGCACGATAAGATCCTATATCAATTGAACTCTCAGTACCTGAGCCACAAGGAGATGGAAGAGGCTTTGGCTGGGGCCCGCAAGGCGATGGATGAAGCCCTTGAGTTCTCTACATGCCTTCTGCGCATCCAGTTGAAGATTGTGAGTTCATTTCCTTATGGTGGCAGCGACGGATTCAGACCAGAATGAAGTGTCGAAGAGAATATCAAACCCTCTACAATCTGCAGTTTAGTACGAAGTTTTCATGTATTGGTATGTTAGCAATTTTAAACTATGAATCAACATTTTGTTATTTTTGGCAGCTTTCGAGAGCAGTAAGCATGCTTACCAGCAGAAGTTTGTCAAGCAATTTACCTGACCATGCTCTTATCTTTAAGAAAAACATCAGAAACTAGTTCTTGCACTCTTTTGAGACGATAAAGCATCATATCCATATTGTTTAGTAATATTTCCTCACGGTTTTTCCACTTCTTGTGTAACTCTTCTTTCTGGCTTTGATTGTCCCGCAACAAGAATCCCCACTCACGTACCAACCTAAGCCAGATATGAGAGCATATCATCGCCAACGGAGATTGATCTGGGTTATCAGATCGGAGAGTATAGAAACATCACTTCATGTAAAAACGTATATTTTGCAGCAACTCGATTGATCAGCAAAACACAGTTTTATGGGCAACTGCATAATGATCAGAACAGTATTGAACTTTCCTGAATGTTAATAATTATACATTAAATTACATGAAGAAATACACAGTACATTGCAACGGTAACGGCACGACAATTGCTTTAACTCATATTTACTCTACAGCACTTGCACAAAGTGCAAAATTTAAATGCATCATGCATTGAGCTAAATAACACATGAAACATTGTGCTCGTGGCAGTTAAATTTTTAAAAGGACATACAGATTCAACCTAAAACACCCAAAGATGAGAGGACAGGAATGAATTTACACCACTTTCTCTTTCCCCTTTGTTAGATATAATGTTACAAAGATCCCAACTTCCTCGCCTTGTTCTCTTGCTCTCGTTAGGAAAACATGGAACAACTAAATTCAGACCTTCTTATTAGTTGTATACACTTACCATGGCAATAAACAAAAGGAGCTATTAAATTTTCCAAGAAATGTTACACAAGCGAGGTGGGAACTACTCAAATGAAGGTTTAATGAATGAGTTTATGCCATATCTCTTACTCAATGTGCTACCACTGCTATTACCACTACATTTCGTCATCATCACCAACATGTTGATAATCGGAAGCAATGGCATCGCCTACCATGTGATCAGCATGGTAGGCTTCTCGACCCTCGCCAGCCATGTCATCATCGAAATTCGCACCATGTTGGTTTCTCGAGAACTGACGGTTCCTCCATCCTCGATCTCGTTCCATTGGTTGGCCATCATGAGAGTACTGCTGTTCACCATCTTCTGCTCGAAGAACAAAAGATAGGTTAAGAGACTTATTAAAATTAAACTGGACAATAAGATTTATGAATTGCACTTTCGAAATAGCTGCATCAAGATGATTCAAATTGCATTTTTGTAATAGTAAAATTATGATGGTTCTCCGCAGATACAGAAATATTATTTCCTTAAAGATCTTCAGCAGTTCTCTCTTCGCCGATTGGCTATGCTAAATCTTCAATCAGAAATATCCGATAAAACCTTTTCTTTCGGTCACCAAGCACAGCGAGAGAATTAGTATCATATCAGTTTAATAGGAGAGAATTATCTTATCCAGATCTTTGAAACTCAGTGGATCCATTTATTTATAGCAAATGGTAATTGTTCACTCTTTCAATTTGATCTATACCTCAAATAGTTTACTAATAAGAAATCTGCTTGTGTTAATTACAATATACAACAATTCGAAACAGATAACTGATTCATGGATGAAAAGCTCTCAAAGTCAATGTTGTTAAAACCAGACCAGCCAGCCCGGTCGGACCGGGTTTGACCGGAACCAGGCCCGACCGGCCTCGACCAGAACCGGGCCTTGAATACACTGAACCGCAGTCTCCCTAAAAACCGGGCTAATCGGACTGAACCACCGTCACTACCGTCACTGGGTTTTATTTGAACCAGCTAGTTCAGCATTTTTATTCTTTTTCTTCCCAAAAAATGTGATGTGTAATAATATAGTATAGACATAGAAAAGAATACTTAATTGGATGATTATAACTGAATACACTGTCTCCTATATATAGGAGAGTATAAAGACAAATCTGAGTTTATTTCAGATGTGGAACTAAACTTAAGACTACTTTAACACTCCTCAAGCTGGTGTGTAGATATTGTCAAAACCAAGCTTACTCAAGAAAGTTTGAAAAAACTTAGGAAATAGTGCTTTTGTTAGAATATCAACAAGTTGTTTACCAGACCGGGCATATGAAAACGAAACCACCTTCTCCCACTCATCTCGAACAAAGTGACAATGAATTTCGATATGTTTGGTGTGCTCGTGAAACACAGAATTTTTAGAAATTTACATAGCAGCCTTGTTGTCATAGTAGAGAGAAACTGGATAAAACAAAGGGAATGCCAAGTCTCGAAGAAGATATTTTAGTCATAAAACTTCAAAAACCAAATGCCCAATGGCTCGATATTCAGACTGCACTTGATTAGACTACCACGGGTTGTTTCTTACTTTTCCAAGAAATGGGATTTCCTCCAAAGAATACAAAGTACTCACTATTTGAGCGCCTATCATCAACCGATCTTGCCCAGTCAGCATCAGAATATCCTCGTAAAGAATTAGAATCGCCAGGCCTGAAGAGAAGTCATTGCCCTGGAGCTTTCTTAAGATAGCGAAGAATGTGAATCATTGCTTCCCAATGAGTGATGATTGGTGCATACATAATTTGACTGACTCAACTAACTGCAAAGGCAACATCTGGCCTAGTCACTGATAGAGATGAGTTTGCCAATTAGCCTGCAATATCGTCCTGGATCATAAAACAATGCATCATTAGATGACAGCTTAATATTGGTATCTATAGGTGTCAATGAGGCGACACCTCAACATTCCTATCTCAGCAAGAATATCAAGTACATACTTTCTTTAAGAAAGAAATATATCATCATTTGTGCGTACAACCTCAATGCCAAGAAAATATCAAAGCGGACCAAGATCCTTTGTTTGAAAGGATTGAGCAAACTGCTGCTTGATGTCTGCAATACCTTGTGAGTCACTGCCTGCGATAATGATATCATCAACGTAGACTAACAAAATAATAATGTTTTTGTTTCCTTTCTTTATGAAAAGAGAATTGTCTGCCTTATTTCTAAAGAACTCTTAAGAGCACACGGCTTTGCCGAACTTTTAAAACCAAGCCCGAGGAGACTGTTCGAGTCCATGTCGCTCAAAACCAAGAGGTTGTTGCATACACACCACCTCTTTCAAGTCGTCATTTAGAAATGCATTCTTGACATCAAGCAGATGAAGGGGTCAAGAACAATTTGGTGCAAGATAGATAAGAAGCCGAATAGACATGAGTTTCGCAACAGAAGAAAATGTCTGCATAATCAACCCCAAATTCCTGTGTATAACCGTCAGCAATAAGATGAGTCGTTCAACTGTGCCATCAGGATTATATTTGACTGTGAATACTCACAACCGTCTTACCACCTACATGGTGGCGAACCAACTGTCAAGTATCTTTGCTGAAGAGCATGCATTTTCTCTTTCATGGTTGCTGTCCAACCAATGTGTTTGAGTGCTTTTTGAACATTTTTAGGAATAGAGATGGAATCCAAGAAATAGGTAAGGCTCAAAAAGATTTGTTCACTTTAGGAAAAAAAAACAAACTTGGCAATATCATAGTGAGCACAAGAACGTTGAGCCTTACGCTGACCGATAGGTAAATCATCTGTATTAGGAATATTACCGACGGAAGTGGTTAGCCCCAATTGAACAACAGAAGGTACATCGTGGATGATCGAGTCGGAATGCAGCTTGCATTTTTGTACATAAACTTGAAGTGGCTATGGTGATGGTGGTGGTGGTGGTGGTGGTGGTGGTGAAAAATCAAGACTCAACAACCCTCAGTAAGTCGGCAATTTTGGAAGAAGTTTCTTCAAAACATGTTTTTGTTCAAAAAATGAAACAACTGCCGAGATAAACATTTTCTTCCGTAAAGAGCAATAGTAAAGATAACCTTTCGAAAAACTCGAATATCCAAAAAAACACATTTAGTAGCACGCGGGTCAAGTTCATCAATGTCCGGCTGGAGATTTTGAACAAAACACATGCAACAAAATACACGATGTTGAAGTGAAAATGGATCTTTAGAAGGAAATACCAGGTTGAAAGGTGATTGATTTTGAAGAATAGTAGGCATACAATTAATAAGAAAATAGGCAGTGCGAACCGCAAAACTCCAATAAAACTTTGGGACGTTCATTTCAAACATCAGAGAACGAAAAGTGTTGTCAATGTTGATTTTTGCGTTCTGCCACTCCATTTTGTTAAGGAGTATAAGCACAAGAGGTTTGGTGTATTATTATTCCATGTTGAGAAAAGAATTGTTGAAAATCAGAACTCACATATTCTTTAGCATTATCACAACGAAAACATTTAAGAGTAGTGTCAAATTATGTTTGTATCTCAAAGAAAAATTCTTGAAAAACTTTAAACACTTGAAGTGATCTTTCAAGATAAACAACCATGTCATGCAAGAAAAATCATCAGTAAACGTAACAAAATAACGATATTTATTAGACGTGGAAAAACCAATATGTCCCCAAACATTAGAATGCACCAAATCAAATCAAATCAAACATTAGAATGCACCAAATCAAATAAATATTCACTACGTTGATTGAAGCATCCTGTGTAGGAAATTCGATGATATTTACCTAACTCACAAGACTCACAAGATAACCAAAAAGAAGACGCGGCCGAAAACTAAGTGCTTGAGAGTTGTAAAAGAGGGATACCCCAGTCGCCAGTGCCACAATACGGGATCAATAAAAGCCGAGACTGGATAATCCAATATGTACAACCCATGTTGTTTACGACCAGTGCCAATCACCTTCCTCGTAATATCCTGAAATACACAGTGAGGATAAAAAGAATGTTACTGGGCAATTTAAATCCTTAGAAATTTTAGGAGATAACTGGATGTTAGAAAATGTAGGAACACGTAAAACAGGTGTAAGAGAGAGATCTGGATAAAGGGAGATATTGCCCTTCCCTTTAACAAGGTCAAGAGATCCATCAGCAATACGCACATGATAATTAGAAAGCAAAAAAGAAGAAGAAAGGTAAAAGGAGACATGTTCAGAAGCACCTGCATTAATAATCTATTGATGTGAAGAAACATGATAAGCAGTACCTGAGTGAACAGAATTACCAGAAAGAGAGAAAACTACAGAATGTCTGATACTCTTCAGCAGAGAGGGTATACTGGGAGGACACATGTAGTAGCAGTGGAAGACTGATAGCAGCAGGAGGACGACCAATGTGTTTTCAACATGTCGCATACTTAGTGTTGCAATGACCGTCACCACGGCCACAACCACGATCGCTACGGCCCGGTGAATAATAAGAACCACGACCCCTGAAAGATGAAGGAAACCGCTGAGTGATCAGAAAAACCACGATCATTGTCAGAGACGAGTGCAGACGGTGGTGGGTTATCAACAAGGGCAGGAGAGGGTACCCAGGGTAGCTGAACATGGAGATCACGAAAGGAGGGACTGACGTTGGTGGCAAAGATATGAGAACGAGCACCTTCAAGATATGGACTAATATTTCCCAAGGTAAAAACGGCGAGAAGAGCCTCACGTTGTTGCTGGATAGCGAAATCAGCAGAGTATGGTTGATAGATCTTTCATTCTTCTAAGAATTGATTAAAGCAGGAGAGAAGCATGAATATCGTCACCTTGCTTGGTCTTAATCACATCGCAAAAGATATCATATAGGCACTGCATGTTATTGAAGTACATGTGATGAATAGTATCCCAGTCTCCCCCTCATTGGCTGTGTCGAGAAAAGTGATGGAGTTGTAGATATCCCAGTCCATGCAACTAGTCATCATATTGACAATTAAATTATCATCGTAATCTCATACTTTGAATGCGAAATCTGCAGTAAGAGGAGCTGGCTTATTAAGATGATGATACATCTCGTGCCCTTTAAGGAAACACTCGACAGGACGGGACCATGTCATAAAGTTAATGTGACCGGCGAGATTCTCGATAGTCATGTGTTCGGCCGTCCATAGAGAAGGATAATCAATCGTCGTTTGAGGAGAGGGAGTCGTCATTGGAGGAGAGATCGTTGTTGAAGTATTGGAGAACGTCATAAGAGCAGATCTAGATTAAATCTGAAGGATAAAACATGCGAGAATGAGAGCTGGTGATTGGAGAGGGCATCAAAAACATGCAAGCATTATAGAACAGCACGCATCACGAGGCATTTTTTTTTTCTTTTTTTTTATTTTTATTTTTTTACAAGTGGAAGAAAATAGGGGTTGTGGGTTGCAAGTTTCAGGGTTCCGGGGGGGGGGGGGGATTGGTTGATGGCGGGTTTCGGGTTCAGTGGGTTGCGGGCGTCGGGAGCAGAGGATGGGGTTGTAGGCTTCGAAAATAGAGGATGGGGGGTGGATGGGGTTATGGGCTTCGAAAATAGAGGATGGGGCGGTTGGTGAAGATGATGGGGTTACGGGAACTGAGGATCGGGTTGCGGGTGTCGATGGAGATGGTGAAGATGGAGTTGTGGGTTTCAATGGGGTCGCGGGCTTCAATGGAGGCGGTGGCGGCTTGCAGTGAGGACGGCGGGGCAGAAGCATGGAAAAGGGGATTAGATTTAGGGTTTGGGTTTGGAGGAACAGACATGGAGGAAGAAGAGAGGAAGAAGAAGGTTGTCTTTTTTTAGAGAGATGGAGAAAATTAGAAAACCCTATTTTTTTGTGAAAATATTGAGTGAACTTTTCGGGCTCTAATACTAAGTAAAAATATAGTATAGAGATAGAAAATAATATTTTATTGAATTATTATAACTGAATACATTGCCTCCTATATATAGGAGAGTACAAAGACTAATCTGAGTTTATTTCAGATGTAGGACTAAACTTAAGACTACTTTAACATGATGAATGGTAAGTTTCGAACCTAGGTTCTACTTGAAACAGCGTGTTCTCACCAGCCAACATGCCATGCCAATATGAACTAGTTACTCAAATAAATTAAACCTTCTCTTATACTTAACCCAGTTGAACAGCCATTGAACCCGATTGAACCGCTGAAAAACTGAACCACCCATCTTTTCGGTTGAATAGCCTGTTCGATTTTTTACAACATGTCCAAAGTACTTCACCCTCCAGCACGTGATCCACACACACTACCTCAATTCCCAAGTCAATTCTCTCAGCTAGATAATTTCAATAGTTATAAAGATGATCCCAGGTACTTCAAATACTTCTCAAGAATGAGAGATCAAGTATTCTTACTCAATGCCAAAACGGATAATTGTCGCCACTATGCAGAGGCATGTTAATGTACTTACAGAAGTACGTACTTACAGAGAGATACGTCAAATGCATTTATAACTAGTTAAGGTTCTCTTTTTAGTCTTTATAAAGAGGCTTGGTAAAGTTGACAAAAGAAAGCACGGGAAAGTGTCTGAAAGTCCTCTGAAAAATTTAGACTTACTATATACACCCCTACACCTTTTTTATTATGCTCTCTCTGTGAGGTAAACATCTGCTCTGGGCCATGCACACCCGGCCCAGAGAATTGATTTACCCCCTACATGATCTCATCAAAAAGTTGGGGATATCACATAGAGGCAGATATCTTAAAAGATCCAATGGCTTCCCCATTCACCCTCATGGGGCATTTTCCTCCCCCTAACCCTAAACTGTAACAGCAAGGCAGCAAATTGTTGCAGGCACTCGTTAGGATTTAGGCTGCAAGACAACATATATCCGCAAAGCTGCTACATTTAATATTAAGCACTTCCTGAAATAAGCTGTAAGCTCAGGAATAATGCATTTAATGCGGATCATACTTTCAAATTATGGTATACACATGTTTAATGCGTCTATGAGAATTGATAGACCAAACAATGCAAATAACATACTAAAGGTTCCCTACATAAAACCAGACATGCAATGCACAAAATAACATGGTTCAACAACACTGTACAGGGTTTTGTATTGGGCTTCTGAAATTGGCATCCACAAGCGGCACTCTGAAATATCGGGCATATCAACTCGGTTTAGCACTTTTATTGGGTTGACCCGGGTATTGTTGTGCCCGGACCCAACACTATGTCCGGGTCCGTTCCAAATTATAGTACCAAAAGGTATTAAGTCCATGTAATTATTAGATGTACCTAGACCTTGCACCCTACACTGTCCGAGTGTGTTCCAAATTATAGTACGAACGGGTATTATGTCCCTGTAATTACGAGATGTACCTAGACCTTGCACATTTTTTTGGGTCCAACTCGGGTCGGGTCGTACGGGCCCAACACTGCACGACATTTATTCCATATATCAATACTTACTAAAGATTTAAATATTCAATTTTATAACACTTTTCTGATCTAATGGACCACATAAATCTGTTACAAATTAAGGAAAGTTGAACCCAAGTGAATTAATATGTAACTGAACAAAGTTAAGTTGGTTATACAAAATAAAGAATTTGGCATGCAAATAGAGGTGAGAAAAGATTAGATTGCAAGCCCTATCAAACTGTTGAATAAGTAATATTTTGCATTTACATATTAAACTTTATTTTCTATAAAAACAATTATGACTTTTTCAGAGACATACAAAGATAAGTAGTAAACTATAAGTCAAAACCATAATGACAATTCCAAAAAATATATATATAATAAAACCATAATGAGAACAATCCCAAACCCTTCACAAATTTAGACAATATTAACCGATATAAATGTATTTTGACGGGGAAATACCTTTGTAATGGGTGTATCAATATGGATCAACCATTTCATAATGTACCAATCTTAAGTTACCAGGTCCGCTACAAGTACAGTTCAATTATACTTTAAGGTACCCAAATTGATTTATATATAAATGAGTCTGAGTCAGGAATAAGATAATCGGACCCAGACCCGCCCTTCCAAAATGATTCATTTCATATCCAGTGTCGAGTCCGAGACAGGTACGTATATTTGGTAAAAATGATATCTATACTCGACATATCGGATTTTTGGTATTGGCTTCGTAAAGTGTGAAAAATAATTTATAAGAAATTTTTTAAATAGTTAATGTAGTAAAGGTAAAGGAACCTTATAACTATATGAGACATTTCTCAGTATAGGGTGAGTACAATCACTAGGGTGGGACAACCCATTATCCACAATCCATACTATTTATGTTCATCTACATGTTATAATATCTCTCTGTGAAAAATGAAGTTATTTGGATACTTAATCTAGTTTCAAGTGGTTGCAAAACGAACGATTTTTTTATAACAACACAAATTAGACCATGTGATCCATCGGTAAAAGACCTCTACAGGCTTGATTTCTGTACACAAGTCAAATGACATATAAAACATGAATGGTGCAGAATATACATAACGGGTCCCACTGAATGACTATAATTACTCTATGTAAGAGAATTTCCTCGTATAGATGAGAATCCATTTATCTAGTTATCATACTTATTCTTAACACAAATATTCAATCTATATTTGTCAAATAAAATTTAAAAAATGTAAATGTTGTTTGTGTTTATTTTCATTTTCATGTACAAAAATATATTTCCATGGTATATTTTGGTATAGAAATGTACTTAAAATATCTTACTATTGTACTCACTCGACCTTCTGGTTTCTCATACTCACCCATTTGGTTGTACATATTCGGGGGCAACAACGCCAATAATAGGTTCTACAGTCTAGTGGATTTTATTTTTCCATTTTAATATGGGTATCAATCAATACCAAGCTTTTAGTTTACTAAATCGGCAGATGACTGGGTTCGGTCAATATTAGAAACCATGCCAAACATGTACATTTTTAAGCTGAAACTTTCTAGTTATTCAAAGCATTTTTCAGTTAGAGTATTTACATATTTTGGCAAATCAAACTCCCATGGGAGTGTGGGAGTGAATTAAATGAGCGATCCGTAGCACACACCCATTGTAAAGTTTCTTTTTGAGTGAAGAAATCATGTCTGTGTAGTAAATTTCCAGTTTTGTATAGTAATTTTCGAGTAATATGCAGTTACATTTTCTGAGGTATGTTGGAATTTGACAAATCAGTCGATTTCAAGTGCAATTAATGCGCTGTCATCTTGTTTCAAGGAATAGACGGGCATTAATGAAAGTTTAAACCCAAAAAAGAAAGTAGGACAAAGGATTTCTTTTAGAAAAAATGTTGACGAAGGGCTTCAAAATAATTTAAAATGTTGAGGGGGCAATGAAATGCTTCTTTTCCATGAAGGCTTCTATACCCAAGAAAGATAGTGCGATAATAAAAAGAAAGGGAAAAAAAGAGGATAACGTCGAGATTTGATCCTGAAAACTGACATAATCTCAGCAAGCTCCTACCAATTCCACTAGGGAAGAGCTAGAAAATATTTTATGTTTAAACTTGAGGGCACAATGTTGAGAAAGCTTTGATCCTTAATCTTGAAAGCACACAATTTTTACAAATTTAATTAAGTACTATTATTTACCACTTTCGCCATCTGATGCATTGACAAGCCTAGCAATGGCGTCAATAAGGGATTGCTCATGCTCCTGCATGACACGTTAATAACTTAAGAACACAATCGGGCATTGATGCCAGGGATTAATTCAAGGCATGTATCTTACTTTCAACAATTTCTTTGCCTTCTCAAATTCAAGAGGATCAGGATGGCTTGCATTAAAGACCCTCTCCACCTGCTCAACAAATGCCGAATAAATATATATTGTATTTCATTAAAAAATGTTTAACTCACTGAGAAAATACCTCTTTTAATAAAGTGTCAGTGTGAAGTATCTCAATGTCACCAGAGCTCTTCTTCCCTATTCCATTCTGTGATAGGGGGAAATCTTTCTTATTTTGGCTCTTCAAAGAACCTCTCCCTCTGCCTGCACCAGGAATAATA
Source organism: Hemerocallis citrina (assembly GCA_017893485.1). Classification (NCBI taxonomy): domain Eukaryota; kingdom Viridiplantae; phylum Streptophyta; class Magnoliopsida; order Asparagales; family Asphodelaceae; genus Hemerocallis; species Hemerocallis citrina. The sequence goes on from CM030361.1 coordinate 99,498,348, forward strand.
CTACCCCGCCCAGTGGGTTTCTTAGCCCCACGACCAGATCCACCTCGACCCACTTTATGGGAAATACCCGGATCCTCACCTTCCCACCGAATATCTTCAGGCGAAATCTGTAGCCAAAGTAAATTCTCACATCAGATGCAAAAAGATGCACATTATCAAGTGGAAGTGTCCCCTTACGAATCCCCCCCCCCCCAAAAGAGGCAACCGTGTATGAGGCATATATTAAAATTCCCAATAAAAGAGATGCTCAGTCATGGAAAACAACATGCCGAAGGACCATGTAATGAAGGGAGCATAAGGGTCAATTAAGTCAGCATTTGTGTTACTCGGTAAGTTGCCATCTGCTAAAGGCAGTCAAGAGAAATGCAATCCATTCAAAAATTATTCCTTTTCATTTGATAATACAGCACCTCCCTGGAGTAATGGTAGAGTCACTAATTTCACAATGGAAGATAATGACTTCATAATGATTTGATAATTTGAAGTAGCAATTGTGAGCAACCAAGAAATCAAGTATCGATGCATTATGCATTCGCATAAATTGCAGGGTATTAGAGTTTGCCCCAGTAATATGACTTAGGGTTGTAGCATAAAAAAAAACTTCAAAGACAGAAATATGGGTGGCAAGATAAAACTTTTCTAGTCAGTTTAGGGATCCTGAAGGAGACTGATACCATACAATTAAGTAGTTCAGTGTAACTCTTAGATTAAAGGCCAAATAGATTTCGCAAATCAATCCCTTGATAACACCCTTTGTCTTCCAAAATATTCTCGCTGCCAGGATCTCAAAGCATATACACTTATACAACAACAACAAAACTTTTTTCCCAACTAGTTGGGGTCGGCTACATGAATCTTGGTTTTCCAATATGCTCGGTTTAGCGCAATATCTTCTGTAGGGCCACAAGCTATCATATCTTTTCTCACCGTTTCCACCCAAGTAAGATTAGGTTTTCCCCTACCTCTAGCTCTACCATCAAAACTTATCAAATCACTCTTTCTAACGGAGGCACCGCTAGGTCTACGTGTGACATGTCCAAACCACCTGAGCCGATTCTCTCTTAACTTATCTTGAATAGGAGCTACCTTTAGCATGTCTCGTATATGCTCGTTTCTAATTCTATCATTCCTGATTTTACCACACATTCATTTTAACATCCTCATCTCCGCTACACTCATTTTTTTGACATGCTTCTTTGTTGCCCAACACTCTACTCCATACATCATTGATGGTCTAACAGCCATCCTATAAAAATTTTTCATCAACTTCAAAGATATACGTTTGTCGCACAAAACACCACTGGCACTCTCTATTTAAGTCATCCTGTTTGGATCCTATGTATAACATCTTCACAAATCTCCACATCTCTTTGTATAATCGGGCCTAAATATCAAAAACGATCTCCCTTAGGCATCTCTTGACCATCAAGCTTCACTACTTCCTCAATTGTGTTCCGAATATCACTAAAATTACACTCCATATGCATTGTTTGAGTTCTGCTTATTCTAAAACCTCTAACTTCCAAATTTTCTCTCCACAATTCTAATTTAGCATTGATTCATGTTCTAGTCTCGTCCACTAAGACGACATCATCAGCAAAAAGCATAGACCAAGGCACCTCATCTTGTATTTCTCGCATCAATTCATCCATAACCAAAGCAAAGAGGTAGGGGCTTAAAGCCGAACCTTGGTATAAACCTACTGTAATAGGAAAAATCACTGATTTCTCCTGTGGTTGTTCTAATTGTGGTCTTTGTTCCTTCATACATATCCTTAATTACCTCAATATACCGAATAGTTCTCTTTTATTATTTAATGTTCACCATACTATACCTCTTGGGGCTTTATCATATGCTTTTTTTCTAGATCAATAAAGACCATATGTAAATTTTTCTTATTCTCCCTATATTTTCCATGTCTCCTCAGTACATAAATTGCCTCCATTGTTGATCTCCCAATCATAAATCCAAACTGATTCTCACACTGTAGTTTCTAGTCTCGGTCTATTTTCGATCACTCTCCGAAATTTTCACTGTATGGCTCATTAATTTAATCTCTTTGTAGTTGGAGCAACTTTGTATATCTCCTTTATTTTTATATATAGAAACTAAAGTACTCTTTCTCCATTCATCAGGCATCTTCTTAGTCCTCAAAATTATTAAATAATCTTGTTAGCCAACTCACTCCTACATCCCCAAGACACTTCCAAACTTCAATGGGTATATCATCCGGTCCTAAAACTTTTCCTATTTTCCTCCTTCCTAGATTATTTCGAACCTCTAAGATCCCAATTCTATGGAAAAAACATATGCTCTCGACTCTCCCTCGAGTCCTCTATATTTAAATTGCCAACAACCTTTTCATTTAATAATTTCTCAAAGTAATTTTGCCATCTTTCCTTAATTTTCTCATATTTTACTAAGACTCTTGAATCGACTCTTGAATCCTCGCTCTTAATACACTTAATTGTATCAAGATCTTTTATTTTCCTATCCCTTTTTTTAGCAAGCTTATAAATATTATTTTCTCCTTTTGTTCCTAATTTTGTGTATACAACATAAGCTTTTTCTTTTGCATCTCTTACCTTTTTTTAACTTCTTTTCTAACGATCTTATATCTCTCCAAATCATCTTTATTTCTACTGTTTTGCCATATTTTGAAGGTTAATCTTTTTTCTCTCACAATATTTTAAATTTTTTCTTACCACCACCATATTTCTTTAGTTGGCAATCCTCTACCTTTAGATTCTCCAAGTACCTCTTTTGAAATTTCTCTTATGTACGTAGCTATTTTAGTTCACATCATATTTGTCTCCCCTTCCCAATTCTATGATGCTCATTTAATGACTCTAAGAACCTCTAGTTTCTCTCCCTTCAAGTTCCACCACCGAATTCTTGGGTTCCTAGTTTCCTTCCTCGCACATAGGTGAATCTCAAACTTAACATCCATCACCATTAATCTATGTTGTGAAGTTAAACACTCTCCTGGTATAACTTTATAATATTTACATGTCAAGCGATCTACATTTCTAGTAATGAAAAAAAATCAATCTGGATCTTATTTGCCACACTTTTAAAGGTTATCGAATGTTCCTCCCTCTTCCTAAAATACGTATTTGCTCGTATAAGATCATACGAAGCCGCAAAATCTAATAGAGCCTCTCCATCATCGTTCTTATTTCTAAATCCATGTCCTCCATGCACCCTCTCATACCTCATGTTATCTTTTTCCTATATGTCCATTAAAATCTCCTCCTATAAATAATTTCTCGTCTAATGGTACTCCTTGAATTATCTCATCAATATCTTCCCAAATTTTATATTTAGCTTGTGCATCTAATCCTACTGGGGGTGCATAAGCACTAATGATATTAATTATGTTTCCCCCCTGATACAAGCTTAATTTGTATTATTCTATCTCATTTCATATCAACACCTACTACATCTCCTTTGAATTTCTTATCTTCTAAAATCCCTATTCTATTTCTATTTCTAATTTTACCTGTATAATATAACTTAAAACCATCTCTCTTTAGCTTTCTCCCTACCCACTTTGTTTTTTGTAAACAAGTTATATTAATATTCCATCTAATCATGGTATCTACTAGTTCTATGCATTTTTCAGTCAAAGTTCTTATAGTCCAAGTCGCTAACCTAAGCCAACTTTTCTGAACTAGCTTCTTTACCTGCATACGTCCAAATTGGTGCAGGAGCCCTTGCCTATTTTTCACCGCACCCGGGTGCCGATGTGATGCCCCTTGCACATTTTTCGAAGCACCTGGAGACGGGCACAATGCACCGCTTCCAGGAAATGTCCTAGTATATACACTTGTAACAATCCAAAATAACAGTCTACTCAAGGACATGTTGGAAACATAGGAAAGGAGCTCAGATAATATTTCCAAAAAGCTTTCACAGTTAAAATCTGGGAATAGACACACTTGGGGGTGGAAGAACTTGCTTGTCATCTTGAGAAAATCATCATGATCAGGGGTGTTTAGTGGGTGGGCTCATGCCCGAACCCAACCGGGAGAAATCGGGTTTTGGAGAGTTAGAAAACCCGCTCATATTCGAAGAGGGCAGGTTTTATATTTCCTCAAACCCGCCCTAAACCCGCCAACCCGAACTCGAAAAACCCGAACTCGCCCAATATGTGCATACAAACTTTATGTGTACCTAAATGTATTTGTGAGAGACGATATTTGTTACGTTAATATGTGTATGCATTATTCTAATATTTCCTCAACCCTGCCCTAAACCTGCCAACCTGAACCCAAAAAACCCAAACCCGCCCAATATATGCATACAAATTTTACGTGTACCTAAATGTATTTGTGAGACAATATTTGTTACGTTAATATATGTGTGCATTATTTTTTAGTATATTATGCTTAGAAACCAAGATAATTTAACAAATTGCTAAATTAATTTGGCATAGGTTAAATTGTATAGTACATAATAGGAATTATGACATATATGTGGTTAAGAAGAAGTAATAAGATACGTATCATTCCTATTTATAATTATATTACATATTGGATGCACATTTTTTAATAAACATAAACCCATATAAATATTTTTTTGAGAGAGAGAAAAAAGTAATATATTATATATAAACCCACCCGGCCCGCCCGATACCCAACCCGAACCTGAATGGGCGGGGTTCTAATCCCTTATAAAACCCACCTGCAACTTCGGGTTAGGGCCGAAAATATTGCAAAAACTTGTCTAACCCGGCCCGCGAACACCCCTAATCATGATCATCACAATGATCATTATTGTCACATAAGCCTCGCATAAGAAAATAGAATCGCATGTGGGGTTCAACTTCAAAATCATAATAGAAGATTTGAAGAACTGGAATAGAAGGACGCCAACTTGAAGTAAAACCCCTGCTTTTCAGTGCTAAACGAGAGGCTCGCCATAGTATTTAGAGACAAGTCGACAGGAGAACAAAACCTAATTGAGTGTCTCAGTACAATTAAAGGGTCTTGAAAGAAAAAGTCAAGCCAATAAATTTGCTATGGAAAAAAAATCACCAGAGGTATGATAATAATATTAAGGCAAAGAGAAACAGATGGAGGGTAATGCTTTGTCATCCCAATAAAAAAAAACTATACCCGGTGGCCGATCTACATAGTGCCAAGGGTTGGCAGTCGCTTACCCTTGGTCTCGGGATCTCCCTTAAGATAAAGGTATGAAAAGTAGAGTTTTTTGCAATATAGTCCGTCAATTAATGGGTATTTGCAATCTATTCCCCCAAATCATAACAATTGTGATTTAGTCCCCCGAATCATATAGCAATTGTGATTTAGTCATTCAATTAGAACGCATTCATTCAACTTTAATTGAATTTGATAAATTCATCTCAATTTTGTCCCAAATTATAGTAAGTTATTTAATGATGGTTGTATTAATGCAGTTAAATGTAATGAATTGAAAATTTAATGAAAATGACTTAATCTAATTGTACATTAAATTGTGTAGAATTTTCTAGATTTAGCTAAAATATGGGACTAAATTGATGGATGTGTTCTAATTGGAGGACTAATTTGCAATTGCTATATGATTTGGGGGACTAAATTGCATTTACTACATGATTTGGCGGACTAAATCACTATCTCTATATGATCTGAGGGACTAAATAGCAATTGCTAAGATGGCAACTAAATTGCAAAAACACATCAATTGAGGGACTAAATTGTAAAAAACCTTTTATAATATATAAATGCGCATAAGCAAGTTTACATGAAAACAGGAAATAGTAACTAGTTATAGTGTTCAAATATTTACTTGGAGAAGGTAGGGGATCGTTTCTTGGATCCCTCTTTTATTTTTGCAAATAATTCCTCACTTTTTTGCTTCTGCCAGTCAAGCTCGGGCCCTTCTTTTTACATTGTGTAAAGTACTGCACTACAAATTTAGTTTGTACTAATATTTTTGTTCATTTTCAAAAGTAATTGATGTAGATTATAATTTATAATTATATATTTTTCCTGTAAATTTCATATGATCTAAACAGTACTTATGTTTGATATAGTGTGTGAAGTCATTATGTTTATGAAATATGTATATTTTCTTCTCTTCCTAACACTAATTAAAAATAATGAACATCTGATGAGGACATCGGTTCCAGACGATTTTGGCGTTTCTATCAGCGCAGACGTCGTCGTCATCAGCTGCTTTATTTGGTTTAGGATTTTTATTTTATTACCATTTTTTTATTTCTGGCAATTATAGCCATATGTAATCTTTTTGTATTTTTAGATTTTGAGAATATTTTGGAGATGTGTTTCAAGATGTATTTGAGCCTATTTAAAGGCCTTGAGATTAATGAGAAAGCATGCCATTGTTGATTAAAAAAATCTGTGTTGAGTTTTGCTCTTCCTCATTCTCTTTTGTGTGATACAACTGAGATCTACATTAGGGTTTGTGATAAATCCTAATCAAATTTTAGGGTTTGTGATAAACTCTAAAATCTACCCAAAAAAATTAAAATCCCCAAATACAAATCCCTAATACAAACCCTAATCACATACCCCACATATCAGCCGCCAACCTTCCCCCTGCTTTCTTCTTCTTCCTTCTTCATCTCCCGATCTCTTCCTAAACACCTTCACAAAATCCCCAAACCCCCTTTCGAACCCAACTCCCGATCGTCGACCACAACCCCATCCCGCTCGTCGCCCCCCAAATCCCATACCTCCGCCTTCGACGCCCTACCGTCACCACCTCACCGCGACCACACCCTCACCACAACTCCGTCAGCCCCCTTCATCTTCTCCGTCTTCTCCCGACCACAAGCCTCACCCCAAACCTACCCCGATCCGTCCGCAACCCATCTACCCAAACCCTAACTTCCACAGATCCTCAACAGCCTCGACAACGCCCGCAACTCTCCCTACCACCACCGTTGCCTTCGCCGCCGTCGCCAGCGCCGCCCCTTGCCGTCGTCGACGTCGATCAGTGACGCCGCCGGCCATCGTGAACTTGCTCGTGGAGTTACTGTCTGCCATTGCTGTGTTCTTGATTGTTGTTCACTTCTACATCTACGTTGTTTTCTTCGCATTCGGTAAACTCGTTCCCTTATTAAATAATTGTGTTTTACTATCCTATTATCTAGTATATTATCTAATTTGCCTGTCGACCACAAAATAATTGAGATTGAGTGTTCCACATGCCTGAAATATCGTACGAATCAATATTGAACTTCTTACTTGCTAAAACACGTAGGGATTTAATTGATTGTAAGGTTGAATTATTAGTTGGAACTGTTACACTTATTCAATTCTTGAAAATCCATCGAACCTGTTAATTGTTACAAATTTCCAACTTAGATCCGCACTTTCATGTTGGTAAAATTAACCCATTAAAATTCTTGGAAACTCTCTATTTTAGGGTTGGTTTTACATCATTTTGGTATCAGAGCGAAGGTTCTTAAAACCCTAGTTCTTGCATCGTAGGCATCATTTTTGCATTCATTTAGGATTGTGTAGTCTTTTATTTATTTTTCTTTCTTTTATTTTAGTTTATTTCAGATTCATTTAAAAACAAAAAAAAACAAAAAAAAATTAGGACACACGACCCCTAGTTTTCACTTTTTGTGAATGCATCTTCGCAGCACCATCACAGACCCTGAAGAACCTTTCCTATCCCTTTCCAATCACCCAATTAGGAACCCTAGACTTTCCAGACCTGAAATGGACAACTCTGATATCTCCGCTACCCTAGCTGCCATCCAAGCAACTCTTGCCAATATCAATCAGAGGCTTGAGAAAGTGGAGCTAAATCAAACCATTGTCCCTGAGCTTCATGCCCATCGTCAGATCCCTCAAGGGAATGTTCATGACGATCGACGTCAAGAACGTGACCCTGACGAACAATACAAAAAGAACGTTAAGGCTGACGTTCCCCAGTTTGAAGGTCACATGGAACCCCAAGCTTACCTCGATTGGATCCGTGCCATGGACCACTACTTTGTGTGGTTCGACATGAGCGAAGCCCTTAAGGTTAAATTTGCCACTATGAAATTAACGGGTAAAGCTCAACAACATTGGACCAATCTTGAACATGCCCGCAGAGGCCGAGGCCTGGCACTTATAGCCACTTGGGAGGCCATGAAAGAGAAGCTCACTGAGAGATATGTACCGTTATCGTTCCACACCCGATTGCTAGATTCATGGAACCTATTATATCAAGGAAGTAAATCCACACAAGAATATGTTGATAAATTCGATGACTTCCTTATTCGGTGCAATGCGTTAGGTAAAGAGAGTGAAGAACAAACTCTCTCTAGGTTCAGAGCTGGACTACGAGCTGACCTTAGGAACGAGCTAATCTATAAAAATGTGGACTCAATAGCGACAGCCTACGCCCTAATCCTCGACATGGATTCCCTTAAAGCTAGTTCTCATTCTAGGTCCAGCGACTCGAGAGATCATTCCTCTAGAATGACCTCTACTGACCCACCTAGACCTAAGCCTCCCTCACAGCACCCCAACAAATCTTACCCCAGCAAACCTAATTCAAATTTTAATTCACATAGAGATGAACATAAGGGTAAGAACACTGAAAGAGATTACAGTAAGATTGACCCTCTCACTAAGTGCTATAAATGTAAGGGATATGGTCATGTTGCTAGCAACTGTCCCAGTCCCAGTAGGATTAATATAGTAGAGGGTACCGCTGTCATTGCTGACGACTCTGACAATGAGTTTTCTTATGAGCCTATCGAAGGCGATGACTTCGGTGAAAAAGAGGATGACCAGTATCTCCACTATATTCGGTCTATCCAATCACCTCACTTGAATGTAGTCAGATGTGCTTTGTCCCAACCAAAAGAGGAAGATGATTGGAAGCGCACTGCTATATTCCACACCTTTACGACTATAGGTGGCAAAAACTGCAAGGTGATTGTTGAGAATGGGAGCTGCGTCAATGCTGTCTCTTCTGCGGTCTTAGCAAAGACCGGACTTAAGGCTGAACCCCATCCACGCCCATACAAAGTATCTTGGATTGATGCAACGGCACTCCAAGTAACACATCGATGCTTAGTCCCTGTGGACTTCAAAGCTTACAAAGAGGAAATTTGGTGTGATGTGCTTAAAATGGATGTGGGTCAAGTCATTTTAGGGAGATCTTGGTTATACGATCATGATGTGACCATATATGGTCGATCCAATCAATGTGTGTTCCAGCACGATGGACTAAAAATAAAGCTCATTCCCGTGAGACCACGAACTAGTCCAGCTGAAACAACACCGGCTCCCTCGAGAAAGGACAAGGAGGTAACGTATATGGGTGAAAAGGAACTTACAAAAAAAATTGAAAAGGGGGCTACCACTCTTTTACTCACAGCGAGAGAAATCCCTAAAGATCCTAAGTCACTCATCCCGCCCCAAGTTACTCCTGTCCTACAGGAATTTGCAGACGTGTTTCCTGCTGACCTCCCCAACCAGTTGCCCCCATTGCGTGACATCCAACACGCTATTGATCTGGTCCCGGGAGCGAGTCTTCCTAACTTGCCACATTATCGGATGAATCCGACGGAGCATGCTGAGCTGAAAAGGCAAGTTGATGAGTTATTGGCAAAGGGCTTCATCAGAGAAAGTTTAAGTCATTGCGCTGTTCTTGCTCTATTGACGCCAAAGAAAGATGGAACCTGGCGTATGTGTGTGGACAGCCGTGCCATAAACAAGATCACGGTGAAATACCGTTTTCCTATTCCTCGTTTGGATGACATGTTGGACATGATGTCTGGTGCCACAATCTTTTCCAAGATTGATCTTAAAAGTGGCCACCACCAAATACGTGTTCGTCCTGGTGATGAGTGGAAGACCGCCTTCAAGACGAAGGATGGCCTGTACGAGTGGATGGTCATGCCATTTGGAATGACAAATGCCCCGAGCATGTTTATGAGAATCATGACGCAAGTACTCCGTCCCTTTATGGGCAAGTTCCTTGTGGTGTACTTTGATGATATTCTCATTTACAGCCGATCCGTTGAGCAACATCTTGACCATTTGAGACAGGTCTGCGGTGTTTTGAGGAAGGAATAGCTTTATGCTAATCCTACCAAATGTACCTTCCTCTCCGATCAGACTATCTTTCTGGGATTTATTGTGTCTGCCAGAGGAGTATCTGCTGACCCAGAAAAGATACGAGCTATTACAGAGTGGCATGAGCCCCGCAATATTCGTGATGTGCGGAGTTTTCATGGCCTTGCCACCTTTTATCGTCAGTTTGTGCGAGGATTTAGCACGATCATGGCTCCGATAACCAACTGTTTGAAGAAATGTGAGTTTGTCTGGTCGAAAGAAGCCACGAAAGCCTTCGAAGAGATCAAGAAGAGAATGACTCAGACACCTGTCATGAGGTTGCCTGATTTCACTAAAGTCTTCGAAGTAACATGTGATGCTTCTGGTATTGGTATAGGTGGAGTCCTCAGTCAAGAGAGTCATCTTGTTGCTTATTTCAGTGAAAAGCTGAATGAAGCAAAACAAAAATACTCCACCTATGACAAGGAGTTCTACGCGGTCATTCAGTCACTTCGCTATTGGCGACATTATCTTCTGCCGCAAGAATTCGTTATCTTCTCAGACCATGAGGCCTTAAGATTCCTTAATTCTCAACAAAAGTTGAATCCGAGACATGCTAGATGGGTAGAGTTCCTACAAGAATATTCATATACCATTAGGCATACAAAAGGGATTGATAATAAGGCCGCGGATGCGCTAAGTCGTTATTACATGATCTTATCTGCACTGCGCACTGAAATTATTGGTTTTGAGAGATTGAGAGATGAGTATGCCTCCTGCCCAGATTTTCACGAGATCTACACCTCTTTGAAGGAAGGCATAACTCGAGTGATAGATGATTATTTCTTGAAAGATGATTATCTCTTCTATCGCTCCAAATTGTGCATTCCTAGTACATCTTTACGAGAGTATCTTGTTTGGGAATTGCACACTGGTGACCTTGCTGGACATTTTGGGCATAGCAAGACCATTGATGCTGTGGAACATAGGTTTTACTGGTCGAAGCTAAAGAGAGACGTTGTGAGACTTGTTAACAGATGTCACACCTGTCAACTTGCCAAGCAACAAAAACAGAACACAGGCCTGTATACTCCTTTACCTGTTCCCAGCCGCCCTTGGGAAGACGTGAGTATGGATTTCGTGTTAGGCTTACCGAAAACACAAAAGAAACACGACTCCATTCTCGTCGTCGTGGACCGTTTTTCTAAAATGGCCCACTTCCTCCCGTGCTCGAAAACTTTTGATGCATCCCGCGTGGCTCAGATTTTCTTTGATAATATTGTGAAGCTACATGGGTTGCCAAAAATCATTGTGTCTGATAGGGATGTGAAATTCACGAGTTATTTTTGGAAGACCCTATGACACAAGTTAGGTACAAAATTAAAGTTTTCGTCTGCGTTCCACCCACAGACAGATGGACAGACGGAGGTTGTCAATCGGAGTCTTGGCAATCTCTTACGTACTCCTGCGGAAGAGAACTTGGGAACATGGGATTTAAAATTAACGGTTGCTGAATTTGCATATAACACATCTAGGAATAGAACCACTTGCATGAGTCCACACAAAGTTGTACACGGTTATCGTCCTAGGCAGCCTATAGATCTTGCCCCCATGTTAGAACATCACCGAGTCTCCGAATCCGCATCTGCATTTGCATCCCGCATTCATGACTTACATAGAGAAATTTCCAAAAAAAATTAATGAAAATAATTTTAACTACAAGTTAAAGGCTGATATTAGAAGGAAATTTAAAACTTTTAATGTGAGTGACGAAGTGATGGTTCGGATTCGTCCGGAACGGTTCCCAGCGGGATCCATTAAGAAATTGAACGCACGTGCTGCAGGTCCATTTAAAATTCTTCATAAAATCAATGATAATGCCTATGTTGTTGACCTCCCCGAAGGCTTTGGCATCAGTAAAACTTTCAATATTGAGGATCTAGTACCCTATGAAGGCCCAGAATTTAACCCTAGAAATCCTCTTATAGATGAGCCTACCCTGCAGCCTACTGGTGAGATTCCCCCATTACCCCCACTACCAGATACTACTTACCCATCGACAGAAGAGTTAGATAATATTTTAGATGATCAGATAATCTCTACTAGAGATGGTGGTATTCATAGATATTTGGTAAGTTGAAAAAACAAGCCGGAGTCGGAGAACACTTGGATTGATCGTGGAGAGCTCCAGCGCTTGGATCCAGACCTCTTGGAGCACTATGACAGGAGGACTGGTTTTGACTCGACTGGGTCGAGCCCTCTCCCACCCGGGGAGAATGATGAGGACATCGGTTCCAGACGATTTGGACGTTTCTATCAGCGCAGACGTCGTCGTCATCAGCTGCTTTATTTGGTTTAGGATTTTTATTTTATTACCATTTTTTATTTCTGGCAATTATAGCCATATGTAATCTTTTTGTATTTTTTTTAGATTTTGAGAATATTTTGGAGATGTGTTTCAAGATGTATTTGAGTCTATTTAAAGGCCTTGAGATTAATGAGAAAGCATGCCATTGTTGATTAAAAAAATCTGTGTTGAGTTTTGCTCTTCCTCATTGTCTTTTGTGTGATACAACTGAGATCTACATTAGGGTTTGTGATAAATCCTAATCAAATTTTAGGGTTTGTGATAAACTCTAAAATCTACCCAAAAAAATTAAAATCCCCCAATACAAATTCCTAATACAAACCCTAATCACATACCCCACATATCAGCCACCAACCTTCCCCCTGCTTTCTTCTTCTTCCTTCTTCATCTCCCGATCTCTTCCTAAACACCTTCACAAAATCCCCAAACCCCCTTTCGAACCCAACTCCCGATCGTCGACCACAACCCCATCCCGCTCGTCGCCCCCCAAATCCCATACCTCCGCCTTCGACGCCCTACCGTCACCACCTCACCGCGACCACACCCTCACCACAACTCCGTCAGCCCCCCTTCATCTTCTCCGTCTTCTCCCGACCACAAGCCTCACCCCAAACCTACCCCGATCCGTCCGCAACCCATCTACCCAAACCCTAACTTCCACAGATCCTCAACAGCCTCGACAAAGCCCGCAACTCTCCCTACCACCACCGTTGCCTTCGCCGCCGTCGCCAGCGCCGCCCCTTGCCGTCGTCGACGTCGATCAGTGATGCCGCCGGCCATCGTGAACTTGCTCGTGGAGTTACTGTCTGCCATTGCTGTGTTCTTGATTGCTGTTCACTTCTACATCTACGTTGTTTTCTTCGCATTCGGTAAACTCGTTCCCTTATTAAATAATTGTGTTTTACTGCCCTATTATCTAGTATATTATCTAATTTGCCTGTCGACCACAAAATAATTGAGATTGAGTGTTCCACATGCCTGAAATATCGTACGAATCAATATTGAACTTCTTACTTGCTAAAACACGTAGGGATTTAATTGATTATAAGGTTGAATTATTAGTTGGAACTGTTACACTTATTCAATTCTTGAAAATCCATCGAACCTGTTAATTGTTACAAATTTCCAACTTAGATCCGCACTTTCATGTTGGTAAAATTAACCCATTAAAATTCTTGGAAACTCTCTATTTTAGGGTTGGTTTTACATCAACATCATTAAATGTCTTAATAAAATAATGATAGCAATTTTTTTCACTTGAAAATACAAAAAATACATGCAATGCATGTGAAAATTTATCTACGTGTTATTAATTTTTTGACAAGTGTCAGATACATAACCTAAAAAATATTATCTAATCACGCCTATGCTAAGTAAAATTTCCACGACTGCGACCTCCACTGACTAAACCTCTAAAAACAGGGCACTGAAATGCTACTAAAGCACATTATACTTACATATATACATACAGGATTTAATGGGAATAAGGTGCCACCTCACATAGCACCATAAAATGGCAGTAGAATAAGGAAGAAAACAAAAATCAAATGAAAAACACAATCCACACCATACAAAGTAATCTTCATACATAAAACATACCATGATGCAAAATTACTGGGTTTACACATGTTTGCCAATTCAACATGTGGTTGCAAAATAAACGATTTTTCAACAATTGAACAAATAAGGGTACTTAATGCATGGGCAAAGCATGTTCAACTCTCATGATATTTCATCTTCTTATGTTCTATGATATGTAAAACACAATGAACGGTACAATGAATGGTACAAATCACATTTTCCTTTTTAGTTTCATTCCGTATTCTATCACAACCTTACGGTGCTATATAAGGTGGCACCTCATTCCCATTAAATCCTTACATATGGCAATTGCAATATACTGACACCAAAGTTAGGGGATAAAGGCTTTGTTATTGTTGTTGTAATTGAAATATAACTATGAATATATATATATGAGCAATGCTCCGTTGCAAATGGGTATGTTTGCACAGACCCATGCAAACGGCATTGCTGGTCATTGGATCAAATTCATCTTGATCCAATGGTCGTGATCGAGCCTGGCCATCATCCCCATCTCACTTAAGTTATGAGAGGTAATTTGGGAATTTCGTCTCAAATAACTCTTCACCTCATTCGCACTCTCACTCACTCCCAAATTTGAACCTAAAACAACGGCCTAGGTTATAAAAAGTACAAACCTAGGTCATTGTTTGAAACAACGGCCTTTTATAACCTCGGCCGTTGTTCCCACAACGGCATAGGCTATAAAAGGCTGTTGTTTCAAACAACCTAGGCCGTTGTTTGAAACAACAGCCTAGGTTCATTCAACGAGTTGTTTGAAACAACGACGTTTTATAACCTAGGCCGTTGTTCTATAAAAAACCGTTGTTTCAAACAACCTAGGCCGTAGTTTGGAACAACGGCCTAAGTTCATTCAACGGGCGGGGGGCGTTCATGGCCGTTGGATCTTGATCAAACGGATCCAACGGCCACGTGTGTCGTTTGCACGGCGCCTTTGCAATGAAGCATTGCTCTCTCTCTCTCTCTCTCTCTCTCTCTCTCTAGCCGTTTGCACGGCGCCCGTTTGCAATGAGGCATTGCTCTCTCTCTCTATATCTATCTATCTATCTATCTATCTATCTATCTATATATATATATATATAACCATAACAATCAAGGGAGTGTCCTAGGGAAAATAATAGAGGTTGAACATCCAAAAGGAAGATACTGAAGAAGAAAAATGTACCTTAAAGATTCTTAAAGGCCTAACCCACTAGTTATCAAGAAAAACTCAAACTGGAGGATCTTTACAAAAAGCTGGACGAAATTCTATGCCCAGATATAGAAGTAAAATTAACTAACTGTCCATAAATTGTTGCCAAATTTGTGAAGGTCACTATAACAGAAGAGTTTTGTAATGAAAGCTAGAACGCCAACTGGAAGATATTAAGGCCTCGCCTCACTGGCAACAGAGTATAAAGCTCCTAAAATTTAGGAATCCTCCAATTAGCACCCTGACAATAGGGGGAATATAACTAGAGAAAACAAGACAGAAGATGAAAGAATTTAGATATTGAGAACTGATTCTCAGAATCATATTAAGACCCAGCAAACAATATTAAGACCCACTGACCTTCAGAATAGTAAGTTACTAAGAACACTATGACTGGAAGGTTATTTTAGAAGTTTCATTCATTAAAGCTCACGCAACAGGCAAACAGGAAGTCCCTGCCACTATGCTAAAACTTCGAAGTTGTAGAAAGGTTGAAGAAAATTGCACCTGTATTCTAACACGCCCTAATACGCCTCCTCAGGTTGAGAGTCCATTTTTTTATGGGCCAGATAAATGCCCAACAAATTGTGGGCCTATACACATGAACCATACGCAACAGTATTTTATTTAATTCGCATTTAAATTGTGTAACCGGTAGGGTTGCTCTCATACCATGTGAAAGTCTCTGCCACTAAGCTACAACTTCGAAATTGTAGAAGGGTTGAGGAAAATTGCACTTGTATTCTAACACCATGTAAATCAGTTCACTTATAATGGGAAAAAGGAACCTAGGCAAGTAAGAAGACGAGGAAAAATAGAACCATTTTGCTACAGGTAACTATATTCATTTTCCAGGCACAAATGAAGCAAAAGAGCAAAATGTAATTGCAACTAGTTAACTGGCTTCTCTTATCTTCAGAATAGTAAAATACTAGCCTTGAGATAGTTTCCTAATTTCATTTTGATTGGAAATTTTTTTGACAATGCTTTAAATATTTCCTGAATACTATAAGAAAACAATTTCTCAGTATGTCTGGGTAAACAAAGAAATCATAGATCACTCATGCAAGAGTAATGAAATGACAATTGCCCTAAATTGAACAAAAAATAGCTACAAAATATAAAAATTACAAAATAGCTATCGAAATAATTACTCATCTAAGGTATGAAAGAAAGGATTCACCTCTTGGAGATTGACCCACTCCCATGTCTCATGATTTGTGTTGATGTCATAAACCAGAAGATGCACACCCTGACAATGGTTGTAAAAGGGTAAGGTCTGCTATATACCATCCCATACAGAGAAGATGACTAAATAGCCAAACAGACCTCAAGTGGCTTGTAGTCAGTTATAACAGCCTCATAGAAGTTACTATCTGCAGGCCACCTCGTCATCACCTTCCGTCCAATAAGATGATCATATGGTAAAGCTTCAGCAGCTTCAGTAGCCCCAAGAGCACCAGCTGAATTCCTATTAGGAGCTTGGACCCTTCCACTTGGACCTGTTAAAGGGAACTGTAGTGACTTCAGTGAAGTTGCACCAGGCAACGACTGGCCCTGTAAAAGATCAAAAATAAAATAAACCAAATAATCTATACTACTATATCATGTGCGAGTTTAAGAATATACCAAGATTCCATCAGTCAAATTTTTCCTTAGCCAAAGAAGACAGAAAAATAATTGAAAACCTTAAAAACACAGATAAACAAATAAATAAAAGTATGCACATTTAAGTAGCTTAGATTAACTTAGGCTGTTAACAGAGTGTCCTACCGTTTAAGAATACTCGGCCTTCTCCCTTAATTTCTCCCATATGACTTATATTCTTACAATACAAAAATATCTAGCCTTTTAACTTTGTGTTAAATGCACAGTTAAACCCTGGAAACTATGTTTTGATTGCACGCATCAGTTGCTAGTAATATATATACAAAAATCTAGTTGTGCAGTCAATCATAATGACATCATATTCTTAACTCCATGAACATACTGATTTAGGCATCTTTCCCTTTGAGCTTGCTGAAGCACCCTTTTTGGCAGCTGATGAAGATGGTTGCATGGAAGCTGCAACCTGTTGCGACTGAAGGGCAGGAGATGGTGCACCTAAAGATAGAGATGGTATTGACTGAGAGGTCTTCCTCTTGCGAGAAGCTGAGACGGTAGGACTAGGTACTTGTTCATGAGAAGGCTGAGTATTAAGCAAGGCATGAGGCGGCTGAGAACTGTTAAGCAAGGCAGATTGGTTCCCACCATGCTTCCTCCATTCCCTAATAGAATTATACAGATAATCCAAGTAAACAATTAAATACAAAATAATTATATAGATGAAACATGTACATGAATACAGACCTTATTCTCCTAATAATGTCATCAGCATTGACCTTGCTTAACAATTCTCTGTGTTCCTCGTCAGACACTCTTAGCTCCTTTCTGAGTTCAGTTATTAGACCCTCTTTGTCCTGAAGTAGTAATAACAAAAGATGCTTGAATATATCCCTAATGACAGTAGAAAGGAATAACAAATCTTTAGTTTGATAGTCCTGAGAAAAATTATGTGGTGTATGTACCCATGTAATAGCATCAGATTGGGCTTTAAATGCTCGAAGAACTGCGGTATATGCTTCTTGTTCAAGTTGATGTATTTGGGGTTCCATATCAGTTTGTACTCTGGGGTATGGAAGAGCACCAGCCACAACTGGCCTTCCATTGCCAGTCACCCGGCCACCTCTTGTGCCCCTATTTTGATGTGATGGTGGAAGATCATCGTCAGTACCTGAAAAAATGGAGTAACGAATGATAATGAAAATATCACCACAACAAAGATGTATGATTCAAGAGCAGGAGGGATAATAGAAGAGAGCGAACATTCAAACCTATCTCATCTTTAGACAGGATAAATCACACCAAACGAACAAAGAACACAGATACAGTAGTAAACTGAACAGAAAATATATTAAGAAACAATAACAAAACTGAGATTTACCATAATGGATAATTTTACTAAGTATTACTCCAGTACATACGGGTTAACATTTGATGCGAATTTTTTATATAAATAACATGTAGCATGAACCTCTATTAGCTGATTATCATACTAAGAGGAGGTCTAAGAAGGTTATCATACAGGGCTGGTCCGGAGATCCGGGTTGCCCTAGCCAAGCACATGTTTTGTTGCCCCTTAGTAAAAAAAAATTATAATAACAACAAAAATTTTGTTGCCCTTATATGTTAAAGCCCAATTCTATTAGAGTAGACTGTTAAACTAGACTGGACAGACCTAGTGGGCTGGGCTGTTAAAGCCCAATTCAGTTGCCCTTATATATTATACATACATAGGACCTTAAAAAATTTTGTTTCCCCATAAAATGGGGGTTGCCCAAGCATACTGGCTTGTTGGGCTTACTCCTGGGCCGGCCTTGTTATCATACTAAGAGGTCTAAAAAGGTAGCACTAGCTTAGTAGCTTCCTCAATTAAAGACATTTCACCAGATAAATTCATTCAACAGTTACTCAGCTCATGCACATAACAGATCATTTTTCAGCACTAAATCACTAGCAGCAGTTGGCATTTTTAGATATATACAGAATCAAAATGCAGTTCTAAACATGTTTTGAGACTCTAGCAGGATCAACACCCATCGCCTATGATAAGAGTTGTTTATCCTATCCAATGTGCGACAAACATGTACTGAACCATAATTAGTGAAAACCATATCTTAAGTGTGCCATTGGAGGAGTGTTCATTAGCGATACTTCTTATTTCTCTCGTTTTTAAAGTTCTACGGTTACAAATAAATGAATAAAGTAACTCTCAATTTAAAATTATTGTTTGCCGCCCTTGATTAGGAACAAATTATGCAGCCATATTCAATGTGAATGGTTACAGAAATCCTAGTAAAATATAATCAAGACTGCAACTCATATATGATTGCTCTACTATACAATAGTGGACAAATTACAACACGAGTTCACTACACTACCGAATCAGAGAATACATATAAGAAAATTGGAAGAAACGTTGCCAGAAATAGAACAGTGCAAATTCTAGCAACAAACAAAAAAAATGGCACAAAGATATCATAACTACAAACCATCATACCAAAATTATAAACCCATCCCCATCACTTATCCCTACCCTGGCAGTCACTCCCTCCCTCCTCCTCGGCTCTTCAATTTAATCTTCATGCAAACACCATATCTTCCAACTTACTTCCTCAAAGTGCTTGAAGCATGCCTAAATTTAACTTCCAAGAAACTGAATTTAGAAATAAATCAAAACTACTTCATGCATTTGTCTCCACATTCATTTGAAGCAATAACTGTGAGATTACGAATTGTGCCACTTCCACTGCTTATGATAGGTCGTATATCGTGAAATAACACTTTCCCCTTTTCGGACATAATAATCAAGGGAGAAAAAAAATCCTACGTGGGCATTTATATTTTGAAGTTGCACCCTGTCAGATTCGCATAGTCACATGGCCTCATAAGGAACATGCCATTTCTTGATGTTTTAATTACTATTTCTACAAACTATGTTAGACGAGCAACACTAACTGTACTACTGTTTTTTTTTGTGCTACTCATGCAATTAATGCAAACGTGTTTCACATGTGCACGTTAAAGTAGTACACTAAAAGTAGTACATTTAGCATAAATTCTTCACTTGTGTCAAAATTTCCACATTTCTACCTTTTATCCATGTCTGAGCAATTTTAAATATTCCCTCCACTTCTAAATACCAACTTCCATGGTAAGGGCCAGAAATCTACCCCATACCAGAAAAGCCCAACTCTTCTCAAATCTCAGCCACTTTCTAATCGTATTGCGCAATAGCCAAACAATCCAACACAAACCAACAAAAGGAGCAACCTTTCACATGAAATTCCAAAAAAAACTTAAAACCGAAAACCGTAAACCTAAATCTCCAAATTTGAGCTTCAAAACCCTAATTCTCACAATCTCGCTCCAATCACAAATCCTCTCCCCCCAACTCCACAAACCAACCACTCAACCTCAAAATCCTCAATCACCTCCCACCAAAATCCCACATATAACAACCTAGAATCACAAAACACACAATAAATTCTCAAAATTCCCGACAAGCTTCAAATTCGATCGATCCAACTCACCGCTACTATCCGAAGGGCCGTACTCCATGGCCGAATCTCACCGACGGCCTAGAAACCCTACTTTGAGCTGAAGCCGCCGTTTCTAGCCCCAATTAGAGCGACACCTCATCAATTTGGATCGCGATCGCCTCGTTTTCGGCGAAATTCGCCCTAATTCGCGAAATGGGACGATCGGTTGAGCGTTTTGAACGCGAATTGGAACGGATTCTAGAGAATCGGGGTTTTGGGGAAGAAATTCTAGAGAGAGAAGTAGAAGGAGCGGGGAGAGAGAGAGAGAAGGCGGACTTGAAACGGTTTTATTAACTATCCAATTAATGAGTTACATTCGGTGTATTTGAGTTCCGGTATATTCTATATGCTAAACCATTTTGGCCAAAAAAATTTATATTGTTGTCTTTAAAAAATAATAAAAAATAAAAAAATTGTAGGAGACAATCCCTCACGCTTTCTTCATCCAAATTTTAAAGTACAATCTTATTTCTTAATTAAATCTTTAAAAGCATGCAATATTGTATGAATATTATTAGAGTTTTTTCAAAAATATTTTTTCATTTTTTCATTTTTTTTTAAAATTATGTGCTTCAGTTTAAAAATTTTATGTGCAATATATTGCACAAAGTTATAGTAGTTGATTAGTACGTACTATAAATAGAATGATTTATGGCTCATTGTGACTATTTAAGTTACGTGGCTTTCCTGATGTGAATTTTTTCCAACCCATTTTTTGAAAATAATTACCAAATTGGCCGAGTTTCGAAAATATTTACCTAACTAACCCACTTTTGGACACGTTTGCGTAAAATGCTATTGACAATAACGGCATATGTTATTTTGATGTCGCTACATTTAATAGTGGCACTTGTAAAAAAAATTAATATGCCGCTCTTGGGGGTAACGGCATTAGTGCATATCACATTATAGTGTTGAGACATCTTATAACTGATGCGGTTATTGGAGGTAACCATCAGTATAATATTATTTTCACATACAAAGTGGCTCCCTCTTCTCCTTCCCCTTTCACTCTCTATCTCCCTCCACTCCCGAACCAAAAACCCTGAAGTCCTAGATCTCACTTCTTCTCCTTCAATTTGTCCTTTTTCATATCCCCAAATAATTTACAAAATACTCATCATTAAACCTTAATTCTCATCCCTTCTGATTCCCTCCTATCTCGAAGCCGATTCTTCTACACCTCATCTTGAATCCGAAATTGTACTAGGTATTCGAAAACCCTTAATTTCTTTAAAAATATTCACCCTGCGTATTGAGATTTATATCGACAATGTAGTATATGAGATGTTGTGCAGATTGATATCAGTAGTAGTATGAATGGATGTGAAAATCTTATATATATATATACTAAATTTGACAATGAAGTATATGAGATGTTGTGGATATTTTATATAAACTATAATTGCTATATTTTTCGAAGTTTAAAAGTTTTATGTGTATGTATGAATGGATGTTAATATGAGATTTATATGTATGTATGCATATAAATATGTAGTGTATTGAGATGTTGTAGATATTATTATGAGTAGTAGTATGATACAAGTATTAAGACATGCTTTCAATATTGATATCAGTGGGATATTCATATGAGTAGTGTATTGGTATGAGTACTCAATCGTCAAATTTTTAATATATAAGAATTTGTCTATTTTTAAAAATGTTGAAAATTTGTGTATATGTGAATGGATATATGGACTGTGTTCAGATGTTGTCGATATTAATATAAGTTGTGTCTGAAAACGAATATTGTAATCTCAATACTCAAATTTTGTTCATAAGAAATGCTTTATTAATGTTGACAAAAAAATGGTACGACCGAGTGAATCGTTACAGCCGTCGGGCAGTGGTAGAAACCAACCACTATCACAAGTAAGGCTGGCAATGGGCCGGGTTTGGGCCGGACCCATACAGGCCCGGGCCCGAGTCTGAAATTTAAAATATAGTCCTGAACCCGACCCAAATTTTCTTCGAGCTTAAAAATTTAGGCCCGAGCCCGAACCCGAATTAGGCCCGAGCCCGAACCCGAATTAGGCCCAAACTAGTTATACATGTTCTAATATATAACTTTCTCATAAAATTAAATTATATCAACAATAATATACGATAAAAAAATAACAACAATATGAATACTACAAATTTTTTAGCAATTCACATCAAATTTGTCTATTTCATTTAATTTTATGTACAATACATAATTTCTTTATCTTTAAATTTTAACACTCATTTCAACTTACTGACATGAATATTCTCTTTTAAAAAAACTTATACATAGATATACACGATGTATACATAAACATACGCATGCACATATAAAAATTTGATTCAGGCTCATCAGGCTTAAGCACTTGGGACCGAGCCTGACCCGAATTTTCCTCGGGCTTAAAAATTTAAGCCCAAGCCCAGCCCGAAATGAGAAAATTTAGCCCAAGCCCGCTAATTATCATGTCGGATCTAGGCAGGCCCGGGTTGGGTTCGGGCCAATTGCCACCCTTAATCACAAGTAAGAAGTGGTTAATATCTTTTATCCCCAAATCTTAATGTCTAATATGCTTTTAATAATAACAAGAATTTATATTTCTTGTGTAGGATGTCGGTCAACCATCTTCTTCGCATATAGTAGGAGTGTCGTCTTTCGCCGCACATGGAGATTCAGGTCCATTAGACCCAACCCTACTCTACTTGCAAGAAAAGCATCGGTCTCGGCGGTGTGGAATGAAAAAACAAAGAATATGAGTTTCCGATTATACACAACATTGTCAGTGCACCCACATATACGCAACTATTTGGTAAATTCCGATTTCCAATGAATGTCGATGTTGGCCAAAGTAAAATGCAATCATTCATTACTTACAACTCTTGTGGAGCGATGGATGCCGGAGACACGCACATTCCACCTACTAGTTGGTGAGATGACGATTACACTACACGATGTAGCAATTATATCTGGACTTCCAATAGATGAGATTGTTGTCACTGGTAACCTCATGTTCAACAAAGTTGCATTGATCAGAGAATATCTTGGGATAGAGATTGATGAGGAAAACAAAGGTGTGTTCGTCGACAAATCAATTCGATGTTTGTGGCTCTATTCAGAGTTCAACAATAGTTTTGGAGAGGAACCGACCAACTTCGAACATCAATGTTACACTCGGGCGTACCCAGTGAGTATGTTCAGAGGTGTTATCTTTCCGAACTCATCCGGTGATGTCCATATAATGTACCTACCCTTGATAGCGGATCTACACAGAGCTGTCGGTTATAGTTGGGGAAGTGAGGCATTGGCTTCACTTTATCGTGCATTGTGTACCTGTGCGATGGGTTCGATACAGATGACAGGACCAATGGGGATATTACATATTTGGTGTTGGGAACGTATTCACCTCGGTCATCCCCAGATAATGGTTCTTTCGAAGGCATGGAAGGTAGTTGATGAGAACCCTGTGTTAAGGGCTTTCTAGGGGTTTACTGGACCGGTGGCCACACGTGGAGAGATAATCCACTTGGAGTGTTGACGTACTACAAAGATGAGCTTGATCAATTAGGGGAAGAATACGTCAGCTGAGATTCGTATACCCCGGATAGGCTTGAAAGACTACCTCCCTCTTGCACGGCCAACATTCACTTGTGGTTGACACGAGCTCCACTTGTGAACTTCAACATCATGGAGTTCTTCTACCCTGATCAAGTCCTCCGACAGTTCGGTGCGAAACAAATAATCCTAGAAAATCGGATGTACGACCAATGACTACACAACATCACCGGTCAGGGTCGACTACTGAATATTGACTAGGTTGATCATCATCGATTTCAGGTGGCAATATGGAACGTGAGAAAATATGATTTGATGTTTGAATGTCTCATACCATATGATGGGTCGGAGCAAGAACCGTACATGGCATGGTACCATCGTATTACGCGTTTGTGTATAATGTATCATCCCAAGGCCTCGTCATATCGACCTACGGTTAGTAACTCGTTTGTTAATAATTAAAAGTTAACAAATTCCGTACATATTTTACTTATACTTGTATCACATAAATTTGTTTATGCATAATTATATTTAAATGTTATTGTAGATTGATAATTCATGGGATATTGAGCGGAAATTTGCTCGTGTGTTGAAAAATAATGCTACGAAGGCTTGTAAGGAATTAGCGCGATAAATCCTCCACCCTTGTTAGTTGTCGCTTGAAGATGTTGTAGACGGACCACAACTTGCGGCTCTTCTAGCTCTACCACAAGCACAAGCTCAACCTCCTCCACCACCACCAAGACAAGATCAACCTCCTTCTCCATGACAAGCTCAACCATGACCATCACATGGGCAGCAGTGGAAGAGCATCACACAGCCGAAGGAAGGTGCCCAACTTCAAGCTCAAGAACATGCACGACTACAAGAAATTGTAGAAGAGGAGGCCAAGCATGATGAGGAGGTTGACCCGCACTACCCATGTCACAGTTGACACAAGTAGAACGTGAACGGAAAGTCCCAGTTCGGAAGAGGACCAAGCCGCAACACTACATGCCTAGTTGATATTAATTGTTGAATGTGTTGTTGTTTATTGACTCAAAATGGAGTTTGAATACCTTTTTTGGTGTTTGTAACATTATTGTGTGAGCTTGTGTATGTTTTTGGTTATCTCCGAACTTTGATTCCTAGCCCCTATTATGTTGTGTCTAATATTGTACTTGATTATGCATGATTTTACCCATTTAGGTTGATTGGAGAGAAATATTTGTTGTGAATATATGTTTTCGAACTTGAAATTGTAAAGGTCTGATACCAATTGTAATGTCCTCTGTTTTTTTTATAAAAAAGTTCAAATAACTGATGCCGCTGTCGGGAATAACGGCATCAGTTACCTGTAATGTTATTCCGAACAAAGGTATCCGTTCAAAACATGCACACACTCATATGTAAACACATGATTTTTTTTATTATAGTTGTTGCCGCTATCGCAAAGAACGACATCTGGTATGATGATGTCGTTATCGTCAATAATGGCATCAGGTTTTGACAATTTTTGGGCCTAGATTCTTCTTTGTGGAACATTCTGTCTCCACAGCCATCATTCCCGATAATGGTATCGAAATACCTGTTTTCGTTGTTGATAATAGTTGCAACAGTTCAAAGGGAAACTATCTACAATGTACAATGATATGATCAATCTATTTGAACTGATACCGCTATTGTCACCAACGGCAACAGTTATTTCGATACCGTTATCGGGAATAACGAATGTGGAGATAGAGAGTTCCACAGAGAAGAATTTTGGCCCAAAAATTTTCAAAACCTGTTGCTGTTATCGCCAATAATGGCATCATCATACCAGATATCGTTCTTTGCGATAGCAGCAACAACTATAATAAAAAAAACATGTGTTTAAATATGAGTGTGTTCATGTTTTGAACTGATACCGTTGTTGGGAATAATGTTACAGTAATAGATGTCGTTTTTCTCAATAGTGGCATCAGTTATTTGAACTTTTTTTATAAAAAAAGCCAAAGGACATTACAATTGATGTGTATCAGACCTTTACAATTTTGGGGAACAAAACATTCACATAATCAAACAAATATATCCAAAATTCACAATAGATAATATCCAAAATATATCCAACCATGACAAATATGAATTGATCAAAGTTCTAGAATAAATTTAGCACATTTTTTTACATTGAACCATCAAAATATTACAAGTGATACATCAAAATATTACAAGAACATGATAATAAGGAACATATACATTTTTCAAGTTTCACAACTTTGAGATGGACCTACACTGTCATGATTCTTACATTTATGCCGATTGTGTTTACTTAATCCGCATTTAGAACAAATTTTACCCGTCCCTAAACCTTCTTGGGCATCTATATCATTGCGAATACGATTACTACTAGGGCGACCTTTTGCCCTTCGGAGACTCGCATCAGCTATGAGTTTCGGTCTACCTGGCGCCGACCAATTAGATTCGTCTTGGATAGGGTAGAAGGTTGGTGCCCATGTAAGTGCTAATGAACTCGTATAATAAAATAGATCAATATAAGGTTGGTAATCAATTGCACGTTATGCACAAGCTACCAAGACATGAGAACATGGAATGTGATAAAGCTGGAATTTTCCACATGTACACGTGCAGCCACCCAAGTCAACGGTGTGCCAATGTCCACCATTTTGTTGTCCTTTAACCATTCTAATACCAGTTTTTACTCCAAATACACTAGTATGGTTACGAAATATTATAGTCTCATGTAAATTTGCTTTCTCATGATGTAGATCGATAATTTCCTGAACCCGTGGTGCCCACAACTTCCCTTCACTAATAAACATATGTGCCGATTCACGACGGTCAATAAAGTATAAATTAAGACAGAAGAATATCATATCCACAATTGTCGTGACGGGCAAACTACGGACACCTTTTAAAACTATATTGTGTTGGGCTTATGTCTTGCATACGATGTTTGATACGAAGACGATAAGACGATGAAGGGATCGAGACAATTGGAAACAGAGTGGAGGCAAGAAGGAAATAGTCAGCGGCAACAGCAGAGGGAGGTTGCGGTCGACCGCAACTCAAATGCTGTCAATCGACCCCTGTACAGTGTCTTCCCGCGGGGAAGACAATCGACCGTCTTGTTGGACATTCGACCATTTGCGGTGCTGATGGATTTTGGGCTTGAGTCTGGCTGATTCGTGAGAAGCCCAACTTGTTCTTCAAGTTAGATCGTGTGACTCTTATCGTAGGGTTATCTCTTCTGTAATATCCAATGGCTATTGTAACAAGATATCAACTTAGAGTTTTTCTTTAGATCTATAAATAGAATGTAAACAACTCCTAGAACGATATGATTCTAGAGTGTCGAATAGAAGAAGAGAGTACTTCATATCATATAAGAGGGTGAGAGAGTTTTTCCATTGTAAGCAGCAACCAAGTTCCAGTTAGGCTTGAGAGAGGGTCGTGGTGAGAATTGTAATATTCTTGTATCTTCTCTAGTTGAAATAATATCTTGGTTCTTCCTCCCCCGAATTAAGGCGAAAGCCCCAACCGGGACAATTCTTGTGAGCTTTGTGTGATTGGTGCGATCTAGTTTTGCTTGGTGGTTTGTGTTGATTGTATCGAAGACTCAACAGGATCCTCAAATTCCTAACAAGTGGTATCAGAGCAACCAGGTTCATGGGTTTGTTCGAGTTCCTTGAAGGAGATGGTAGATCAAAAGACGAAGATCAAGCGGTTTAACTGTAAGATCAACTTCAATCTATGGAAGGTGGACATGTATGATGTTTTGTTTAGAAGGACTTGCTCCTTACCCTAGAAAAGAAGAAGCCAACCGACATGAATGAGGAGAAGTGGGATGAGATCTCTTTCAAGGCCTTGAGTTTAATCCAGTTGCAATTGGCGGATGAAGTCAATTGTGATATTCTTGAGGAGACAAGTGCAGCGAGTCTTGTTGCTAGATCGGATGTATTGGAAGAGAAAGCTTTTAGGTTCTCAATGAAGGAAGGTACCCATCTTCTGTAACACCCCGTGTTAAAAAAAAATAACTATAATAGTATAATATATATATATATATATATATATATATATATATATATATATATATATATATATATATGTAAATGGTTGGAAAAGTTGGCTGTTGGTTATAGATTAATGGCATTCTTGTAATAATTGGGAAATGAAATAGCGCTTGTGTGGGGGGTCCCACGGGTATTAAACAGCAAGCTATTGTTGTGAAGAATGCCATGACGTGCCATTGGATCAGTGGGGCCCACCGCCACTTTGAAGAAGGCAGGCCTTGGTCTATTGTCTTCATCCGGGAGAGAAAGGGAATGTTATAAAATTGATCCTATATCGGTAAATGAATTGAATATAATAATATATAAATATAATTGCCTATGATCAAGAGTCACTTAATCGGTTAACCAACTTTTGAGAGGCAACTTGTGGTGGGCAGTTGTACAACATAGTATCTAATTTGTCTATAAAATTGTATAAATTATCTGAGCTAGGGGCAGGGGCATTACAAATGGTATCGAGCCGACTTTTGACACCGGGGTGTGGAGCATGTCTATATAGTCAGGCAGAGGATTCCGGGACTATAGACCCAGTCGGGCGGAGGATTTCGGGACTGTGGTGAACCCTCAATTAAATTCGGGACTATTATTGATCGGGCGGTGGATTCCAGGATCATGAATAATCGGGCGAATAGAAGAGCAGATGCTCCACAACAGCTAGAAAGTAGATCCTGCACTAGATTGTGATGTCCGTGCTCAGCGAGAACACTGAAATCTGAAGGGGGGGTGTCTGTAACACCCTGTGTTAAAAAAAAAATAACTATAATAGTATATAATATATATATATATATATATATATATATATATATATATATATATATATATATATATATATATATATATATGTAAATGGTTGGAAAAGTTGGCTGTTGGTTATACCTTGACGGTATTCTTGTAATAATTGGGAAATGGAATAGTGCTTGTGTGGGGGTCCCACGGGTATTAAACAACATGCTATTGATGTGAAGATTGCCATGATGTGGCATTGGATCAGTAGGGCCCACCGCCACTTTGAAGAAGGCAGGCCTTGGTCTGTTGTCTTCATCCGGGAGAGAGAGGGAATGTTATAAAATTGATCCCATATCGGTAAATGAATTGAATATAATAATATGTAAATATAATTGCCTATGATCAAGAGTCACCTAATCGGTTAACCAACTTTTGAGAGGCAGCCTGTGGTGAGCAGTTGTACTACTTAGTATCTAATTTGTCTATAAAATTGTATAAATTGTCTGAGCTAGGGGCAGGGGCATTACATCTTCAAGATCATATTGTGAAGTTCAATAAGGTAATATCTGAACTGAAGGCGATTAACGATGATGATCATAGCGAAGAGGATAAAGCTTTCAACTTGATATATTCACTGCCAACTTCTTATGATCACTTGATAAGTACCATGCTACACGAAAAGTCATTCAAGGAGATACTTACAGTAACTGGGGTGATTAAGGGTCTGAAGGAAGATGAACTAAGAAAGGAGACTCATAAAGGAGGGTCTATTTCTACATAGTGCTTTGCAGTGGATGGTGATATTTCAATTGGAAGAGATACGACATACAAGGGTAAGATTCGTTGCCACTACTGTAGAGGAGTTGGTCATTACAAGAGATACTGTCGCAAGTGGTTGATTCAGAAGAGTGCTACTAAAGTAGGGGAACAAGCTTATAAAGTCAGCATTAAAAGAAAAACAACATAAATAAAACATGAAGAGTAAAATTACAAGTAACACATATCAATAGAAATAACAATAAATAAAACATGAAAGCATCAAGTTAAATTAGACTAAGTGTCAAGTGTAGGAAAACAGAAAACAACATGCATAAAACCAAGTCAAGAAAACACAGATGCTATATGATGACTCTCTAATGCATACTTGTTAGATTCTATGCATTCCATACTACATAGGTTCGGTGCAAGCCCTTATCGTTCTCCACTTTATAGGGTTAAATCCCTCGTTATGCAACTAATCCTACTACGGTGATAGAAACAAGATCCAGAATACTCCGCGAATAGGCATCACAACCCTCGATGCGCAAGCATCATGTAAAAATAGCTCAAAAATAGAGAATCACCTCCCTACCGTGTATCCCATGAATAGATTTGCGAGACCATCGACATGCAGATACACAAGGTACATTCCGTGAATAGGTCCGCCGACCCTCGACACGCGAATGCACCCTGCATACTCCGTGAATAGGCCTACAGATCCTCGACACACAAACATACAAATGTCCTCTCGAGACAGAACGACACACAGTCCTGGAACGCATCCGTTGGACTAAAAACCCCAAGAACATATACATACATTTTCCAAGTTCCATCACATTTCCACTAGTGCATGTCCTTAAGTTGATTATTATTAAAACACAATTTCTCTCCCTCTCTAGAGTTAGTGTATCCTACCGGACTTAATTCCACAAAATAACCCCAAGACCCAACTGGTTAAATTTCACAAAATCTCATTTGCCGGTTCACAGGAATCCCACTCAACTCCTAGAGACTCACAAAAGAGCATCAGCACCAAAACATTCAATAAAACTCTTATTTTCATTATCAAAACGTTTATAAAAGTGAAAACATCTTTAATCAACAAAACCAACTTAATCGATATACTCATAAATTTTCAGAACGGAAGTAAGATATTAAATCCATTAAATAACTAAGAATCATATTTTAAAGTTGTAGAAAAATCACAGAACATCAATTTCTTCAAAAATCATATATGTATCACTTTATAAGGTTATAGAAATATAACTTAAATCCTATTATAAACAAAATAAAATTTTCTGTAAAATACTTATATCTGTAGCAAAAACATCATCTAAAACAGTAGATCAATAATCCATAATATCGAAGAATCAATCGTTAAAGAAAACAACAGAAAAGCTCAGAAAAAGAAAACCATCAGCCAAGCACTGACAGTCGACTGTCAGAATAGTGCAAATTGATGGCGGTCAACTGTCAAGCCAAAATCCAGAAACTCATGAATTGCCAGTCGACTGCCACTTTTAATTCAGTCAACTGTCAAGTCCAGAAATCCTGCAACTTTAAATTTCGTGCATGTTTTTACTGATACTTTAATAAACCTGTGCAAAATCATAAATTTGGAAAACCAAGTTCTAGGGATGATTTAATATGACTTGTATAACATTTAGGAGTTTATAAAATGAATCAAAATCACATCAAGATCGTAAAAGAGTAAATTTTGGTAAAATCTTCAAAACAGTGGATGTAATTGTGCATGTGTATATATGAGTGTGTTTACATCAATTAAATCATTGAAAACCCATCAGTTAGGAGTAGTGTAGTATCCCAATTCAACTCAGTTCTAAAACAATCAAAGATCCATTGAAAACTTCATAAAAATTCACAAAACTAAATTTTGCCAAAAAAATCCATCAGACCCGAAAGCTGATACTCAATCCCCCAACATTCAAAACTTGATTCTTTGATCCATAAACCCTTCTTGCAATTCGTTTAATTTATATACAATCTCTCACAATAGTTTACTCAT
Organism: Hemerocallis citrina; assembly: GCA_017893485.1. Classification (NCBI taxonomy): domain Eukaryota; kingdom Viridiplantae; phylum Streptophyta; class Magnoliopsida; order Asparagales; family Asphodelaceae; genus Hemerocallis; species Hemerocallis citrina. The sequence continues at coordinate 99,529,783 of CM030361.1, forward strand.
GAAATGTATGCAATCACAACGTGTTTTTAATCAAGTTTAGTTCATTAAAATTCCAAAATAGGGTAAATTTACATGCACACACAGTGAAGAATCCCGATTCTGTTTACCTTGAGCACTTTTTCAGCATATCACTTGTTATATGCAAATGAATTAGCAAGAACTTGATACGAAACAGCATACTCATGAATATAAGCACTACAACATGTAAACAATTAAGTTCGCACAACAAAAGGGTATTGACAGAGTGTATACATGCATATTTTCAGTAAAGGTGGGGGTTTTTGTTCACTTTTTGCCATCACCACATACAAATTTTATATATGCAATTAAATCAGCAAGAATATAATACAAAACAACAATCCTATAATTTCTTTTAGGTTCTCAACAATCACAAGTCATCTATTTATGGCTTTAAGTCATCAATAGCATAGTTTTTATGAAAAGATTCAATTTTTAACTCATCCATCCATCCATAGTTTAATATGTCAACACACAATCCCTAGCATGCTTTCTAGTAGACAAATCATCACATACAACATGCTTAAAACAATAAGAAAACAAATATATGTCACTCACCTTATTAAAAAATCAACCGAAGATAATAAAGAGAATAAGAAAATCATTTCTTTTGCAAGAAAACCAAGATCCTCGCTTTGAAGCTCCAAGAAAAATAATAATAAAGAAACCCTTTGTGCAGTGCAGCAAGGAGACAGATGCACTTCCTTTTAAATAGGTCGGGATTTGGTTAATTAGGGTTTTGGATAGATTTGTAAAAATACCCCTTTTGATTATATCTTTACATATATAAATCCTTATACTTGTGTTGTCGCTAAATTTGGTGTGGGGGCAAACAGATAGTATTTGTGGATTCTTAGGGAAACTGAATAGTAGACCTGTATACCTGTTCCGTCGGGGTATGATCGTCGCTCCCGCCGAACACCTGCAAAAAGTGCGAGACACCGGGGTTGTTCCCGGCGACGCACCCTCCGACACTGAAGTAAGTAATCTAGAAAGACTATGAAAGAGCGTTTAACTAGCAAAAAATTGATTACCTCTTAATGGAGATAGATGGGGGTATTTATAGGCATCTTAGGGAACAGATTAGGAATGTAATCCCCGTGATCTGATAAGGAATATTCTCCTTGTAAACAGATTAGGAATGTAATCCCTAATTCCCAGTGAAAGGATAGATATGAATCAGGGCCGTTGATTAATGTTAATCAGAAACCCTAATTCTATCATGCTGGACCGGGTTTGTTGCGGGTTGAAACCCGCACCCAGTTGAGGTGGATCCGTTCGCGGGTTAATGGCTCTTTGGGGAGGAGACCCAGTACCTGCTTCAGACCCGTTTGTAGGTGAAATTACCGTTTTACCCCTGGGCTTCAGGATTCGTGCCCAATTTGGACGGTCTCGATTAAACCCCCATTTTTAGCCACATCACGAGCCCCCCACTCCTAAAGGCTGAGGATGATCAGTCTTTGAGGAGTAGTTTGACTGTTTTAGTGGCTAGTGGAGTTGTATCGGAGTCCGAATGGGGGATTTTGAATCTTGAAGTGGGTAGTAAGGTAACTTCTTCTTTTTTGAAGCCATATGATGTTCTGAAGCCGTATCGAGTTTTTATCTATTTTTTCGGGCTATTTATTTAATTTTGCGATGTGTCAACTAATCGTTTGGGGGCCTTAATAATACATTCTAAACAATAATTGTTCGTTCGGGGGCTCGAAAATATCCCTCTGAATTTTTAATTATTTTCTAGAATTTTTAGTTAATTTTCCCGAATTTTTAGCAATTTTTAAACAAATAAAATGATTTAAATAAATAAAAATCGATTTTAAAATACCAATTTATGACGTGGCGTAATCTGGACCCTCGATCAGTACGGAGCGCGAATTTTTGAGTGATCAGACGATCCTCGTTCCTCGGCAGGCTTTTTTGCCATATACGAGGGTCAGCTCCTCGGCTCCTCAGCTCGGAGGATCAGCGCCTTGGCTCGGTGGACTGGCTCCTCGGCTCGGTGGATTGGCTCCTCGACTCGGACCCTCCGAGGTACGTGGCATCATCTGGGCCGTTCATCTCAGCGTGGATCCCCATAAAATGCTATCTTGTCGTTTAGTGGACGTGGCAGGATCTGGGCCGTCCATCATGACGAGCGTGCTTTTTTACAAGATCCAACGGCTGATATGGGTCGGCGTGTTTTTTTGCCATATACGAGGGTCGGTTCCTCGTCCTCTCGGCTCGGCCTTATACTTTGTGAGGTACGAGGGTCGGTTCCTCGTCTCCTCGGTTCGGAGGATTGGCCCCTCGGCTCGGAGGATTGGTTCCTCGGCTCGGGACCCTCCGAGGTACGTGGCCTCATCTGGGCCGTCCATCTCAGTGCGGATCCCCAAAAAATGCTATCTTGTCATTTAGTGGACGTAGCGAGATCTGGACCGTCCATCATGACGAGCACGCTTTTTGGCAAGATCCAACGGTCGAGGTAGGTCGGTGAGTTTTTTCGCCATATACGAGGGTCGGTTCCTCGTCCTCTCGGCTCGGGGGCTCAGTGCCGCTGGCCGATGCGCTGAGTTGGATATTTTGAAGTGCGTCTCTCATTGGTTCCATTTCTCCAAGCCCAGTAGCTCGGCTGCTCGGCCAAGCTGTTCGGTAGCTTGGTTGAGCAGGCCGATGGCAGGCAGTTCGGAAGGTGCACGTGGCCGGATCTGGTCCGTCCATCATGGTGCGGATCACGAGGATGGGGTTCAGATCACGAAAAAATGCTATCTTGTCGTTTTGTGGGCGTGGCACAATCTGAACCGTCCATCGAATTCTGGCACGAGTTTTGGAGAGATCCGACGGTGATTTTGCCTCGGAAGGATTTTTCTCCATATACGAGGTTCGGTTCCTCGTCATCTCGGCTCGGAAGCTTGGTGACGTCGGCCGAGGCGCTGAGACTGAAGGATGTCTTCTATCGGTTCCACTCTTCCGAGCTCAGTAGCTCGGCTGCTTGGCCAAGCTGTTCGGTAGCTCAGTTCAACAGGCCGATGGCAGGCAGTTCGGAAGGTGCACGTGGCCGGATCTGGTTCGTCAATCATGGTGCGAATTACGAGGATGGGGTTCAGATCACGAGAAAACGCTATCTTGTCGTTTTGTGGGCGTGGCGCAATCTGAACCGTCCATCGAATTCTGATATGAATTTTGGAGAGATCCGACGGTGATTTTGCCTCGGAAGGATTTTTCTCCATATACGAGGGTCGGTTCCTCGTCATCTCGGCTCGGAAGCTTGGTGACGTCGGCCGAGGCGCTGAGACTGAAGGATGTCTTCTATCGGTTCCACTCTTCCGAGCCCAGTAGCTCGGCTGCTTGGTCAAGCTGTTCGGTAGCTCGGTTCAACAGGCCAATGGCAGGCAGTTCGGAAGGTGCATGTGGCCGGACCTGGTTCGTCAATCATGGTGCGAATCACGAGGATGGGGTTCAGATCACGAGAAAACGCTATCTTGTCGTTTTGTGGGCGTGGCGCAATCTGAACCGTTCATCGAATTCTGATATGAATTTTGGAGAGATCCGACGGTGATTTTGCCTCGGAAGGATTTTTCTCCATATACGAGGGTCGGTTCCTCGTCATCTCGGCTCGGAAGCTTGGTGACGTCGGCCGAGGCGCTGAGACTGAAGGATGTCTTCTATCGGTTCCACTCTTCCGAGCCCAGTAGCTCGGCTGCTTGGTCAAGCTGTTCGGTAGCTCGGTTCAACAGGCCGATGGCAGGCAGTTCGGAAGGTGCATGTGGCCGGACCTGGTTCGTCAATCATGGTGCGAAACACGAGGATGGGGTTCAGATCACGAGAAAATGCTATCTTGACGTTTTGTGGGCGTGGCGCAATCTGAATTGTCCATCGAATTCTGATACAAATTTTGGAGAGATCCGACGGTGATTTTGCCTCGGAAGGATTTTTCTCCATATACGAGGGTCGGTTCCTCGTCATCTCGGCTCGGAGACTCGGTGGGGTTAGATGTTTTTGAAGGGACTCAGTAGCTCGGTTGCTTAGCCAGGCTGTTCGATAACTTGGCTTGGCAAACCGGTGGCCGAGTCGTGGACTTAAGTGATTTGAGGTTTTTGCTTTTCGAAGCGTCGCAACTTTTCGCTTGATGCTTTGGCTTCTTAGTGGACCTTTGAGGTTCCCAAGGAGGCCCAACATCACTTGGGGTTATAAGTTCACTCTCCCACCCCCAAGCTCATTTCTCACTTTTCACTCCAAGATTTCACTTTTACTCTCTGCGCTCTCTGCTAGCGGCGACTTTCGCTCCAAGGTGGTGACGTTAGCTGTCGCGTGGGCCAGGCGATTTCCGGCGAGCACATTCCGACCGTAAACGTCACTTCAAAGGTCAGTCTACTAGCCTTAGCTTTTTTTTCTAGAGATGTCAAGAGTGAACTCGGGGAGTGGGGCCTCGTCCTCGGGCGATGATGGTGCCGAGGAGAGGAGAAGGGCGGAGATCCAAAGGAAGGGAAAACAAGTCGCCGAGCCGTCTGCGATCGAGGCGAGGAAGGAGAAGAAGAAGAGGAGGAGGGTGGCGGCCCAATCTGTCGTGGTCGAGAAGATCGTGGAAAACCCGAAGCAAGCACCCGAGATGGGACGATATCCTTCTGTATTGTCCGGGCATTCGGGGGTCAGGCAGTACGAAGGCGACCTCTTGGAGAAAGCGATCTACGGAAAGTCGAAAGTCCTCGAAGAACCCAACCCGGCTCTTCCTACCGAAGCCGACGAGATTACTTCGGTGCTATCCAAGAGGGATCTCCTTCGGATCAGAAAGGGATTCGCCATCCCTCCAGAGTACAAGCTGATGATCCCCGGCCCTGGGATGCGAGCGAATTCCAAGCTGGCATCGTCGGACATGTGCATGTTCGACTTCGACTCCTTGAATGTCGGACTGCGTTTTCCGTTGCATCCTTTCATTCTCCAGATCCTCGGGTGGTTCTGCCTCGCACCGACCCAATTTATGCCGAACACATGGCGTCACGTGAATGCTTTCCTGCTTCAGTGCCGCAAAGCTGAAGTCGAGCCGGACCTAACGGTCTTCCGAGGCCTGTATCGGATAAACCGGATGCACAAGACAAAGCATAGGTACTACTTGGGGCCGAGGAAGGGTGTTAGGATCATAGAAAACCCGGACTCGATTAAGGGTTGGAAAGAGAAGTTTTTTATTTTAAGGGGGGAACCAATACTGCAAATTCCGACCCGGTGGAAACCGGAGGTGCCCAAGTTTGCAAGAGCCGACCCCGTACTGTCTGCGGCCGAGGAGGAGGTGGCGAGGAAGATCATGGCCCTCCCCATGTTGAGTTGGAGGGAGTTGACAGAGGAGGTGCTGTTCGGGTCCGGCCTTAGCCCCATCGACCCGAGTATGCTCCTGACATCTCATTTATTTTTGTTTTTCTTCCAAGTGTTTAGCTCATCTTGCTAACAGTTTTTATTTTGTTTGGAGCAGAAGCGATGAAGATCGACTTCAACGCCATGATGGCCGATAGGTCCAAATTGGCCGGGGGTAGGAAGAGGAAGAGGGCGACCGTGGCTGCCTCGTCGACTCCGCAGCCCAAGGTCGCCTCGACTACCACCCCGCCTCCTCCGGCTACTGAGGCGCCTTTGGAGTTGGTTGTTGCCGAGGAGCCCTCGGTGCCTGAGGCCTCGGTCCCTGTTGACGGGGCCTTTGATGTTAATGCGGCGCTGTCGCTCGAGGCTCCACCGCTGACTGAAGCGGCTGAGGAGTTCCTGACCGAGCAGCACAAGCAGTTGTTTGTGCCGAACTGGCGGGTGAAGAATCACGAAGGATTCCTCGGAAACTCGCAGATGTCGGTGCAGGTCGTCAAGCACTTGGCGACCCGGAAGGACCAAGCCGCGCTGAAGGCTGGGACGGTCGGTGACGACACTTACGAAGTGGCTCAGTCGCTCGTATCGGTAAGTTTCTCATTGTGAATTTCTTCAAGTTTACTACTCGGCTTGTATATTACGCTTATCGTTGTCTTCACAGGCTACTTGCCACTTCGGCCATCTCCTCGAGACATTCGCCGAGCAGGAGAAGGAGCTGAGGGCCGCCAGCGACAAAGACAGGGCGGCGAAGGTCAAGGCGGTTCAGGAACTCGAGGCCGAGCAGAGGCGAGCCGAGGCCTTGGAAGTCCGGGTCGCTGATCTTGAAGCCGACCTGGAAAGGACCAAGGGGCGACTTGATGCGGAGTCTGCCAAGGCTACGAAGGCCGCCGAGGAACTGGCCGCGTCGGCGAAGTCCTTGGCTGACCTGAAGGCGGAGAAGGAGGCGCTGGCCGTGAAGATCAGGGCCGAGGTCGAGGCCGAGGCCGAGGCTGAGGCGAAGAAGCACATGGCCAAGAACATGGAGATGTCCTATCAGAGGGCACTCGACCATGTTCAGGAACGTGTCCCCAGCTTCGAGCGGGTCGGCTACAGACTGTGGCCAGGGCCGCCTTCAGGCGGTGAGGAGGAGGGAGCCGAAGGCGACGAGGTCAAAGGCGATGACGAGGAGGAGGAGGCCGACCCTCCTGTGGCGGACGCCCAGGTCGAGGGGAGGATCGAGGGGCCACCTGGCGACGCGCCCGTGGTCGAAGTGGCGACGCAGGTGGACTCCTGATCCCCTCGTAAATTTTTGTAGTCTTTTTTTTCATAAACAGTGTAATGCCTTTTGCGGACTGGCCACCGCTTTGATGAATGAAAAAAGTGTTTTGATTTTGGACTCGTCTGTCTAAGTGTTTGGTTCGGTCATGTAGTTCTTCAATGTCGTCTCTTTTTCATTTCAGATTGCCGAGCAAACTCGTATCACCGCGGCGGTTCGACGCCGCGCGGAGTTATTTCAGCAGTCTCGAGAGGATCGTCTCGAGGGCGAGGTCCATCTGACGAGGAGAATACTTCATAACGTAGAGAAGAGGAACAGCGAGCTGTTGGCCAAGCTGCACCATCTGCGGATAGTCGAGACCGAACTATCGGCGAAGGAGGAAGAGTTGGCCCAGGCTTTGGCCGAACGATATGACTTCGCAAAGAGGGTAGAACAGTTGCAAAGGGTGACAGTCTGCAACTGACCAAGTGAAGAGGTCTTTGTTCCTTCGGATGCATTGTACAATGTCTGAGCATAGGGCGGACAGGAGGGTCTTACTAACAAAGAATTTGCGGGTTGGGTCCTGCTCAGAGAAGAGCATTTCCTCCAATTCGTCCACCGGCTTAGAGGTCGGCCGGGCAGTGTCTTGGGGGATTTCCAGAGTTTCTAAGGAGAGGACAGGTCCAAGGGTAGAGGTCATGTAGCACTTTCGGGCCATTTCCTGATTGCCCCTCACTTCCCCTACTCCAGCCCGAGTGGGAAACTTCATTTTGAGATGGTATGCAGAAGGGACAGCTTCAAGGGCGGCTAGGCCGGGCCGACCCAGAATGACATTGTATGCTGCTGGGACATCTACGACCATGAAGTCCATCGACTCTGTTTGGGTAGTAGGAGTTTTTCCAGTGGTTACGTCGAGGGTAATCACCCCTTCAATAGTCACTGGGACTCCCGTGAACCCATGGAGCGTGTAGCCGGCGGGCTTGAGTCTGTCTCGGGAGAGTTTTAGGCCTTTGAAAGCGGCGAGGAAGAGGATGTTTACGGAGCTGCCATTATCCACTAGTATCCTCTCCACTTTGAAATTCGCCATGTGGAGGCTAATGACGAGTGCGTCACAATGTGGGGTGCGAACTCCTTCAAGATCTTCGTCTGAGAATGTAACGGGCACTCCGAGGCCTTTGGGAGGAGGGGTGGTTCGGACCGAGTTGACTTCTCTTATGAATGCCTTCCGAGAGGAGTTTAAGGAGCTCCCCATTGGGCCCCCATGAATGAGGCGGAGGACTCGCTCTTCCTCGAAGTCGGGCGTCTCTTCTCGTTCCGGACGCTTGTTAGCCCCCCGGGGTGGGGGAGGAAGTTCGGCTCGGTCCTTCCTTACAAACCTGGTCAACTACCCCCTCTGGATAAGGGCTTCTATCTCATTCTTTAAGGCGCGACAATCGTTGGTGTCATGCCCGTGGTCCCAGTGATAACGACACCATTTCTCTTTATCTCTTTTCTTGGCGGGGGTGTTCATCCTTGGAGCAGGAGGTAAGATTCCCTCCTTTTCGACTTCCATCAGAATGGTTGAGACGTTAGTGGTGAGGGGAGTGAAATTCTCGAATCTGGGGGGAGGTCGGCACTGGCCGGCATTATCCTTCTGGAGCCTCTTGGCTCCTTCCTCTTCTGTTCCCTTTCTCTTAAACCCGGAGGAAGACCCTTCCCAGTTGGGCCGGTGCTCGGCTTCTTCGGCCCGAATATACTTTTCACTGCGGAGGAGGAGGTCGGCGAAGTTCTGTGGGGGCTTCTTGGCGAGGGAGGAGCGGAGGTTGGAATTGAGGACATTAGATTGAAATGCTGCCGCAGCGACCGACTGGTCGAGGGATGCTATGGACCTGGCTTCAGCTGTGAACCTCTTCACATAGTCTCTCAATTTCTCGCCCTTCTTCTGGTGGAGGTGCAATAGCAAGATGCTGGTCTTCTCAGCTCTACGGCTGCTTACGAAATGGGTGATGAAAAGGGTTTCGAACTGCTCGAAGGAGAATATTGAGGAGGGGCAAGGCGAGAGTACCATTCTAGAGCTGGGCCCTTTAGAGTCGCGGGGAAGGTTTTGCAGAGGAGGGCATCGGAAGCTTGATAGGGGAGCATCAGGGTCTTAAAGCTTTCGATATGATCAACGGGGTCAGTCTCCCCGGAGTAAGTCTCGAATTGGGGAGGTTTGAAACCGATCGGCACAGGTGCCTCCATTATGGTTCGGGAGAAATGGGGTCGGCTAGGACGTAGGGTCCTCCCCCTAAGCTCTTTTTCTCGGTCTATCTGGCCCAAGTGCCTCTCCACCTCATGAAGACGGCGGTACATAGTGTCGTCCCTCCGACAGTAATCAGCCGAGCTTTTAGACTCGTCTTCGTACGAGGGAGAGCGAGGGCTGTGGCGACGGTAACTTCGGGAGCGACGAGGACTTGGAGTATGCCGGGAGTTGCTAGGAGTAGGAGGAGGAGATGGGAAACGTTGGTGAGGGCTTCGGACCGGAGGAGGAGAAGGGTTCCTGGGTGCATTGTTGTTGGGACGGAGATTGAGGGCTTGAAGGACGGTCGCTTGGAACTGCTGGAACTCGGCACGGGTGATGGGTGCTTCATCGTTCCTAGGCTGTTGCCGACCTGCAGGGGAGTGTGGCCTCCTTCGGTAATGCTCGGGGGACTCCTTCCGCCCTCTTCGGATGGGGGACCTTCTGTATTCTCGGCGGCGAGGAGACCGTTCATCCGGACGGTGTTGGCGAGAGGTTCCCTCCCGGACCCGCTTTTCATCCAGATGACGGCGAAGGTCATCATTCTTCTGTCGGTTGAGGGCGGTATTGTGGAGAGCAGAGGCTCGGGGATGATGGGAGGCCATTGAGTCCGAAGAGGCGTTGTGGATAGAGATGCGGTCTTGGTGAAGAGGTTGTTTCTGAGGGTTTGGACCTTTGGGAAGTGGTTGATTTGGAGGAGGAAGGTCCTGTTGGAGCGGGTCTTCTGCCGGTGGAGGGAGTTGTCCTTGCTGTTGGGTAGGTTGGTTGGGGACTTCTTGCTGCTGATCGGGGTTTGGCCCTCTGTTGGACCCCCTCGATCTGATTTTCCTAGGAGGCATGGCTGGAGAAGATTTGTTCACCGGGAAGAGGAGAGGTTTCTATTCGTTAGTTTCCCACAGGCGGCGCCAATCTGTTGCCGCTAAATTTGGTGTGGGGGCAAACAGATAGTATTTGTGGATTCTTAGGAAAACTGAATAGTAGACCTGTATACCTGTTCCGTCGGGGTATGATCGTCGCTCCCGTCGAACACCTGCAAAAAGTGCGAGACACCGGGGTTGTTCCTGGCGACGCACCCTCCGACGCTCAAGTCAGTAATCTAGGAAGACTATGAAAGAGCGTTTAACTAGCAAAAGATTGATTACCTCTTAATGGAGATGGATGAGAGGTATTTATAGGCGTTTAGGGAACAGATTAGGAATGTAATCCCCGTGATCTGATAAGGGATATTCTCCTTGTAAACAGATTAGGAATGTAATCCCTAATTCCCAGTGAAAGGATAGATATGAATCAGGGTCGTTGATTAATGTTAATCAGAAACCCTAATTCTATCCTTCTGGACCGGGTTTGTTGCGGGTTGAAACCCGCACCCAGTTGAGGTGGATCCGTTCGCGGGTTAATGGCTCTTTGGGGAGGAGACCCAGTACCCGTTTCAGACCCGTTTGTAGGTGAAATTACCGTTTTACCCCTGGGCTTCAGGATTCGTGCCCAATTTGGACGGTCTCGATTAAACCCCCATTTTTAGCCACATCAACTTGAAAATTAGATAAACCAATTAAATAAAGATTAAAAAAAAACAAATACTAAGATCTGGCTGGCACTATGTATAAAACTCAGAAAACTAAATTGTACTTTTTTGCCCTCTAAGTGGCAATTTTGCAAAAAAACCTTTCTTTATCAAAACTTGCAAAATAAACCAAATTTATTAAAACAAATGGTGAAATTTTTACCTCTGAGTTGACTAGGCATCATGGTCAGCCCAAAATCCAAAAATTTGGAGTTTCTACTCCAAGTGGTAATTTTGCACAAAAGTCCATCTTTTTGTAATATTTGCAAATAGGTCAAATACTAATCAGAAAAATCCAAAAAGTTCACAAATAATATATAATAATAAATAATGGGCTTCCCTAAAATAATTTCTGACTTTGAACTTTCCAAGAAAATATTTGCACGTGTTTTACACATGTAAAAAGGTAAATTTCAGAAAATATTTATTAAATCACCAAAAACCATATTAATTCATTTATTAATCTCAAAATTATTATTTAAAAAATCTATGGAGTTACATATCCTATCTTCGGATCTTTAATTATTTTACCCCCAAAATATAACCAAATAGCTATATCGTAATCCATACCTATACGTAAATGGACGAATATTCGATTCATTAACAACTCACAACATATGGTTATTGGAATACCTTCAAATTAAACCATAAGTTGAAGCATGGAGAATACGCCGCGGATGATGTAGGAGAGGATTGAAGACAATGTTGGAGATTTATCAGATTGTGAGAGTTGTATTTCGGAGTGGGAGGAGACGGAGGTAGGAGAGATAAAGTTTGAGAGTAAACAGAAGTGAGATTTGTGATATAAGGTTTTTGGGTTTTGGGTTTCGGGAGTGAAGGGAGAGAGAGAGAGAAAGTGAAAGAGAAAGGAGAAGAGGGAGTCACTATTTATATGTAAGAACTATTATAACTGACGTTGTTATCCCCAATAACGACATCTCACCAGGGGCAGAGCACTGTGAGGCCCCCCCCCCCCCCCCCCCCCCCCCCCGCCGAAATTAAACCCCCCCTAATATTTTCATATTTACAGTTTGGCCCCCCTGAAAAAATTTTAGAAAACCCCCTCTTTATATTTCCCCAATCTGTTCATATCCCCAATCCGTGTCTGTTCATATTCCCAATCTGAAATCCAAACAATTTCTCCCAAATCTAAAATCCATCCGCCCTTGACCACCACATCGCCATCCCCGATCGCGGATCACCTTCCTCGCCATCCCCGCTCATCCCTTCCTCGCCGTCCCGCTGCACCCTCTCATCGCCACCGTCACTCGCTCCACTGCACCTCGGCATCCCTCTGTCGCAGACTCGCAGCACCGCCTGCGCCACCGCAGGTGCTCCTCGCACAGGAGGAAAAGAGAATCAGAGGAAGGTTAGAATCCACTCATAAATTTATTCCCCAATTTAGTGACATAAAAATACTGCGAAAAATGGACAAAAGCCAATTTAGTGACATAATTGTTTTCAACTTAATTAAAAAGCCTACAAATACTTTTTGATTGAATTTTTTTACTTGAATTTTTTGAGCAGTTTATGTCAATATTTTGAAATAATTCTCAAATTATGTTCATGCCTCCAACAATATAGTTTCCTTTGGTTTTGTCATTCATGAACATAAAATGCTTCATTTTACTTATCATGTCAAAAACTGGCAGCATAATTTCTGAATGAATTAAGTATAAAATAGTCCTGTTCACCAAGATCGCTCTGTTGACAATATTGAAGGCATAAATGGAGAACTATTTAAGTCCAGTTCTGTTATATTCTAAGAATATTTTAAAATATAGGTGATTTCAGGAATAAAAAACGAAAGTTTACAGAAATATAGGAGATTTAAGAAGCTGCAAAAGCTTCCTATCTCAGAAAGTACCCAAAGAGAACCAGTTGCCTATAAAAAGAATGGTTAGCCATTAAAATAGAAAATAGAAATTAACTTTACAGAAATAAAAGTGTAAGGATAAAGGAGGGAAATCATTTACAATGAAAAAAATCTTGAGATCCTCTCCATAAGCAACATGATGAAAGGATGATACAAACTGACTAAATTTAGCAGGGAAAGTCGAAGCTACTTCTTTGAAAGAGTGCTCGGACAAGACGACTTCAGGGATCTTGGGAGGTGATCTACAAGCAAGAGGAGGCAAATCTACTAATAGCAATACAAATTAACTAAATATGAAAAAAAAGTCTAAATTTCTTATAACATTCTTTTTTTTTCTTAGCGAATATATATGTTTAGTGTTAGAGATTAGAATGGTGACATGGGCTGTACACGAATTCTAGTCATTCTGTCTCCTCCTCTGCTTGTTTCATATGATTTGAGTTATATCATGCGCATGAGTCAAAGTCACTCACAACTTCATATGGTGCCAGTAGAGTTTGGTTGCAGGATAAAAAGACAAACTGTTCGTTTACCTATATGCAACTTGGACTAACAACCCCAAATTGAACTCGGTCTACATAGAGTTCTAACAAATTTTATGGCTAGAAAACAAGCAACCTCGAAGTGATGCAATGAAATGAAATGAAATGATGCAATGAAATTTTTTTAGCTATACAAACATTGCTATATATTAAGCCATGATATCAATTAGTTTTTCTACAAGTAAAATACTATCATTTTCCATATAGAAATAATTTTGGTGCTTTACTAAAAGTTAAGTATTCATTATAAAATTAACAAGACCACTGACTGATATATATATTCGAATAATATCCTTATGGTTCGTGTTAATTAATATCTCTTTATCTTAGGATTTCCAAATTGTCGCGGATACTTATTTGTTTCCACCAACTGTAAGCCTTTTCTATAAGCATTACTTTCGACATTTGTTAATATATATAATGAGTCTTATATTTCTTTGAATTTATTAATGTACAGGATCATTTCATTTTCTAAAATATCAATAGGGGAAAAAGTCACCATTGATTCTTTTTTAAAAGAAAAAATACTCAAACTTTAGGAGGTGATACACAAATATCAACTCCTCTAGTTGAAGAACATCCTCTTAAATCTCCACGAGTAGATTCTACAAGACATGAAATTGAATGCGAAAGAGATTTGATTGGTTCTTTAGAGCGTGATCCGAGATTGCGTCAACAAACTTGTGATTATCCTTCTAATAAACAAGATGAAGTTCGTCGTGCTTATATCGAATTGAGGGCATACCATGGAAATGGTGATTTTCCATATTCAAAGAAAGGAAATGATCACAACCGACGGTTTCAACCTTCTTGGTTTAAAAAGTTTCCTTGGCTGGAGTATTCTCCCCATAGGGATGCAGCATTTTGCTTTCCATGTTATCTTTTTGGTAGTCCAAATGACTGAGATGAATTTACTTCCAAAGGATTTGATAAATGAAAAAGAGTCATGAGCCACGATGTTCACTTCGCAAGCATGAAGGGAGTTCTCCTACATCACCACATAAAAATGCTCTTCAAAATTATTTTGCTCTAATAAACTAACGTCAACATATTGAAATAGCTATTTCTCAACAAAGTGTTCAACAAATTGCAAATAATCGTCTACGATTATATGTCTCTATATATAGTGTTCGTATGTTGACACTTCAAGGATGTGCTTTGCGTGGTCATGATGATAGTGTTGATTCACTTAATCGTGGTGATTTTCTTCGAGCCATAAAGGGGTTTGCAACTTTTCTAAGGAAGTCAAAGAAGTTGTTTTGGACAAAACTCTACTTAATGCCTCATATACATCCCCCTATGCTCAAAAAGAAATTCTTCAATGTCTCGCTCTTCAAGTAAAGAGAACAATTCGAGAAGAAATAGGAGATGCAAAGTATTGTGTTCTTGTTGATGAGACTCGAGATATTTCAAAGAAGGAGCAAATGGCACTTGTCTTGAGATTTGTTGATAAGGATGGATTCGTTCGAGAACGGTTTTTTGGACATCTTCATGTTTCCAACACCATGGCATTGACCCTAAATGATGGTATCTATAAACTCCTTGCTTCTCATAACCTCAGCACAAAGAATATAAAAGGTCAAGGGTATGATAGAGCAAGCAACATGCGAGGTGCATTGAATGGACTACAAGTCTTGATGTCCAATGATTCTCCAAGTGCATATTATGTACATTGTAAGGCTCATCGGCTTCAATTAGCATTAGTTGCATCATGTAGAAACTGTTAGGTTTTGTGAGAAATTAACAATTGGGGATTAGGGTTTATCTCTAGATCTAAGTTGCTTGAGATATTCGCCCTAGGTATCAAGATTAGAATACCTAGACTGCTATCACAAGCCAGTATTTATCTCTAAATACTGGTTTGGATATGGGTTATAAGCCCACAAACCCATGTTCCAATATCCATTCAATTGTACGTTCAATACATGTGTTACTCATATGCACATGCAATATTTATATAGAGAGAATATACTAATATATCCAACAATCTCCTCCTATATTCTCAATATATAGAGTACAGGATTATCTCATCAGTTTAGTATAAAACTGACTGGCTGATAGCAGTCCATAAAAGAAAAGCATCATAAAGATATAGTTTCATAAGAACCAATATAATCATAAAACTGAATAGTTCAATCAAGACTAAACCAATATAATTAAATAGTTCCAAACCATATCCAATTCAGAATAGTTCACATAGACTAAACCAACTGGAATAATCTGTCACAGTTTCAAAATCAAACAAAGCAAATAAACTTCAAGAACAAAATATGAGTTTTAAGCTCATGAACACAAGAGTCTTAAACTCAACAGAAGTTTTACCAAGCAAGTGACTAATTTATTCTCGAAAGAAATAAACTGAAATTCTATCCTTGCACACTGCTTTATGTTTACTCCTCCATTTCGAGCAAATCATTATTTTTGAAATCTATGTTGACAGATTCAACTCCTCCATCTTTGCTAGCTTATAGAAAACAAGAATATCAAGAGACACATCTCTAAGAATTCCAATGAATTTCACAAAGTATATAGTTCCACAAAAGAACTTAGTACAATTCATAATTAGTTTAGCAAAAATATAACGCAAGCATCACAATCAAGTATCTTTAATAAGTAAAGTACATGAACTTTATAGTTTCTACACAAGGACCATACTATATTTCATATTGGAATGAAAAGACTGCCGTTTCAATCATGGTTTAACATTGAATCATCAAAATTGGAATGAAACATGTATCCATAAAAGACATATCATCAAAATTGTAATGATATTTAGGACA
Organism: Hemerocallis citrina; assembly: GCA_017893485.1. Classification (NCBI taxonomy): domain Eukaryota; kingdom Viridiplantae; phylum Streptophyta; class Magnoliopsida; order Asparagales; family Asphodelaceae; genus Hemerocallis; species Hemerocallis citrina. Next base: position 99,545,370 of record CM030361.1, read on the forward strand.
ATTTAATCATCGAAAATACATCGACAAGTTTTCATGTTTCGTATTGGAATAATATGATTATTCTAAGTAAATTCCCTAGATATATAATACCATCAAAATTAGAATAACATTATATATTTGTGGAATTTATGTGGAATCATCAAAATTATCTAAAACATGTCAACTGCCTAAAATTGATGCTTACGTTTGAACTTTTCTATGGCTCCAATTGGATTCTAAATTTCAAAACAATTAGGATGTTAAAGCTTTGACTCAATAGCTTTCAACTCTATTTCCCCCACAGTTTTGATAATTAGATCACTTTCAAGTCTCTTAGAAAGCGCATTAGTCATACTTGTCGCAATTGCACTTTATCTATGAGAAAGTTCAACTAGGCTTCTTTCAGCCTTAATGTACTCCTCTTACTATTATAGAGTGAGTTACAAGCTACAGTGCATTGTAGCTTGATAGTCGCATAACAGAATTAGAGTTACTTAAACTTCTTAATGGATAACTAGCAACAATTTCTTCAATCCACTCAGCCTTTTCCCCTGCAGAGGATAACACATAGAGGTCTGATTTTATGGATAATAGCACAGTGTTGTTTGCCTTTTATTTCCATAAAATTTATGTTCCTCCTAGTGTAAACACATATCTACTAGTTATCGACTTTCACTAAATTCTGAGCATCATAATGCATTAGATCAGCCACTCATTCGAAGAATGACTAGAGTAGCACAAAGCAAACTCTTGAATACCACTCAAGTATCTCATTAGCCTCTTAAGGGCACTCAAATGTGTATGGAATTATTAGTGAATCTACAGATCATACCTACCTCAAAGGCTATGTCTATTCTAGTGCAGATCTTTGTATACATGAGACTGTCGATTCCTTTAGAATTATCTACCTGTCTCATAGTTGTACCATCATTACGTGTCAACCTTTTATCATAATCATAAGGTGTTTCAAAATACACTTTCAATCACTATATCCCCACTTTTGAAACACATTTTGATTTGATGAGTTTGACTAAGAGTTATCCCTTGCCAACAGAAAACTCACCCTTATACCTATGGTATCCACAGTACCTAGGTTTTTATGTTGAATTCTTTGGATAGCATAATTTTAACTTCATTTGTAATAGAAATGTCACTTTCAAGAACATGCATGTCAACAGAACAAGTAAATAATAGCCACTATATTTGACACACCACAAAGTTGAAGGCACTGATCTGAATTACTTAATTCATATACTAGGCTCTTTAAAAAATTTGCCAAATTATTTATTCGTTGGCTATACATGTTTTAAGAACATACAATGATTTTACTAAATTGTAAATCTTGTTCACTAAACATATTAGTTCAAAACTTTACGGTACAAAACTGTTCAGTAAAAACATCAAGTACAAAACTTTTAAATATCCTTTATGAACGACAAAATTTTCAATAAATGTAAGGGTAAGAAGAATACTTATTGTAGTAATATAACAAACATGTGAGTAGACATCAAATAAATCTACCACATTTTTCTCAGTCAATCTGTTAGCTACTAAAAAGCATTAAAATTGCTACTGAACAATCAAAATTAAGTTTCTTCTACAAAACCCCGCTTACTTACTATAGGTTTGGCCCCTTTCGGTAGATCAACTAAATTAAATTATTATTGTATGACACAAAATCATCTCATTGTCTACTAAAGACTCTTCTTAGCTCATTTGTCATTCAGGTTTTCAAGTGTCAGTAAGGCTGGTTCTTGATTCTAACTGTGAATCATTGAACGTGTTTGTAGAACTAGATTATTTCATACATTTATCTTTGATGAATATATCATCAAAGAACTTTGCAAGTCTAGATTCTTCTAACACAAATTAGATAGATCCAACATCTGTCCACAGAGCTACATTCTGCACTTTCTAAACACAAAAATATTTGTTGTAGGTCCTACTTTAGGCCTTCTAGGGTCATGTACTCTAACAAATGTATCACAACACAAATTTTCACTTTAACAAAATTATTTGTGTTTTCATGCCATGATTTACAAGGTGTATTCAATTTAGAGTGTAGTAACATATTAAAGATATGATTAACAATACAACATCACTCATAATTACACAAGACAAACAACAGTCAATAATATAGAATTCAACATTTCACTAAGTGTTTGATTCTAACTTTTATCAATACCGTTTGACTGTTGTAAGTAGAGTGCACTAGAGATTATGCCCAATGCAACCTTCTCTAAAGTTGTTAAAATATATTCACCACCTCTATCAAATCTGAACCCTTGATTTTCAGCATTTAACTATAATTTTTAATTCATTAAGAATAACAAGTGCTTCATTCTTCATATATATAACAGACTCATATTAATCATCTACAAAAATGATTAAATACTTCTGACCAACAATCGTCTCATCTAGTCACAAAGCTACTGAGATCACAAATATCAGAATGTATTGACTCAAGAAGTTCTGTGCTCCTAGAGATCATACTAAATAATTTTCTAGTGATCATAATCTGAGCACAACTTTCATATTTGTCATATTTAATAGAGTGTCATTTAGCAGAGTTATGAGTTTTAACAAGAACAAACGATTTAATATATAGTTCACAGTGATTCTAAATTCAAAACAACTTGGATGTTAAAGCTTTGACTCAATAGCTTTTAACTCCATTTACCCACAGTTTTGATAATTAGATCCCATTTCGTCACAAACAATTGAATATATAGTTCTCAAATCTTAGCCAATTATGCTATGTTCAAGAACACAATTAGAACTATTATTATTAATTGTCTCATTTGTTAAACTCAACTTACACATATGATTGATAATATATGCACGTTATAAGAGTTAATACAAAATTACTCTATCACATTTTACAAAATTATTTGCTTTCTCTAATGTATTTAACAATGTCCACTTGCTCAAACACATTGAGCGAAGAGTTTTTTCCTTTATTCGTTCTTCATCATCTTCATAACGCTAGATGAGATAATGAATAACATATTATAATTCGACTTTGCACACACAGTATAATGAACGAGAAAGAACAATGCGTAACTAATAGAGTCATATCCTACATTAAGAGATGTTCTCTCCTAAGTTACAGACATTTGTTATACATCTTATACAATTTTTATTTTATTTTATTTGAGAAGCAAATATATAATCTCACACAAACAGCAAACAATAGATTTGTCAAAATATCTATACACATAGTATGATAAAGCACTTAACAACCCTAAACATGCTAGTTTTCAAAACGAGAATAATTATGATCTAAAACTCTCAATCATGTAATCAAACGCACAAAACATTAACACATTCATCATATGAAAGTACTAAGCAATATTAGAGTAGATCATACCGACACTTCAAGTTAGAAGTATTTTCCAAATTCGATGGAAAAGCCTACATGGTGCAGACTTATTCAACCGTGATGCATATCCATCGTCTCCAATATACACAATTTGTAGGTAACATTAAAGTTTTTACATTCATCAAATTGTTAAAGATTAGCCAATTAAACAAATTATTAGCACTATCTAATTCTAGCAACAATTTAATTGGAGATCTGGATTTTATAGTCAACATACAGTTTAACTTATCAAAATTAGATATTTGGTTTCAGCACATAACCAAAACAACTATTCAATTTGTATTTAATTAAACAAATGATTAATACAGTCTTAAACTTAACCACTTAGCATCATAGTAATTCTATAATTAAAAACATAAATTTAAAACGAATGTTTTGAACTTCCAGCACATAGCAAAATTTTTAAAAGAAATTTAATACAAGGAAAGTAAAGAACTTATCTTTCACCATCTCTTCCTTTTCAATTGATTAGAATCATGTATGTTTGGGAACAAATCCAAACAACAAACCATTCTGCGCCAAAGAGATCCAGCATCGAACACCTTGTGTGCGTCTAAACTGCTTACTCATTTTGCGCCAAAGAGGTCCAATCAAGAAGAATGAGAGACCCAGAGCTGCACGGATCTCAAATTTGCTTCAAATCGAACAGCAAATCAGAACAATTGTAATGGGATCTGTAGTACTGCAGTCGATCTGCTCCCTGTCCCAAACTCGAAACAGCAACTCCAGCCTATAGGAAGGACCATATCTTGATCTGATCTGATATGGGTTCGCTCGCGCTGTTTGGGAAAGAGGTGAGGGAGAAGGATGGACCTCGCTTGCGACGGGGTGCACTTCCGTTCCCTCGCGAGGGGTACACTGTGGCGTGCGAGACACCGACCCCGGAGGCAGCGACAACGATGGTCGGTGACGGTGGCTCTAACGGCTTCGACCGGATCTCGAGTCGACTGACTCGACTGCAGGTCGACAACACGCGACGAACGGCTCCGAGGTGTGTCGACGCCGACCACGTGGGTGGCGATCGCGATGGTCAGTGACGGCCCCATTGGCGACGGCATTAGCGATCGTCGGCAATGTCGACTTCGACGGGATCCAGAGAGGGGTTTCTCTTCTCCCTTAATTAATCTCACAAATTGATTAAGTATATCTCAAGATTGTTAGGTTTTGTGAGAAATTTATAATTGGAAATTAGGGTTTATCTCTAGATCTAAGTTGCTTGAGATATTCACCCTAGGTATCAAGATTGGAATACCTAGACTGCTATCACAACCCAGTATGTATCTCTAAATACTGGTTTGGATATCGGGTTATAAGCCCACAAACCCGCATTCCAATATCCATTCAATTGTACGTTCAATAAATGTGTAACTCATATGCACATGCAATATTTATATAGAGAGAATATACCAATATATCCAACAGAAACGTGGGTCCAATTCACCACTTCTTTAATGATTTGACTTACATTATTAACATTCCTAGTGCTTCTTGCAAAAGAAATGATCAGTTGAAAGCAGCTAAAGCTTCTGAACTTGAGTTCTTAATTGCAAATGGAGAAATAGAAACAGGTACAGGGCTAAATCAAATTGGCTCTTTGCAGCGAGCTGGAGATACTCGTTGGGGTTCTCATTTAAAGTCAATCATAAGCTTGTTGAATATGTTTAACCCGACATGTGAAGTTCTTATTAGTCTCATTGATGATGGTGACTCTGCTCAATGTGCAGATGCAGAGAAGGCTTATGAGCTTTTAACCTCTTTCCAATTTGTCTTTATATTGCACCTCATGAAAGAAGTTTTTGAAATCACTGATCTTCTTTGTCAAGCTTTGCAGTGCAAGTCTCAAAATATTATAAATGCAATGCATCTTGTATCTTCTACAAAGAAACTTCTTCAAAACCTTAGGGAGACTGGTTGGGAAGCCTTACTTGATAAGACAAGATTATTTTGTGAGAAACGTCAGATGAATATACTGGATATGTCTGATCAATATAAAAGAAAATTTCCATCTCGACATCCACAACCGCATCTTACAGTTGAACATCATTATCGGGTTGACATATTCATTGCCACAATTGATTCTTAACTGCAAGAATTAAATATCCGATTTAATAAAAATACAGTTGGTTTACTTGTGCTAAGTGATACTTTGGATCCGAGAGATGCATATACATCTTTTAATGTCGAGAAAATTTGCAAGCTTGCAAGCCAATTCTATCCTGGAGATTTTTCTGAGCAATATCAAACACATCTAAAGTATCAACTAGAACATTATATACTTGATATTCCTCTTCGTAGTGAATTCAAGAATTTGTCATCTCTTTCCGAGTTATGTCAAGCATTAGCGAGATCTAGAAAGTCAATTATCTGTCCTCTTGTTGATCGACTAGTTAGGCTTGTGCTCACATTACCGGTTTCTACATCAACTGCTGAGAGGGCATTTTCGGCAATGAGTTTTGTGAAAAATAGGCTTCGCAACAAGATGGAGGGTGATTATCTCTCGAACTACTTGATGATTTTTATTGAAAGAGAAATAGCAGAGGATTTGTGCATAGATACAATTATCAAAGAGTTTGCTTCTATGAAAGAACGCAGATTACAATTCTTTTAAGCTACACTTGTTTTTGTTTATTGGAATGAGGCAAATATACTTTTTGGGATTTTGTAAGAAATCAAGACAATTTGACTTTTTTGTTTATTTTTGTTTAAAAGTATGATATGTGAACTATCTTTTGAAGACTATATCTTTATGCCAAAAAATTATATTTACTTTATAAATTGTTTTTTCTTCTTATTTTTATTTATTACTTGACCCTCCCGGCAAAATTGTCCTAGCTTCGCCCTTGCATCTCACGTCGATTGTTGTTATTGGAGATAGCGGCATCAGTTATAAGATGTTTTCACACTTACAATTTTTTTCCAAGTCAGAGAATTCACGGTTGAATACGAAATATACTGATGTCGTTACTCAGAAAAATGACATGTGATTTTTTTTATACATGTGCCGCTATTTGCAACAGCGGCACTAAAATAACATGTGCCGTTGTTGTCAATGGCGTTTTATGCTTACGTGTCCAAAACTGAGTTAGTTGGATAAATATTTTCGAAAGTGGGTAACAAGTCTAGATCCATGTTAGACTGTCAAAACTTGCGGATCGTAACCCGCTTTGTAAACATGAATATGAAGCTCATGTAGATTTCACTTGTTTCGTTCTTCTATCTTTGGAAAAAAAACCAAAAAAGAATTTTGTCTTATTAATAAAAGATCGTGGAACTTTTTCCAAAATGACCCTCTTTTTGAAAGTTTTTCCCGAACTGCCCTTTTTTTTTGTTCCCTAAACGACCCACTCGCTTTTCGAAAAAGCGAGTTTGGTTAAAAATAACTCGCTTTTTCAGAAAGCGAGTGTGAAACTTTTAATTTTCGAAACGTTAGACTCGCTTTTTGAAAAAGCGAGTTATTTTTAACCAAACTCGCTTTTTCAAAAAGCACGCTTGGTTATCTTGATAAATACTTTCGAAAGTGGGTCAGTTTGGTAAATAATTTCAGAAAGTGGGTCATTTTGGTAACAAGTTCTTTCTATATCTCATTGTCACTTTATCTTCTTTAGACTACTATATATGAAATCGTTTGTCAGGACTTTCTATATCACATTGTCACTTCATCTTCTTTGGTCATGATTTTATAAAGTTAGCAACTGTTTAGCAGTAGTCGAGGATATACATAACTTGACATTATTTCAGTATACACATAATTGGTGTGTTTTAAGTTGTCGAGAATGAGCCCATAGATACTCCCAATTCCCGGTATACACATAATTGGCTTTTAACTTATCAATCATATGCGCTGAGTTCTTGCGCTAAAAGTCTCACACTCGCTTTCTGAAAAAGCGAGGGTGGTTAAAAGGGTCCATAATATTCTTTTTGTATTTCACATTGGCGGAAATGACCAAGTTACCCCTTCCTTCATATAACCAGATTATCACCTTCGGGGTAAAAGGGTCATGCGGTAGTAAGGGACGGGTGAAGTTCATCCGTCTCTCACTTTCACAAATTTTTTTTATTTATAAACTTTACATATTTAATATATATTATTTATATTTAAAGTATTAAATCCACCGAGAGACAGAAGATCTTGCGCCAACAAAGAAGAAATTTTCTCTCTTGATGTGGTAATAGAATATTTATTTTTATGTTGATTTTTTGGATTTTTTTAACGGGTCCGGGTTCGGGTTCGGGTCGGGTCTCTTTTGAGCGGACCCGGACCCAGACCTGAAAGTACAACGGGTCCCAATTTAGGACCAGGACCCGGTTCCGGGCCCGGATAGGCCGGGTTGTCAAGAGAGAAAAGTGATCAAGAGAGAAAATTTCTTCTTTGTTGGAAAAAAATAAACTCGGGCTTTCAAAACAAGTGCAAGAAATACAAAACAATATATTATGAGCAAACCTTAGCCTGCTGACAATATTCAGAACTAGAGAACCATGTCTCATCAATTATCACGTCAGACTTTTGTGGTATACCATTATGTATAACAGCAGCCATGGACGAAGTTACTACCACCCTTTTAATAGAAGAATTTTTGGCGCAAGAACCCAGCGCATATGATTGATAGGCCAAAAGCTAAGATTGATTGGGAGTATCTATGGGCTCATTCTCGACAACTTAAAACACACCAATTATGTGTATACTAAAATAATGTCAAGTTATGTATATCCTCGACTACTGCTAAACAGTTGCTAACTTTATAAATCATGACCAAAGAAGATGAAGTAACAATGTGATATAGAAAGTCCTGACAAACGATTTCATATATAGTAGTCTAAAGAAGATGAAGTGACAATGAGATATAGAAAGAACTTGTTACCAAAATGTAGCGATGGCGAACGGGTCGACCGGGCCGGTCCGGGCCCAACCCGTGCGGGTTGGCACGCACGAGTGGGTGGGCCGGGTCGGGTTGGGGTGTTATCCGGGCCGGGCCGGGCCGGGTCAATTTTGTATTTGGATGGCCCGCCCAACCCGTGAACCCATTAGGGCTCAACCCGGGTTGGGCCGGGTCGACCCGCGGGTTGGCCTGTTTAATAATATATATATAATTTTTTTTTTTTTTTTTTTTTGGGTAGCTTAAATTGAACTAATAATAATAATAATTTTACAAATGATGTATACAATTATACAAACAACCATATTTTGTTTGATGAATATTACATTTCTTAAAAAATTATAATACAAATAAGTAATAATACTACAATTCTTCAAATATCCCCAAATGATGTTTAATTATAATACTAAGTATGTAATTCAGTAATAATACTAATAAGTAATAATACTACAATTCTTAAAATTAGAATCAAATATCCCCAAGGCCCGAATGATGTTTAATTATAGTACTAAGTAAGTAATAATACTAATAAACAAAAAAAATCGTAATAATAATAATAAGATTAAAAGAGTGAAATTGACAACAAATTTTGAAATTTTATTCATATGAATTTAAGTTGTACAATTTGAACAATTTATAACGAAATGAAGATTTCAATTCACAAATAAGTTTTATACAATAACATATTTCTTATGTACAATTTTAATTGACTACAATTTTTCTAATTTAACATAACAAGAAAAGCTATTGTTGTTGTTGTTGTTGTTGTTGTTCTTCAGGCGAGTTGCTCCCACTTGTGGAACTCGATAACGCTTTCCCTTGCGTCCTATCTTCAGCCTTCAGCCAGTCTTCTGTGCATACGAGCATCTCTAACGTCTCGGGCTTTAACCGATTCCTGTAATCAGATAGAACCCTGCCACTTGTAGAAAATGCACTCTCAGAAGCAACTGTAGAGACAGGAGGAGTTAGCAAATCTTTAGCCATAATTGATAGAATACTAAAAGTGTGTTCGTGTTCTTTCCACCACTGTAAAATATCTAGTGCAGAAGTAAAAGGCTCAGCATCTTGTTGGTTATACCAATTTAATTCATTTGGTTGATTAGTCCTAGGTTTTTTTGATTGAATTTTTTCAAGTAAACTAAATGTTCTATCACCAATTCTACTTTTACCTTTAGAACTACCAGAAGAAGAACTAACTACAGAAGCTGTACTACTAGAAGCAAAACGTCTATCATAATAATCATACAAGTTATTTAACGTAGATTCAAATTGAACTAAAAAACTAGCGCAATCAATTGTTAATTCTACAATGTTATCTAAATATCCAAAAAATATTTCTATCAAATTCTTCGTACCTTCTAATTTGATACGAGGATCCATAACAGTAGCAACACAAATCAACATAGGAGGAGGAAAATAATACTTCAAAAATTTTGTAAATGCAGGTTTTACAATGTCACTAATATGGGTATCATTTAACATTTCGTTAAATGTTTGCATCATGCTAACTAATTCAATAAAAATGCAACTAGAAGTAGATTCATATGTTTTTGAAAATTTTAAAGTTGCGATTTTAAAAGGTTCTAAAAATTTCAACAAAGATTCAGCAAAAAACCAATCATTGGGAGTCATTTCAAAATTAGACATATTTTGTGCGATACAAAAATCATTTACAACTGCTTTATATTCGGTGACAACACTTAGTAAATCAAAAGTAGAATTCCATCGGTGTCTAACATCCTTTGGAAATTTTCTAAAAGGAACATTTCTAGCTCTCCACCAAGCTTTCCATTCTTGTAGCATGCTTGGTTTTAATGCAATGAAATGTACACAATTTCTAATTTTAATTATATATGGATCAGCTATACCTAATGCATCTTGAACACATAAATTTATAATATGACATGCACACCTAACATGAAAAATATTGTCAGATGGAGAGTTTAATATTCTTTTTAAAGTATTAATTGCTACATTGTTGTTAGATGCATTATCAAAACTAATAGCCATAATTTTATCGCGAATATGAAAAACATCACAAATTTCTAAAATACGGTTTGCTATTTCAACGCCACTATGGGGATACGGCAATGACGCAAGTGATATGATTCTTTTATTAAGAATCTAATCATTGTCGATCCAATGACAGGTTATTCCCATCGTTGGAATATTGTTGACACCCGTCCAACAATCCGAAGTTAAACTAACCCTACAAGTTAAACTTCATAAAATTGCAATCAACGCGTCCTTCATTTCCATGTACACTTTAAAACAATCCGATTTGCAAGTATTTCTCGGAATTCTTTTAAAATGAGGGTTTAAGGCCGTTTGATTAAAATTTTCCAAGTTCCTACTCTCGGGATAGGTAAATGGTAACTCTTCCTTAATTACTAATCGGGCCATTTCCCGACGAACAAGTTCGGGATCATAAGGGTGGCTATCTACTTAACCGGTCCTAGGGTTTATTCTTTGTTGGCCTTGTATTTGATCAAGAAGATCTTTATGATTATTTAGGATGTGCCTACTAAGTGTACCGGTTCCGTCACCCCTCTTGAATTTGTATTGTTTACCACATGCTTTACACACTTTCACACCTACACCCGGAGTATTTTCGTCCGGAATATACTCATAAAACTTGTGCCAATCGCTAGTTTCTCCTCTACTTTTCCTACTACTACGGGGTTGTGTGGTTTCGGTTTGTTGTTGTTCTTCTTCTTCTAAATGTTCGTGGCCAACATCATCGTGTGTACCCCATTGTTCCATAGTAGGATCAAATTCTTGGGCGGGCTCAATAATTGGGACAATTGGTGGCCTACGTGAAGATGAGGAAGAATCTTGTCCGCTACGACCGCTACCGCGTGATCTAGACATAGTGTAGTAATGTGGTATGTAAATAAAATCTACAATGTAGAAGCGGTGAATTATACAAAAAAAAACTAAAAAACAAGAGGGTTGAGATAGAGAAGTTCAAAAAACAAACAATAATTTTAACTACAACGAAAAAAAAAAACAAGAGAGATAGAGATATTTTGATACCGTTCACCGTGGAATACGCGTATAAAAAAAAACCGTGAAAATTAGAATATAATAGAAAAGATGGAGGAGCGCTTTGCCGATTTCGCAATTGAAGAGTTGAAGTAGATTTGAGTCGATGGTTGAAGAGAGTTGAAGACGATGAAGACGTTGAATTTTGTTCTCCGATACGACCGAAATTTGATCGTGTATACGCCTCCTTGTACACTTGTTTGATGATTACTACAATTGTTCAAAATTTTTTTTTTTTTTGATGTATAATAGTAGAGAGAGTAAGAGAGGAAGGTGTGATTTTTTTGGAGATTTTTGGGGGCTATTTATAGGCTTAGAAGTGGGTAAAAACAAAAATAAAAAATAATAAAAAAAAAGAACAACAGCAAGCAACGGCTAAGAGCCGTTTGCTGCTGTCAGCCCAACGGCACCAACCCTACGGTCCCAACGGCAGTAAACGGCTAGCGACCCGCTTCGAACCGCGGGTTTCGACCCGTTCGACTCGCGGGTCGAACGGTCGGCCCGCCACGGGTCGGGGGTCGAAATTCGCGGGTCGACCCGCGGGTTGGCGGGTCCAATTCGCGGGTTGACCGGGTTCGTGGGCCGGGTTTCGCGAATCCAATTCGCATAAATAGCGACCCGGGTCGACCCGGTACTGTTCACCGGGTTCGACCCGAACCCGTGAAAGACTTAATCGGGCCGGGTTCGTGGGCCGGATCGCGGGTGGGTCGCCGGTTGATCCGGCCCAGTTGCCACCCCTACCAAAATGACCCACTTTCTGAAATTATTTACCGAAATAACTCACTTTCTAAAAGTATTTACCAAACTGTCCCACTTTCGAAAGTATTTACCAAGATAACCAAGTGTGCTTTTTGAAAAAGCGAGTTTGGTTAAAAATAACTCGCTTTTTCAAAAAGCGAGTCTAACGTTTCGAAAATTAAAAGTTTCACACTCGCTTTCTGAAAAAGCGAGTTATTTTTAACCAAACTCGCTTTTTCAAAAAGCGAGGGGGTCGTTTAGGGGGAAAAAAAAAACAGGACAGTTCGGAAAAAACTTTCAAAAAGAGGGTCATTTTTGGGAAAAAATTCAAGATTGTGGTAGTTGTCTTTGGATTTTCTCTAAACCTCTGCATCCTTTCATGATACACGGGCAACTGTTTTTAGGGTGATCTAAGATTTTTGTTGAATTTGAAGAGTGTTATTCCCTTAGTTGTCAAAATATACATTGTAGAATAGTTAGCATTACTATGTTTTAAGATATTTCAGCTTAAGCTACTACATTCAATGCACGTGTGATCTAAGGGATGTTCCAAGTTTGTAATGAAGGAAAACACTTTCTTTTTTATTTTAAATCTATTACCATTGCGATTAGTGATCAATTTTCCACCACGGTGTACAGAAAGAAAAAGCAACATAGAAACAAATTGATCACAAGAGAAGGGGAACATAGTGTTGTTTAATTATTGTATTAACTTTGGAATTATCAATTAGATAAGAAATGAAAACGAACATACAAGGACATGTGGGTTGGTAGATAAGTTGTATCTCAAGAAAAGTTTTAAGAAAATATATAGGATGGAATTGTTTAAATAAGTAACAGATGAAATGATAATATAGACAATTAATGCAAGATATAGTTTAATAAAAAAATGATAACACATATATATGCTGAGTGTTAGAAGGACATTTGGTAATATACAAATTTCAGAGGACATTTTGTTGTTCCTATGTGATTGTAATACAATTAAGAAATATCAGGTTTATTGCAAGTACAAGTATAAAAAATTATTTAAGGTTATATGTCATTGTTATTTTCAATCACTACCCTCGAAACCATGAAAAGTGGATGTTTTGTCAATATCAATCATCCGAGTATTTGTTTGTGTTTTGTTTGTTATTTTCTTTTTAAGAGCATTCTACAGTAGATTTGCTAAATTTCCATATTAAATATTGAGCAATGCTTCAGCCACTACTAATTTCACTACCATTCTCTTCACTACTTTAGGTGGCACACTCCTATTGGAGAGTTCCCCCACCTATTTTATCTTTCCCTACCTATTGGAGTGTGCCACTTAAGGCAGTGAAGAGAAATGTAGTGAAATTGGTAGTGGATGTAGCATTACTCTTAAATATTATAGCGAAATCACCTTTGCAGCAGTCAGTTTGCTATTAATTCATATTTTGATGATTTCGTTACAAAAGATTGCTATATACGAGAGGCGATTTGAGGAAATAGATATTATAGAGAACAGAACTTTAAAGTCCGTTCCAAATATAACTTTTTTTTATATATTTTTTTGACTGGCAAAAGGTAGGAAAGTCCTACCTCATAGATGATATATATATATATATATATAAAAACAGAGAACATAATAGTCAGTACAAAAGTTGCTGTAGGAAGTTCCTCGGATTATGGAAGAAGTCGAGTTCGAGATGGCATGCCTGTGGATCGTGGAGATGGCTTATTTTTTTATATATATTTTGGACAGAACTCTAAAGTCCGTCCGATGTAATTAGATATATTTTCGTTAAAAAAATAATTTTAGGAAAAAAATATGGTTGGATGGGCATGGGATTTTGGATTTTTTTGGTTGGACGGACCTCTAAGTTCCGTCCGTGCAATTTTTTATTTTGATTTTTTTTTCCTCCGACGGATACTGAAATATTTCATAATATTAAATTTATTATTTAAAAGATAAGCTGGTATTTTTTTTTAACGCAGGACGGATCTTAGAGTTCCGTCCGATCTTTTTTTTTAATTTTAGAATGCTATATTATAGCATTTCATCATTGCTGCAGACGAGACTCCGCAATATATTTAATATACATTTTGCTATTTTTTTAGCAATGACGACTGTGGATGCTCTTAATAGAATAAAGTGGTCGATCAAATTCGATCAATTTTGTTTTTTATAAAAGAATATAATAATAATGATGCACTTGAATATGCGCCCTCCTTTCATCACAATCTTGGGTGCGCCCCCTGAAATTATGTGTGCTAGTAGTTTACACGTGCGATGCACGTTTTAATAAATATAGTTTTTTAAAATAAAAATTAAGATGTAGTCTTGATTTGAACCTAAGAGCTCCTTTATAATAGTTATGCACGTGTGTTACACGAGTTGGTAGAATGATAAAACATTTACAAATGACACTAAGGCTTTCGTCCATTATCATATTAGAGATATTAGAGATGTGGAGCCTTGCAAGTGGATATAGCTGAAGCGTCAAAACCATCCTGAAACATAACATGATACTACTGCATGGGGCTCATCACAAGCATATGTATCAGGAAACTTCATTCTCGCCATGTCTATTCCACAACCAACATCATTTTGTGAAAAAACCACTCCATTCTTCCGACAATAGTTATTTTTTAAAAGGGAAAGGTGGAGTATAGCCCACACCCCATTCTTCCAACAATAGTTGCGATAGAGGACTTTAATAAGCTAAAATTGTCCTCAGAAGCTTAGAATCACAAGAATAATAAATCTATAATATTAACTAAATGTGAGACGAAGACTTGAGAAATAGTCCACAGCCAAAATGCTATCAGCTGTATGTTCAGAATAGAATCGCTTCCATGGAAAACAGATTGCAGTGAATCCGACAACCAAGACAAACTATTAATCAAGAACTACGACGAGATAAAAAGATTTATTAAAACAATAGATGAGCAGTGCAGTTCAATTCTGTCATTCAGATTGGTATACAGAAGAACAGTAATCAGATACAGAGTACCGAACAGACATAATAATACAGACCGCCAAAGAACCACCAAAACCCCTTAATAAGACACAACCCTCAAACTAAGACCTCCCCACAAGCATAAGCAGAATCTCCGCATCCAAACCTTTGTTATCAATCACAACAACAAACCATAAGGGGTTTCTAAATAGTGAGATATTATTCGAGTGGGCCAGTTCAGAAACCAGCCCACCCAGCTGGCTGGTTAGTCTCCACCCTTTTGGTTTCACTCACACCAAACCTCTGTGACGTACTTCCCCTTTGTGCTGAATTTTTTGAAGTATCAGAAAGACTTGATGGGCTGGCAGCCTTAAAGCTATCTTGGTCGAAACCCCATTGATCGAAAGCAGGAGAACTAGACATCGGAGATTTAGCAGTATTCTGTTGGCCATTGGTTGTTCTGACTGATCTGGGATGGATGCTCTTCGGAGTATTACTCTGTTGCTTTGGCCCCTCAGCAAAAGCCTGCCATGGTTTTGCATCCTGGGTGGATGGACTGCTCTCAAACATGCCCTGCTGGAGTTCCCAGACTGTTCCTTCTATCTTCTCCCTTGGCTGCAAGAGGAAATTCAGAGTGCAACTATGAAATAATAAGTAATGCTTTGATTAAAATATTTTTCACACAATAAAACAATTTTTCACACAATAAAACATTGATGATATTTGAAAGATGACGGTAACATAGTTTTACTTTTGCAAATAATTATCAGTGTAATTATTTCACACAAATAAGAAACGTTTGTTTGTGCTTTGACGGTCAAAAGGAAGAGAGGTTTTCATTCTACATGCTTGCATTGCTTTCAGAAAACACCTTCTGATAGCAGGCCACAACAGGAGGTTGTCAAGCAGGTACGATTGATATGAGTTTTAAAAAAATCTCTCTTAATTCAAGAGTTCATATCTATAAACATATTATGGCATTAAGGAAAAAGAAAATTTCCCAGATCCATTTGCATAGCTGGTTTAAAATGAAAATCTGTAATCATGGGCAAAATGTACAACCACCATTATGAAAATGCAACCGTTCAACTCTTAGGTCTTAGACCTCCAAAATTTTCTTACTATTTTAAAATCCATCTTCTCCCCTAATTTGAAGACAGGATTCCTCTCAACATAGTAGTTGGTAATAAGTTCTGTATCCGTGCACCTCAACTTCCTCTCTACAAGAGCAAAAATGTTGTAGGCTCTACGTAATATGTGGAAATGACCATCCCTACAAGTACTATATTTCCAATGGAATATAAAGATAGAAGAAGACTAATACCGGATTATCGGGGGTTTTCGGGCTGTCTTTACTCAATGGTGAAGGGGATGATGCAGCAACAGTGCGCTTTAGCTCCTGGAGCTCCTGCCTCTGGGAGCGGCAAATTGCAGAAAGCTTCTCATATTTGGAAGTTATCTCAGCCTTCTCCAAGTTAGCTTGCTTCAGTTGTTCTCTCAACCTGATCACTTCCGCTTCCAATTCTTCCTCCTTACCCAATCTGTTATTCTTGTCAGTACTGCAAGCAGTACTAAAGTCGGCCACAAATGGCTTTTTCTCAGGAGAGAAGCTTATTTCAAAATCCTCAGTTGGGCTACTGTTCAACTCATTAGGAGTGTATCCATGTACACTCCGCCGCCTATCTGAGTTTGTGTGGTTTTGCTTGGGTGTTCCTTGACTGATAGGCTCGTTATCAAATACAGGTCCTTTGTCAATGACTTGTGAATCTTGCGCATGTTGAGTGGACCAGAATGCACCCAAAGAACCACCTGAAGTGCTATTGCTGACCTTTGAAGTGCCATGGGTTGGCCTTAAGTGGTGCACATCCTTGTCAGATGGCGGTGATATGTTATGAGAATGTTCCTTTGATGAAGGGGGAGGTGGAGGGCTTCTCCTAGGCATCAGAGTGTTCCTCCTTTGAGCTCCTGCAGAATTGAGCACAACAAATCTACCACTGAACTTTATTTTGTCATTTGATAACGTTCTACTGGAATTGATCAAATATATACAGTAGGTTCAAAATAGATGCAAAATATGGCATCTTTCATAATCTACAATACAGTCAATACTACATATCTGATGTTGACAATAGACAAAAGAAAGTTAGGAACTTAGGATTGATATTTAAAAACATACTGGAGTGCCTTGAGAATGGATAAGATCCACAAAATTACTGTCAGGACCCCTAAAATCTGTTTATCAGTGTGTTTGAGATAATATTGTAATTATAGTTCTTTTCAATTTATATAGCTGTAAACTCGAGAATTTTTGGGTACAACCTATTCATTTTTCAGAGCTTGATACACAGGAATAAAATCTAAAAAATTGAATATCGGTAGGAAAATCATTAACATGTTATAGAGTAAATTACTGATGGTTTTTCTATCAAACGCTTCATGTGTGGACTACGGCATCAGTACAGGTGTCAGGAGTTAGGGTTCCTTAATAGTAATACACCCCTGTCACCTCCAAAACAAAAAATAGGCAGGTATGTCTGCATTAATGGTTTAGCATCCATGTGAATTAAACACTTGTTTATGTTTTTTGGATCACACTAACCTTCATCACGTACACTCGAAACATGAGAATTCGTGTCAGTCGCTGATGTAGAGACAGACCTATCTGGTAATTCCTTCTGGGCATCCAAAGGTAAGAGATCATTAACACGAAACCACACCTGTCAATGGAGAATGATTCAGCATTAGAAAGGGGAACAAAAACAAAATTTCTTTGCATCTCTAGGTGCTATTACAGATGCAATGATCTATAACCAACCTAGATTCATGGAGATGAATGGCCAATCAAGCAAAGCCCTTGCCTGCGTGATATCGGGTCTGGCATCCGGAGATGACTCAAGCATGTCTTTAATCAAGCTTGTTAACGAAGCACCATATTTTGGCAACTCTGGAATGCGATAATTCCCGTTTAGGATCTGCAGCTTTGATTCACCATCAAACGCCAACTTGAAATAGCAGATTCTGTACAGAAGGCACCCAAGAGCCTGCAACAAAACAACTTTGTCTTCAGTTTCATTAAATTGAGAAAGGAAAAAAAAAAAGTCAAGACAGCAACAAAAATGAAGTCAAATTCTACGATATCATTTTCTCATGTTTCAATATTCAGAAAGCCCAAAGTAACACTGCTAATCTTCATCACAGATAATGCATCCTATGTAATTTAGTTGTATCACTGGACAAGCTAATGGATAATTTGAAATGATGAGAATAAACAGATTTTCCTTACCCAAATGTCAACTTTTTCACTAATAACTTCCCTTCTATATAGATCCCACATCTGTGATCAAACAACAATAGTATTGGATTATGCACCCTTTCACATTAGAGACAAACTAATTACAGTCAAATACTGGAACTGTTTACTCATTAACCTCAGGAGCTCTATATGCAGGGGTAGTATGCTTTCTGATATTGTCCTCTTCAATGCCCATCTCCTCAGGTCTGTCAAAGCACTTGTGGTTAGTTGATATGCTTCCAAAATCACACAATTTCCAAGCTCCATCAGGTCCCAGCAAAAGGTTTTCAGCCTTCAAGTCCCTTCAAAATTAGAAGTGTTAGATATTGATAAGCAATGAGAGTGATAAATACGTTAAAAAGCCATATCTACAATGTGACTCCAGATGTTTTATGCTTCCCATTGTTGACAAAGAAGCAGAAGGATTAAGATTAATAAGGGTGGCCCCATCCCCATAGAAGTTTATCAAACGTCTAGCGCCATTTATTTATTATTATTATTATTATTTTGGAACAAGGTCATATCCAACGTGTAACGCTATTGATTATGATTTTATGATATGAACCACACTGAAATGATAGCACGATACTACACTTAGAAGTATTAAGTGATCCCTTTCTCATTAAAATAAACAAAAGGAAGAAAAGGCTAAAGATCCAATTCTAAGTTGATGTAGGAGATATGGAAATATAGAGAGAGGGGAAACACACGTACACGAGCACAAACACACAAACATACATGTACACATCCGCATACAACAACAAAAATAAAAGGTTTTCCTTCTTTAGATTGTTAATTTAATGAAGACCTATGCATTACCCAGAGTGACAACCTAATTAGCCATAAGCTTCATAACCACTTAATCAGACAAGTTATTAGCATAATTACCATTTTAAACCAAAAACTCAGATTAGGCTATTTTGGTAACATATTTATAGAAAAAGTTGGGCAAGCATTTTAATGAATTTTAGCTCCTAAGCATCCAGTCCTTTGCATAATGAAGGTGCATAATTAAGTGCCTAGAAAAATTTGCACATGAATAACTCACACATTATGAAGAAACAAAAAGAATGCAATTTGGCAACTTTCATTGAAGAGAATAATTGCTAATGACAATAATTTTAATCGTACTTCTTATAAATACTTTGCCAACAACATTATAAAATTAAGGACAGAAATATACAAGAGACTTTGGGCCAAATTATGTACGGATATTTACCATAGGAACAAAAAATTTGGGTATCAGTATATATATCAAAAAGCAGAATTGAACAGTACCTGGACATGACTAGATGAGCAACAGCCAGGTAAACTGTTAAACATTATTAAGAGCAGATAAGCCACTAAGGGGCACTTGGTATGTGGTAATGTGCAAGGGAATCCTCCATTCCCTTGTGGATTGCTCTTTTTGGCTAGCGACAGTGTATAGTTTTGGAGGAAATCGTCCATTCTCATGAGAATCACACTATTCCATTAAGAGATTTCTTTCCCTTCATTTTGTGTGGAAATCCGAGACTGCCCACCACCTCCATCTTTCCAAAATACTAATATAACCCCACATCTTTCCATCTACCATCCTCACCTCCACTGCCCACCACCCACCGAGCCACCACCACCGCCTGCCACAACCGCTACCGGCTACTGCCACAACCGCTGCCCCCATCACTGCCCACCACCCGCCACCCGCAGCGACATTTTATTTAGCATAGGCATCAGAAATGAAGTTTCAATCACTCTTATCTCTTCGTGTACATGGGATAATGCAATTTGAAATGAGTCCAACAAGCTTTATTTAATAGCCATATTCTTTACAATAATAAGGCTAATTTATTAGAAAATATCCCAAAAGTTCACCTTGTTTTAGTGAAAAATACTATGTTGTAACAACTGAACCGGCCTTACGAACTGAAAAGATGGCAGGTCCGATTTTTCTGTGGTTCAACCGGGTTCAATGTCGGTTGGACCAAGTTCAACATAGAGGGGGGCTTCATCAATTAAATAAACGTTCATATATATGTGTGTGTGTGTGTGTGTGTGTGTGTGTGTGTGTGTGTCATAAGTAACACATTGGCCTGCCTATTGGTTTAAGAGGAGAATTAGTTCCTACGGAACACAGTTTCGAATCCCCGCATCCAACTCAATTTCTTTTAAAGAAAAAAATAAAGGTAACCAGAACTGGTCACCTCAAATTGAACCAGTTCAGGCGGTTCACTGCTGAATCGGCTAGTTCGTTCTCGGTTCTATACCAATCCGAACCGACTCATGGTCTGGTTCCGGTCGAACCCAGTTGGACCGGCCGGTCTGGTCCGGTTTTAACAACACTGAAAAATACCCTACCAAAAACACTTGAAAGTTTTATAGTTTTACTAAGTGATACCTTTTATTAATAATCCCTTAACAGATGCCACAAAATATACTCATGTGCTTATCACACGACAATTTTAGGACTCTTTTGCCCTCAATTATATAGTTATTTACTTTCTGCCATTGTCTCCTCTCTCCAACCTAATCTACTGCCTCCCCTCCACCCCCCTTAAAAAAACCATTTTGCTCTTGAATGGTATTACTGTATTAGCTAGAAACTACAAATGGGATTTCGAAAATTCAAATGATAAAATTGGAGATAGCAGAAAGCCTGTTAAGTTTTTATCTGAATAAAGAATGTTGTTCAGATGTGGATTGCGCATCCAAAGGATTTTAATTTTTATTGTAGTTGCATGCTTGTTGAGTTGATGAACTGTTTGGGAGAACCTTGCTCCCCATCAACATGGGGATAGTGGAAAACTAGGGTTTTAAGATGTGGAACGGGGGCTAAAATTTGAATTCAACGAAGAAAATGATGGAAGAAGAAATGGATGGAAGAAGAAAGCTATGGTTTCATCGAAATGGGCTTGGGAAAGAAAAAATAGGCAGCAAAAGCCACTGTTCCAGTTACTGGGTTTGGGTTGAGATTAATTAGTCCAAGAGATAAGAGGGAGAAGAGTGGGGCAACTTTGTATTTTCCCCTAGTATGTTACCACACTTTGGTAGTGATTACTAAAAGAAACTTAATGGTATTTTTTAATAACAAAATAAAATACAGGGTATTTTTCGATAAAAATGGGTAAACTTTAGGGCATTTTCTAATAAATTAGCCCAATAATAATGATCAATAGGTTTAAACACTCAAATGGGCAATTTTATTGTCACATATTGAAGTGATCACCAAAGAAAATACAACCATTTTATTTTATTTTATTTTTATTTTAGTTTAGTTTATTTTATTTTGTTTTGTTTTGTTTTATTCTTATTTTTTGCCTCAAAAGCTGGCAAATTGCCACCTGGTTAAAACACTAGTTACACTACTAAATACTATGCTGATATGTTACTATTCTCTTCCTCTTATTTTATAATTTCTAAGCATTTAAAGTTCCCGATTACGCCCAATTAATCCCCGATTAATCGCTAATCGGAGGCTAAGCGATTATTTTTTAGCGATTTATAATATTTCAATAGTTAGCGATTTAATCGGGAATAATCGGCCGATTAGTGGTTAATCGGCCGATTTAAAGTGGCCGATTAGCCGATTAAATTTTCTGTAATTTTCATGCTTGTTTGCATTATTTGAGCTCAATCCGGCCCAAATCCAAAATCTAAATTCAAAATTCAAACCCCTTCTGATCCTCGCGCAAACCTAAATCCGACATATCGCCGCTCTCTTCTTCCTCATGCAAACCCAAACTCAAACTGATTATCTTCAAACCCAAACCCAAACTGATTCTTTTCTTCTTCCTCGAGCAAGCCAAAACCCGGCCCGCCATTGCTCCCCCTGTACCGTCACATACTTGACCCGGCCCGCATCTGTACCTCCTCCTCTTGTTGCTCGCACTGCTCTTCCCCGATTGTTTTTGAATGATGGAAATGACCAGCAAACCGGACCAGACCCACATCCAGAATTCAAACTCAGCTCAAACCAAGTACTCTCTTCTTTTTTTCTTCTATAACTATATGTTCCTATTTGATAATCTCATAATAGTTTTATGTTAGGTTTTAGGGTTGCTACATAATGAAGATATATATCTTTTTTTTAATTATATAAATAGCGATTTTTTCAATTTAATCCCCGATTATTTTCCGATTAACCGATTACTCACTAATCGCTCCTAGACCGATTAGTTTCAAAAACCGATTTTAACTGCCTTGAATTTAAAGGAAGACTCTTCAACTCACCTCTAATCCTTGTGAGAACATTGAAATCCTGGTAGAGTGGGAAAACTTTACAATAATGCTGAAATTGTGTCATTGTGAAGAAAAGTGTTGCATGCAAAAGTGTTGTGGGGACAATATGCTTTCACCTGGTAAAAGAAAATGAGAGCAAGGCAATTCAACAAAGAAAAATATCACCTTTTGAGGTGAGTTGGGAAAAGTGGGAAAACCCTACTAGAATTAGAAAACTTCTTAGGCCTACAACTGTCGAACACATTTCTTACTCACTCCAAACAACTATTTTGAATTTGAAGTGCTTTGGGCCTCACCAAAGCAATATCAAACATAGCCAAAAATTGCATCATTCAAGGAAAGGGAATCATCCTAGAAGGTAGTGCAGTACTGTGAGTCCTACGCACAAGCATGCCACAATTAATTTAATTCATTACTGCCTTAGATCTTCACAGATGCGGAACTCTGGGTAATTTCTGCAAATACTCAAATACTAGTTTTGCTTTGTTGCATCTACTTCTAACACAAGTTTGTCAAGTCTACTTAAACAGTGGTCAACCAACCTCATACTCCCAGTTCCCAACCTCACACTGATGCAAGCTGAAAATGTTACTATGATGCCTGTGACAATCAATGTTCTTCAGTTGAATGTCACAGATCTCATGATAGAATAGATATCTTGTTGTGAAGCATTATAGACCTAAATAATGTTGTTTCACAGCTAAAATAATCACTAGCCAAGTCCTGCTTTATTAAATTATCCTTGTTGACTTTATATTTACTTTCTTCATAAAGAACGTAGTTTCATACACAATTACACATATATCAAGATTATATCATCAAATCAGCTTATTATCAATAGAACCGTTTACAGCATCTAAACTCATAGAAGTAATACATGAAATATTTTAAAGCAACCCTCATAGTCTCATACCTGTGGGCAATAGGTGGGGATTGACAATGCATGGAGAACACAGCATTGCAAACATCCCTGAAAATCAAAAGGATCTGCTTCTCCTCAAAATGTGCAGCCCCTCTATTCTCCAACACCGCCACTAACGACTTCTCACAGAACTCCATCAGAATCAACACCTCCTTTCTCCGCCCCATGTCCAAAATAGTATGAGCAAAAAGTGTCACAACATTCGGATGGCCTTTCAGCAATTTCATAACTTGGATTTCCTTCATTGCCACATCCAGTGACTCCCCATCTTGACAAATCATGTGCTTCAGGGCATACTGCTTTGACATGGTCAAAGCATCACGAGCAAGATAGACGCAAGAAAATCCACCCTCAGCGATGGCATTTTGGATTTGGATCTTTACATTGCCTACATCGATTATTCGCCCTTCGAGACCGGCTGTTTCCTTTCCTGTGAACTGCTTGAATCTCCACATTGTAGTAGATTCTGTTACATGCAGTAAGGACAGATTCGTCGAAATACAAAACATACATTGAAATGAATCAATATATTTGGCTGATCACATAATCCATACGAGAGAAATTACATAACCTTCAAGTTATCTATACTACTATATAATGGAACGAGCAGTGAGTGCTTCCTCATCCCCTTTTTCTTATCGATATTTTTTATATTATTTTTTATCGCTAACTTAAATTCATATGCATGTACTAAGTAATAATATCATAATATAATTTGTGTTCGATAGTAATGATCAGTTTACCTGTGGTTCTGAAATTGGAGGAAAAAAAAGCCCAATGGACATAACAGTCGTCTAGTACAATGAAACTATCAAAATAT
Organism: Hemerocallis citrina; assembly: GCA_017893485.1. Classification (NCBI taxonomy): domain Eukaryota; kingdom Viridiplantae; phylum Streptophyta; class Magnoliopsida; order Asparagales; family Asphodelaceae; genus Hemerocallis; species Hemerocallis citrina. Next base: position 99,569,567 of record CM030361.1, read on the forward strand.
CGAGTACATGTTCTCAATTTGATCTCAGAATCTACTTTTTCACACTAAGATAAACTCGTTATTTTTGCATGTAGATTGATCTAAAAATTAAACTATGCTAAAGAGAAGCAAAATGTAAAAAATCTTAGGTGTGTTTGGAAACAAAGTTAGCCTAACTAAAGTTAATGTTTAAGTGGAGGTAGAGGTTTGCCAACTTTAATTATCACATGTCTACCACCACTCAAATAGTCATCTTAACTCCATATTTTTTTAGTGATGTTTGGGAAGCCAACTAAATTTTAGTTAACCCCATCCTTTAAGTGGAGTTTAAGTGGAGGTAGAGGTTTGCCAACTTTAATTATCACATGTCTACCACCACTCAAATAGTCATCTTAACTCCATATTTTTTTAGTGATGTTTGGGAAGCCAACTAAATTTTAGTTAACCCCATCCTTTAGAGAGGACGAGAACAAAGTTTAACAAACTTTAGAAAAATAAGGTTTGAGTGGAGTCCAGAAGGGCTCCCAAATAATACAAAGTTAAGATAACTAAAGCTTGATAACTCAAGAAAACTCTAGTTATCCTAATTCTAAGCCAATCCCAAACACAACCTTAAGGTTCATCTAAACCCCTGGTTTCCAATAATCCACTGATCTCGCTCAAATCTTTTGCTCATTCTCAAATCCAAAGCAAAACTTCAGTGCGAAAGAAAAAGGTATTAATCGAACCGATTTCACAAGAAACACATGAAATGATCGTAGTAATTTTAAGAAACTGTAAATGCTTAATGAACATAATATATGATAGAATTAATGCTTCATCCAAATTATCAAATTTCCTATACTGTTTTGGAAACACGCGTGCACATAAATCTAGCCAATCAAATTAAACTGCAAAAATTGTAGATACTCTCAATTTAATCTCATAATCTAGTTATTATAGCTATACTAATTATAAGCCTCAAGGTTCACCTAAAACCCTAATATCCAAAAGTCTACCAATCCCGCTCAGATTCTTAGCTCATTCTCCGATCCACAACAAATCAGATAATTATACTTCAGGACGAACTAAAAAAGTTACAAATCAAACAAAATTTCGCAAATCTAGCCAATCATATGAAACTAAACTCGTCGCTTTTGCTTGTAGATTGGTCCTGAAAACGAAAACACGCTTAAAATAAGCAGAATCTGTAGCTCTAAGATTCATCTAAAGAGCTAAATTCAAAAAATCAACTGATTCCGATCAGATCTTTCGCTCATTCTCAGATCTAACACCATAATGAATCAATTCCACCTCAGATCAATCGCCAAACACAACAGCACTAATTTCAAGAAATGAAAGCGAATCTCGTTTCGAATCGGAAGAGATGATATAGACGCAGAGATTCTCACCGACGAACGAGATCCGGATCTTGATGGATGCGGGATCGATAGTAGATCTGAGATCTGGTGGATTCTGCGGCGAATATGATCGAAGATTTGGAGCTTGAGAGAGAGAGAGAGAGAGAGAGAGAGAGTGAGAACTCTCCCTCCTTTTTTTTTCCTTTTTTTTTTGGACTGGGAGAATCGTTGCTGGGCAGCAATTGGCAACGAGTGGAACGAAGAGGAGGGAGTGGTCTTATACGACTTTTTTCCCCAAAATGGCCCTCTTTTTAAAACTAATTTTCAAAATATACCAGGTTCGAAACTAATTACGATGATAGACCAGTCATCAAAGACCGCAGTGGCACAGCTGCTATAGCGAATAATTGATAGAAATAAATTGGCCTATATCAAATACAATAATGTAATATTTTCTGAAATCCAATTTGGTGCTGGAGAAAAAAGCTCTTCCTCTGGCGATTCAAAATTCAAAATTATCCTTCTTCCTCGGCTCTTTCTCTCCCCAGATCCCGTCAACCCTCTCTCTATCTCGCTTTCCACCTTCTATCAATATTGTAGAGCGACGTTTTCCCTTCCGACCCATCTCAGCCATTTTCGTTTTGGTTCCGTATCTCTTCTTCCCTTCCATCCGCTGGTTTCCTGGTCTCCATCGCCTCCCCGCCTTCCGTCGGGGCCCCCAGGGCCTCCCCGCCTGTTGCGCAGCGCATCTCCTCTTGTGCTCTCTTTCCAGCCCGAGCTGTGCTTTGCCGGCCCCGTGGGTGCTTTTCAGCTTCGGCTTCTTCTCGCCTCCGTCCTGCCCTCAGCGGAGGTTTCTCCCCGTCTTCTAGCCAGTGTTCCCGTTATTGGATCGCGCTGCTTCCGGGTGTGTCCCTTCCTCCGCCCAGCCACGACCCATCTCCCCTTCTTGTCAGATCACTGTAAGTATTTCGTAGTCTCGTCCTGGTGTGTTTTTCTGGTTTGTATTGTTCTAGTGGGCGGACCCCTGGTTCCATTTGCTTCCTCTGCTGCTATTTAGTGGAGGATTAGTTTGTAGTGTCTTGTGTTTTCCCTGGCTTTGTTGCTTCTGTGTTTCTTTCTAATTTCGAGAATTTTTCTAGTCTCTCAGTCCTGCATTGTTACTTATTATTTGATCTGTGTTGTGATCCATTAGTGGTTTCATCTCTCGGAATCTCTGTTTATCAGTGCTAGCTTTGTGCTTCCCATTCTCTGGGGTCTTTTTTGCTAGCGACTTAGTCAGTTCATGCCGGTGTACTGATGGTGTACTGACTGTGTGTCGGCTAGTTCGCCCGTTCCATCTATCCGCTCTTCCTCTCTGATTACTCCATTCTTGCTCTCCTGTTTGGAGTGTGCAACTTCTCTTCTTTGAGAGTCACAGATTTGACTCTCTTCCTCTCTGATTACTCCAGTCTTGCTCTCCTGTTTGGAGTGTGCGGCTTCTCTTCTTTGAGAGTCACAGATTGGAAAGGCATTGGTTTGCCTTATCGCTGGTTTTGTATTCATTAAAAAAAAAAAAAAAAATCCCCACTCTGTTAGTGGTTCCACTATAATTTTTCTCTTCCTTTTTGGAGCCTTGGCTTAGTCCTTTCTTGGAAGGGTTTCTTCCATGATTCTTACCAAGGTTGTTGCTAGCTCACTGTGTTCTGCTTCGCAGCAGAATTCGCAGAGGGCTGTTCTTTCTTCCTCGCCGTTGAGGCCCGATCATCATAGGGTTTGCTTTAGATGCCTCCTTCCGGGGCATCTTAAGCGTGAATGTATGAATAAAACGAAGTGTTTATTCTGTGATAAGCTCGGTCACTCTCGTAACCGATGCTTCGCCCTTCAAAATCTCCTGGGATGGCCCAGAGGTCACCCCTTACCGGCCAAACTCCTATCCTTCCTTAATTACCCCTTCTTAAAGCTCAAGCTTCTGAATAGCTTGGTTAGTAAACCCAGTAGGGTTGAAAGCCGGGGCCTCGACTTCTCTGTCCTGGCTGAGAGTTCTGTTTCGAACTCCTCCCCATCTAGTCCTTCTCCCCGCGCATCTACTGTCTCTCTTTATCGTCCTAATATTGATAACCTTTTTAAGGATCACAAAGTTTTTTCGAAACTTGTTATCTACCCTCGCCGGGACTCTATCAGGGCTCGCCCCCGACTTGCCTCAGTGGTTCCGTCTTTGTTCGGGAAGCTGGGGCAATATCCTGATTGTTTTAAATCCATGTCATCGTACCTCTCGTTGTCTAGTACCGCGAGGAGTACTGTTCCTCTCTCCCGCTCTGCTGAGCCCCCTACCCATCCTGACATACCTATTTTTGATCATAAGCCCCCTTCTCTATACTATGATTACCCTTGTGCTTTGAAATTCTCTAATCCCTCATGTTCTGAGATCTCGTTTCATTATCCAGGATGCCTATTGGTATCAACGGTTAGGGGCCCAATCAGAGCTCTATCAAGTCCTGAGGGCTTTCAATGTCTTCTTGCTCTCCCTTCCCCAAAAGTTTGCTATTAGACTTGATGGCATATCGTCTCCCTGTGAGGCCGGCACCACCAAGACCATCCCATCTGTCTCTCTGGCTATGCCCAGCAGTCCTAGTTCCCCTCCGCGTCCCATTTCTCTAGATTCTTCTTCTTCTGACTTTGAGGCGATCTCGGCCCCTTCTGCTAGGACTGCCTTTCACCCTGTCAAGCGCGGTTACAAAAAGAAAGTATTCGATCGTTCCATGATTCGAGTTAGCGCTCGCCTTCTTGCGAGAAAGGCAGGTTCAGTGTCTGCTTTTTAGTCAGTGTTCTGTTGTGCAGCGCCTGCTCGGTGTCTTCCCCGGTGGTAGCAATGTCTCGCCGCCGTTGCGCCGCTAGAGTCGCTCTAGACTGCTAGTGGATTTAAATGTCTTCGTGGAGAGAGTTCTTGTTCTCTGTTGTCCTCGGTCGGCTGATCGTGTCTCCGGGATACCTGCTTCGATCGATGGGCTCTGGTTGGTGGTTTATGCGGTGCTTTTGCCCTCTGGGTTGTATATTATTATTGTATTTCTGTTATTATTGTTTGATTCTGTTTTACCTCTTGTAAAACCATTGATGCTGGTTTGTATTATTATTGTTTTATTGATTAATATATTTTGATGGCTGAAGCCTTTTGGCTCTATCCGATACATAAAAAAAAAAAGAAATCCAATATCTCGTACCAAGTATTGCAATATTCATGAGAACCATAATTCTAATTCTCACATTCTGGAAAATTCGTCAATTCCAAGAAAAATTCTCCAATCCGCGTACTGAATGCCCCCTTAAGAACTTGTTATTGCTCTACATATACTCGGTATTATGTTGTCTCAACCAATCTCGTATACTTCACTTCCCATCTTTCTTCTCTCGTTATCAAATGTATGTTTATTTATAAGTTCATGATAAATCCTCGAAATTCATCCAATTTATTGTAAGTTTGATTACACTCTTCACCATATGCAACATGAATTAGTTTACCGACTCCCCATACAATATTATAAAAATCTATCATAGTATGTGTTGCTTGTACTCAGGACCGGCCCCCAGTGGAGGGAGGGGAGGCGGTCGCCTTGGGCCCCGAATTTTTCCCAATTTTAGGGGCCCCACCAAAAATTTCCATGTATTTATATATATATACATATTTTACGCACAATATTTTTTTTGGGCCCCAAAAATTTAAATTTGTGGGCTTTTATTTTTAAAATTAGTATTTGAGCTGGCTTATTTTAGTTTGACTTGGGTATGCATGGAGATTTTTTTTTTTCAAATCTCTAAATCTCCGTCTATTTCTTCATATATATTAGTTTTTAAGAATTGTAAAAAAAAATATTTACTAATTTTTTTTTAAAAACAAGTTTTGTATGGGGATCCAATTTCGGAAGTTCGCCTTGGGCTCTCGTAAACTTAGGACCGGCTCGCTTGTTCTGTTAGCCATGTTTCTTTATTTCTCATTAATAAAACATGATCACGTTATTCTGTATTTTCTTAAAATTTAAAAAAAATTATAGGTTCGTGCATTTGTTCATATATAGTCTCAATTAATTAGGAGCCATTTCCATTCACCGTCCCGGATGTTAAAATTAGGTCTAGCTGCCTTTAATTTGATCGATCTTTGACCGCAAATGTGTAGCAACTTTGAAGGAAGATTAGTGAGGATTAATGGATATCAAGTGAAATAGTTTGTTCCTAAAGAATAATATCTATTATTTTTTTCTCAAAATAGACCACCTTTTGAAACTATTTTTCAAAATAGATTACTTTTGAAACTATTTCAAATATGGACCACTCACATTTGGGAACTACGGCCATTTGGATTGTAAGCCACAGTTCCGTATTGAGGCCTCTTCAAAATTGATTTTTTTCATGTCGCAGTTCCCAACTACGGTCGTAGTTCATTTCATATTTGGCATAAGTAATTTCGAAACTTAGACAAATTTTTTCAAGTCAAAAAGTGTTAAATAAAGGCCGCAGTTCCCAATTGCGGCCTATGTTATAATTAAACTGCAGTTGTAAACTGCGGCCTATATTTAACACATTTTTATTTGAAAAAATTCGTCTAAGTCTCGAGTCACTTTAGGCCGAATATGAAATGAATTAAGACCGCAGTTTGGAACTACGACACAAAAAAAGATATTTTTAAAGAGGCCGCAGTTCCCAATTACGATCTCACAATTGAACAGGTCGCAGTTCCCAACTGCGAGTGATCCATTTTCAAAATTAGTTTCAAAAAGTGATCTATTTTGGGGGAAAAATCTAAATCTATCAAACATGTTTAGTGGGTTTGAAGCATAAGATCAGACAGATTGCCACCTTCCACCACATTGGTTATGGACTAGATATCTTATGACCTTCCACCACATTGGTTATGGACTAGATATCTTATGACCAAACTCTGGTGAAGTGGGTAACAGGTCCAACTCAGGTCAATCAATTATATTTATTTATTTTTATATACTATACTAAAAAGGAGAAAACAGTATCTATCCCCTCTTCTTTTTCTATTTTGAAATAGAAAAAGGAGAACAAAATGAGTAATTCACATTTATTAGCATGTGTAGTACGCATATTTTCTTAAAAATAACAAAACAAAACAAAACAAAACAAAAGCCCCAAACCTATATTTGCTCATTAAGTATTCGTAAAATGCCTATGTTGTAAGCAAGGTATTATATATATATATATATATATATATATATATATATATATATATATCTTAAACTAATAGAACCACCCCATCTCTCCTTTCTCTATTTTGAAATAGAGGAAGGAGAGCAAAGTAGGAAATAACACGTACAACTCATATCAATTGCAAAATTTAATCTTAAACTAATAGAACCACCCCATCTCTCCTTTCTCTATTTTGAAATAGAGGAAGGAGAGCAAAGTAGGAAATAACACGTGCAACTCATATCAATTGCAAAATTTAAAAAAACACAAACAAAATCTTCATTCACCACATCTCTCTCAAACCCACTAACCCTCACCCTCCCTACCCCAAAACCCATCCAAATCTCCTCTGTCGGCCGTCGATCTCCTCGCCATCGCCGCCCGTCTAAACTCGACACCTGAAATCCTTATTAGCATCTCTGTGATGGAACGCAACTGCAACTATTGAAGGAGGTAAGCAACTTCAAAACAGTTGAAATAAATTTGATTTGGGGAAGTTGGTTGATTTGACTAATTTCTTTGTAATTACTACTCAGCAGAATTCTATCTTTTGCATTAATCTGAGTTTCAAGGTAAGCAACTTCAAAACAGTTGAAATAAATTTGATTTGGGGAAGTTGGTTGATTTGACTAGATTAATTTCTTTGTAATTACTATGCAGAATTCTATCTTTTGCATTAATCTGAGTTTCAATTTTTAGGGGTTTTGAGTTACAAATAGTAGGATGATTTAGTTGGTGAGCTAAAAGCAAAGATTGTGTTTCTTTTTAAGTTCTGTTATTGATTTTACTCTGTGATTTAGTTCGAAAATCTGTGCTGCTTCCAGCTGTTGTGCTGTTATCCACTTCAAATTCTTATCAGAAATATATACATATTTGGGATTAAATTAATGCTTTTATTTGAATAGAGATATATGCAAAAGCAACTAAGCAAGGTGTGTTGTTCATTTCTACCCACCTTCTGCATTGCTTCCTTTAGTTATATAGATAGAGAGCTTGAATTGCAAGTATTTTGGAGCTTAGCAGTTATCATTAGGAATTAATGAGTCGAGTTTGTGATGGAACGCAACTGCAACTACTGAAGGAGGTAAGCAACTTCAAAACAGTAAAAAAAATTGATTGGGGGACGTTGGTTGATTTTACTGGATTAATTTCTTTGTAATTACTATTTTGTAGAATTCCATCTTTTTCATTAATCTCAGTTTCAAATTTTTGGGTTTTTGAGTTACAAATAGTAGGATGAATTAGTTGGTGAGTTAAAAGCAAAGATATTTCTTTTTAAGTTCTGTTCTTGATTTTACTCTGTGATTTAGTGAGTGAGTTAAAAGCAAAGATTAGTATATTATATATTATATATTATATATATATCAAGAAAGAATGATGGGAAGGTTTATTATGATGTGGTTAACAAAGTTAGCGGATGAACAATCGAAGCTCGGGACTAAGTATTTGCTGCTGCAGATTGCGTTTTTTAAGGCTGTTGTAAGTTTGTAGTTTTTTATAAGTTTTGAGGATTGTGTGATAATTTCGATAGTTTAAATAATATCAAGAAATTCATCATAAATATTTATTTATTTATACTGTCGGAATTCGAAAATAATTGTGCAGTTGATTGTAGTTGGATATGTCACAAGTATAGATGATATGATTGCTTAACAATATCTGTGTCGTTGATGAAGATATGGGTGTCAATTGAATACCAAAAATATTGCTTGCATTTAATGTAAATTGATAAGCGAACAAGTAATGCCCATATACTTGAAATAGCTGGAGTTTAGGAATAGAGAATAATTATATTTTGTACACAACCATATACATAGGGTTATTATGCTTTCAGATAATTTTTAAAGAAAGTAGACCTAAATGTGTTGACTTCCGATCTACTTATCCCTTTCCATGCAACATTATGGCATATAGGCATGAATCTGGGTTAGGTCAAGTTTCAGTTTTGGAGGTTAACCTCCTTAATTACTAATTTTAAGAAATTAACTTGAATGTATGTGCATGTTCTAAGATTCAGGTTGTTATAGAGTTGCCTTTCCTAGTAGAGGCAGGGTTCAATCGCTTACCAGTAGTAAGGAATCTCTATTGCGAGTGCCCTCTTTCAGTGTCACAAACTGATTGGGGTGAATAACAGGGGTACCATCCGGTAACTTATTTTGAGCCTTCATCGTGGAACATACATGTTCACAAGGTCAGTTCTCCCAGTTTGTGGTGTAGCTCCTATTCCCAACCTTCCTGGGATAGTTACGTCTATATGTGTTTACATGTCCATGGATGTATCTATGTTTATAAGTGTTTTCCTTTTTTTTTTCCTCATTGTATGCTTAAATGTTATACCATGCGAGACCATTATATTATATCTATATATTATACTATTTCAAAGGCCTATTGTTAAATTTAAATATTGAATAATCAAGAGGTTGATGTTATTGACAAATTTTCAACTATTTTGTTTGCAACAGTATGAGTGAAGAATCAAAGATATAGGAAGATTTCTCTTTTTATGTATACCGATATGTGATGTTCATGTGTAAAGAATTCAGCCACACAATGATTGTTCATTCCAGCATGTTGAAGTATAGAGAAGACAATTACTACAGATATTTGGATACCACCATATGTTGAAATCAATACACAATTTTCTTTTTTTGTTTTGTATTTACCTAGCTATGAATTATTAGTTGTTTATAAAAGGAATTTTGCATTTTAACTACTTGGATTGTAGTCTGTTATTATCCAGAACAATTAATTTATGCAATTTGTTGTAAATATGATTAAAGTATTTGAACAATTGCATAATTATTGTGATTGTGTTTGGAAGTCTTATTGCATCAAATTCTCGAGCTTGATAGACTGAATTATAATTATACAGGGAAAAAGCTCTATATGCAGTAGGTTCTGCTGAATTTTTTATTGCATGGTATTGATGTTTTAATATATCTTTTGATAAAGTTTGTGCAATATTGCACAGGGGATATACTAGTTTGTGAAAAAGGGATTTGAGAAATTATATCTATATATTATGTTAAGGAGAGAGAATACCTTAACACATGCGAACACTCAGCCACCACCTTCGTTTAATTTTCGACCGTTCGATCGTCCAGATGCACAAAAACGTGCGTAATCGAGGCTTCCAATCGCGCCACGTCGCCACCCAATCACGCATGTCCAATTCACTCAAGGGCGAGCTCATCACGTGATCAACGTCCAAGGTCACGTCACATCACCACATCATCCTGACACCTTATTCCACTCAGCGGGCAAGCACAGGCTCGATGGGCGATCTTGATCGCTAAAAAAATCGCGCCAACTCGATAAATCAATAAAAATCACAGAAAATGATTTAAAATTAGGAAATAAAATTAAAATTCCAAAAAATATTATTAAGTACGGAAATTTAATTAAAATTTTTGAAAATTAACTAAAATTTTGTAATTTATACAATATACTATGCTAAACCACTTTTGTCTAGGATTTTTCTTATTTTCCCTTTTTAAAATAAAAAAAAGGAGGGCAAATGTAGGAGATAACTCACCGCTCTTACTCCATACAAATTGGAATAGGAATCTTCATTATTATATAGATGTTATTAAATGATTTTTTCAAAAAAAGTTTTATTATTTTCTTATTTTTAAAAAAAATATGTGCAATATTGCACACGTGTGATTACGTATTATATTATATTATATTATATTATATTATATAAGTTTGTGCAATATTGTAAAAAGTTACACTAGTTTATTTATTTTATATATCTCTACTACTATAATGGGAGAACCCCTTAGTGTAATTTGTCCTCAACCCAAATATTTGCGAAGGTGGACCAATTATGGACTAAATTTGGTAAATATTTTCAACCCAAATATTTTCGAAAGTGGACCAGTTATGGACTAACTTTGGTAAATATTTTCGAACGTGGACCAGTTTGGTAAATATTTTCCACAATGGATCAGTTTGGAAATTATTTTCTTTTTACCCTTTTCATCATCCTCCAATTTTTTCCCCGTGCACGTGTGCACGTGTATTATCCCTTCAATTTTTTCCACGTGCACGTGTGCACGTGTATGATACTAGTTATACTAATAGGAGAGAGGGTGCCTACCCCCTATTTCCTTCTTCAATTTTGAAATAGAGAAAGGAGAACAAAATGAGAAATTCACATTTATTAACACATGCAGTATGCATATTTTCATTAAAAAAAACAAAACAAAACAAAACAAAAGCCCTAAACTTATATTTGCTCATTAAGTGTTCGGTAAAATGCCTATGTTGTACACAAGGTATTTGTGAAAAAATGATTTGAGAAATCGTGCTTAACTAAATCAACTGTATTTATTTGTGGTGTATGTATTGATTTCTGCAACCCTAATTTACTACCTCATGTTATTTTCAATTTCTAATTTATGTTTTAAAATCCCGAAATTTGAATTTGGGGAAAAGTACAGGTTGAAGATGGGAATGAGAGCGGTATCGGGTCCAAGAATGAGATTTGGTATGGAGATAGGTGGCGGAGAGCAGGGTAAGGCGGACGGAAAGGTGGAGGGGGATGTTGGAGAAGGGGACGTCGTTGCGGTCGAGGATGGCGGAGAGGAGGGGGAGGATGGAGAAGGCGTGTAATAGGTGTGGATTTTAGAGGGGGAAGGGAAGGATGGGAGGGTCGGGAGGAGGTGGATCAGGACCTGGGTGTTGCTAGTTAGGAAGTATACAAAGTTGTGAGCATATTTTTTAGGCTAAATTTTACTAAACTATACTCTTCAAGGGGCAATTTCTCCTAATTCTCTCACACTTTTTTAAAGTTCAGTATAATTTTATGAATCCATTAAATAATTTTAATCTGTGCAATTTGTACAGGGTCATACTATAATATCTTATGACCAAACTCTGGTGAAGTAAGTAACAAGTCCAACTCAGGTCAATCAATTAGTATTTGTACAAGTGACTAATGCACCGTGCCCACTCTAGCACTGTCACATTTACCCGATACCCGGACCCGACCCGGATCCGACATTGGACTGGAACCGACCCGATCTATACGAGTCCGAGTTCGGGTTCTAAAATAAGACCCAATGCACTTTCGGGTACGGGTCTGGGTTCGGGTCCAGGTCCGCTCAAAATAGAACCGATCCGGACCCGGACCCGGACTCGTACCCGTTAAAAAATACCGCAAAAACATGAAATTTGAATAATAGGATTATAGGGATATACATGTAAATAGTAATTGTTGAATATAGATGTGTAAATATAATATTTATTCATGTACTTAAGTTCAAAAATTATTGGAATCATAGGGTATCGGGTACAAAAATACTTGAGTAAAAATATTTATTCTCCGCTACTGGACCCGACGGGTAGACTTTTTTAACTAGAACCTGGACCCAGACCCGATTCTCGCAAGTCCGGATCCGGATCAGGGTCCAATTTTTAGACCCTTGAAGTACCGGATCCGGATAGTTAAGGACCCAACCCGATAACAACTTTAGCCCACTCCATATGCTTCACAGGGCAAGAACTTGAAGTCAAATCAGACATAGCCAGCTATCATGAAGGGACAAACATAGCGAGGAATAGAATTTTTTACCAAAATGACATACTTTTGAAAGTATTTACCAAACTGATCCACATTCGAAAGTATTTATCAAAACAACCAAGGTAGCAAGTTTGGTGAAAATACTCTCGCTGTTTGAGATAGCGAATGTAGGCTGTAGGATAATGGCTCGATTCTGGTATTTGGTATCTGCAGTGTTCGAAAGTTTCAGAGCTTCAGTCGACTGATTGGAGGAGCAGTCGACTGTCCAGAGGAGTTTTTCGAAGACTGAGAATACAGCAGCAGCGGTCGACTGTATGTGGGAGTCAGTCGACTGTCCTGGAGGAATCAGTCGACTGGTATGAAGACCAGTCGACTGTCGATGGGTTTTGGATCCAGATTCGGCCCAATTCGAAAGGCCCAATAGTTTCCCTATAAATACATCCGTTAGGGTTTTGTAAGTTGTAACACCTAATTCGGATTTTGTAGCCGTCATCTCTTGTAAAGGCTTTGTTTGCCCATTGGAGAACATAGTAAAGAAACCCCAACCGCCCCTTGTGGATGTAGGCATCGTTTTGCCGAACCACGTAAATCCTGTGTTCTTGTGTTGCTTGCTTTTCTGTTTTTCTCTCGCTGGTTCTCTCTTTGTTTCCGCGTTGGTTTGATTGTTGGTTTGATTTGTATTCCGCACAACAAGTGGTATCAGAGCTGTTGGTTCGACCTAGAGGGAGATGGCGGGTGATGCAGATGCAACCAAGGATGTTGTGGGATCAAGTTCGTCAAGAACAACGATTCACAACGCAAAATTTGAAGCTGAAAAATTTGATGGGACAAACAATTTCGGGATGTGGCAATGTGAGGTGTTGGATGTTCTTGTTAAACAAGAACAAGATGTTGCTTTGGAGAAAGAAAAACCTAAGGATATGTCCGAAGCAGATTGGAAGAAGTTGAATCGAGTTGCGTGTGGGACTATTCGGCTCTTCATTGAGAAGGCTCAGAAGTACGATTTGATGAGGGATACCATTGCTGCGGTGTTGTGGAAGAAACTCGAAGACAAATACATAAGGAAAAGTTTGGAGAATCGGCTGTATTTGAAGAAGAGACTTTTTCGCTTCAACTATACGGAAGGTATGTCAATGAATGCTCATGTTGAATCATTTAATAAATTATTGGCTGATTTGTTAAATTTGGATGAGCAAATTAAGGATGAGGATAAAGCCCTAATTCTGTTGAATTCATTACCTGAAAGTTATGATCATTTAGCAACTACTTTATTATATGGAAAAGATACTGTGAAATATGAAGATGTTGCAAATGCTTTGTTGAATAATGAAACTAGGAGAAGGGATAAAATGGTTGATAGAGAAACTTCTGAAGCTTTAATTGTAAGGGGCAGGACTGAGACCAGATCTGAGTCCAAATCTGGGAAAAAGGAAAACAAATCTCGTTCCAAATCGAGAGGAGTTTCGAAGGACAGGAAAATATCGGCCAAAGATGAATGTGCTTTCTGTCATGAAAGGGGGCATTGGAAAAAGGATTGTCCAAAGCTACGAAATAAGGGAAATTCGACTGCAAATGTGACTGTTGATAATTTAGAAAGTGGCGAGGATTTTTCTTTTGCACTTGCGTCTAGTCCCTCACTTTATCAAGAAGTATGGTTTCTTGATACAGCAGCCTCCTATCATATGTCTTGGAAAAAGGAATGGTTTACTTCTTTGGAGTATATGGATGGTGGTGTAGTTTTGATGGGAAATGATGCACCTTGTAAGAAGGTAGGAATCGGGAAGATTGAATTGCTAATGCACGATGGTCTTATTAGGGAGCTTTCAGATGTATGGTATGTTCCAGATTTGAAGAAGAATTTAATTTCACTTGGTGCTTTGGAGGCCAGTGGATTGAAATTTGCTAGTGAAAGTGGCATTCTGAAGGTGACTAGCGGATCACTCGTGGTGATGAAAGGGCAAAGAAAGAGGAACTTGTTTTTCTTGCAGGGAAAAACATATTTGGGTCAGGCTGCAAGTGTAACTGAGAAGCCTAAACAGGTTGTTCCCGACTCTACCAGGTTGTGGCATATGCGACTCGGGCATGCAGGAGAAAAGGCCTTGCAGGGGCTTGTGAAGCAAGGGTTGCTTAAAGATGCTAAAGGGTGCAAGTTGGAATTTTGTGAACATTGTGTTTTGGGTAAGCAAACTAGGGTGAAATTTGGTACAGTTGTACATCAGACAAAGGGTATCCTCGATTATGTGCACACAGATGTTTGGGGCCCTACTCAGACACCTTCTATGAGTGGTAGACACTGGTTTGTTACTTTTGTTGATGATTACTCCAGACGAGTTTGGGTATATACCATGAAGCACAAAAATGAAGTTTTGACATTGTTCACAAGTTGGAAGAAGAAAGTTGAAAATCAGACTGGTAGGAAGATTAAGGTTCTGAGGTCAGATAATGGAGGGGAATACAAGAACGATCCGTTTCTGAAGTTGTGTGAAGATGAAGGGATCCAGAGGCACTTCACAGTTAGGAAGACTCCACAGCAAAATGGGGTTGCAGAAAGGATGAACAGAACCTTACTTGAGAAGGTGAGATGTATGTTAGCACAGTCTGGATTGAAGAAGACATTTTGGGCAGAAGCTGTTATATATGCAAGCCACATTGTCAACCGTTTACCATCAGCAGCACTTGAAGGCAAGACGCCTATTGAGGTATGGAGTGGTAAACCTGCATCTGATTATAGTTTTTTGCATATATTTGGTTGTCCTGCTTATTTTCATGTAACTGAAACTAAACTTGATGCAAGAGCCAAAAAGGCTATATTTGTTGGTTTTAGTACTGGTGTCAAAGGTTACAGGTTGTGGTGTCCAGAACAAAAGAAGTTAGTAATCAGCAGAGATGTGACTTTTGATGAGACCAGCATGATTAGCTCGGGACAGTCGACTGGTGGTATGGGACAGTCGACTGGTGAGCAGCAGAAGAGTGGGACAGTTCTCCAACAGGTGAGTAGCAGAATCTCGGGACAGTCGACTGATGTACAGGAGCAGTCGACTGGTGGTCTAGAACAGCAGAAGAGTGGGAGCTCGGGACAGTCGACTGTTGGCAATAACCAGTCGACTGGTAGGAGAGTTCTCCAACAGGTGGAGTTAGAAAAGTTGTCAGTTGAAAATCCTGTTCCGGTCCAAGATGAAGATGATGTGGTTGATACTGAGAATGATGAAGAAGTTCCTATCCAGCAGGAAGAATCAATTGCAGTAAGAAGGCAAAGAAGAGATATCAAACGACCATCTCGTTTTACAGATACAGTTGCATTTGCTCTTCCCATTGTGGATGATGAAGTTCCCTCCAACTTCAAAGAAGCCACTAGAAGTTCAGAAAATGCAGATTGGAAAGTTGCTATGGATGAAGAGATGAACTCTCTTCATAAGAATAAGACTTGGGATCTAGTGCAACTACCAAAGGGGAAGAAAGCAATTGGTTGCAAGTGGGTGTATACGAAGAAAGAAGGTCCAAAAGGCAGTGTTCGGTTCAAGGCTAGACTAGTTGCAAAGGGGTATGCTCAACAGGAAGGTATAGACTATAATGAAGTGTTCTCTCCAGTTGTGAAGCATCCTTCTATTCGGATTTTGTTAGCATTGGTAGCACAGTTTGATCTTGAATTGACACAAATGGATGTGAAGACTGCGTTCTTACATGGGGATCTAGATGAAGAAATATATATGTTGCAGCCAGATGGGTTTAAGACAGCTGGGAAGGAAAATTGTGTTTGCAGGTTGAAGAAGTCTCTCTATGGGTTGAAGCAATCTCCAAGGCAGTGGTATTTGAGGTTTGATCAGTTTATGAAGGTGCAGAGATATTCCAGAAGTGAGTTTGATCATTGTGTCTACTTCAGGAAATTGCAGAATGGTTCTTTCATATATCTGTTATTATATGTGGATGACATGTTGATTGCCTCTAAAAATGCTAAGGAGATTCAAAATTTGAAGAATCAGTTGAGTTCTGAATTCGAGATGAAGGATCTTGGTGAAGCCAAGAAGATACTTGGGATGGAGATAGCTAGAGACAGAGCAAAGGGCATAGTGAGTTTGACACAGAAGCAATATCTTTTGAAGGCGCTGAAACGGTTCGGTATAGATGAGAAAACTAAACCAGTTAGCACACCCTTAGCCAGTCATTTCAGAATTAGTGCTTCTCAGTCTCCAAGTACAGATGAAGAGAGACAGTATATGGCGAATGTACCTTACACTAGTGTGGTTGGCAGTTTGATGTATGCCATGGTTTGTACTCGACCAGACATCTTTCAGGCGGTGAGTATGGTTAGTCGATATATGCATGATCCAGGCAAAGAGCATTGGCAAGCAGCTAAATGGATTTTGAGGTACATAAGTGGCACCACAGATGTGGGTTTGAAATTTGAAAGGGATGACAATATTAGCAGGTTATTGGTTGGATATGTTGATTCTGACTATGCAGGTGATCTAGATAAGAGGCGGTCTACTACAGGCTATTTGTTTACTATGGCTAGGGCACCTATAAGTTGGAGGTCAAATTTGCAGTCCACTGTAGCGTTGTCTACTACTGAGGCTGAATACATGGCGGTTGCTGAGGCCATGAAGGAAGCCATTTGGATACATGGACTTTTGAAGAGCTTGGGGATTCATCGGGAGAAGGTGGAGGTACACTGTGACAGTCAGAGTGCTATTCATTTAGCGAAGAACCAAGTTCATCATTCGAGGACCAAACATATTGATGTTCGTTATCATTTTGTGCGTGATTTGATAAAGGATGGTGATATTCATTTGGTGAAGATTGGAACAGCTGATAATCCTTCTGATATGTTGACCAAAGTTGTTGGGGCAGCCAAGTTCAAGCATTGCATGAACCTGGCTAATATTTTGCATGTTTGATAATTTGGCATGGGCAGTTGGGATAGTACTTTGCTATTGGTTTGTTTAGTATGTGATATCATACTAAGGTGGAGTTTGGGTTCGTTTGTTGCATTTGATGATGAGCAGTTGTTTTGAAGTATTTGTGGAGATTGCTTGGGCTACTTGGAAGATTTCACCAAGGTGGAGATTGTTGGATACTTGACTTGGAAGATCTCGCCAAGGTGGAGATTGTAGGATAATGGCTCGATTCTGGTATTTGGTATCTGCAGTGTTCGAAAGTTTCAGAGCTTCAGTCGACTGATTGGAGGAGCAGTCGACTGTCCAGAGGAGTTTTTCGAAGACTGAGAATACAGCAGCAGCAGTCGACTGTATGTGGGAGTCAGTCGACTGTCCTGGAGGAATCAGTCGACTGGTATGAAGACCAGTCGACTGTCGACGGGTTTTGGATCCAGATTCGGCCCAATTCGAAAGGCCCAATAGTTTCCCTATAAATACACCCGTTAGGATTTTGTAAGTTGTAACACCTAATTCGGATTTTGTAGCCGTCATCTCTTGTAAAGGCTTTGTTTGCCCATTGGAGAACATAGTAAAGAAACCCCAACCGCCCCTTGTGGATGTAGGCATCGTTTTGCCGAACCACGTAAATCCTGTGTTCTTGTGTTGCTTGCTTTTCTGTTTTTCTCTCGCTGGTTCTCTCTTTGTTTCCGCGTTGGTTTGATTGTTGGTTTGATTTGTATTCCGCACAACATAGGCTTAGATGTTTTTCCACCACTTAGAGAAAATATTTGAAGAAAAAATATCAAAGTATGACTCGTGTCTCAAACAGTGAACGTAATTGTACTATATTCGCTGTTTGAGATAACGAGCATGACTTTGGGTTCTTTTTTTTTTTTTTTTTTTCATTTTAGGTCAATTTATTATAAAAAAAATCGAAGTCAGACTCACTATCTCAAACAGCGAGTGTAGTATAACTACACTCGCTGTTTGAAACATCGAGTCTTACTTAGATATATTTTCTTCAAGTATTTTCTCCAAACTCCTCAGCCTACACTCGCTATCCCAAACAGCGGGATAATTTCACCAAACTCGCTATCTCAGATAACGTATTGGTTATTTTGGTAAATACTTTCGAAAATGTGTCGGTTTGGTCAATACTTTCAAAAGGTGGGTTATTTTGGTAAACATTCGCCCAGGAATAAGGGAGTGTTTGTCACACCCACTTTCTATAAATATTTGTCAAACTGATCTATTTTTTCAAAATAATTACTTAACTCACCCAATTTTAAAAAATATTTTATCCAACCGACCAGTTTATTATTAAAACCTAAAAAAAAAATTCTATATAATCTTATTTTAGAAATTATAAACTATAATATCCCTCAAACTTTTAAAAACTGGATACCTCAAAAAAAATAAAGATATTAAGATTTAAAAACATTTCAAAATTAAAAATAAAACACGTCGACAAAAGATTGATAACAAAAAAACATATAACTCATAAGGAAACATCATAATATTTATTTATAACAAGTAGAGTAACCGAAAAATTACCTAAGGAAATAAAAAAAATTAATAGCATACATGGTATTAAACTGTAGAAACGAAAAAGCAAGTTGGTATTGCCAACACATACTATCACACAAAATATTAAACTTTAAGAATTAAGCGGGTATGGATAATATTCCAAAAGTAGAAACATCAATACATCTCTACTACTATAATGGGAGAAGGCCTTTGTCCTTAACCCAACCCGTGCAACGTACGTGTAGGTAAAATTTTTTTTTGCCCTTTTCATTCCTCTCAATTTTTTTCCACGTGCACAGCACGTGTATAATACTAGTAAATTAAATTCAAAAATATAATTAGAAATTTATACGGTAACTATTTAAGACTTAGAAGAAAATTATAATGGCCCATAAATTGAAAGAAATATAAGAAAAGACTTACAAATTATCGATAACAACATAAAAGAATTAAGTAGATATCTAAGAGAGGACACCGAAGAAGAATTGGATATAACAGAAAAATGTATAAAAAATTAGAAGTTATAACAAAACTTAATATAAACATTTTAGAAATTGAAGATTTAATAGCAAATTTCAATTCAGAGAAAGTAGATGAAGCTTTAAAAAGTTTAGATATAACAAATGAAGAAATAAAAACGGATCAAAAAAACAATATAGAGATAACAAAACCAACAATACCTCATTTAAACATTTGTGAGTAAAGTGTATAAAATTTAAACATTTGTACATTTGTGAGTAAAGTGTATAAAATTTAAACATTTGTCAGTGATCTGTATAGAAAAAACGGTATAGAAAAACCCTAAATTTTACTGAAGTTGGGGAAATATGGGACGAGAGAGGAAGAGGGAAGTGAAATGATAAGGGTGGTGACGTTGGTATGTTTTTTCCAGACTGATTTTCAATTTGTCAACATTTGGAAATGAAAGGTGATGTGGCTAAATTATAGTATAGTTTTATAAATGTTTTTAGAGGATGGTTTATTTTTTAATTATTTATTAAACTTGTTGATATGGCTAAAAATATGATTAAATCGGGACCGTTCGCATCGGACACGAATCTTAAAGCTCGGGGGTAAAACGGTAATTTCACCTACAAACGGGTCTGAAATGGGAACTGGGTCTTTCTTCACGACCCAATAACCCACGAACGGATCCACCTCAACTGGATACGGGTCCTAACCCGAAACACACCCAGTCCAGCAAGATAAAATCAAGGTCTCTGATTAATCCAAATCAACGGCCCTGATTCACATCTATCTTTTCACTGGGGATTAGGGATTACATTTCTTATCTGATTACGGGGATTATATTCCTTATCAGATCACGGGGATTACATTCCTAATCTGACCCCTAAGGCGCCTATAAATACCCCCATCCATCTCCATTAAGAGGTAATCAATCTTTTGCCAGTTTTCACGCTCTTTCTTAATCATCCCTGATTACTGACTTGAGCGTCGGAGGGTGCGTCGCCGGGAACAATCTCGGTGTCTCGCACTTTTTGCAGGTGTACGGCGGGAGTCAGCGTCAAATTCCGACGGAACAGGTAACATGTTTGCTATCCAGTTTTCCTAAGAATCCACAAATACTATCTGTTTGCCCCCACACCAAATTTAGCGGCAACAGATTGGCGACGTCTGTGGGAAGACCCATCCTTCTCATGATCAAGTCGCGGGTCCCAATCCTTCAGTTGAATCTGTGGCCTCTCAAAGCCCTCCCGAGCAGGATCTTCGTCAAGTGATTGCCAACCGTCAAAAGGGGGTCAACCTTAGAACTCGCCTGAATGGATGGCGGGCCCTTGGTCGAGTCCATCAACCCGAGAACTCAGGAGCTTCAAGAATCCGAACCCCCCGACGGCCGAGGACTAGAAGATCCCCTCCCCCGAGGAGGCAAAGAGGGTCCCCTCAGCATCATCGGCGGAGAACTCATTCTCCAGCAAGCCGAGCCACACATAGGGACCGCCAAGCTGGAGAGGCACCAGTCACAAGGGCAGATCTTCAAGACTTCCAAGCGACAGTCTTACGGGCCCTCAATATCGCCTCGAAGAATGACCAGAGGTCACCTACTCATGAGCCAACTAGGAGCCATCGCCTTCAAACTCTCAGTCCTCCTCCATCTCCAAGCTACCATCGCCGCAGCTCCAGTCCACCCTCATATGAAGATGAGTCCTGGGGCTCGGCAAGATATGATCAAAGAGAAGACTCAGTCTACCGCCGTCTCCACGAGATGGAGAGGCGCCTCGGCCGAATTAACAGGGAAGAAGAGCAACGGGCAACAAACCTCCGCCCGAGCAGACCTCCATTCTCCCGCACCATCATGGAGGCCCCCATCCCAGAAAACTTCAAGCCGCTTCACCTCGAGACGTATACCGGGGAGTCGGACCCCGCAGATCACATAGAGAGTTTTAAAACTCTCATGATGATCCACCATGCTTCAGACGCCCTCCTCTGCAAGATCTTCCCTGCCACGCTGGAGGGGTCTGCACGAGAATGGTACTCTCGACTCGCCCCGGCCTCCATCTTCTCATTCGATCAGTTCGAAGGGCTCTTCCTTACTCATTTCGTGAGTAGCCGCCGAGCTGAGAAAACAAGTGTATCTCTGGTGGCCCTCAACCAAGAAAAGGGTGAACGCCTAAGAGATTACGTTCGACGCTTTACCGCCGAAGCCCGGTCCATTCCCTCCCTCAACCAGTCAGTAGCCTCTGCCGCATTCGAGCACAACGTCACTAATGCCAACCTCAGGGCATCCCTTGCCAAGAAGCCTCCTCGGGACTTCTCAGAGCTCCTACTTAGGGTGGAGAAGTACATACGGGCGGAAGAGGCTCTCAACCCCCTTGCTTTTGAGGAGACATCTTCCGGGAACAAACGGAAGAACACAAGTGAAGAGGGATCCCAAAAATCCCAGAAAGACAGTAATGGCCAGCACCGTTCGACTCCACGTTTTGATAAGTTCACTCCCTCATTGCTAATATATCAGAAGTTCTTATGGAGGTGGATAAGGAAGGACTACTCCGCGCTCCCCCTAGAATGAATACACCTGGAAAGAAGAGGAACAAGGATAAGTGGTGCCACTTTCACAGGGACCACGACCACGATACGGATGATTGTCGGGCTCTCAAGGAGGAGATCGAAGAACTCATACAGCGGGGACACCTGACCAAGTTCGTCCAAAAAGATGGGGCCTAGCTTCCCCCCTTTGAGGAACCAACAAACGAACAGAAAGGCTCGCCGAGCTTCAAGACTCAGAACCTCCCAGCTTCTCCCAAGAGGTCTTCACCTTATCGTAGAAGTAGGATTTTGATTTTCAATAAGGCCGATGCTTGTAACCCGGCCAATAGCATGTAATAATGGCTCGCCCTATTGAAGCAGCCACTTAGTTTATTTCAATAAAACTTTACATTTTTCATTAAAAATCATTGCTCTTACTTCTTCTCTATCTCTTCGAGTCACATCTACGACTCGTTAAATGATGAGTTCGGAGTCCAGCTTCTTCTACATGGCTGCTCCCGCAGCTCACTAAGCTCTAACAACGAGTCCGGAGTCCAACACTTGGCTCGATTCCGCTTCAAATAACTTGCTCTTAAGCGAGTTAGAAGTGGTTCGCCATTCGGAATTGCTCCCACAACCGTTAATACTCTCTTAAACGACGAGTTCGGGGTCCAACACTTGGCTTGATTCCGCTTCAAATAACTTGCTCTTAAGCGAGTTAGAAGTGGTTTGCCATTCGGAATTGCTCCCACAAC
Organism: Hemerocallis citrina; assembly: GCA_017893485.1. NCBI lineage: Eukaryota > Viridiplantae > Streptophyta > Magnoliopsida > Asparagales > Asphodelaceae > Hemerocallis > Hemerocallis citrina. The sequence continues at coordinate 99,591,738 of CM030361.1, forward strand.
CGTTGAATCCCTCTAACGACGAGTTCGGAGTCCAACACTTGGCTCGATTCCGCTTCAAATAACTTGCTCTTAAGCGAGTTAGAAGTGGTTCGCCATTCGGAACTGCTCCTACAACCGTTGATTCTCTCACTTAAAAAGCAAGTTCGGAGCTCACAACTCTCTCCTAGAGTTGCTCCTCAAACTTGTCTCCCAAATGGCTCTCCCCCAGAGCCGAGCTCTTCACTCCGCTCGCCTTCAAAGCGGACCTCTTCTCAACGAGTTCGGAGCTCACAACTCTTTCCTAGAGTTGCTCCTCAAACTCGTCTTCCAAATGGCTCTCTCCTAGAGTCAAGCTCTTCGCTCCGCTCGCCTCCAGAGCGGACCTCTTCTCAACGAGTTCGGAGCTCACAACTCTCTCCTAGAGTTCCTCCTCACACTCGTCTCCCAAATGGCTCTCACCGAAGCGGACCTCTTCTCAACGAGTTCGGAGCTCACAACTCTCTCCTAGAGTTCCCCCTCACACTCGTCTCACAAATGGCTCTCTCCTAGAGCCAAGCTCTTCGCTCTGCTCACCTCAAGGGATGGGTCTTTCCACGGCTCTTGCGTGGGTCTTCCCAGTACATCTTCTCCGCCCCTAGGAGGGGAGCTCCTCTTCAAAAATCCCCAAGACCAAAACTCTCCTCAACCTCATGAATACAAGGATATTGCCTGGCTATTTTGACCATGAAGGAGGGTGAATCTTCCTCTCACTCCTAAAGAGAAGTTGTAGATCTTCGAATTAGCTTCGAAAGAAGGGGTCGCACGCCCCGAGCTGACCTCCGTAGCTCCGGGAACATCGAAAACTCTCCTCAACCTCATGAATACAAAATGTTGCCTGGCTATTTTGACCATGAAGGAGGGTGAGTCTTCATCTCACTCCTAAAGAGAAGTTGTAGATCTTCGAATTAGCTTCGAAACAAGGGGTCGTACGCCCCGAGCCGACCTCCGTAGCACCGGGAACATTGAGAAGAACTCTCCATGGAAAATTTGGACTTCGGCACAAGCTGTCGAGCGTTCTTGACACCGACCATGTTACATGGAAAAATTGGACCTCGGCACCCCTTCGTCGAACATTTTTGGCACCGACCATGTTACATGGAAAGTTGGGGTTCGGCACCAGCTGCCGAGCGCTCTTGACACCGACCATGTTACGTGGAAAGTTGGGGTTCGGCACCAGCTGCCGAGCGCTCTTGACACCGACCGTGTTACGTGGAAAGTTGGGGTTCGGCACCAGCTGCCGAGCGCTCTTGACACCGACCATGTTACTTGGAAAGTTGAGGTTCGGCACCAGCTGCCGAGCGCTCTTGACACCGACCATGTTACATGGAAAAGTTGGGGTTCGGCACCAGCTGCCGAGCGCTCTTGACACCGACCATGTTACATGGAAAATTGGGGTTCGGCACCAGCTGCCGAGCGCTCTTGGCACCGACCCTCAAACATGGAAAAAACTTACTCCGCACTTCAGCAAAGACTCGCCGAACCCCCTGGACTTCGGCCTCCTTCTTAACACATTTGGAAGGGGTCGGCAATGTCGTCCGAAGCAATTTGCCATCGGAGCGCCAAAAAAAGGGGGGGGGCACAAGGGGCCGGGTTCGGACCCATTAAGGGGACCCAAACCCAAACCGAACCATCACTTCTCCTCTTCCTCGAATTGGCGCCAAAACAATCCAGAGGAACAAAAAAGAAAACCCAAATGCCGAGCTCTCCACTGCTCCGAGCTCCAACCTCGCCGACCCCCACGCTCGAGCCACCTCTTCGTCAACCTCACGAAGCTCACCTCCACCGAGATCCTCCTCCTCCAAGCTCCACGAGCGAGCTCCGAGCGTAATGTCGAGCCGAACCCAACTCCTCCAAAGCCGAGCTCCGAGCTTCGCCACGTTCACCAAAGACGTCGAGCTCCTCTTCTCCTTCGCCGAACGACCCTTCACCCTCGTTCGACGAGCTCGCCGACCTCGACTGCGTTCGCCAAAAACTCCACAAGAGTTCCATCTCCGAAGCATGATCGTTCGCCATGGCCGAACTCCCGAGACTAAGCTCGCCTCCAAGTCGCGAGCTCCTCGACCAAGCTCTCCCTAGCACGCCAAGCTCGCCCAACCTCGCCGACCTCCACGCACGGGCCACCTCTTCGTCAACCTCCGTCGAGCTCGAGCTACTCTCGATGAACCCATCATCTCCATACCGTTGAAGCTCGGAGCTCCTACTTCTTAGCCGAGCGTCGCCTTGGCACCGAGCTCCAACGAGGAGCTTCACCACCTCCGACAACGTCGAAAACCACTCCATAGCTGAGCTCCGCCTTCGTCTCCACACCGTCGAAACTCCACTGCCCTCGCCGACTCCTCGCCGAACCCAACTTCTCCGACATCGAGCGTCAGCCGATGTTCGTCCGCGTCGCGAGCACCTCGAGCTTCACTCCTCGTCGACCTCCGAAGTCGAGCTCCCCCGTCGAGCTCCACTTCGCGAGCATCTGGCATTTCGAGAATGGAGAAAACGAAGGAGAAGGGAGAAGCAGCAGAGAAGTGGAGAAGGAAGAAGAAGAGAAAGAACAGCAAATATCCTAGATCTTCTCTTTGAAGTTGACTTCGCTACGTGGCGTCCACGCTCACCATTGACTTCGCCACGTGGCGTCCACATGGACTTCGGCCAATTTCTGCCGAGCATTCTTGGAACCGACCTTGTTACACCAAAAAAATGGCCTCCTCTTCCTCCTCCCGATGCGCGCTCACTTGATCGTGATCAACGCATACGATCGCGCCACGTGTCCAGGTAATATTTAATTAATTAATTTATTTATTTGTTTTAATTATTTAAAAAATTCGAAAAAATATTTAAAAATAAAAAAAAATTAAATAAAAAATCTAAAAATAATTATAAATTCAGAAAAATTATTTAAAAATTCTGAAAAATATAATTATTTAATTAGAATAATTATTTAATATTTTCGATAATTAATTATTTAATTCGGAAAATGAATAAAAAATTCAAAAAAATGAGAAAAAATTCAGAAAAATCTGTAAAAATCACCAAAAATCCAGAAAATTCTGAGGATATTTTTGGGTATTTTATGAGCCCAGAATAACACTGTTACACCCCTGAGCAAGATCCAAACTCCCTTAAGAATACCGATAAAATCCCGTACGCCATTAGAACAACAAAACTACTCCTCAAAGACTGAAAAAACTCAGTCTCTAGGAGTGGGGGGCTCGTGATATGGCTAAAAATAGGATTAAATCGAGACCGTTCACATCGGACACGAATCTTAAAGCTCGGGGGTAAAACGGTAATTTCACCTACAAACGGGTCTGAAATGGGAACTGGGTCTTTCTTCACGACCCAATAACCCACGAACGGATCCACCTCAACTGGGTACGGGTCCTAACCCGAAACACACCCAGTCCAGCAAGATAAAATCAAGGTCTCTGATTAATCCTAATCAACGGCCCTGATTCACATCTATCTTTTCACTAGGGATTAGGGATTACATTCCTTATCTGATTACGGGGATTATATTCCTTATCAGATCACGGGGATTACATTCCTAATCTGACCCCTAAGGCGCCTATAAATACCCCCCGTCCATCTCCATTAAGAGGTAATCAATCTTTTGCCAGTTTTCACGCTCTTTCTTAATCATCCCTGATTACTGACTTGAGCGTCGGAGGGTGCGTCGCCGGGAACAATCCCGGTGTCTCGCACTTTTTGCAGGTGTACGGCGGGAGTCAGCATCAAACTCCGACGGAACAGGTAACAGGTTTGCTATTTAGTTTTCCTAAGAATCCACAAATACTATCTGTTTGCCCCCACACCAAATTTAGCGGCAACACTAGTATTATTTAAATAAATTGTCATGTTTTGAATTTAAAATTTTGAATTGTTAAATATTAAGATAGGATATTATGAATTAAATGTGCTTATTATTTTTTGGGGTCATAAGGAGTATGAATTAAATGTATTTATTGTTTATATTCTTTTTTTTCTTATAAGGATCCCAAAAAGAAGCATGTGTATTATTGTACATGGGGATACACGTATTCTAGTATACTCTATGTATGTCACAAAAATTGCTGATTGATAAGTATTTTCTTTAAAATGTATATGATGCGGTTTGTTTTTGGGAGGCGTGTGGATGCACCAGGCGTGAGTTCGTACTCGATTTATATTGAAGGAGGAGACTCCTATGCAGACGACCCTCGACTGGACGAACGATACTGGGGTAGGCGGTATTGAGGTGGAGGCTGATGCTCGGCTCGGATCCGATGGTCTCGTGTACCTGCAGACGGTCTCGGAACACCGGGGTTGGTCCCGGTGGCAGACCCTCCGACGATCTAGTCAGTCACTAAGGGAGAGTAACAGTAACTAGGGTTTGAGTAGAAAAGTTTTGATTACCTGAATCTAGGGGGGAGGGTCTGGTATTTATAGGGGATGCCAACCGGGTCTGGGCCCGTTTGGGGCCGGGTCTGGACCCGGTTGCCCAAGTGGCTGAAGCGGTAGAAAACCGGACGGTATAGGGCTGACGTGGCAAACGCCGGGACGGTTTCTGGGCTGACGTGGCAGAGGTCTGGGCGGTTTTCCAACGCTGATGTGGCGGATCCGGAGGATCAGGAAGAGCGCGTATCCTGAGGGGATCCTGTGGCCCAGGACGGGCCACGTTATTCCTGACCCATATCACAAGCCCCACTGTAGCGCCCCGAATTTCTAACATGAGAACTTAGAAAATACGTGGCACATTCCCAGCGATCCACTTCAATGTAACAATATACATAGCCCAAAAACACAAATCTTTTTATTCCAATTCTTATTACAATATTCTTTTTCAATTGCAGCGGAAATACAAACACCTTGAATTACAACATTCTTTTACAACACTCCTCTTTACAAAAATTACACAAGGCTCTATTATATCACTCATAATCTCTAAGGCTAACCCAAGCATCCAAGCCTCCAACTCTAAGCAGCAACCTGTAACACATGAGGCTAGAGTTGAACCCTAACCCCCAAACTAAGGGGGTCAGCCATAAGTGGTGTGAGTGATATAAACAACAAACACAAACATAAATTCTCAAGTAACATGTACTGAACAAAAATACATAAACTGAACATGTAATGTGAAACAAGAGACGGTAGGCCAGTACATGCATGAAACCAAGTCGAGAAACAATGCCATCGATCAGTTATCCTTCAATCAATCACTCTCAAAATAGTACAGCTCAACTGTACTGCACAGTCGACTGAATAATTGGCCAGTCGACTGTTTACTGCCAATACCTGATCATCGGTTATTCTCAATACCCCGGTACATGTCCAACGATCAATCACCAATAATGCCATAGATCGGATACCTATATATCCATCTACAAAGACTAAAGATAATATAGATCAGATACCCGGTATGCAATCACTAACAGTGACTCTTACACCGCAGAACATATCCATCTACAGAGACTAAAGATGATATAGATCGGATACCCGGCATGCAATCACTAACAGTGACTCTTACACCGCAGAGCATATCCATCTAAAAAGACTAAAGATAATATAAATCAGATACCCGGCATGCAATCACTAACAGTGACTCTTACACTGCAGAGCATATCCATCTACAAAGACTAAAGATGATATAGATCGGATACCCGGCATGCAATCACTAACAGTGACTCTTACACCGCAGAGCATATCCATCTACAAAGACATGATATAGATCGGATACCCGGCATGCAATCACTAACAGTGACTCTTACACCGCAGAGCATATCTATCTACAAAGACTAAAGATAATATAGATCGGATACCCGGTATGCAATCACTAACAGTGACTCTTACACCGCAGAGCATATCCATCTACAAAGACTAAAGACTTGAAAGAACACTCAAGATTATGTAAAACTTATCAGTACCAGTCGACTTATACTATAATAAGTCGACTGCCCCGAGAACCAATACCCAAGATTTTCACAAGTGCTATAAGTCGACTTATTAAACCATCAGTCGACTTACCCGAAGCAATTACCAATAATTCTCAAGAAACATTCCAAGTACTAACAGTCGACTCATAGAGGTCATGGTCGACTGTCCCGAAAAGACTGAACAGATTTTACTCCGTAGGCCAGTCGACTGACAATAGTCCCAGTCGACTGTCCCGAACAATTCTCAAATGAATGAAAGTACAACAGTAGAGTCGTACCAGTCGACTGAATCGTAGACCAGTCGACTGTCGGCCTACAGATTTCACGAATTAGGTCTGAATACAGAAATCAAGACTGGTGTTTCCTAAAGATTCATTGCTTATGAAAGTAACTCGTATTTAGTCAAAAGTGACAATTTCAAGATGATCCATATTACGGATACAATACTAAATTCTCATGTTCTCAATTCCTAAATCTTCCATTAGGGTTTCTTAATACTCAATTCTTTCACCAATAATAACCAAGATCTGCTTATAAACACAAGATCCAGATGTTCAATCATTCGATCAAATCATACTTGAATCTTACCATGTTTCGAGCAATAAAGAGTTTGTTAAACAAGATCTACTGAATATTCATGGATTTCTCATGCATAATAATAATAATAAATATTGCATCGACCACATACAAGATACAAAATATCAAAACAAATAACACATAATCATTCACATAAAACAAAGCAAAGTTCATATCACTCACCTGTTGAATCAAGAAAATCCACGAAAAGCCTTCCTTTGCTAGATCCAAAAACTTCTTCAATCATTAAGAGAATAAGAGATGTAATAAAATCTGAGTTGTGCAGCGAATGATGGCTGCAAACCCCTTTATATAGGTCGGGAATATCATTTTTAGGGTTTAGGAATACATTTGTAAAATAGTCCTTTCAAAACATAATTTTACATATATAGTTCTTATCCTTGGAAATTCAATAAAACCATTTAACTTAGGATTTAGTAGTAAAATACACTCATTAATCCCAATTGGTATAGTTCAAAACGTCCAGAAAACATATTTTGCATTTCAACCCCTAAAAATATAAATTATGCAAAAAGGTCCTTCTTTTATAAAAAATTGCAAATAGATCAAATAAATTTCAGAAAAATCTGGAAAAATAGTAAATAAATTCCAAATAATAAATAATGATTTTTCATAAGGAAAACTTAATTTTTTTTCAAACTTCTCAAAAGTCATTTGCACGTGTTTTGCACGTGTACAAAAGATAAATCTTTTAGAAAATATTAATTAAATCTCCAAAATAAATCTAAATTCATTTTCAAATAATTAAAATAATATTTGAAAATACGGGGTTCTACATCACTCCCTCCTTAGAAGAGTTCTGTCCTCAGAACTACGGCTAATGAGGTCCGAACAACCCACTAGCAATGATTGAAAACTCATGGGTAAAAACATAAATCTTAGGAAATACAGTCACGCCAAAGAATACATTCCAGCAAAACAAATACATCATACATAAGAAACACAATCATGCAAAGAATTCAGAAAATCAAACTCCCGCTGCGCAACTCTGATAACTTGCCATCGGAAGCCACGCTGCAACAACCTCTGAACTCCTGCATCCACAACTGACCTTCTGCTTCATCCTTCCGAGAATCAGTGGCCACTCCCTCCTTAGAAAGGACATGACTAAGAATAGCCACCTCAAGACCTTGCTTGGAAACACCTCAAGATCCACACTAAGACTAGCAATAAATGGGCGATACAATTGTATGCAAGAAAACAGTATCAAATAAAACTTTGTCTTTATTCCTTTAAATCCAAATAACTTGTTACATGAAGAAAATACTCAATCTTCAATTAATTCCAAAATAAAGTTTTACTTAATACAAAAGAATAAATTCCTGCACGTACACAGATCATATTCCTAGATTGCCCGCATCCTCTTCGGTCAATGCGAACACTCGCCCCTGCTTCGGATCCTTGTCCTTCCCTGCATTCTCTTTCTTCAGCTGTGGATAGAGTTGCCGAATATTCCCTTCTTGACCACAATGAAAACAAGTCTGCTGTGCCAATTTCGGACATGCTGACCTGTAATGACCTGCCTGCTTGCAGTAAAAACAAGTCACTTCCTTAGTTGTTGGTGCCTTCTGCACTGGATCACTAGGCTTGCTCTGTTTCACTGGGAATTCCTTCTCATCCTGGTCATCTGCTGGCCTCTTCTTCTTGTTCCAGGTCTCTTGCTTTACCCGGGACTGGTCCATATCCTCCTCGGTCATAGCTGCTCTCCTGACCAGCTTGTCGAATCTTCTGATGCCCAACGGAACCATCCTTGACCTCAAGTTTGGCCTCAAGCCCTGCTCAAACTTTTGGCCTTCTTTGCCTCGTCGACAACTAACTCTGGCGCATACCGCGAAAGCTGAGCAAATTTAGTCTCATACTCCCGCACGGTCATGCTACCCTGCTGAAGGTTCAAGAACTCAGTCGCCTTCTTCTCCTGAACATCAAGGGGAAAAAAGCGATCTCTGAACTCCTCCAGAAAAGCTTCCCAAGTCAACTGCTGATCTCCCAGAGTCCTCTTCAGCGACTCCCACCAGACACCAGCGTCCTTCTCTAGCTGCATCGAAGCTAACTTCACCTTGCTGGCTGTCGGAGTCTCCGACACTTCAAAAATCGTCTGCATCTTCCTAATCCAGTCATCTGCTGCGGTTGGATCAGCTTGCCCCTCAAAGACTGGCGGCCTCATCCTCTTAAAGGATTCAATCTGCTTGATAGGGTCGGCATTAACCAAATCCTGACCAGTTCCATAATTTGGCGGTGGATTCTGCTGCTGAGCTTGCTGCTGATTCTGCTGCTGCGCCAAGTTGAATGCCATCAGCACATTCAGGGTCTGATATACCTTGGCGAATTCAGCCTCAAGGTCAATTCCCGCTCCTCGAGAACTACCAGATCCGTCCTCATTATTGCCACTGTAGAACCCCGTATTTTCAAATATTATTTTAATTATTTGAAAAATGAATTTAAATTTATTTTGGAGATTTAATTGATATTTTCTAAAAGATTTATCTCTTGTACACGTGCAAAACACGTGCAAATAACTCTTGAGAAGTTTGGAAAATTAAGATTTCTTTATGAAAAATTGTTATTTATTATTTTGGAATTATGTAGTATTTTTCCAGATTTTTCTGAAATTAATTTGATCTATTTGCAATTTTTGATAAAAGAAGGACCTTTTTGTAAAACTGACATTTTTAAGGGCTAAAATGCAAAATTGGCATTCTGGACGTTTTGAACGGTATTGGTTAAGATTTAGAAGTATATTTTCTTTTAAATCCTAAATTTAATGAATTTTAGATGAATTTCCAAGAGTATATATATATATATATATATATATATATATATATATATATATATATATATATAATTGTATTCTGAAGGGATTGTTTTGCAAATATATTTGGAAACCCTAATACTTGATTCCCGGCCTATATAAGAGAGTTTGCAGCCGTCATTCGCTGCACAACTCAGATTTTATTGCATCTCTTATTCTCTTGGTGATTGAAGAAGAAGTTCTTGGATCTAGCAAGAAGAAGGCTTTCCATTGGATCTTTGCAATTCTAAAGGTGAGTGATATGGACTTGTTTTGTTTATGTGTATGATTGCATGTTGTTTTGTTTGATGTTTTCGTATCTTGTATGAAATCGATGCCATGGTTCTTATTCGTAATATGCATGTGAAATCCATGAAAGATTAGTAGATCTCGATTGACAATTCTTGATTGCTTGAAACATGTTAAGATTTGAGTATAGTTATGAAAATAAGAAATTGGATGGATGAATCTCTGGATCTTGTGATCACGAACCGGATTAGGTTTGAGTTGAGGAAGAGATTTGGTATTGAGATAGACTCCAGTATTGATTATTGATTACAGACCTAATTTGTGAAAATCTGTAGGCCGACAGTCGACTGGTCTACGATTCAGTCGACTGGTACGACTCTACTGCTGTATCTTTAGTTTTTCTTGAAAATCCGTTCTGGACAGTCGACTTAGACCCTTCTCAGTCGACTGGTACACTTAGAATTTATTTTTAAAGTTATCTTAGATTTTTCTCTGGTAAGTCGACTTATGACCTTTTAAGTCGACTTATATTGTATTTTAGGTCGACTTATGACTTTGCAAGTCGACTTATGACACTTAGAATATTTTCTTAAAGATTTCTGGAATTTCTCTCTGGTAAGTCGACTTATGTTTTTATAAGTCGACTTATGTTCTTATGAGTCGACTTATGTCTCCTTTAAGTCGACTTATGTTTCCTATAAGTCTACTTATGATCTGGTAAGTCAACTTATGATTTTTATAAGTTATCTTATATTGTTGGTAAGTCAACTTATGATTTTTATAAGTCATCTTATATTGCTGGTAAGTCTACTTATGTTTTATAAGTCAACTTATCATACTTGTTTGTAATCTTGGATATTGGTTCTCGGGGCAGTCGACTTATTACAGTATGAGTCGACTGGTGCTGATAAGTTCTTCATAATCTTGAGTGTTTTTTCAAGTCTTTAGTTCTTTGTAGATGGGTACATTCTGCGGTATTGGGAGTCATTGGTCTCTGGGGTTGGTATACTCTGCGGTGTTGGGAGTCACTGTTAGTGATCGATAACCGAGTATCCAATCTGCGGTGTTGTGAGTGACTGATAACCGAGTATCCGATCTATGTTATCTTTAGTCTTTGTAGATGGATAGAATCTGCAGTGTTGGGAGTTACTATTAGTGACCGATAACCGAATATCCGATCTATGTTATCTTTAGTCTTTGTAGATGGATAGAATCTGCGGTGTTGGGAGTTACTATTAGTGACCGATAACCGAATATCCGATCTATGTTATCTTTAGTCTTTGTAGATGGATAGAATCTGCGGTGTTGGGAGTTACTATTAGTGACCGATAACCGAATATCCGATCTATGTTATCTTTAGTCTTTGTAAATGGATAGAATCTGCGGTGTTGGGAGTTACTATTAGTGACCGATAACCGATTATCCGATCTATGTTATCTTTAGTCTTTGTAGATGGGCATACCCTGCGGTATTGGGAGTCACTGTTAGTGATCGATAACCGGGTACCCGATCTATGGCATTATCAGTGATTGATCGTTGGACACGTACCTTGGTATTGAGAATGTTTGATAATCAGGTTTTTGGGAGTGAACAGTCGACTGGCTGAATTACTCAGTCGACTGTACAGTTCAGTTGACCTGTACATATTTGAGAGTGATTGATTAATGGATATTGGATCGGTGGTATTGTTTCTCGACTTGGTTCACGCATGTACTGCCCTATCGTTCTTGTTTCAGATTACATGTTCAGTTTATGTATTTTTGTTCAGTACATGTTGCCTGAGAATTTATGTTTATTGTTTGTTTATGTTTGTTGTTTATATCACTCACACTATTTATGGCTGACCCCGTAGTTTGGGGGTTAGGGTTCAACTCTAGCCTCACATGATGCAGGTTGCTTAGAGTTTGGAGGCTTGGATGCTTGGGTTAGCTGTAGAGATCATGAGTGATATAATAGAGCCTTGTGTAATTTTTGTAAAGGGGAGTATTGTAAAAGAATGTTTTTAATTCAAGGTGTTTGTATTTTCCGCTGCAATTGAAAAAGATTATTGTAATAAGAATTTGGAATAAAATAATTTTTGTTTTTTTTGGTCTATGTATATTGTTACATTGAAGTGGATCGCTGGGAATGTGCCACATATTTTCTAAGTTATTATATTAGAAATTCGGGGCGCTACAGCCACCATTCCTTCCCCTGGGTGCAACCATTTGAATACTGCAAAACGAGGGAAAAGTTAGAGCATCACACACACGATTCATACTCAAATCAATATCCTATGGTAGAACCATAATCATACCCCAAACCATAACATCATGTTTTTAACTCTATGTGATACTCACACTCTGATGTCCACACCTAGGTACTCACTCTCTAGTGTCCACACCTAGGTTGGTTTTCATACTATGTCTATTATTACTATTGAAGCATGCTCTGATACCACTTCTGTAGCGTCCCGAATTTCTAACATGAGAACTTAGAAAATATGTGGCACATTCCCAGCGATCCACTTCAATGTAACAATATACATAGCCCAAAAACACAAATCTTTTTATTCCAATTCTTATTACAATATTCTTTTTCAATTGCAGCGGAAATACAAACACCTTGAATTACAACATTCTTTTACAACACTCCTCTTTACAAAAATTACACAAGGCTCTATTATATCACTCATAAGCTCTAAGGCTAACCCAAGCATCCAAGCCTCCAACTCTAAGCAACAACCTGTAACACATGAGGCTAGAGTTGAACCCTAACCCCCAAACTAAAGGGGTCAGCCATAAGTGGTGTGAGTGATATAAACAACAAACACAAACATAAATTCTCAAGTAACATGTACTGAACAAAAATACATAAACTGAACATGTAATGTGAAACAAGAGACGGTAGGCCAGTACATGCATGAAACCAAGTCGAGAAACAATGCCATCGATCAGTTATCCTTCAATCAATCACTCTCAAAATAGTACAGCTCAACTGTACTGCACAGTCGACTGAATAATTGGCCAGTCGACTGTTTACTGCCAATACCTGATCATCGGTTATTCTCAATACCCCGGTACATGTCCAACGATCAATCACCAATAATGCCATAGATCGGATACCCATATATCCATCTACAAAGACTAAAGATAATATAGATCAGATACCCGGTATGCAATCACTAACAGTGACTCTTACACCGCAGAACATATCCATCTACAGAGACTAAAGATGATATAGATCGGATACCCGGCATGCAATCACTAACAGTGACTCTTACACCGCAGAGCATATCCATCTAAAAAGACTAAAGATAATATAAATCGGATACCCGGCATGCAATCACTAATAGTGACTCTTACACTGCAGAGCATATCCATCTACAAAGACTAAAGATGATATAGATCGGATACCCGGCATGCAATCACTAACAGTGACTCTTACACCGCAGAGCATATCCATCTACAAAGACATGATATAGATCGGATACCCGGCATGCAATCACTAACAGTGACTCTTACACCGCAGAGCATATCTATCTACAAAGACTAAAGATAATATAGATCGGATACCCGGTATGCAATCACTAACAGTGACTCTTACACCGCAGAGCATATCCATCTACAAAGACTAAAGACTTGAAAGAACACTCAAGATTATGTAAAACTTATCAGTACCAGTCGACTTATACTATAATAAGTCGACTGCCCCGAGAACCAATACCCAAGATTTTCACAAGTGCTATAAGTCGACTTATTAAACCATCAGTCGACTTACCCGAAGCAATTACCAATAATTCTCAAGAAACATTCCAAGTACTAACAGTCGACTCATAGAGGTCATGGTCGACTGTCCCGAAAAGACTGAACAGATTTTACTCCGTAGGCCAGTCGACTGACAATAGTCCCAGTCGACTGTCCCGAACAATTCTCAAATGAATGAAAGTACAACAGTAGAGTTGTACCAGTCGACTGAATCGTAGACCAGTCGACTGTCGGCCTACAGATTTCACGAATTAGGTCTGAATACAGAAATCAAGACTGGTGTTTCCTAAAGATTCATTGCTTATGAAAGTAACTCGTATTTAGTCAAAAGTGACAATTTCAAGATGATCCATATTACGGATACAATACTAAATTCTCATGTTCTCAATTCCTAAATCTTCCATTAGGGTTTCTTAATACTCAATTCTTTCACCAATAATAACCAAGATCTGCTTATAAACACAAGATCCAGATGTTCAATCATTCGATCAAATCATAGTTGAATCTTACCATGTTTCGAGCAATAAAGAGTTTGTTAAACAAGATCTACTGAATATTCATGGATTTCTCATGCATAATAATAATAATAAATATTGCATCGACCACATACAAGATACAAAATATCAAAACAAACAACACATAATCATTCACATAAAACAAAGCAAAGTTCATATCACTCACCTGTTGAATCAAGAAAATCCACGAAAAGCCTTCCTTTGCTAGATCCAAAAACTTCTTCTTCAATCACCAAGAGAATAAGAGATATAATAAAATCTGAGTTGTGCAGTGAATGATGGCTGCAAACCCCTTTATATAGGCCGGGAATATCATTTTTAGGGTTTAGGAATACATTTGCAAAATAGTCCTTTCAAAACATAATTTTACATATATAGTTCTTATCCTTGGAAATTCAATAAAACCATTTAACTTAGGATTTAGTAGTAAAATACACTCATTAATCCCAATTGGTATAGTTCAAAACGTCCAGAAAACATATTTTGCATTTCAACCCCTAAAAATGTAAATTTTGCAAAAAGATCCTTCTTTTATCAAAAATTGCAAATAGATCAAATAAATTTCAGAAAAATCTGGAAAAATAGTAAATAAATTCCAAATAACAAATAATGATTTTTCATACGAAAACTTAATTTTTTTCAAACTTCTCAAAAGTCATTTGCACGTGTTTTGCACGTGTACAAAAGATAAATCTTTTAGAAAATATTAATTAAATCTCCAAAATAAATCTAAATTCATTTTCAAATAATTAAAATAATATTTGAAAATACGGGGTTCTACACCCACACTCCTGTAGGGCTGGGTGAACTAGTTAGTAGGAGTGATTCTTCGCCTCTGTGGGAAGAGCAGGGTGGATGTTGGGGTAAAAGGTAGGATCTGCTATTTCCTGAAGAGGCCTGGGGGTAGGAGGAAGGGACCCCTCATTGGATTTTGTGCGGGAGGCCAAGTCTGGGAGAGGGGAGAGCCAGAGCGACGGTTGCTGTGGCTTGGGGTCGGCAGACGAGCCCTGGGGATCGGCGGACGAGCTCCAAGGGTCGGTAGGCGATCCCCTCGCTAGTTGGAAGAGCGAGGGGACGCCGAGGTCTCCCGTTGGGGCCCGTTTTGTTGAGTACCAAGGGTCGGCGGCCGAGCTCCGAGGGTCGGTGGACAATCTCCTCGCAAGTTGGAACAGCGAGGAGGAGGCGAGGTCTTCTTCTGGGGCTCGGTTTGTCGAGCACTAGGGGTCGGCAGGCGAGTCCCTCGTGACAAGAGGAGGGCTCATGGGGCTCGCGGTGTCATCCGAGCTCCGAGCCCTTCTGAATCAAAGGAGGGTAGATGGGGCTCATGGTGCTATCCGCGCTCCGAGCCCTTCTGAACAAAGGAGGGTAGTTGGGACTCGCGGTGCTATCCAAGCTCCGAGCCTCTGTGAACAAAGGAGGGTAGATGGGGCTCTCGGTGCTATCCGAGCTCTGAGCCCTTATGAACAAAAGAGGGCAGTTGGGGCTCGCGGTGCTATCCAAGCTCCGAGCCCCTCTGAATCAAAGGAGGGCAGTTGGGGCTCGCGGTGCTATCCGAGCTCCGAGCCCCTCTGAATCAAAGGAGGGCAGTTGGGGCTTGCGGTGCTATCCGAGCTCCGAGCCCTTCTGAACAAAGGAGGGAAGTTAGGGCTCGCGGTTCTATCCAATCGTCGACCCTTCTGTGAAATAGAAGAGGAATTATTGGCTCGCGATGCTATCCGAGCGTCGACCCTTCTGTGAAATAGAAGAGGAATTATTGGCTCGCGATACTATCCGAGCGTCGACCCTTCTGTAGAAATAGAAGAGGAATTATTGGCTCGCGATGCTATCCGAGCGTCGACCCTTCTGTGAAATAAAAGAGAAATTATTGGCTCGCGATGCTATCCGAGCGTCGACCCTTCTGTAGAAATAGAAGAGGAATTATTGGCTCGTGTTGCTATCCGAGCGTCGACCCTTCTGTGAAATAGAAGAGGAATTATTGGCTCGTGATACTATCCGAGCGTCGACCCTTCTGTGGAAATAGAAGAGGAATTATTGGCTCGCGATGCTATCCGAGCGTCGACCCTTCTGTGAAATAGAAGAGGAATTATTGGCTCGCGATGCTATCCGAGCGTCGACCCTTCTGTGGAATAGAAGAGGAATTATTGGCTCGCGTTGCTATCCGAGCGTCGATCCTTTTGTGAAATAGAAGAGGAATTATTGGCTCGCGATGCTATCCGAGCGTCGACCCTTCTGTGAAATAGAAGAGGAATTATTGGCTCGCAATACTATCCGAGCGTCGACCATTCTGTGGAAATAGAAAAGGAATTATTGGCTCGCGATGCTATCCGAGCATCGACCCTTCTGTAAAATAGAAGAGGAATTATTGGCTCGCGATACTATCCGAGCGTCGACCCTTCTGTGGAAATAGAAGAGGAATTATTGGCTTGCGTTGCTATCCGAGCGTCGACCCTTCTGTGAAATATAAGAGGAATTATTGGCTCGTGATACTATCCGAGCGTCGAACCTTCTGTGGAATAGAAGAGGAATTATTAGCTCGCGATGCTATCCGAGCACCGACCCTTCTGTGGAAATAGAAGAGGAATTATTGGCTCGCGATGCTATCCGAGCATCGACCCTTCTGTGGAATAGAAGAGAAATTATTGGCTCGCACTGCTATCCGAGCGTCGACCCTTCTGTAAAATAGAAGAGGAATTATTGGCTCGCGATACTATCCGAGCGTTGACCCTTCTGTGGAAATAGAAAAGGAATTATTGGCTCGCGTTGCTATCCGAGCGTCGACCCTACTGTGAAATAGAAGAGGAATTATTGGCTCGCGATACTATCCGAGCGTCGACTCTTCTGTGAAAATAGAAGAGGAATTATTGGCTCGCGATGCTATCCGAGCGTCGGCCCTTCTGTGGAAATAGAAGAGGAATTATTGGCTCGCATTGCTATCCAAGCGTCGACCCTTCTGTGAAATAGAAGAGGAATTATTGGCTCGCGATGCTATCTGAGCGTCGACCCTTCTGTGGAATAGAAGAGGAATTATTGGCTCGCGTTGCTATCCGAGCGTTGACCCTTAAGTGAAATAGAAGAGGAATTATTGGCTCGCGGTACTATCCGAGCGTCGATCCTTCTGTGAAATAGAAGAGAAATTATTGGCTCGCGATACTATCCGAGCGTCGACCCTTCTGACTTGTCGAAAAAGCCTGTTTGGAGAGAAAAAGTGGAGGGGTAGTGGGGAAATTTTACGCCTATTGCTGACGTCATGGGTGCAAAGATCAAAGCGTTTTCAGGTCTTGGTGGTTGCTGGATCTTGGTAGTTAAGATCCAACAGCCAGATCTTTTTTGCGGAAATCGAGGAGTCGCTTTCCCCTTTAAAACCCCCTCCCCCTCCCTCATTTCTTCTTCACTTTATTACTCACTTTCCAATTTTAACAAGAGCGGGATTCTTACTTGCCGTCGGCGATACTTTCCAGTGACCGTAAATTCCTACACTCTAGGTTAGTACTTTCTTTTTAGTAATGTTGCGAACTCAGTCCGGATCTGAGGCTAGCTCGTCAGGCTGTTCCGCGGAGGAATCCGAGCAGGAGACGTCCTCGTCTTTAAGCAAGTATAAGGTGAAGGAGGAGGTTCTGATCGACCCTGGGTCGGACGATGGGGACGACGTAGTCTTCGTGGTGTCCCCGTTGAGGTCCAAAAGGTCGGGAAAGGAGCCCATGGACGAGGGCGAAGAGGAGGAAGAGGATGAGGGGGACGGCGAGGATGAGGAGGAGCAGGATCAGGAGGAGGGCGATGAGGAAGAGGAGGGGGAAGGCACCGAGGGCGAGGAGGAAGACGTGGAGGATCAGGGTGCCGAGGGTGAGGAGGAAGACGAGGAGGGTCAGTATCCCGAAGTCCAGGATGTTTACGACGAGGAGGATGAGGTCGACGAACGGGAGGCTGCCCAAGGAGACGCTGGCCAGGGCACGGCGGGAAGGCCGATCGGGGTCGGAGAAGATCTTCCACCCCTTCTCCCTTTGTCGATGCCCTCTCCCGAGCGGAAGGCTCGCCCTCGTCGGAAGAAGAAAGTCTTGACCATCCCACACAGCCCTTCCTCACCAGATGAGTACGCACCGAGACCGGGTCTCGAGTTTCCCCGGGTCTCCTTCAAGAATCCAGGGTCGATTCGGATGTATCCCGATGTAGAACCCCGTATTTTCAAATATTAATTTAAAGATTTGAAAATGAATTAAAATAATTTTCTGGAGATTTAATAAATATTTTCTAAAGATCTATCTTTTCTTTACACGTGCGAAACACGTGCAAATAATTTTGGTGTAAATATACAATTTTATATTTTTAATAAGTTCTCATACTTATTATGGAGTATATTCTAAAATTTGGGATTTTTCTGAGTAGAGAAACTATTTTTATAAATATCTCGAAAGAGAGAGGCTTTTATGTAAAAAGTCGTTTGGATCTTAAATAAACTATGAAAATTCGTTTTTACTGATATTTTGGTTTCCCATGGCTAGCATTTAAATTTAAATACATTTATATTTTATTTTAAATCGATTTGGTGAAGATTTAAACCAACAGAGTATTTTTGCAAATATAGAATTTATGTTGGATCTTTGCGCAAATATTTTTCTGGAAGGTAAAAGTCAAATATTTTTTTATTGGAAAATATAATATGTATTGCTATATATTATTTCGGATTTTTCTGGATTTTTATGAATATTTTATGAGGTATTTGCAAATATTACAAGAGGGAGGGCTTTTGTGCAAAATCGCCACCCTGAGTGTAAATCCGGAATTTTCTTATCTCTGGGCTGTGCTGGGTTGTTGGAAAACTTAGTGGTAAAAGGATTTTATTTAGTTTTGATTTATTTAACTTATTTTAACTAAGGAAGGTTATATATGTGAAGTAATAAATTGAAAAGGACTATTTTGCAAAAGTACTTCAAAACCCTAATTCCTTTCAATCCCGGCCTGTATAAAAGAGGACGTGTAGCCGTCATTCGCTGCACAACTCAAGATTTATTATATTATTATTTTCTTGGTGATCAAGAGGAAGTTTTGATCTAGCAAAAGGAAGTCTTTTTCGTGGATTTTCTCAATTCAAAGGTGAGTGACATTGTTTTTGTTTTGTTTTGATTTTGTGGGTGATATAAAATTGTTTTGTTGTTTTGATCTATGTATGCGAGTGACAATGTTGTTTTGATTTGATGTTGAGAATGATATGGATCTTATATTGTGGTATGATTCATGTGAACAATTGTTGTTGTTTGGACCATGTATGTGAAATCTATGAATGACTAGTAGATCTTGATTTATAAAATTGTATTGCTGAAAGGCATGTTAAGGTTTGAGTATGGTTATGAACGGATGGTTGAACATCTGGACATTGAGTTTATAAATCAGATTTTGATTAAGAGTTGTGAAAGAAATTTAGTTTTGAGTAACCCTAATGGAAGAATTAGTAATTTAGAACATGAGACTTGAGTTTTGACATATTTGATGTTTTGAGTAATGGATCCAACATGAGGAATTGTTGAGATTTGTCATTTTTCCTGAATACGAATTCTTTCATGAACAAAGAATCTTTAGAAAACTTCAGTTTTGATTTTGTATTCAGACCTAATTTATGAAAACTGTAGGTCGACAGTCGACTGGTCTACTATTCAGTCGACTGGTACGCCCCTGCTATTGTTTCTTCAGTTCTTTTGAAATCCCCTCTGGACAGTCGACTAGACTCTTATGCAGTCGACTGGTATCCTGAGAACTTTATTTTGTAAAATTATTTCAGTCCTTTTCTAGACAGTCGACCATGACCTCTTTAAGTCGACTTATGTACTTAAAATATTTTTTTAGTGAAAATTATTGAAATTTGTCTCGGGTAAGTCGACTGGTAGCTTTTCAAGTCGACTTATATGACTTAGTTAATTTTCTTAAAAATCTTGGATATTGTCCTCTGGACAGTCGACTTACCACAGTATGAGTCGACTGGTACTGATGGATTTTTGTAACTTGAGTGTTCTCTCGAATGATTGGCTTTCAGATAATTCAGTCTATACTTTGTCTTCAGTTAAGCATTTGGTTTGAGATATTCAGTTGAGCTAATTTTGTTTAGTGGAAAGTTGATTAAGACTTTTGAGTTTGAGTCTCTAGAGGTGAGTGACCCTAGTATACCGGCGTTGAGTTATTTTGTTGAAGCCCGTGAGGCATTTCAGTTAGTCAGTTTTGAATTTAGGCCGGTAGGGTACACCAACTCTAGGAGATTCGTTAAGTAATTAAATAACCCAAAAATGATAAGGACAGGCACTAGTGGTGATATGATGAACGGGAACATGGGTTATGCACCTCAGTATGGCTTTAGATGTGGGATTTAATCTCCAAAATTATCCAAGTAACTTACTTGAGGTGTGGGATTTATCTCCAGAATTATCCAGGTAAATTACCTGCGATGTGAGATATATCTCCGGAATTATCCAGGTAGTTACTTGCGGTGTGGGATTGATCTCCGGAATTATCAAAGTCGAGGCGACGCACATGGGGTATTCATGTGATGAGGGTCATTGTTTCGGTGTGGGATTTAATCTCCGGAATTATCCAAGTGAATTACTTGAGGTGTGGGATTTATCTCCGAAATTATCCAGGTAAAATACCTGCGGTGTAAGATATATCTCCGGAATTATCCAAGTAAATTATTTGTAATGTGGGATTGATCTCCGGAATTATCGAGGCAAGGGCTAGTACTCACAGTTTATCTTTATCTCGTAGTAGTCATCGTGTTAGGATTAGTTGCATAGCGGGGATTGAACCCTATGAAGTGGAGACGTTAAGGGCTTGCACCGAACCTATGTAGAATGGGATGCATAGAGTTCGACAAGTATGCATTAGAGAGTCCGCATATAGACGTTGTGTTGTCTTGACTTGGTTTTATGCATGTGTTTTCCAGTTTTCCTACACTTGACACTTAGACTAGATGCACTTGTTGTTTTCATTCTATGATGTTTTCATGCTTTACATCTTTGTTATTCCTCAGTCATTTATCATTGTGGTTAATACATGTTGTTGATGACTTTATGTTTTACGATTGAATTATGTTGTTTGTTTTTATGTCACTCACACCATTTATGGCTGACCCCTTTAGTTTTGGGGGTTAGGGATCATCTCTAGCCTCATATATTACAGGTTGTTGCTTAGAGTTTGGAGGTTGGATGCTTGAGATAGTTTTGGAGACAAACTGATGTAATAGAGCTTTGTGTAAAATTTTAGTAAAAGAAGTGTTGTGAAAAGAAAATTGTAATTCAAGGTGTTGTAATTCCGCTGTGTTTGAAAAAAAAAAGATTGTTGTAATAAAAATTTGGAATAAAATTATTTGTGTTTTGAGCTATGTGTACTATTACATTGAAGTTGATGCTGGGATTGTACCACGTATTTTCTAAGTTATTATATTAGAAATACGGGGCGCTACACCCGACAATATTAAGGATATCGAACCGATCCCTCTAGTGCCGGGTGAAGACACTCGGGTGAAGATTCGCGCTGATAGCATGCCAAGCATTTTGAAGGCGGAATATCTTAACATTCTTAGGGCCGCCTACTATATTCCGCGGGAGTTTGAGATCTTCATTCCGAGCCTAGGCATTCGGCCCACCACGGCTCTGGCGCCGGGTTACTGTATGTTCCCCGAGGACGCCTTCCTCTCAGGGCTGAGGCTGCTTCTGCATCCTTTTGTTAAGTGGGTTCTGAACTGGGCGAGGCTGTGCCCTATGTAGTACGGTTCGAACTCTTGGAAGTATCTAGTCTGCTTTATACTGAAGTGCCAAAGAAGGGAGTGACGCCGAGGCTGACGTATTTCCGAGCCGTTCTTGGGATCGGCTCGCTCGGAGATCAGGAGGGGATTTTTTACTTTTCACCGAGGCCGCATAAGAAGGTCATGCACGGTCATCCAGACTCCATAAAGGGGTGGAAAGAAAAGTATTTTGTGGTTCGGACTGAGGGGTCATGGGGAATTCCGACCAGGTGGAACTTCGTCATGCCAAACCACAAGCCTCCGAATTGGAGCGACTTGACCGCCAAGGTGTGGAAGAAGGTGGAGAAGATAGTCGGGGGCACAGTATCGCATGGCCTCGAGTGACCGAGATACACCTCGCCCCGGGCCGGACTGAGTCCTGCCGACCCTAGTATGTTTCTTTCCGAATTTGTTTATTTTCCTGCCTTCGTGTTAACGTTAGCTCTTCTCCTTTCTGTTTTTGCAGGGATGACAACTCAACAGGCAGATGCTAAGAAGATATTGCTTGCTGTCGCCGAGAAGGCGAGGACAGAGAAGAAGAAGTAGGCCGAGCAGGAGAGGATAGCGACCGAGAAGCAGAAGCTGGCTGCACAGGCCGGAGGGTCCTCCAAGGGGCCGGCTCCGGTGGCCGAGGAGCCTTCCCCGGCGAAGAGGGTCAAGAGGCACCACTCCCACCACTCCCATTCGTTGAGGGCGGCTCGGGATGCTGGGGGTGGTTCGGGTAAGACAGTGGATGCCCCGGAAAAAGGGCTCCCCCCTATACGGCCGACCGTCGCGGAGATGGTGGGCAAGTAGGGTACGCTGCCCTTTGCCCCTGATTGGTCGATCGTGTGGGGGGATTCTCTGCTCGATGGGCCTGTGTCGGTCGAGTTCGTCTCGAAGGCCGCCACCGAGCGCGATTTGATGGCCCTTGCGGCGCAGACGACGGACCAGGTCTACATGCGGTGGTCTCAGGCACACCTCTCGGTAAGTTGGCTTGGCTCCACTTTTCTCATTAACTTGGAGTTTTTCTGATCTTTCTCTCTTCGGACAGGCGATGCTCCATGGTCAGCACTTCCACAAGTGCTTGGAGAGGGAGATATACATTGAGAGGCGGAATGCAGAGAAGTACCTCCGCGAACTGAACAAGGCCACGGATGAGCTGAAAGAGGCCCGGACCCTGGTGGCCGTCCATAAGGCCCAGATAGAGTCTCTCTGCAAAATCCACAAGCAGGACCGAGAGGATCTTGAGGCGAAGATCGCGGCCGAGGCGGAGAAGGGAAAGAAGGCCTTGGAGGAGATGGAGTCGGCCTTGGGGGAGATTCTGATGCTGGCGCAGGACGAGGCCTACGAACAGGCCAAGTCCCATTTTAAGCAGATCTACCCCGAGCAGAGCGTGGACCACCTCTGCTATGGGTGGCAGGCGGACCTGCCGCTGGCCCCTGGTGGTAACGAGACGGGGGGAGTCCAGGGCGACGAAGAGGTGCCACCCCCCCTCAAGAATAGACTAGCTTTTGTTTCTTTTTTCATTTTTGATGTAACTGCCTTAAGCGGACTGGCCACCGTGGCTTTTGTATCAAACTTTTGAAAGAAATGAAATTTACTTTTTGGGCCGATCCTTCCAGACTTGTGTTTTTTGTGATATTTGCTTTCATCTTTTGGTAGATGCACGGGACCCGGATCGCCGACCCCGTTTCTGCCGATGAACCTCTCACTCGAGCGGGGAAGGAGGCTTGGGAGGTAGTTTTGGCTGGCCAACGAAAACAGGCTCGAGACCGAGTGGCCGCTAAGAATTATTTTCTGAACAGATCTAGAGAGCTCGGTCTGGAGGTGGTGCGCCTGAAGAAGGCCATAGCCGATCGGGACTGGTGGGTAATCGAGACGGACTGGTCCCTATCGGATGCCTCGAGCGGGCGGTCGGCTTCAGAGTCTTTCCTTCGCGAGGCCATGGTCGAGAAAGAGCTGGAGATTTGCAGGCTGAAGCTGGTGTTAGGCGCGGGTCTGATGGAAGAGGCCAGCAACTCGATCCCGGGGTGGTTTCCAACATTTCTGTTGGATGAGGCCCAGCCCGGTGATGCAGGAAGCTCGGTGGCGGGAGTATCTTCCCGGGCCGATCCAACCGAGCATGGGAAGAGCCCCGAAGAAGGCGCCGAGTTTGAATTTCAGGCCGAGTGCGAATGAGTTTGTGAGTTGTTCTTTGTATTTGTACCGACGTTCATTGAGTTGTAAGCAATGAGTAATAATAATAGCATTCGCTTTCTCGAACCTTGATTGTCTCGGTTACCGAGGGTGGCCGGTGTGTCTGTTACGAAGGGTCACCACTGATGCGACTGCGTCACTAATGGCGACGTTTCGCATTTCCATGAGTATTTATGGCGACGTTTCGCCTTCCGTCGTTTCATGTTTCCAGACGCAATAAATGTGGGCCTCAGGGGGCTATATAATCCCCACCCCCCTTGTTGGTTGTCAGGCAGTGAGTCGCTTGATTTGGGTGCCTGCGGAAGGTGGGCGCCCAGAGAACACAATATTTCCGTATATTCCGGATCGGAGGCACACCGATCACCCTCGGACTATTCGGGGTCCAGGCCGTTAGAGCCATGAGACCCCGGGTTGTTCGTTGGTGAGCGGTGGGCCGACCGATCGGTTCGGGGGTTCGGATAGAGCCGAAGCGTGGTGGCTCTCCTGCCGTCCTCGAACAGTTCGGGGTTTCGGGCTTGTAAGAGCCGTAAACCCCGGGTTGTTCGTGGGCGAGAGAAGGGCCAGCTTGACGACTCGAAGGCTCGGAGGGTTTGGCTCGGGACGGAGAGAGCAGAGGGTCGATGGCCCCCCTGCCACCCTTGGACAATTCGGGGTTTGGGCTGGTGAAAGTCGTAAACCCCGAGTTGTTCGCGGGTGAGAGTGTGGTCAACAAATCGACTCGAAGCTCGGGGCGTCTGTCGAAGGCAGACGCTCTAAATCTTCATAAAATTTTTGTTAACACCTGGTAGTAGGTCGTAACCGAGCCCCTATGCCGGTGAGAAAGACAGTTGTAGGCGTAGCAGAGGGTCGCCGACGAGCATCAAGGTCGGTGCCTTGAAGAAGGCACCCGTCCTGCTCGGGGCCGACGCCGACCTTCCGCAGTTGTTCTCAAGGAGAGACGGTGCGGGCGTGGCTGGCGGATGTCGCCTCGTACATAGGTTGATGAGCTTGAAGAAGCCCAAACCGAGCGAGGGACGGATGCCGAGCCCCCATACCGGTGAGAAAGATAGTTGCAGGCGTAGCAAAGGGTCACCGCCGAGCGTCAAGGTCGCGGTGCCTTGAAGAAGGCACCCGCCTTGCTCGGGGCCGACGCCGAGCTCCTGCAGTTGTTCTCAGGGAGAGACGGTGCGGGCATGACTGGCGGATGTCGCCTCGTACATAGGTTGATGAGCTTGAAGAAGCCCAAACCGAGCGAGGGACGGATGTCGAGCCCCCATACCGGTAAGAAAGACAGTTGCAGGCGTAGCAGAGGGTCGCCGCCGAGCGTCAAGGTCGCGGTGCATTGAAGAAGGCACCGGCCTTGCTCGGGGCCGATGCCGAGCTCCCGCAGTTGTTCTCAGGGAGAGATGGTGCGGGCGTGGCTGGCGGATGTCGCCTCGTACATAGGTTGATGAGCTTGAAGAAGCCTAAACCGAGCGAGGGACGGGTGCCGAGCCCCCATACCGGTGAGAAAGACAGTTGCAGGCGTAACAGAGGGTCGCCGCCGAGCGTCATGGTCGCGGTGCCTTGAAGAAGGCACCTGCCTTGCTCGGGGCCGACGCCGAGCTTCCGCAGTTGTTCTCAGGGAGAGGGTGCGGGCGTGGCTGGCGGATGTCGCCTCGTACATAGGTTGATGGGCTTGAAGAAGCCCAAACCGAGTGAGGGACGGGTGCTGAGCCCCCATACCGGTGAGAAAAATAGTTGCAGGCGTAGCAGAGGGTCGCCGCCGAGGGCCAAGGTCGCGGTGCCTTGAAGAAGGCACCCGCCTTGCTCGAGGCCGACACCGAGCTCCCGCAATTATTCTCAGGGAGAGACGGTGCAGGCGTGGCTGGTGGATGTCGCCTCGTACATAGGTTGATGAGCTTGAAGTAGCCCAAACCGAGCGAGGGACGGATGCCGAGCCCCCATACCGGTGAGAAAGACAGTTGCAGGCGTAGCAGAGGGTCGCCGCCGAGCGTCAAGGTCGCGGTGCCTTGAAGGAGGCACCCGCCTTGCTCGGGGCCGACGCCGAGCTCCCACAGTTGTTCTCCTGGAGAGACGGTGCAGGCGTGGCTGGCGGATGTCGCCTCGTACATAGGTTGATGAGCTTGAAGAAGTCCAAACCGAGCGAGGGACGGGTGCCGAGCCCCCATACCGGTGAGAAAGACAGTTGCAGGCGTAGCAGAGGGTCGCCGCCGAGCGTCAAGGTCACGGTGCCTTGAAGAAGGCACCCACCTTGCTCGGGGCCGACGCCGAGCTCCCGCAGTTGTTCTCAGGGAGAGACGATGTGGGCGTGGCTGGCGGATGTCGCCTCGTACATAGGTTGATGAGCTTGAAGAAGCCCAAACCAAGCGAGGGATGGGTGCCAAGCCCCCATACCGGTGAGAAAGACAGTTGCAGGCGTAGCAGGGGGTCGCTGCCGAGGGCCAAGGTCGCGGTGCCTTGAAGAAGGCACCCGCCTTGCTCGGGACCGACGCCGAGCTCCCGCAGTTATTCTCAGGGAGAGACGGTGCGGGCGTGACTGGCGGATGTCGCCTCGTACATAAGTTGATGAACTTGAAGAAGCCCAAACCGAGCGTAGGACGGATGCCGAGCCCCCATACCGGTGAGAAAGACAGTTGTAGGCGTAGCAGAGGGTCGCCGCCGAGCGTCAAGGTCGCGTTGTCTTGAAGAAGGCACCCGCCTTACTCGGGGCCGATGCCGAGCTCCCACAGTTGTTCTCAGGGAGAGACGCTTTTCTGGCTCGCGCTGTTATCTGAGCACCGAGCCCCAAACTTATAAGGGAAGCTTTTCAGGCTCGCGCTGTTATCCGAGCACCGAGCCCCAAGCTTGTAAAGGAAGCTTTTCAGGTTCGCGCTGTTATCCGAGTACCGAGCCCCAAGCTTGTAAGGGAAGCTTTTCTGGCTCGTGCTGTTATCCAAGCACCGAGCCCCAAGCTTGTAAGGGAAGCTTTTCTGGCTCGCGCTGTTATCCGAGCATCGAGCCCCAAGCTTGTAAGGAAAGCTTTTCGGGCTTGCGCTGTTATTCGAGCACCGAGCCCCAAGCTTGTAAGGAAAGCTTTTCAGGTTCGCGCTGTTATCCGAGCATCGAGCCCCAAGCTTGTAAGAGAAGCTTTTCTGGCTTGCGCTATTATCCGAACACCGAGCCCCAAGCTTGTAAGGAAAGTTTTTCTGGCTCGCGTTGTTATCCGAGCACCGAGCCCCAAGCTTGTAAGGAAAGCTTTTCTGGCTCGCGCTGTTATCCGAGCACCGATCCCCAAGCTTGTAAGGGAAGCTTTTCGGGCTCGCACTATTATCCGAGCACCGAGCTTGAGATATGTTCTTTATTTGTAACAAAATAGGAAGCCGTAGGCTTGTTTTAAGAAAGCTGGCATATTTACAATATATTTGAACTTTACAAAAGACCAGGCACGACGTGCCGATTACAATCATGATAATTTACATGGAGGCTACTCTCCTCCTAAGAACTTGATTAGGTGTTCCGCGTTCCAGGGCCTCTTGATGGGCTTGCCTTTGGCACTGGTCAGGCGGTACGTGCCTGGACGCATGACTTCGGATACATTGTAGGGGCCCTCCCAATTTGGTGCCAACTTTCTCTTCTGGCCGGGATTGGACGCACCTTCTTGTTGTAGAACTTCTCAATTCTTTGCTGGTAGATGCTTCTTCTAATGGCGGACTTTTTCCTGACCTCGTCTATGAGGTCCAGGTCGGCTCGCAGCTGTTGGGAGTTGGCGGCCTCGTCGAAAGCCATGATTCGGGGTGAAGGGATCCCGATCTCCAAGGGAATGACGGTCTCTGCGCCGTATGTCAGATTGAAAGGGGATTCTCCCGTGGGGATTCTCTTTGTTGTTCGGTGGGCCCAGAGAATGCTGGGTAGTTCGTCGACCCATAACCCCTTAGAAGAGTTATCGAGTCATTTCTTGAGGCCGTCGAGGATTTGGCGGTTCGCGTTCTCAGCCTGACCGTTAGACTGGGGTGGCACACTGAGGAGAAGCACTGCTGGATTCCAAAATCTTCGCAGAACTTGCAAAAATGCTTACTCGCGAATTGAGTCCCATTGTCTGTGATGAGTACCTGCGGAATCCCGAACCGACAGACGATGTGTTTCCAAAAAAATTGTTGAGTCTGTCGCTCGGTGATCGTTACTAATGGCTCAGCCTCGATCCACTTAGTGAAATAGTCGATCGCCATAATGAGAAACTTTCGCTGGCCCGTTGCTTTTGGAAATGGGCCTACCAAATCCATCCCCCACATTGCAAAGGGGGTCGGACTGGCCATGGACCGGAGGTTCGCCTGAGGAGCCCTCTTCACGGGGGAGAACCATTGGCAGGGGCCACACTTCTTCACTAGGGCGAGGGCGTCTTGCAGCATAGTGGGCCAGTAGTACCCGTGATTTAGCGCCTTCCGTGCTAGTGAACGGCTTCCCATGTGACATCTGCCGATCCCTTCGTGCAGCTCCTTGAGGGCGTACTTGGCTTCGTCTGGGCTTAGGCAGCGGAGGTAGGGTCTGCCATTGGTTGTTGTATAGGATCTTTTGAAGAGGGTGGCATTGATGACCGCGAATCTTTCAGATCAGACCCTGATCTGCCTTGCTTCAGCTCAGTCTTCGGGGAGCTCTCCCTTGACTAGAAATTTTTTAATAAGGGTGGTCCAGTCGTTAGGAGGAGCTCCGTCTTCGATGCACAGAACCTCCGGGGAGTCTGTACTTGGCCTCAACAGGACTTCAATCAGGACCGTGCGGTTGAGGCCTTCAAAGGATAAGGAAGCCAATTTTGACAGGGCGTCGGCCTGGGCGTTTAGCTCCCGAGGGATCCTTACGACAGCCGATTCGTCGAAGGACGATAATAAGCATTGGACCATGGCCCGGTACCTGATCATCCGATCGTCACGGGCCTCGTAGTCCCTGGTGATCTGGTTGACTACCAGCTGAGAGTCGCTAAAGGCCCTGATCTGTCTGGCACCCGCTTGATGAGCCAGGTTGAGCCCGGCGATCATCGCCTCGTATCCAGCCTCGTTGTTAGAGGCTGGGAAGTTGAGGCAGAGACAGTACTGGAGGAGGAAACCATCCGGACCTCGAAGAATGATGCCTGCACCACTCTTCATTTCGCAAGAGGAGTCGTCGACGTAAACTTCCCACGTCTGGTCGGCTTCTTTGCTCGCGGGTTGCTCGAAGATGGTGCATTCTGTGATGAATTCGGCGAGGACCTGCCCTTTGATGGACGTTCTTGGTTGATAGCCGATGTCGTACTGGCTGAGTTCGATTGACCATTTGACTAGTCGTCCAAAGCTTTCGGTTTTGTAGAGCACAGCCTTCAAGGGTTGATCCGTGAGTACCTGGATCGAATGCGCCTAAAAGTAAGGGCGGAGCTTTCGTGCGACTATGACCAAGGCGTACGCCACCTTCTCCATCCTGGAATACCGGGTCTCGGAATCGAGCAAGACCTTACTCACATAGTAGAGGGGCTTTTGAACCCCTTTCTCTTCTCGGACGAAGACGGCGCTAAGCACGTTCTCCAAAGCAGAAAGGTAGAGCCAGAGTGGCTCCCCTGGTTCGGGCTTGCTGAGGAGAGGAGGGTTGGCGAGGTACTCTTTCAACTGTGCGAAGGCCTCTTGCTGTTGAGCACTCCACTCGAACCTTCCAGTGCCACGCAGTGCCTTGAAGAACGGAAGGGACTTCTCTCCAGACTTGGAGAGGAAACGGCCGATGGCCGCCAGTCTACCTGTTAGCCTCTGGACTTCTTTGACATTCCTGGGAGGGGCCATGTCTATTATGGCCTGGATTTTTTCGGAGTTTGCCTCGATGCTGCGCTGGCTGACGATGAACCCTAAGAACTTCTCCGAGGAGATGCCGAAGGCGCACTTCACCGGGTTGAGCCTCATGTTGTGGGTTCGAAGGACCCCAAAAGCTTCTTCCAGGTCGGCGACGTGGTGCTATCCGTGCTGACTTTTGACGAGCATGTTGTCGACGTATACCTACATATTATGCCCGATTCGATCTTTAAAGACTCGGTTGATGAGCCTCTGGTAGGTGGCGCCGGCGTTCTTCAGCCCGAAGGGCATGATCCGGTAGCAATACAGTCCCTGGTCTGTGACGAAGGACGTCTTGGCGATGTCCGGAGGAAATATCCGAATTTGGTTATAGCCTGAGAAGGCATCCATGAAGGAAAGGAGCTCGTGACCCGAGGTAGCATCAATCAGGGCATCGATGCTAGGGAGAGGGAACGGATCCTTGGGGCATGCCTTGTTGAGGTCGGTAAAATCTATGCAGATCCTCCAACTCTCGCTCGCCTTCTTCACCATGACGACATTCGCCAGCCACTCGGGATAGCTGACCTCTTGTACAAAATGTGCGGACAAGAGCTTGTCCACTTCTGCGTTCACTGCCTGTTGTCGCTCAGGAGCGAACTTGCGCCGCTTTTGAACGACTGGTTTCGACCCGGGAATCACTCTGAGTTTGTGCATGATGAGATCTTCGGAGATACCGGGCATGTCAGAGGGCTTCCAGGCAAAGAGGTCGACATTGCGCCGAATGCAGGCGATTAGGGCGGACTTAAGGTCGGGGGCGAGGGTGCAGCTTACTTAGAAGTGTTTCGACGCAACCCCTGTCTCGAACGAGACATCCTGCAGCTCGTTTGCCGGCTCCGGCACTGGCTGGGTTCTTTCGGGCTCCAGCTCGACGGCATCGAGGGGAAACACCCTGCTTCCGATCGCCGTCATGTAGCACGAACGTGCTGCTTCCTGATTCCCTCGGACAACTACAATGCCAGTGTTGGTAGGGAATTTTATTTTCTGATGGTAGGCCGAAGGAACCGCCTGGAGGGAGCAAAGCCCCGGACGACCGAGGATGGCATTTTAGGCTGCCTTTACATTCACAACCATGAAATCCATAGACTCGGTCCTTCTGTTCGGGGTCGTGCCTGCCGTGACGTCTAGGGTGACGATCCCCTCTATAGTCACGGGGACGCCGGAGAATCCGTGCAGGGTATACCCGGCTGGCTTTAGTTTTTCATGGGAGAGCTTTAGGTTCTCGAATGCTTCCAGGAACAGAATGTTGACTGAGCTCCCGTTGTCCACGAGGATTCTCCGGACCTCGAAGTTTGCCATGCTGAGGTTGATGACAAGTGCGTCACAATGAGGGAGTCGGACCCCTTCCAGATCCTCTCCTGAGAAGGAGACAGGGAGTTGCTGGACCTAGGGGGAGAGAGGGCCCTGGACGGTGTTGACATCCCGGATGAAGGCCTTGCGGGAAGTGTTGGATTCTCCTCCCATGGGCCCTCTGTGGACGCAATGCAGGATTGCCTGTCCCTCAGGCTCCTCGGGCTCCGGATCCCGCTCGGGACGCTGTCGGTGCCTTCGAGGAGGAGGGTAATCCCTCCTATTTCTGTTGTCCCTCTGTTCCCGGGTGCCTTCCCGTTTGAATTCTCGGAGGTACCCTCGTTGGATGAGGGCCTCAATTTCGTCCTTCAGGATGCGGCAGTGATCTGTGTCGTGCCCGTTGTCCCGGTGAAAACGGCAATAGAACCGCTGATCCCTCTTCTTACTGGTGTTGTTGGACGGTCGAGGGGGGTACTGGACGAGGTCGCTGTTTTCAATCGCTAAGAGGATTGTCGACACGTTCTGCGTCAGCGGAGTGTATCTCTCGAAGCGGGGGATCGGCAGAACCTTCTTTGCCGAGCCCCCATCTCTTGGAGCTTTTTTCGCCGGCTCAACCTCGTCGGCCTTGCGCTTCCCCTTCCCAGGAACTTCCTTCTGGTCCTCTGGATTGAGGGCCTCTTCGGCTCGAATATATTTTTCGACCCGGTTGAGGAGGTCGGGGAAGTTTATCGGTGACTTCTTTGCCAGGGAGGCCTTCAGCTGTCCATGTCGGACGTTGTGGCGGAAGGCTGCCGAGGCAACGCCGGGGCCGAGGGACGAGACTGACCTCGCCTCGGCGGTGAACCTTCAGACAAACACTCGGAGTGACTCCCCCTCCTTTTGCCGGAGTCCAAGTAGGGACGCACTCGTTCTTTCGGCCTTTCGGCTGGTCACGAAGTGGGCGAGGAAGCTACCCTCTAGCTGGTTGAAAGAATAGATGGAGCCGGGGGTGAGCTTGGAGAACCATTCCCGAGCCGGACCCCGGAGTGTTGCGGGGAAGGCTCGGCACAGAAGGGGATCCGATGCGCTGTGAATCATTATGAGGGTTTTGAAGCCCTCCATATGATCAGCAGGATCGCCTTCGCCGTCATATGTCTCGAACTGAGACAGACGGAAATTGCGGGGTATCTCCGCCTGCAGGATGAGGGCGGAGAAAGGAGGACGAACCGGCCTGTACCCCCGAGCTGCTCTTGGGTCTCCGTTACCAACGTGGTCAATGCGCTCCTCCATTTCTTGGAGGAGCTTCAAAATGTCGCCATCATACTCTGGGGGGATTGTTGAGGGGCGAGACACGCTAGCCTCGGCCTCTGACCGTGTGCGGGAACGGCGGGCGTTCTCATTGACGGGGACCCCTCGGATGGCACCCAAGATTTCCCTTCGGAAGTCCTGAAACTTCTGGTGGGTAACCGGGGCTCCTTCGGTCCGGTTTGGTTGGGCAGACTGTCGCCGACCGACCCGACTGAGCGCAGGCTCCTGCCCTTGGGATGGGGGTCTGGGATGGTTCGGAGCCGAGTTGGAAGCGGCTCCTCCCCTGCCACGGCTGGCCTGTCAGTTCAAGATTACCCCCCGCAGGTCGCTCTGGACCGGACGGGAGGCGTTTGGCTGGGGCTCGTGACTGACCCCTTTGTTGTTTGGTCCCTGAGCATCGGCCGCGATGCCTTGTGGAGGCACGTCCTGTCGGCGTGCGGAGGTAACAGCTTTTGCGGCCTTGGGCGCCATGTGAGCTTGGGTCGACGGGGGTGCCGACGGGGGCGGAGCTCGGGTCGGCGTCTACGAGGGTACCGTTGGAAGCGAGGCTCGGGTTGGCGTCTACGATAGATAGTTTCCCACAGACGGCGCCATCCTGATGCGGTTTGTTTTTGGGAGGCGTGTGGATGCACCAGGCGTGAGTTCGTACTCGATTTGTATTGAAGGAGGAGACTCCTATGCAGACGACCCTCGACTGGATGAATGGTACTGGGGTAGGCGGTATTGAGGTAGAGGTTGATGCTCGGTTCGGATCTTTGGGGCTCGGATCCGATGGTCTCGTGTACCTGCAGACGGTCTCGGAACACCGGGGTTGGTCCCGGTGGCAGACCCTCCGACGATCTAGTCAGTCACTAAGGGAGAGTAACAGTAACTAGGGTTTGAGTAGAAAAGTTTTGATTACCTGAATCCAGGGGGGAGGGTCTGGTATTTATAGGGGATGCCAACCGGGTCTGGGCCCGTTTGGGGCCGGGTCTGGACCCGGTTGCCCAAGTGGCTGAAGTGGTGGAAAACCGGGCGGTATAGGGCTGACGTGGCAGACGCCGGGGCGGTTTCCGGGCTGACGTGGCAGAGGTCCGGGCGGTTTTCCGATGCTGACGTGGCGGATCCGGAGGATCAGAAAGAGCGCGTATCCTCAGGAGATCCTGTGGCCCAGGACGGGCCACGTTATTCCTGACCCATATCAGTATATAATTTTTGCCGAAGGTATCCAATGTAGGTTGGGTTTGGGTGTTCCCAGCTCGGGTTTGCTGGTTTTTGGGATAGTAGTAGGCTAGTAGCTTCTTGTTCTTCCCCGACCTGATTTCAAAACCTTAATGCCAACTCTCTTCTGAATCTCATACACAAGCCTTGATAGATTCACATAACTTTATGCAAAGTTTGTGTATCTTACTAGTTTTTTTTGTGTATCATACCAGTAACTATTCTGGTTTTACCTCAAATTTCATAACACATTCTGAACTGCAAATGCAACTAGAGTTAGTTGTCAGTTTCTTCGCTCACGAGCAAGAGTTCGGATGTTAGAGCATCTGTAGTCGTTAATGTTAAATTTATCCATATATCGATAAATAGAAATAGAAATTTGGATTTCGCTGCACTCGTCGAAAGCTATATTATAGCAAACAATCATTTAATATTAAGCGACGGTATTTGATATGCCGTCGGAGGGCGAAAAAGCAAAAATTGGGCGCGGAATCGTCGGACGGCACATGAAGTGCCGTCCGTTTAAAAATAATAATAATAAAAAAAAAAATCGCAAACCGTGGGTCTAGGACGGCACATGAAGTGCCGTCCGACACACCTTAATTAATTAAACTACTAATTAATTACACTAAACACTAACTTACACTAACACTCACTGACACAACACTAATTAACACACTAATTAATTACACTATAACACTCACTGACACAACACTTATTACACTGACACTGACACACTAAAACACACTAACACACACTAATTAATTCGCTAATTTTTTTTTTTTTAATAAATCTCCAACGGTGCCGTCCGGGTAAAGCGGCTTTTAATTCATTTTTTGGGTTTAAGAATTCGGGTAAATTATAATTTTTTCAAATGGACGGCACTTCAAGTGCCGTCCGACGAATAAAATATTAATTTTTTCAAACGGACGGCACTTCAAGTGCCGTCCTTCACTTATCGATAAATGCTATATCGATTCTCATTTATAGCAATCTACTGTAGCGATTTATCGATAATATCGATATATAGCAAACGACTGCAGCTGTTTTTTATACCAAATATCAATATTATCGATATATAGATAACTACTACAGATGCTCTTAGCCCTTGCTTCAATGAGTCATAGTCAATCCCCTTTATGCCTGTATTGCTTATGGGCCTTGTCCAGAAGAGAAAATCTGAGCCTCTTCTTTTTCGATGAAGCCCACCCATCAGTGGAGTTCCTGTTCAAATAAGTGACTGGGCCTGAAATCTGAGGATTTCGATACTTTCATAGTCTTTTTGTAATGATCCAATTGGAGGGAAAAGTAAGTCATGATTTCAGCCCGTTATTGGCCCATTGATTAATAACAGATTGTTAGGCTCACAACAAATTGTCTAGGTTAGGATCAATGTAAGTATTTCTCTAAGTCATGTGCTCATGCTATTTTTTCGCTAATTTTTCAATCGGGTAAATTTCACTAAATTATACTCATGTTTTAACAAGTTACAGATAATTAACCCATGTCTTTTTTTTTGCGGTTCAGTATCTTCGTACATAAACTTGCAATAATTATGTTCTAACGACGTCAAATTTTGATCGTATTGACCATTATACCCCTATTTTGACCTATCAAATCTCTCTCTCTCCCTCCTTTACATATTAACTTTATTTTCATTTTTTAAAGTTATTAAAATATATTTTACCTAAAACAATGCGTTTGGTTTGTTGTTTTGAAAATAGTTTTGTGAAAACTGTTTTGTGAAAACTGTTTTCTGAAAATGAGAGTATAAAATCTGTCTGGTATAGTTTTCTGAAAACTGTTTTCTGAAAATGAAATTGTATAACCTGTTTGAGTTAAAAAATAAACCTGAATGCTGTTTTCTTAAAACTAGACTGTAAAATGCTGTTTTATGAGAAAGACAGTTTAAAAGCTGTGCTGTTATATTTCTAGCTGAAAACTGTTATCTGAAAGCTGTTTTCCTGAATAAGTGAGTTTAAAAGCTGTTCGGTTATATTTCTTGCTGA
Organism: Hemerocallis citrina; assembly: GCA_017893485.1. Taxonomy (NCBI): domain Eukaryota; kingdom Viridiplantae; phylum Streptophyta; class Magnoliopsida; order Asparagales; family Asphodelaceae; genus Hemerocallis; species Hemerocallis citrina. The sequence continues at coordinate 99,627,078 of CM030361.1, forward strand.
AAACTGTTATCTGAAGGCTGTTTTCCTGAAAAAGCGAGTTTAAAAGCTGTTCGGTTATATTTCTTGCTGAAAACTGTTATATGAAAGCTGTTTTTCTGAAAAAGCGAGTTTAAAAGCTGTTCGGTTATATTTCTTGCTGAAAACTGTTTTATGAAAGCTGTTTTTCTGAAAAAACAAGTTTAAAAGCTGTTCGGTTATATTTCTTGCTGAAAACTGTTATATGAAAGCTGTTTTTCTGAAAAAACGAGTTTAAAAGCTGTTTTGCTATATTCCTAGCTGAAAACTGTTATTTGAAAGCTGTTTTCCTGAAAAAGCGAGTTTAAAAGCTGTTCGGTTATATTTCTTGCTGAAAACTGTTTTATGAAAGCTGTTTTTCTGAAAAAACGAGTTTAAAAGCTGTTCGGTTATATTTCTTGCTGAAAACTGTTATATGAAAGCTGTTTTTCTGAAAAAACGAGTTTAAAAGCTGTTTTGCTATATTCCTAGCTGAAAACTGTTATTTGAAAGTTGTTTTCCTGGAAAAGTGAGTTTAAAAGCTGTTCGGTTATATTTCTTGCTGAAAACTGTTATCTGAAAGCTGTTTTCCTGAAAAAGTGAGTTTAAAAGCTGTTTGGTTATATTCCTTGCTGAAAACTGTTATCTGAAAGCTGTTTTCCTAAAAAAGTGAGTTTAAAAGCTGTGCGGTTATATTTCTAGCTCAAAACTGTTATCTGAAAGCTGTTTTCCTGAAAAAGTGAGTTTAAAAGCTGTTCGGTTATATTTCTTGCTGAAAACTGTTATCTGAAAGCTGTTTTCCTGAAAAAGCGAGTTTAAAAGCTGTTCGGTTATATTTCTTGCTGAAAACTGTTATATGAAAGCTGTTTTTCTGAAAAAACGAGTTTAAAAGCTGTTTTGTTATATTCCTAGCTGAAAACTATTATTTGAAAGCTGTTTTCCTGAAAAAGTTAGTTTAAAAGCTGTTCGGTTATATTTCTTGCTGAAAACTGTTATCTGAAAGCTGTTTTCCTGAAAAAGTGAGTTTAAAAGCTGTTTGGTTATATTCCTAGCTGAAAACTGTTATCTGAAAGCTTTTTTCCTTGAAAAGAGGGTTTAAAAACTGTGTTGTTATATTTCTTGCTGAAAACTGTTATTCGAAAGCTGTTTTCCTGGAAAAGAGAGTTTAAAAAGATTATCTAGGGTGTATATTTAATGAATTCACATTAATTTTCTTATGAGTTTTTTGTTAATTTTTTTTGCATATATAGACCCAACTTTTATCAATATACAAACAAGCAACGTGCTACAACATGGAAGTTTTGTTCGCTCTGAAATTTTCTTTTTTCCCCTTCTTGGGAGCTTCCCATTAGTGTCTTTCGACCTTGTAAAATTTTATCCAAATTGTAGTGGTTTGTGTACACAGTATGGAAATTACAACCCAGTTTTTTTTTTGATGAAAACGGATAGAGCCTTTCGACTCCAGCCACACCAAAAAATATATATTAACATAATAAAAAGTACAATAAGGAGTTTTACAAGGGCTAAAACCAGAACAAAAAGAACCAGATACAATAGAGAGCAACAGAGAACAACAGCCAAAATCAAAGGCTAATAACAATAGAAAAGGTCCGAGCGCAGTCCAAGTGAGAAACATCCTGGGAGACATCCAAGGCGCGGGGAAGCGCCCAAACAAGACGGCACCACCACTGAAGCTACCCGAACTGGACAAGTTATTAAATCATACATGACGATCATGGGGCAATGATGGAGCAGGTAAGGAGAATCTTCCACTGGCAACAACAGTGTGAAATAGCCAAAGAGGAGAAAAAACAATCCTGCACTTTCAGAAAGCAGTGGAAAACATGAGATTAATGAATGGTATGGTTTATACCATTAATCAATCGAATCCAAAAACTGTATAACAAGCACAAGTATGCCTCATTAATGTGTAAAGAATTGCAGGGCCGACTAAATGCGCATAGAGGTTCAGAATTCAGATACTCTGTGGACATTATTTATGAATGATGTCATAAGGATTTAACTATATGACAATTCATGATGACCTGATACTTCACATACAATGAATTCTACAAGGACAAAGGAACTAGTGCCCGATGAGAGAAAACTACCAGCATGGATTGGAAAAAAAAAAAAATCAAACTGAAATTGTTGCAAACATGTAAAAAATTTAATGCATCTTTTAAGCTACCGTATACTATCATATCTGACAATAGCTTACTCACAGGGCCAGCCTTGGCCAAATCCAACGAAAACGATGGTGGTCCAAGGCTTGGATACTCATACAAAAAGATTTTGAAGTTTCTGCATATCTTTGACTTTGATTCGATTGACAATCTGTTTGTGTCAAGAACTAGTTCTTTCCAATATGGGGGAACTTATTGAGAAATTCAGTATAACATTTTCTCAGGCCATCATTCCAGAGAAATTTTGCCGCACATGCATGTGCTCATAATAAATATAGCTTGCCTAATCTTAAATCATCCTGTGCAAGTCAAAATTAAAATTACAGTGATCATCCTGTGCAAGCCAATAAGTATATCAGTGAAGTGTATATCAGGTAAGTATATCAGTGAAGCGTATCAGTTAAAAGTATATAGTGAAGTATATCAGTGCAGTATATATCAGGTAAGTATATCAGTCAGTGAAGTATATCAGTGAAGTATATCAGTGATGTATATATCAGGTAATTCCTTTCAAGTTGATATGGAGTTATTCAATAATCCCTTTCTAAAAGTGTCCCAACTAAGTATGCTTCTGCTTGATGGAAAATCTGTGTCATGCTTATTGTTACAATGAAAAGAATGCTACGCTCTCACCATTTTCTTTGTTGCAGAAATGAAATCTGAAAAGACATTATAACTGTTATCAAACCCATATTAATAATTTATTTTATGCAATTCAAGAGTTAATACTAAATTTTACTACCTTTCACATACAGCTGAGTACACAAAAATAGAGAGAATTTGTGCTAGAAGTTAACTCTGCAAAATGATGCATATAAGGAGATAAAACAAAGTAGTAAAACATCATGATAGATATCAATAAATGTATTTTCTACTCTAAAGTCCAAACTAGATGCACAAAAGAAAGATATGACAGATATCAATGAATATGAAAGAATCACATGTTGATCATATTTAGTCAGAAGATGAAAATACATCACACATGTTCAGGTCATGTACCCAAAATTGGGCCAGAGAACTTAAAATAACTGAATATAATACAAATCCTTCTCCACTTTGTTATCTTCTCTTATCCTCTTTCCTCTTGAGGGTTTTTATATTGTCTTCCATCTCACTGCTCTGGAAAGATCTCTAGTAAAATAGGTACCAGTTGTAACTATCTTATATTTTCAAATTGTTAAATTCAATTATCGTTAAATTCAATTATTGTGAAATACAAATAAGTTATCCTAATTTAGCATTTGATCATCGTAATATACTATTTTCATTCAGCATATATGCATGGTAGAGGGAGAAAAAACAATGAAGCAGATCGTCAACGGTACCTGAATTGGAACAAATGTAATAGCCCAAGAAAAAATGCCCACGTTAAAAACACAGCAAACCCAACACCAACAATTAAGTGCGAAGAAAGAAATAAGAGTACAGTAGCCTCACCCCAACACAGAGAGCAAATAACTGTTGGAGCTAAAAAATAACCTGCAAAAAGATTGAGGAACAAACAGCTCAAAAAGAGAACCACCAAAGTCGCTGAAAACACAACCCAAACTACAGAGGAGTAACAAGCAGCATGGCCTGTAAGAGGGAAGAGCCTGAAAGAGGTCGAGCCCGAAATAAACCAGCTGAAGAGGCAGTCGGGATGGGCGACTGAGCCGCCACCACCGACAACACCTCAACACTCCAGATAACAACCACAATGAAAAATCCAAGCTCAAAAACAGCCCGCCACACAGAAAGAAACCAATCCAAAACATCAGAATAAGCTAAACAGAAAAGTGGAATACATAAAAGATCAGCCCAGCAAAAAGTAACTTCGGCTGAAACAAAATTAAAAGCTAACATCTAAACCAAAAGAGACTGCCATATAATCCAAAAGAAAGAGCAGAAAGAAACAACCAGTACTGGCAAAAACAAGGGGAGAGCATGGGTGCAATTTGATCACACAACACAAAGAAACAGTGCAGGAGGCCACCAAAGCTGATGAGGATTAGACCTTCTTAAATTAGACCATCTTCTCCTCTCCCGTCACCCATACTCGACACCTCTCACGTACCCAAAATAACCATGAAGTTACCAACATATTGGAGGTGATAATCTCCTACCATTTAGGCCATCAATACTGATCACCTCATTTTACTGGTTTGTGTGCACAGCATGAAAACTACAACCCAATAATTATCTTCTTTTAAGGCAAACAACAATAATTACTCCAAAGAGTATTATAGGATCAGAATAAAGCATCATCACTATCTTACATTGAAAGTGTAGTATCCATTACAAAATTCATCATATCCATTGTTTGCCTTACTTATCAAATTCCAACATATTCTGATGTCTACCTCAAAATTGCGATGAATTCTTCTTTCTTTGAGGAAGGTTGCAGTTTAACTGGGTTGTAACTTCCATGCTGTGTACACAAACCAGCACAATAGTGTGATCAGTATTGATGCCCAGCACGGTGGGAGATTATCACCTACTATATATTAGTAACAAAAGCTGTTATTTTGAAACCATTGTACTAGTTATTTTGAATACTAGTAATCAATTACGAAAGCCTCACAAATATATGTTATGTAGGATCAGAATATATCATCATCATATCCGTACTTTGAATTGTAGTAATCAATCACAAAAGCCTCATCAAATAGTGGCAGATAGGATCAGAATATATCTTCATCACTTCCATATTTTGAATTCTAGTAATCAATCAGAAAGGTATCACAAATTAAATTGTATAGGATCAGAATATAACATCATCATATCCATTCTTTGAATGCTATTAATCAATCACAGAGGTCCCCCAAATAATGTTATATAGGATCAGAATAAATCATCATCACATCCCTAATTGGCCGTATCCTCAAAACATTTTGTCATTGAACAATTGTTCAAGCAAATCATCATGATTAGTGTAGAGCTGCAATTTTTAAAATTGCCATGCCAGCTACTACTAATGTCTTGTACCCACCCCATCCATCACCCATAGTTGAATACATCATTCATTGAGTCAGTACAATAAGAATATAAGATCATTAGAATGTCATCTTCTAATGTAACAAATTATAATAAATTCTGGATCAGAATATACCATATCCATCATTTCCAGAAACTCAGTCACACACGATGGTCCCCCAACCTGCATGCATACAAATATCATCATCATATATCGCCTGCTTAATACAATAACATACATGATCTTCAAATAGATGGGCTACAAATGAAAGAAAATAATTTACAACCATATATTACAAGAACAGAACGTAACCACGAACAAGTACATGCTTATGCTTACATCAATGTCTGGCATTCCACATTGCCATGGCTATTTGATCTCTTTTATTATTCATGCGATTCAACTGAGAAGATGACATATCCAACGGCCCAGATGTGGAAGCATTATCTTCAGTGTCTAGGTGATTATTTTGTTCTTCTACTATGTCTGAAAACAATGAATCATCGGCAGAATACTTTTTGATAAAATTATGGACTGCACAACATGCAGTTACCATCATAACTTGTCTTGTGTAGAAGTAATTGGGCATAGACTTGAATATGGCAAACCTTTTTTTGAACACACCAAAGGTTCGCTCTATTACATTTCGTAGCCTAGCATGCTGTTTGTTGAAGAGTTGCTTATATTGGGTGGGTGCATGGTTAGGACCATGAAAATCCTGCAAATGATATAGCTGTCCACGATAGGGAGCTAAAAACCCTGGCATGTTTGTATACCCACAGTCTACTAAGTAGTACTTGCCTTCAGGCGGGATTGGCAACAAATTTTTGGTTATTGCACTATGTATTACGAGGGAGTCATTAGCGCTTCCTTCCCAACCCGCATAAACAAAAGTGAAATTCATGTCAAAATCACAAATAGCCAACACATTTTGACATATGTCACCTTTTCGACCACGACAACTGTTTTGTCGACTTGCGGGTACGGTAGCAGGTATTAAAGTACCATCCGCAACACCAATTGCTCCCTACATTAATGAGGTAGAAAGATACTACTTTATCAAACGCATTTGAATCATTAGAATAAACGGTTTTAAACATGAAATGCACAAATTACCTTAAACCATGGATAGAAATCTGGGGAACCCCTGATCTTATCATGGACAACTTCTGGGTCTGGGTGTTTAATAAGAACTGCTGATGCTCTTACCAAACCATACAACACATCAGTGAAATGTCTATCAATTGTTTCCAACGAATGATCAAACCGACCACAGACAAGCCTCAACCTAGTACTATGAGCGACAATGAACAAAAAAATGGCAACACTTTCATAATGTGATATACGCCTTCTTTGTATCTTCTCGGGCGTTTCCTGAAGATAATTGTATGTTATTATAAATTGGCACAAAGCCATAAAACAGTCCTTATTCATGCGAAACACCCAAAAGAATTTGGCATCTGGACCGTCTAAGAGTTCTTGTAGGTATTCACGCCCTGATAGTTTGGACGTTGAGTGGGGACTTTTACTATTATAAAATTGTTAGGCCTGTTGAAGAAAGAACAAGTCCTCAAGATCAGATTCATCAGAACTTGACGACGAATTGCTTGAAGAGTCCATCAGTATGGTGGCAAGTGCAGTAGTGCAGTACACTGTAACAATTAGATTACATTTGCATAAAGAAGACTTCTAATTTTAAATACTCTACGACCATAATGGATGTCATATTAATTATAACAGTTACCGATAGAATTGAAACATAAATAGTGACAACAAACAGTCCAAATGTAGGAAAACGAGTGCAGATGAAATTAAAACCGATATAATATCAAAGCCCACCATGCCCCCATGCATATAATCACCCAACTAATAGTACAGAAAAATGTCAAATAACTGATACATTTAAATAATACATAATGAAGGTTCTACGTTATGGAATTTAATAAATTACACCCTACTTTTTCGAAAGTCTCTCTAACCACCCTACTCTCCACTCCGGTTTCATTACCATGAAGGTTTTACGCCAATTTGGGTCATGAGTTATGTTCTCCAGTGCCAAATCAATCATAGCAGTATCAAGCCCATCCAAACTAGTCAGTATCTGCATGGCATTCTCAATGGAGTACTGGTCGTCTGGGGCGGAGCGATCAACCATGCCGGCCTTCTTCTTATAGTATTCAGCCTTAGCAATGGACTTTTCTGCGTTGGCAGAAACAGCAACATCCATTCTTGAGCTTTTTGTAGCTCGGCCACTGGACCCACCACTAGAGCGTCTCTTACGAGACCCCGACCCCGTAAGCATTGGCTCGTAATCATCATCATCATCTAAATTTACATGCGGTGCATTGGAGGGAGTGGGGTGGGCGAACTCATACATGACCCTATGTTCCTCGTCGAGGTCATACACCCTTTGGGATGAAGCCCTAGATAGCAGACCCTCGGCGGTAGAATCAGCAAAAATTTTGGTCAACACATCATAGTTGGGCAAACCCTTCGATTTAAATTCAGAAGCTTTAGGGTGAGCCTATTAATAAGTTATTGTGTTGTTAGTTTACAACTATAAAAGTAAATAAAAATTATATTACGATCATAATCCCACATTAGCATAAAAAAAAAATATTTAAGATGAGAACCTTGACATATGACCTCCAAACTTCGGGATCGCAAGTCACTGTCTGATTCTCTTCATCCCAACCCATACCGCTTTGATTCTTCAAATCATGAAAGGCTCTCCACTGCATCTTAAGCCGTCCATATTTTTCTTTTATTTGTCTAAGATTGTATGAACGATTACATTGTTGGTTCAATAAATTCATCAATTGAGACCATTGTCTCGCATCGAATTTTGCACTTTTCAAACTATTCCGATCTACCTCGGCCTCCATCAACTCAACAAATGTACGCACATGACTTGCGGGCCAAAGACCAAAATCACTGTCCATATCAATCTCCTTTCCCTTAACGATCAGTAATAATTAACAGTCATTATTTTGGTGAGCATAAACATTATACAGCTATAATTTGAGGTTACTAGAGAAATTGTAGATGATGTGTACTATCCATAAAAAAAACAGTACTCAAGATCAGCACTCAAGATCTCCGAATCAGTATTCAAAATCTCCATAAACAGATCAGTACCCGAGATTTTGAAATCGCAGCAAACCCCCAAAAAAAAAAATTAAATAAAAAATTCTGATCCTCAAATCTTCACTACGAGCGATAAATTAACCCTAAAAAAGGGATTTTTTTATGAGGCAAGTGTCCAAATATAGACCAATTACCATAACAGCATCAAAAAATTGGGCAAAGATATGAAACATACCCTCGATTCCTGCTTACCAAACCTGGTGAAGTTGTCTCCGACGGATTCCCTCGACCGGCGTCGGATTCGTGAGCTACGATTTCGAAGACACCTTTTAGCAAAAGCAGATCTGGTCTCGCAGACCATGAAGCGAGCTCCGAGCGGGGTGAGGAGGGGCCCGAAGAGAGCAACGAATGAGGGTGCGGGGTGAGAAGGAGTGAAAGAGGGCGTTAGGGTTTTCCAGATCTGGCGATTTGATCTAATAGATCTCAGATCTAACGTGGTCAGCGAAGAAAGAGGATGGGGGAAAGCAACGATAGAGGAAGGGTGGCGAAGAGGGTGGAGAGAGAGGTGACGACCGGGGAGTGACGAGAGGGGAGAAGCTGGGGTTAGGGTTTTTTTTTTCGACAGAGGAGGATGGGAGATGGGGGGAAGCGGCCAAAAGTCACGAACGCACTCGAAACAGCTGGAAGCATCTTTTCAGAAAAGATGCGGTTCTCAACAGTGTACCAAACGCGTTTTGAGAAAATTATTTTCTCAAAATATTTCCAAAACAGTGTACCAAACGCACTCCAACTCTTTTCTAGCTTATTAAAATATACTTTACCTAAAATAGAGAAATGGGTATTAAGCATTTTTAATTAAATAAAACTAACCTTATTAAGCACAGGGGTATAATTGGAAGAAATCCGACCAAAATCAAGAAAAAAGTGGCATGTGGTATCACGTTATATCAAAATTGGACAAAGTATAGCGATCCACACCTAAGATATGGACAGAGTATACCGAACCGAAGAGAAAAAAAAAGGTATGGTTATCTACCAACTTGGTAAAATGTGGGTATAGTTTAGTGAAATTTACCCTTTCTCGTCTTCACTTTTTTGTTTGTCCATCTTTCCTGCCCACTCCGACATTCAACATCCTTCTCCCGAGTTATGTAACCATATGGCCTTCTTTTTAAAAATATTTATCAAAATGGCCTAGTTCCAAAAATATTTGTCCTTATGGCTTAAATTTCTATCATATCTTTCCTATAGTATTTTCTATAAGATGTGTGACATTTTATTAAATATTTCAGGTTTTAAGATAATTTCTATTTTTTATAATGAATATTTCCTTTTTTTTATATGACAGTGTGTATATTAGTCCTTAATTTGTAAAACATTAAGTGAGAGTTACTTACTACGAACCAGACTCTATTACCAACTGGGTGCGAAGCGTGAAATAGTTGTGATTACCTGTAAAAGAGAAACAAAAGAGTATCAAAAACTTTACAAATGATATCCAAATGTAAAAATAATATTCTTGAAAATAACATACATTATCATTCTCCAATATATTAAAATAATCAAGCATAACTTCGAAATCTCTCATAGCTTCTAGATCTGTTTCTGATAATTCACTATCATATGGGGTTTCTTCTTGTTCTTCCATATGTTCATTTTCTTCCTCTATATATCTGTTTTCTTCAAGATATTGCATATATGATGTTGTAAGACTTCATATATAACTGCTAAATTCTTCATTTTCATAAAATAATAAAGATCATTCATGAAAAGTTAGGTCATCAATTATTTGGACATTTATATTACTAGTTTGTTTAGGATTAATTTGATTTATTGTTATAATTATTACTCGTTGTACGCTAAAGAAAAATAATTTAAACTTATAAAAATCAACTAAGCTTGTTAATCCATGAGGATAACAAACATAAAAAACCTACATTATATCACTTCCTTGATAGTTAGTCATTAATTCATAAATTAACTCATGATTGAAACTATTATTATTATCAATTCTTCTTTTTTAGTGATCTTGTGGATTTAAAACTTGAAACAAAGTATGAAATCAAGAGTAGGAAGAGACTTCTAAGGATACAATCAAAAAATTAAACAAAATGGCCCAACATGCTTCCGACCTAGCTAAGCTTCTTTGAGTTGTTCTGTATCAGTTACTACCAGTAGATAAAATACATCTGGTATGCACCTCGATTGCAGTGCTCATTTTACGAACCTCCTATCCTAGGACTACTATGCTCTTCAAGAAAGTTTCATCAAAGAGATACATCTGGAACAACTAGTACACTTCGATACATACAACCATAACTTAACTTGTTTCCTTCTACTAGGTGTACAGTTTAACCATAGAAGGTTGCAAATTGATCTTTTTGGAAGATCCTTCACGTAGAGCCTTATAAAACTTTCCTTGAGGGAGAGAGATTAGTTACTCATACCTTATATTGAATAAGAGTTGATTAAAAGATAATCTTTATTCATTCGGGACTTCTTACAGACCAAACTTATCAAACTCTTCTTACAAGATTATATGAAATTTTCCTCCCCCTAGATCCTCTGCCCTCTCCCTGACTAAGCCTGCCCTTTTTATAAATGAAGGGATGACTTTACATTAATGAGTTCTTACATCATTTATTCTTCTAGTTGCGTCATGGCTTACATCATTGAGATAAGTTCATCACTGCTTACATCATTGTAGACTACTCTAGAAAAAGTGATTCCTTCTGGCCGACATCTTCACATGCTCCACATTTATGTTGGTGCTCTGTCTTCATTAGGCTATAGTAGTAACCAATTGTTTGTTTTGTCATTGACATTGCTCGTGTAGATAGTATTTGGTACCAACTGTCAAACAGCGCACGCTTATCTTGTGCTTGTTTTATCTTTGCTATGTTGTACATTATTATTTTCTCTTGGTCTGAACTGTCATAGATCCATATATTACTGTCTTTTAACTTTATGTCTTTTAGTTCACAATTTGTATTTCCTAATCTCATTGCTCTTCTTTCTGGGATTAGCTTCTCATATTCTTTAGCTTTGAATGACACAATGTTAGATGCTCCATTGGGTAGTCATCCCTATTTTTATAATATGTTCTGCTAGAAGTTCTTCATGTTCTTCAAGATACTCAGAGAATACTGAATACATTCTAACATATAATTTTTAGACCTTTGTAAGACCAAAATAACTCTTGGCTGCCTTATATATTTCTCTTGCTAATTGGATAAGTTCTTCACAATCTTTGGACGGATAGATACAATGAATAAGTCATTTTTCAAAAAGTGTTCTCATTGTTCTTGGATTGGCTCCTAGAATGATGATGGCTTTGTTCATATGCTGTTGTTATATAGTTTTAATGAACTGGTTACCTCGGTTACTTGGCATAATTTCTCAATACATTGTAAAATAATATTTTCCTTGAGACTTTGGTATGAGATCTTTCAGTGAGTAATGTCTCCTTATATGCAGTTTTATTTGATGACATATTTGCTTCTTCTTTTAGGGAATGGGTAAGTTCACCCATTTCGCTCATTTTTTCACTGACATTTCCACCATAATTTATGTTGTTGCATGTTATTTATATGTTGGTAGAACAGATTTTGGAGTCCGCATATTTGTAATTGTAATATATTAAAAACTTCATTTATTTGCTCCATAGTTTTCTTGAGAAAAACTATATCTTGTTCTGTTTGATGTACTCTATTTTCCATCCTGTAAAAACAAAATTATCAGTTTCTTGATAGAAATTCCACTAGAATGTTATCATTTACTTTTATATTTTCTATTGTAAAATCATAATGTGCTAGTTCCATTTGCCATTTTATTAATCTTTTATTTGCAATAGTTGAATATATTATTTTGTTAATCCAAGTTTTTGCTCGGGTATTATTCATGCTTACTGTGAATTTTGTATGTATTATCAATAACTCAAACTTTTTATGGTATTTAATATTGCTAATAATTCTTTTTTATTTATGTGCTAATTTTGTTGTGTTTGTGCAAATGATCAACTACTGTATCTGGCTATTCTTTCTTCTTTTTTATCTTTTTCTATAAATTTTAATATATATTGCTCCCCTTGCATCTGTTTCTATTATCCATGTACATCTCTTAACTGGTAATCTTAGTTTATTTAATTCTGAAGTTTATTGTTTCAATATTTTTAGTTTTTCTTCATTCTCTGTGGTTCATTCTCATTTCTTGAACTTTTTCGGTTTTTGTGGTAACCAATTTGTTTTTGCTAATGAATTTAGTATATATCATCTTATTTGATTTAGTAGTCCAATTATAACTTGTAACTTCACTTTTTTGTTTTAGAATATTTGGAAATGTCTTTATTTTTTCTGCTATATGTAGTTGTAGTTCTATTCCTTCATGCGATAATTTTGTTCCTAGGAATTCTATCTCTATTTTGAACAGTTCCATTATCTTTTTTGATAATATAATACCTGCATTTTTTACTATTTCTATGAATTTTACTAAATGTTCTTTATGTTCTTCTTTGTTTTCGGATCCCATCAGAATATCATCTACATATACTAGTATAAAATTGTTGTATTTTTCAAATATCTTATCCATATATTCTTGAAATACTCATGGACTATTTTTATATCCGAAATGTAGTATGTTCCATTCATGGAAGCCTTGTGGTGTACTAAATGTTGTTAATTGTTTTGATTCTTCTATTAGCTTTTTATTGTGAAAACACTACAAGACTAACAGTCTTTACCGGCGTTTTTTTGCACATTTACCGGCGTTTATAAACGCCGCTGTAGGTACCACCGACGTTTTATAAATCACTGGTGCAAGTGTCGCTGAATCGTGTGTCGCTGTAGCTTAGGGACATTCACTGGCGTTTTTTACGGCCGCCGGTGTAGGTTAAAACTAACCGGCGGCCGTAAAAATGTCGGTGAATGCGTGGTTACCATTTTCGGCCATGACCTACACCGGCGTTTTTAAAACGCCGGTATAGACTGCCAAATTCTTGCTGAAAGCTACACCGACGCTTGTAAAAATGCCGGTGTAGCAAATTTTTTTTTTAAAAAAAATTTTGGAAAAAAAAACCCACAATTCAGCACTCTTAATATCAAAACCAAATGCAAGAGACCCATTAGATCATACACTGATCATTCTTAAAACAAACAATAGGAGCACTGCATATGAAGAATATAGTCATTCCAATAGGAGCACTGCATTAAGCTGGTTCTCAGTGCATAACAATTCAACAATATAGTCATTTGAATTTAGAAACAAAGAAGTACTGCATATCACAAAGAAGTACTGCATATTAGTGAGTGTCACTCACTGACTCAAAATTAGAGAAGCATAATCACTAATCAGTGAGTGCCAACTCAGTAGGATTGTTCATAAATTAGAGAAGCATAATCAGTGAGTGCCACTCACTGACTCAAAATTAGTCCGGTAAAGAGGTAAAGATTAATCAGTGAGTGCCACTCAGTATATCAAAAGTAGATTGCCAATCACTGACTCATAAAGATTAATCAATATATCAAAAGTAGTCAGTGAGTTAAAAAGGAGCATGTAACTTCAGAAGTGTTCATAAATTAAAAAGCTTTCACTCAGCAGCTCACTGATTGTGCTTTCACTCAGCAGCAAAAGTGTTCATAAATTAAAAAGCTCAGCAGCAAAAGTGTTCAATCATCACTAGTTACTCCCATAATTCATTTATTCAATGAATCATGAAACATAGTGTGCAACTTCAGAAGCATAATCCATCTCATCATCACTCTTTCACTCGAAAATAATGAGAAAAAACTCCATTTGTTCACTGTTTTTACTCAAGCATATTTAGTTGTTCTCACAAATACTATGGCATAAATTACTCAAGCATGATAAATATAGATCCAAATCAATATAGATCCATATGCAAAATGCACTCAGTAGGATTGTTCATAAATTAGAGAAGCACAATCAGTGAGTGCTACTCACTAACTACTTTTGATATACTGACTAATTAATGAGTCAGTGATTGGCAATCTACTTTTGATATACTGAGTGGCACTCACTGATTAATCTTTACCTCTTTACCTGAGTGCCACTCACTGACTCAAAATTCACTAGATTGTTCATAAATTTTGCAAAATGCACTCTAAAAAACTCCAAATTGTCAGGTAAAGATTAATCATTAAATGCTCAGATAGGATTTAATCATCACTAGTTACTCCTATAATTCATTTATTCAATGAATCATGAAACATAGTGTGCAACTTCATAAGCATAATCCATCTCATCATCACTCATTCACTCGAAAATAATGAGAAGAAACTCCATTTGTTCACTGTTTTTACTCAAGCATATTTAGTTGTTCTCACAAATACTATGGCATAAATTACCCAAGCATGATAAATATAGATCCAAATCAATATAGATCCATATGCAAAATGCACTCAATAGGATGATTCATGATAAATTAGAGAAGCACAATCAGTGAGTGCCACTCACTGACTCAAAATTAGTCAAGTAAAGAGGTAAAGATTAATCAGTGAGTGCAACTCAGTATATCAAAAGTAGATTGCCAATCACTGACTCATAAATTAGTCAGTATATCAAAAGTAGTCATTTAATTAAAAAGGAGCATGTAACTTCAGAAGTGTTCATAAATTAAAAAGCTTTCACTCAGCGGCTCACTGAATGTGCTTTCACTCAGCAGCAAAAGTGTTCATAAATTAAAAAGCTCAGATAGGATTCAAACAAATCACTAGTTACTCCTATGAATCATTTATTCAATGAATCATTAAATCAATGACTCGTAGTGTGCAACTTCAGAATCATAACCCATCTCATCATCACTAGTTTAAAAAAAGTAGCAAAGTAGTCAGTAGTGTGACCCGATAGCAAAAAAAGTAGCAAAGTAGCATGAACTTACAGTTACCAAAATGATTTAACTGTATATGAAATTGACCAAATCCTCCAAACCACCTCGTTGTCATCAACTACCTTCTTCATCATCACATCCTTCATCAACAAAGCCTCGTAAATCTATATCTAATACACATAAGTCAATATATAAGATGAAGCATATAAATCATGAACTTCAAGCTAAGTAAAGAGAGATTAAGTACAGTCCAAATCCCTTCTCAATCGTGAGGAGAGGAGTATAAGTTATCAGGTTATCGTAAGTGAGCCCAATATATAGAAACTTATTGAAGCCCAAGTACAGTCCAAATAACCTTTCAGATGGTGAATGAGGCAATATATAGAAACTTATAAAACTTCATTAAGAAAAGTCATACCTTGTTAATCACTATATATTAATTATGTGTAGGAACTACTTGGAAATTTCAATAAGAAATAAACAAAATGCAAACGATTAGAAGATAAAAATAAAAAATGAGCTCACTGACTAAGCAATATGTCAAGATAAAAATAAATTTTGATGCATTGGATTCTTTTCAGCTAAGAAATATGTCAATTGTCTTAAACAATGAGCTCACTGACTAGGTAAGACTTCACATCACAGATGCTTCTAAAAGCTTCCTCTAGTGTCTCCACGCAAAATAGTCAAAAATTCACTTCTTGCCTTAAATTTCTTGAAGTCAACTTCTAACAATCACAATTCAAAAAACTTCAAAACCAAAAGTCCATCACATATGACTTAGATGATAAAGATCTAATCTCACCTAAAGACCAAATATATATTTACCCAAACATCACGATCTCAGTTTATAATAACATGTCAACAAAGAAGGCAATGATCTCAGTTTATAAAAACCCAAGCAACAAAGAAGTTTCATAATATGATCCTTGAGCTTGAACCCATTCAACCAAAAAAGCCAGTAAGTATCCTCTTCACCAAGTAATCATAAATGTACACATCCAACCTGTTCCAAAACCCATTCAACCAAAAACCCACCAAAAGGATTGCCTTTTTTCCCTTTCCAACTCAAACAACCTCATCCCATTCAAAGAAACCCATCAAAAATATCACTTTTTGCCTATTTGGGCTCAAACAACTTCATTTAAAAACCATACTAACCCCTAAAAAACTACAAACAACAAAAGCATGACTAGAATCAAATTCGGTTAGTACGATAAATCAAGAACCGATCAAAACCCTAACCCTAACCCTAATCAAGAACCGATCATTAATTAACCTATTCTCATATTCTCAAATTCATACTAGAATAAACTTTAGGGTTTGAAATTCCTTACTTGAGTTGATTGGAGGAGGGGGGACGGCAGTTTTTGAGAGGGAGAGAGAGATTGGGAGAAGGGGGACGGCGGGGGGCCGCGATGGAGGACGGGGGGCGGGCGAAGGGGGCAGGTGCGGTGATGGGGGAAGGGGCGACGGCAGGGGAGGGGGAAAACGACGACGGCGGGAGAGGGGGACGTCGATGGGGAAAGGAGAGAAATAAAAAATTTGGGGAAAGTATACGTATAGGGTTTGGAAAATTGGGGAAAGCGGGAGAGCGCGAGAGAGGGAAAAAAATTGGGGGGTTTTTTTTTGCGATCGAATGAGGAAATGGTATAGGGTTTGGGGGAAATTTATTCCAAGACCTTATACCGGCGTTTTAACTAAAAACGCCGGTGAATGGGAGAAGAATTTTTGGTACACTTTATCTGTATACTTTCACCAGCGTGTTTTATTAAAACGCCGGTGAATATAGCCTTCACCGGCGTTTTAATAAAAAACGCCGGTGAATATCATAATTCTCTGGCGTTTTATAGAGGCCGCCGGTGTATAGCCATCCTATTTGACGCCCCATTCCTGGTCTCTTCCTACCCCGACATTTCTGGTAAAACGCAGGGGAATATACGCCGGTAAATCCATCGTGTGTTGTAGTGAAACCTGATTTGCAATCAAATTTTGAATATATTTTTTTTGTTTAGTAGTATCTGCATATCTGGTAGTGGATATCCAAATCTTTCAGTATTTTTATTTAATTCCTTATAATTTACTACCATTTGAGATTTTCCTATTTTTTCTTCTAAATGTTCTCTTAGTATGAATATTGGTGATGAAGGTGAACATTGTGATTTTCTTATGTAGTTGTTTTCCATTAGTTCTTTTATATGTATTTTGAATTTTTCTAAATTTGTTGGAGTATGTCTTATAGGTTTAATTATTATTATTTTGTTCTTATCTATTAACTCTATATATGCTATGGGTTTACTTAAGTGCCATTTTGCTAAAGGTCTTCTCCACATAAATCTTTTAATTGTTTCTATAAAATGTCTTGTGTAATTGTTTTTTGGACTTACTGTATTCTAGTTTTATTTGGTAAATATTGATATTCACCACGTTGGGTTGAAGAAACTTTAATAGTGGTAAGTTTTTCCTCGAATAGGATTGTGTTATTCTAATTGTTATTGCTTGGGTTTACAAGGTGTGTAAAAATAACTGTTATGTGTGATATAGCCATGGGATTGTATTGTTGTAAAAAGTCGTTTCCTAATAATACATCATTATTCATATCGTCAAATTGGTATATTATGGATATTTTGAGGATGTCATTTTCTACTAGTATCGTAACATTTTGTTAGTACTTGTCAAGTATATTGGTTTGTCTTGTTAATCAAGTCATTGCTTTTTATTATTTCCATCTTGCTTCCATTTGGCAGTATATTTTCACGACATAAGCTAGTGCCTGCTCCAATGTCTATTAGATTATGATAGTTTTTTTAATTTGTATTCTTCGCAAAAAAAATTGTATGTATAATGTATTTTTTTTTTGCTCTTAATGGATTCATTTAGACAATATTCTATTATTACTATACTTTTATTATTTACTGTTATTGTTATTTTTTCTTCTTGTATTGAGTACAGTTATACTTATTTAAGGAAATTAGTTCCTAATAACATTTCATTAACATTGTACCCTTGGTCTACATGTAGATGTAATAGTATTTCAATCCTATTGCTTATCCTTAGTGGTAATATTATTTTATTGATGATTTACTATCTATTGTTATAGTAGTCTAAATAGTAGTAGGGATTTTCAAATGGTATCAATTCTGTTATTTTTATATTTGTTTGTTTAATATGTGAATTAGTAGCGCATGTATTTACAATGGCTATTTGTTTGTTCCATTTACCACTGTCATAATATTCTATTTCTATCTTAAATTGATTATTATTTTTATTATCTGATGTATTTATTATTGGTATTAGTTCCAATGCATATTATTTGTTTCTAATTGATAGTGATTTTTTTTCAAACATTATTTGTGGCGTTTTTCCTTTTGCAATATCTTTTGCTTTGTTAAAATCAAATTCTATATAATTTGGTATGGCCATTGCAAAATTTTCTCGAGCTAGTTTGTATCTTATAATTTCTCGAAATAGTGGTTTTATTTTAAAGTTATTAGAATTTCTGTTTTTACTTTATACTTACTTGCAAAAGCATAAATATTTATTTTTTGTATACTCATAACCTTACTCTTCTCTATTATTTCTATTCCTGATAATTAATGATACATAACTAAACGTTTGTCATTATTTTCTGCCATATTTAGAGATAAATTAGATTTTATTGTAAATTTTATTTTTTTGTAAATTAGGTCTCCTTATACTATTCTTATTAAGGCATCTTGTGTACTTGATATTATTTTAGCATCCAATAGATATATTTATAAGGGTGTATTTATTCATTCCTTAAAATAAGCTTTTATTATTATTTGTACTGCTCGAAGATGTATGTGTCTTAATATCTTTCTTGTTTTCTCACTTATTTTTTCCATTTATTGTCTTATTATTCTTTTTGTTATTAATGAAATTATAGTTTTCTTGGAGCTTATTCTATTTCTATAAGTTGTTCATTATTTATAGCTATTATCATGGTATTTATTTATTTTTTCAAATATTGGAACTTTAAATATCTCTTTCGGATTTATGTCTAGTTTGGTTGCTCTTATTTTATCGTATTTTTGTATGTCAAAACTCATTCTTTCTCTTACTTCTTCATTATTTTCTTCTCTTTCTAATTGTTCTCCTATTTATGTTATTTTTGTTATCATATTTATTCCGTATTCTTCTACTTCATCTTCACTGCTTCAACTATCTTCTTTCATTACCATTATTTCCTTATCTTCACTTATTTCTGACCAATCTTCCTCGTATTCTATGGGTTCATAGTTTATGTTATACATTTATGTTGATTCTTGATTTTGATGATCACAACACACTGCACATGTATCTATGCTAAACTTACAGGTGCTATACACAAAGGACCTACTATTATACAGCTAAACAAATGATCAAGCACAAAAGCTCCAGATAAGAGACAATGGCCAAAGCTTCACTCAAGACTCAAGACTCAAGACTCAAGACTCAAGACTCAAGACTCAAGCTCAAATGTGTCAAATTGTCATGTCTTGTAAACATTGTATTTTTACTTTTGTTGAGTCTTAGTAAGATTGTAAAGCCTTGTCACACACACATACACTCACTATTTTATAATGTGTGTTTTTCAAAAACATAAAAAAGAGTCAAAACAGTTTGAAGTAATTTAACTGTTGAGTACCAGTCGACTGATACCTCTGGCAGTCGACTGACAGTACAAAACTGTTTAAATTTATTCAAACTCTGACCAGTCGACTCATTATGGCAACCCAGTCGACTGTTCGAGTGCTTTTGACCGTTTTCTGTTTTCAAAATCGAATTTTCAAAATCAAAAGCTCTAAGATTCGTTGGTTGACAGTTGGAATAACTGTCTCCCAACGTCCAGGAGATCTAACTCTATAAATAGAGTTCAGATCTCACTGAAAAGATCTTACAACATACTTTCTAATATATCCGAGCATTCTTTGAGAAATTCTAAGTGAAAAAGTGAGAAAAAGCTTTCAAGTTTAAATTCTCTGGTTCTCTACACTCAGTCCAGTATAACAACGATTTCGTTCTGGACTGGGTATAGAAGTCGACCTTGTTTTAGCCACGTGCAACAACACAATACACCAACAAGGCTATAGGTTGACTGTAAGATTTTTATTGTTTCTTTTTGCTCTCGGTTGGAGAGTTAGACTCTAGGGTGTAGAGTCGGTCGTTCACTCTTGGTAGTAGAGTGGGTCTGCTTTCTCTGGTTGAGAGAAAGGTCTACGGGTTAGACAAGGTTGTTGTCTTAACGCCGTAGGATATTCTTGTAAACTTGTTTTTCAAAAATAGTGGAAATCTCAAGTGGGTTGCTTGGGGATTGGATGTAGGTCGGAAGGACCGAACCAGGATATATCTTGTGTACTCTGTGATTGGTTGTCTTGCTCTTGCATTTACTTTTTGTCTACTTAAGTTCTGTGAAACTTGTCTGGACAGTCGACTCCTTGCACTATCAGTCGATTGGTCAGTCTCGTATAAGTTGTACATTAACTGTGCTTTCAGTCGCCTGTCTCATCTTTAAGTCGACTGCACAGAGTTGTTAAATTTTCTTTTATTTGGTCATATCAGTCGACTGGTTCACAACTAAGTCGACTGCACCGAAGAAAATTTTATTCATTCCGCAGTTTTTTAATTAACACTATTCACCCCCCCTCTAGTGTTTGTTGCTTCGCCTACAGGATCCAACACTTGGTATCAGAGCAAGGTTACAGGCTATGGCAACTACTTCAAATGCTAATCAATACAATGAAGGCCAATCTACACAACGGCCACCGCTATTCGATGGAACAAACTACAATTATTGGAAGTGCAGAATGAGAATCTACCTCCAATCAATCAACTACGAAATATGGCACATGACGGAGACGGAATTCACTGCCCCTACCATTCCATATGCACAATGGAATGATGATCAAAAGAACCAAACTATGAACAATGCCAAAGCAATGAATGCATTATTTTGTGCACTCACAAAGGAAGAGTTCAACCGTGTATCAAATGCTACAACCGCACATCAAATCTGGCATATACTCGAGGTAACACATGAAGGGACAAATAAAGTTAAGGAGTCTAAAATCTCTGTTCTTGTTCACAGGTTTGAGATGTTCCGAATGAAGGACAATGAAACCGTATCCGAGATGATCACCAGATTTACTGATATCACAAACTCTCTTGTGGCACTTGGAAAGATTTACACTCAAGCAGAGATGGTTAGA
The DNA here is from genome assembly GCA_017893485.1 of Hemerocallis citrina. Classification (NCBI taxonomy): domain Eukaryota; kingdom Viridiplantae; phylum Streptophyta; class Magnoliopsida; order Asparagales; family Asphodelaceae; genus Hemerocallis; species Hemerocallis citrina. The sequence continues at coordinate 99,648,351 of CM030361.1, forward strand.
AAAGTCCTACGTGCACTCACTCCAGAATGGGAAAAGAAGACCACGGCAATAGAAGAAGCAAATGATTTGTCACAACTTTCTCTTGAGAATCTTGTGAAAAATCTCATGGCATACGAGGTTCAACTTGAAGATCGAAAGAAGGATGCAAAATCACATCAAGCAAAGAAGAAATCATTGGCTTTTAAAGCCATGACAGACTCGGAAGATGAGGAAGAAGATGAAGAGGAGATAGCAATGTTCACTCGAAGATTCAAAAAATTCTTAAAGAAGGGTAAGTTTAATTCTAGAAATAGAGATTCTAATGACCCTCCTACTTGTTTCAGGTGCAATAAAACAGGTCACATGAAGAAGGATTGTCCCCTAGAAAATGCAAAGAACAAGGGAAAACCATCCAACTTCAAGAAGGACAAATACTCAAAGAATAAATTTGCCAAGAACAAGAAGGCCTATCAAGCTACATGAGATGATAGTGATTCATCTTCCGAAGAAGAAATGGATGAAAACAATGAAGTGGCAAACATGTGCTTCATGGCTTCACAAGATCATGTAAGTAATGATTTTGAATCAGAAGATTTACTTGATGCCTTTAATAAAATATTTCAAGAATTGAAAAAGGAAAAGATTAGAGTTAAGAGTCTAGAGAAAGTTAATCAAACACTTTCTCAAGAAAATCTTAACCTTGATAAGGAAGTGAAATCTTTAAATTCTCGCATTGCAAATCTAGATACTGATCTTGAATCTCTCAAAAAGAATTATGAAGAGATATCAAAGAACGTATCTAAATTTAACAAAGGCAAAGAGAATTTAAATGATGTCCTTCATCATCAAGTAAAATTTAGTCAAAAATACGGTCTTGGTTTCAAAAATTCTTCTATAAAAGAATCTTCTGTTAAAAACACTAGTAAAAACAAATCAGCATCTATTTCTAGTGTTACACACAAATTATATGATTTTTTTGAAAAGCCTAAAGTAGTAAATTCAAGTGATAAAAGCAAGTCTGACATTCGGTTAAGTCGACTGAGCCCATCTATCAGTCGTCTGTCCAGAGGAATTGAATCTTATTCAACAAGATCAAAACCTCATATAAGTCGACCTAGTGTACCATCAAGTCGACTGACTCACACTATAAGTCGACTGAAGGACACTGTCAAGTCGACTGGACAGAACAAGTTTGTATGGGTTCCAGTTAGCTTAAATCAGAATGATAGAATTGCGTATATTACTTCATATGTATTAAATGTGTGTAATTCTATTAATTATATTCCTGCTTATGGAGGAAGATCAAACTCTTCATGGGTTTGGTTTCCCTCAAACTAATATGTTTTGGACCCAATAAAAAGGGTACCATATTTACCTTGAATATTTTATAGGTACCCAAGAAAGATCGCTGGATACTAGACAGCGGGTGTTCAAAACATATGACAGGACATGCCAACCTTTTATCTACCATTCAAAGCATAGATGGAGGAACTATCACCTTTGGTGATAACAACAAAGGCAAAGTCATAGGAATCGGCATGGTCGGTAAAACTTCTAACCCAACCATAGAAATGTATTATTAGTTAGTGGTTTAAAGCATAATCTATTAAGTATTAGTCAATTGTGTGATAAAGGGTACAAAATAGTATTTGAAAAAGATGCATGTTTGATTTATGACTCTACTATGCAAAATATTATTTTTCAAGGTTTTCGTAAAAATAATATTTATGAATTGTGTTTGAATGTAATTGAATTTTCAAATGATTTTTGTTTAATAGCTTCTAACAATGAATCTTGGCTATGGCATAGAAGATTTGGACATGTGAACATGAAGAATCTCTCAAAATTATCTAAGTATAACCTAGTTAAAGGACTGCCAAAACTATCCTTTAAAAAGGATAAGTTATGTGATGCATGTCAACTAGGAAAACAAATCAAATCCACTTTTAAAACAAAAGAAGTAATTTCTACTAGTAGGCCGCTCGAATTAATTCATATGGATTTATTTAGCCCTACTAGAGTTGCTTCTTTAAATAAAAGTAGATATGTATTTGTTTTAGTAGATGATTTTTCAAGATTCACTTGGACATTCTTTTTAAAACATAAAAATGATGCTTTTGATGAATTTGCACATTTTTGTAAACGTATTCAAAATCAAAGATCTCTAACTATAGTCACTATTAGAAGTGATCATGGTGGAGAATTTGAGAATGAAACATTTACAGAATATTGCAACAAGAACGGTATAACACATTCATTTGCATTTCCTAGAGCTTCACCACAAAATGGAGTGGTTGAAAGGAAGAATAGGACTTTGCAAGAATGCGCACGTACCATGCTTGTTGAAAGCAATTTACCAAAGCACTTTTGGGCTGAAGCTGTTGCTTCAGCTTGTTATGTTTTAAATAGGATTCTTATAAGACCTAAGCTAAAGAAGACTTGTTATGAGTTGTTTTTTAACAAAATTCCTAAAGTCTCTTACTTTAAGACATTTGGTTGTAAGTGTTTTATTCTGAACACAAAAGATAATTTAGACAAATCTGATCCTAGATCTAATGAGGGTATCTTTTTAGGATACTCAAATAGGAGTAAAGCATATAGAATTTTCAATAAGTCTACAATGACTATTGAAGAGTCAATGCATGTTACATTCGATGAATCTCTACCTTCATCAAATTTAAATAAAGATGATGAACCTGATTCATCACCTTTAAATAATGTGATTAAATCTTTAGAACAAACTAGTCTGGCTGATAAGTCGACTGATAAGAACCTCCAGTCAACTGAAGTAAAGCAGTCGACTGAAGAACCTGTCAAGTCGACTGATCCTAGTGTGATATCTTCAACTTTACCAAAATCTTTTGTTGAAGTTAAAGATCATCCTCATGACTTAATAATTGGAGACATCTCTCATGGTATTCAGACATGTTCACATGTTAATATGATTTCTCATACAGCATTCTTGTCGGATTTTGAACCGAAAAATATACAAGTGGCTTGTGAGAATGAATTTTGGGTGAATGCCATGCAAGATGAACTAAACCAATTTATAAGGAATGATGTATGGGATTTAGTTCCACGACCTCCTGATCAGACTATTGTTGGTACCAAATGGGTATTTAAAAATAAGTTAGATGAATCAGGACAAGTTGTAAGGAACAAGGCTAGATTAGTTACTCAAGGGTATAATCAAGAAGAAGGTATAGATTTTGATGAAACATATGCTTCTGTTGCTAGACTAGAATCAATTCGTATTTTATTATCTTTTGCTTGTTTCATGAATTTTATACTTTATCAAATGGATGTTAAAAGTGCTTTCCTTAATGGGTTTATTAAAGAAAATGTTTATGTTAAACAACCACCAGGTTTTGAACATGAACAATTTCCAGATCATGTTTATAAATTGAAAAAGGCTTTATACGGTCTTAAACAAGCACCTCGTGCTTGGTATGATCGTCTGAAAACTTTTCTTTTAGAAACAGGATTTGAAATAGGTAAAGTAGACACTACATTGTTTATTAAGAGAGTTAAGAATGATATCTTAATCATACAAATATATGTTGATGATATAATCTTTGGTTCTACTAATAATAATCTATGTCAAGAGTTTGCTAATACCATGAAAAACGAGTTTGAGATGAGTCACATGGGTGAACTCAATTATTTCCTTGGACTTTAAATTAAACAGTCCTCAAATGGCATATTTATCAATCAAGGAAAATATGCAAAGAAATTACTCAAACATTTTAACATGGATAGTACTAGTAGTAAATCCACACCTATGGCTACTACTACTACCCTTGACAAAGATATATTAGGTAAGAGTGTTGACCAAAAACTCTATCGAGGTATGATTGGTTCACTCTTATATATTACAGCAAGTAGACCAGATATTATGTTTAGCGTATGTTTATGTGCTAGATATCAATCTAGTCCTAAAGAGTCTCATTTAAAAGCAGTGAAACGAATTTTAAGATACATTAAAGGCACATCTGAATATGGTTTATTTTATCCACGCACCGATAATTTTCAACTTTTGTCATATAGCGATGCTGATTTTGCTGGAAGTAAAATTGATCGCAAGAGTACGAGTGGAACATGTCACTTTTTGGGACATTCACTAGTCTCTTGGTGCAGTAAAAAGCAAAATTCTGTATCCCTATCAACTACAGAAGCTGAATATATCGCTGCAAGTTTGGCATGTGCACAAATCTTGTGGATGAAACAAACTTTATTAGATTATGGTATTTCATTTGAAAAACCTTCAATTATGTGTGATAATACCAGTGCAATTAATCTATCTAAAAATCCGATTTAACATTCACGTACGAAATATATTGATATTCGACATCATTTTCTACGTGATCATGTTTTAAAAGGAGATATATCTTTAGACTTTATCTCTACTGATAAACAAGTAGCAGACATCTAAACCCCTTAAAGAAGATACTTTTATTAACTTAAGAAGAGAACTAGGAATATGTGATTTTATTGATATTTGTTGAAAATTTTATCTGTTAAGTCGACTGGATTTTGAGTAAGTCGACTGTACTGTATTTTGCGATATACCTATTTTGTTCTCTGACCAGTCGCCTGATCTTTAAACCAGTCGAATGATCAGCAGATATAAAAATTTAGTCTATTCTCGACTAAGTCGACTGCTATACCCTACCAGTCAACTGTCGCGAGTTCAACTGTCTTCAGCGACGATTCATCGCAGCTTTTGAGATAAAAATCTCATCTCTTTTCACCCGTGACTACTCATATGAGCCGTCGATCTCTTTCCTTTCAATCTTAGCCTTCCATCTTCAGTTAAAAACCCCTTTCACAGCCCCTTTCTTTACTTTTACCGTTCTCAGTTTTTCCCCCAAATCTCCAAACCCTAATCTGAGAAGAAGGAGAAGTCGACTTCACCTGCTGCTGTTGCTCGAATCAGTGTTGTTCTCTCTCTTTTTCTTTGGTAAAATTCCTGCTATTCCCTTTTGTTATGGCTCCTAAGCGATCTAAGAGATCTCATGAGGCTAGCTCATCTCAAGATTACTCACAGTTTTTGTTAAGTCCGGATCTTCTAGAACGTTGGTTCTTAATGTGTAGCATTACTATATTTCCGGGTCGTTTTGTTAATTTTGATGATTTGGATAGGTTTAATCTTGTTCCCCTATTCCAAAATTGTAGCCTCTATGAATATCTTTCTCTTGTTAATCAAGCCGACTATTATCCACAACTAATCTATCTCTTCTATACAAACATGAGAGTTGTCCAATTGAGAGATGGAAATGTTGTGATTCGTTCTTCTGTCAAAAATACCAAGATATCTCTCACACCCGAGAGGATCAATCAAGTAATGGGTATTGATAACGAAGGACTTAATTTAGGTGACATAGTCCTTGATGATTTTTCTATCTTATCTAAAATGTTCTTACCAAATCAAGGACCTCCAATGACAAGCAAGAACATAACTCCTGTTGCAAAATTAGCTGCTAGAATACTTGCTTATAACATTCTTTCGAAAAGAGGAAGTTATGATCAGTATTCGATGGAATTGCAACAAGCTGTTTATGCCATTTTTGGTAAAATAGCTATTAATTGGGGTCGTGTCATTTTCTCTAAACTTCAACAGCATCATGTTCATTTTCTACCCGTTGGAGGTTTCCTCACCAGGGTCTTTACAGCTTATGATATTGATCTCGACTCCGAGACCAATGTCGTTAAGCAGTATGAATGCTTCGATCATGCTAGTTTAGCACGTATGAAGCTTCTTGATCCTCCTCCTAGAACAACCCCTAGGTCTCCTCCTCCTTTACAAGTTCCTTTGGCTTCTAGTGCTAGACCTTCAGCCTCCTCTAGCTCGTCTCTTCCCCATGCTAACTATGAAGATCCAGCTACTCTCTATGAATGTGTCAATTATCTTATGAGACATTCAGTCAATGTTGATTCTCAGCTTCAATCCCTTGACTCCAAAATTGATCACCTAACCGGTCTCTTCACTTCTCAAATTTACCCTCCTTATCAAGCTGCTGATAAAGACTCCGAAGAGGACGATTGAAGCTTATTTCTTATTTTTCGTTATTATGTAATTTTCTATATTTTGATGCACTTATTTATGTATGAGACATTTATTAGTTTATTTCTGTGTTCTTTAATGCAACAGACTGGTTATTTTTTGTTTTTGTTGATGACAAAGGGGGAGAAATATCCTCTTTTTATTAACTGTGTATGTATGTGTTTTCTGTGTTTTGTTACTTTCTGTGTTTTTATTTACTGTGTATCACTGGTAAGTCGACTACTACAACATATAAGTCGACTGCTGTTGCTGTATTAATGATCTTACTATGTATTTTTAATTTGTCTCTGATCAGTCGCCTACTTCATTTTATAAGTCGACTGATACACATTTTTTATTATAGATCTATTTTATGATAAGTCTCTATGTATGCATGTTATGAATGCATGTTGTGTTTTTAACAGGGGGAGCATATCATTACTATGCTTGTATATTTTATGTTATTATCAGCTATTGTGTTGTCATCATCAAAAAGGGGGAGAATGTTGATTCTTGATTTTGATGATCACAACACACTGCACATGTATCTATGCTAAACTTACAGGTGCTATACACAAAGGACCTACTATTATACAGCTGAACAAATGATCAAGCACAAAAGCTCCAGATAAGAGACAATGGCCAAAGCTTCACTCAAGACTCAAGACTCAAGACTCAAGACTCAAGACTCAAGCTCAAATGTGTCAAATTGTCATGTCTTGTAAACATTGTATTTTTACTTTTGTTGAGTCTTAGTAAGATTGTAAAGCCTTGTCACACACACATACACTCACTATTTTATAATGTGTGTTTTTCAAAAACATAAAAAAGAGTCAAAACAGTTTGAAGTAATTTAACTGTTGAGTACCAGTCGACTGATACCTTTGGCAATCGATTGACAGTACAAAACTGTTTAAATTTATTCAAACTCTGACCAGTCGACTCATTATGGCAACCCAGTCGACTGTTCGAGTGCTTTTGATCGTTTTCTGTTTTCAAAATCGAATTTTCAAAATCAAAAGCTCTAAGATCTGTTGGTTGACAGTTGGAATAACTGTCTCCAACGTCCAGGAGATCTAACTCTATAAATAGAGTTCAGATCTCACTGAAAAGATCTTACAACATACTTTCTAATATATCCGAGCATTCTTTGAGAAATTCTAAGTGAAAAAGTGAGAAAAAGCTTTCAAGTTTAAATTCTCTGGTTCTCTACACTCAGTCCAGTATAACAACGATTTCATTCTGGACTGGGTATAGAAATCGACCTTGTTTTAGCCACGTGCAACAACACAATACACCAACAAGGCTATAGGTTGACTGTAAGATTTTTATTGTTTCTTTTTGCTCTCGGTTGGAGAGTTAGACTCTAGGGTGTAGAGTCGGTCGTTCACTCTTGGTAGTAGAGTGGGTCTGCTTTCTCTGGTTGAGAGAAAGGTCTACGGGTTAGACAAGGTTGTTTTCTTAACGCCGTAGGGTATTCTTGTAAACTTGTTTTTCAAGAATAGTGGAAATCTCAAGTGGGTTGCTTGGGGACTGGATGTAGGTCGGAAGGACCGAACCAGGATATATCTTGTGTACTCTGTGATTGGTTGTCTTGCTCTTGCATTTACTTTTTGTCTACTTAAGTTCTGTGAAACTTGTCTGGACAGTCGACTCCTTGCACAATCAGTCGACTGTTCAGTCTCGTATAAGTTGTACATTAACTGTGCTTTCAGTCGCCTGTCTCATCTTTAAGTCGATTGCACAGAGTTGTTAAATTTTCTTTTATTTGGTCATATCAGTCGACTGGTTCACAACCAAGTCGACTGCACCGAAGAAAATTTTATTCATTCCGCAGTTTTTTAATTAACACTATTCACCCCCCCCTCTAGTGTTTGTTGCTTCGCCTACAGGATCCAACAATTTATTCAATTTCTTCTACATATTTTATCTTTTTTTCATTCTTTTAGGATAGTTTGGTGATAAATTTCATACTTCTCCACATATATAACAATTACATTTCTTTAGGTTTTTTAGATATTGTTTGTTTTTATTTATTATTTTGAAGTATTTTTATAAGATTTTTTATATTTCTTAAAAGTTTTTTTCTTCTGTATATTGGTTTATATCTTTGCATTTTGTTTTTACGTATTTTTATATGATTGTAGCTATTATTACATCCCCAATGATTTGGTTTTGCTTCTTCACAACAAATACTTTGTTTATATGTTCTATAGTATTTTATAGTTGATTTTATTTTTTTGCACACTTTATCCCTATAATCGTTTACAAATTGTGTTATATATCCTAAAGTATCTGTTTCTGGTTTTACTTTCTCATTTATATATGCACTATATATGTTTATAGTCTATTGATCTGATAGTTTTCGGAAAAATGAGTCCAAAATTGGACTCTTTTTTTTTTCTTTTATATAATAGCTATATTAGAAATATTCTCTGAATTCGCAAGCATAGTTTTCAAAATAATACATATCGCATATTTCTAGATTGCTTAGTTTTCATCTTGCTTTGTTCTTTTTATATTTTTTTTGTTTTTATGTTTTTCCATATATACTAAATTCATTCTTTTTTACTATCTCATAATTTGTAATTATTTCTTTTTGTAACACCCCGAATTCCAAAATACAATTGAATTCGAAGTTCCACATGATCTTTTCACTTCTTTTCGTACAATTTTACAAGGAAATAAAACTTTACTTTACATCAGAGTTACATTTACATTAACATTTGTTCAGCGGAAGCAAATTTTACAATAATTACATGAAACAACATTTAAATCAATCATTGAGCAGCATATATACTTCAATTTGTCAAGCATCTTTACCGTGCATGTAAAACTGTGGGCGCGTCAGTTCGTTCACTGACGAAATATTATACACGGATATCCTCTCTATACCGGAAACAGTATAACGATTCTCAATACTTAACAAACCACAAACTTGTTCACAAACAAAGCTAAAGGAACTAACTTATTGATGTTGTGTTGTGAATGTGCACTTCGTCCTTAATGCAATTATTTCTGTTTATATGACACTAATGTGCACTTGTTCAGAGTCTATGCAGCCCATACTACATAGGTCCGAGGGCAAGCCCTTAACCGTTCTTCATCTTGTAGTGTTTAATCCCTCGCCATGACTTAATCTAATACTGTAACTACGGTAAGTATCCTAGATGTTCTATGACCTACGAATTCATGTCTAGGTGCCCTGAAGGAAATCCCAACGCACTGACACATGACTCATCATGCAGGCATCCTGTGGTAATTCAGCTCCTACTATAGACATGACACTACCCGCAGTCACCAATCACCCCACGAGCGTCGCCACCGGGACGGTACTCTGGAGCAGTATCCATGCCCTATCATGACGCATCATGGGACATCCTGTGAATACTCTCACGCCGTCAATTCAATGGCCCTCATACTCAATGTTTTTCTCTTACTTTCGTCACATCTTCACTATGTATCTAATCCTTAGTTTAATTGAATCATGAACAAAATCAATCCCTTAGGGTTAGCACTCCCACTATACCGGTCTTATTCATTCATTTCACATGACCCAAATTTTGGTCTTTTTATTTCAAATTTCATCTCAACATTTTTTCTATTGCCGATATAAGGCTTAGCTACACCCTAGTTCTTAATTTCAACTCGTAATTACAACATTGAGTTTTCATACTCATAAAGTCTTTTTCTCATGATTAATCACAATTCACATTTCATATTCATAGTATTCATGTATTCATATTCATAATGCTCTTCATAACTCATCATGTCATCTAATTTCAATTTTTCAAGTAAAAATATCATGCGTAAATAATTAAAAATGCAAATCTTCTAATATGTCACATTCACTAGTTCATATTTCCACATAATTCTCCTAATCTTTATTTTAATCCATACTAATTCCACAGTTCACAATTTCACTTAGTTTCACAATTCACACTTTTCAAATTTCTCATTACCAAAATCTCATTTTAAATTTCTTAAAACAATCCATTCAATTTTCTTTATATAAAAAAAAAAATTTAAGTTAATAATTAAAATAAGTTCCTTCTTGCAAAAGCAGTTTCAAATTCTCATTTATACTAGGCCACAGGTCATAGAAATTATCCACAAAATACAAATATTATTTTAAACTTCAGGGCAGTTGACTGTTAAAACATGGTCAATCGGCTGTTCCGCGATGATTTAAAATCTCGAAAATAAGATGATCAGGGCAGTCGACTGTTATACCATAATCGGTCGACTATTCTGTAAAGGTTTTAAAAACTCAAAACAAATAACTAGGGAAGTCGATTGTTACAATAGTCGGTCGATTGTTCCATAACAAAAAGTCCGAAATCTATTACTTGACAGTCGACTGTCGACTCTAATCCAGTCGACTGTCGATTGCACCAGGTTGCAATGGATATATTTTTGGCATTGAAAATAAGATCACAATTCTCATATTATTTAAAATCAAGGTTTCCCCAAAATAATATTTTAGAACACAAGTTTTCATCTTTCTACAATAAAGTTGTTTCAATTCAAACAATTAATTTCATATTATGCATTTAATCAATTTGTGTCTCATAAGCAGAACTTTCTTCACATAGCATGATTTATAAACATAAAGCATGACAATAAGATAAATTCTAGCATTTCAATTTCACACATTTATCAATTAGCAATCATCTTCACAATCATTCTCTAAATTATCATTCCATCTCTAATTTATCAAACATGAGACTAGAATTTCTTAATTTCTCTATAACCATTTATGAAATCATTCCTAGCATGACATCTACATTTAGAAGCATGAGAAACACCCACCTATTAGAGAAAACGAAATGAAAAGCTCCTAGAGTCACTTAGAATGCAAGAGAGTAGCCTTCTCCTCCTAGATTGTGTTGCAAGATGTTCCTCTTCCTTGCTCCTTGGTGCAACCCGAGCCTCCTCCTTGTGCTTGATGACGGGCCGGCCTCCAAGATGGAACACACACAACTAATGCTCTCATTCTTTTTACTCTCTCTCAATCTTTTACTCTCCTATATACTTCTTTCTTTCTTTAAAAAATCTTAGTGTTGTTTGCACATAAGGGGGGGGGGGGGGGGGTATTTATACTAGTTTTAGGGTGAAATGGAGCGCTAGGATTGCATTAGATGGTTGTAGATCAATGGCTAGGATACAATGTGAAGTTGTAGCAACCACCCATGAACTAAAAACCACCTCTCTACTAACCCACACCCCCACTTCTCTCCTAAGCATTTCCAGCCAAGAAATGGTGTGCAATGCACACACACGTGAAAACACGTGTCCCAACTAGTATCCCCCTAATTAAAGTTGTACATTATAAATTAACTAATTGTCTACAAAAATGTGTCTACATGACAAGTTGTTTAAAAGAGTAATTAATTCATGGGCTTCAAAAATAGTGGGCTTTTATAATAAAATAATTAATTTACTAGGTTGGGCTTTATTTAGAAAAATAAATTTAGGCTTCTTAAAAATGGGCTTAAAAGAAAAAAGAGAAGGAAAGAAATTTATTATTTGCTCATGTTATATATAAAATCATTTCATAAGAAAAAAAAATATTTATACACAAATTTGCACATGCACAGCATGTAAAATCTACAATTTTACATTTTAAATTCAGGGTATTACACTTTTAGTCCTAAGGTTTTTTTTTGATGCTTTTTTCTTCCGTTCCTTTGTTATCAACTGGTCTTAATTTTCTGATATTATTTCTTTCTTCTTCTGTTAGTCCAATCCACCATTTTGTTACTACTCTTATAAAGGCCGATTCTATAAATTTCTCAAATGTATTTCCTGAGAGGTTTTGCCTAAATCCTACTATTATGGATACTTATACTCATTCTTTTATTGTTCTATCTACATCTTTTACACGATCTACATCTAGCCATTCTCCATTTTCTGCTGGTCTTTTTTTGTAGTGTTATATGAGTTCATATTTTGGTGTTTCTTTTTCTTTTCCTTTTCATAACTTACTCATTTCTCTGCTTTGCCATTTTCCATGGTTGATGATAATATCATTTATTAAGTGATAGTTTTAAGTATTCATACATATTAGTTGAATTTTCTAAAATTTAAACATGGGTGACCCGTGTGGGAAAAACTCTAAAATTTACGGCCCTTTTTCCTACTAGCCCTTTCACTCACTCTCTCTCTCTCCCACTCTCCTTTTTTCATCTCCCTCTTTCTATCCCTGCCATGAACAATCGGATCCGAAACTCCAAATTTTCGAAGATTGAGGGGTTCCTTAGGCTCCTCAAACTTGCTGGAGCACTTGTTGGATCGATAAATCCCCATGATCAGCGCATGGTGCCCTTCGACGTCTAATCTTCTCATCCCCTGCCCGAACAACCGGTTTGTTGGTCTCACAACACCGATGAGACCACCCACTCTAATTCTCTGCTTCAACAAGGTCTAGCTAGCCACTACCACCACAACCACTGAATCCATCCTGCCACGCCCCATCATCACCTCACCTTTCCAGTTTTACTATTCTTATGTATACATTTCAACATAGTTTTTTAGGAATACATATTTAAACATAGCATACACCATTGTGTTGGGTTTGTATGTCTTGCATACACATGTCTAATGAAGAAGACGATGAAGCATTGAGACGGATCGAAGTGAGGCATCGAAGAAGAAGGAAAACAGTTAGCAGAAGCAAACAGGTGAAGTTACGGTCGACCGCACTTGGGGTAGGTCGACCGCTCCGAGTGCACAGGATTCCCGAGAGGGGAACGGTCGACATACTGTTGTGTACGGTCGACTGACCGCGACGCTGATGGGTTATTTGGGTCGGGTCTTGGAGATTCGTGAGAAGCCCAACTTCGTCTTCGAGTCAGATCGTACGGCTCCCAATGCAGGGTTATCTCTTTAGTAGTAATCGGATGGTTAATGTATCAAGTATATCAAACTAGGGTTTCTCTAGATCTATAAATACAATGTGTACGGCTCCTAGAACGATATGATTATATTAAGTGCCGAATAGAAGAAGAGAGTACTTCATATGAGAGGGCGAGAGAGTTTCTCCATTGTAAGCAGCAATCAAGTTCGAGTTAGGTTTGAGAGTGGGTCGTGGTGAGAATTGTAATATTCTTGTATCTTCTCTAGTTGAAATAACATCTCAATTCTTCCTCTCCCGGATTAAGGCAAAAGCCCCAACCGGGACAATTCTTGTATGCTTTGTATGATTGGTGCGATCTAGTTTTGCTTGGTGGTTTGTATTGATTGTGTCAAAGACTCAACAAGATCCTCAGTTTTCCTAACAAGTGGTATCAGAGCAATCAAGTTCATGGATTTGTTCGAGTTCCTTGGAGGAGATTGCAGATTAAAAGACGAAGATCAAGCAGTTTGACGGTAACATCAACTTCAATCTATGAAAGGTGGACATGTATGATGTTTTGGTTCAGAATGACTTGCACCTTGCCCTAGAAGAGAATAAGCCAACCGACATGAATCAGGAGAAGTGAGATAAGATTTGTTTGAAGGTCTTGAATTTAATCCGATTGCAATTGGCGGACAAAGTCAAGTGTAATATTTTTGAGGAGACAAGTGCGGCGAGTCTGTGGGCGAGACTCAAATCTGACTGCTCGGGGTCGTCATTGCTAGATCAGATGTATTGGAAGAGGAAACTATTTAGGTTCTCAATGAAGGAAGGTACCCTCTTCAAGATCATATTGTGGAGTTCAGTAAGGTAATATCTGAACTGAAAGCGATTAATGCACTGAAAGCGATTAATGCTGATGATCTTAGCGAAGAGGATAAAGCTTTCAACTTGATATATTCACTGCCAACTTCTTATGATCACTTGATAACTACCATGCTATACGGGAAGTCATCCAAGGAGACTTATAGTAGCGGGGGTGATTAAGGGTCTGAAGGAAGATGAACTGAGAAAGGAGACTCATAAAGGATGGTCTATTTTTACTGAGTGCTTTGCGGTGGATGGTGATACTTCAATTGGAAGGAATGTGACACACAAGGGTAAAATTCATTACCATTATTGTAGAGGAGTTGGACATTACAAGAGAGACTGTCGCAAGTGGTTGAATCAGAAGAGTGCTACTAAAGAAAAGGAACAAGCCCATACAATCAGCACAACTGATTCAGGTAAACCAGTTAGGCTTGAGACTTATGTCTTCTTGTTCCAAGTTCTTCAAATGTGGATTCTAGTTGGTATCTTGATTCGGGAAGTTCTTCTCATATTTGCTCCAAAAGGGAGATGTTTTCTACTTACAAGTCATCAACATGCCATAGTGTGAGACCGGGGAGTGGTAAAATTTGTGAAGAAGTGGGTGAGGGAACAGTTAAATTAGAGATGCCAGATGGTAAAGGGTTCACACTAGAAGAGATCATGCATATTCCTTTGATACAACAGAACCTGATATCATTGTGGACTCTTGATGCTCGTGGCTGCAGGTACACAGCTCGAGGTGGAGTTTTGACAGTTTGGGATAGTCGTTGCAAGGTAATGAAGGGTAAGAGGAGAATTGGGCAGGGTCAGCACAACCTCCACCAGCTTTGTGGGAGCAAGAAAACTCGGCTGAGTGTATGGAAGCCCACTTTTCCTAAAGCATCATCTAGTAAGCCATCACTAAAATTACCGAATCGAGACTGCAACGTTCGAATACCGTTGGAAGGTGGAGAGAGCCTTGATGTAGGTGGAGTTCCTGTGGAGGGTGACACCTCTATGATTACATCTACAGGAGTGTGCCCTTGAGGAGGGCATACATCTGGAGAAAAATAGGTGGAGGTTTGTTCAACTAGCAGAAGAAGCCATAGAAACGTGTTGTTTACAAAGCGGAGAAGAAAGATCTAGAAGAGTTTTAAATCGCACATGTATGGATTCACGAGTATGCAATCCAAGGTGGAGATTGTTAGGTTTGTATGTCTTGCATACACATGTCCGATGAAGAAGACGATGAAGCATTGAGATGGATCGAAGCGAGGCATCGAAGAACAAGGAAAACAGTCAGCAGAAGCAAACAGGTGGAGTTGCGGTCGACCGCACTTGAGGTAGGTCGACCGCTCTGACTACACAGGATTCCTGAGAGGGGAATGGTCGACCGACTGTTGTGTATGGTCAACCGATTGCGGCGCTGATGGATTATTTGGGTCGGGTCTTGGAGATTCATGAGAAGCCCAACTTCGTCTTCAAGTCAGATTGTACGACTCCCAATGCAGTGTTATCTCTTCAGTAGTAATCGGATGGTTAATGTATCAAGTGTATCAAACCAGGGTTTCTCTAGATCTATAAATACAATGTAAATGGCTCCTAGAATGATATGATTCTATTGAGTGCCGAATAGAAAAGGAGAGTGCTTCATATGAGAGGGTGAGAGAGTTTCTCCATTGTAAGCAACAACCAAGTTCCAGTTAGGCTTGAAAGAGGGTCGTGGTGAGAATTGTAATATTCTTGTATCTTCTCTAGTTGAAATAACATCTCGATCTTCCTCCCTAGGATAAAGACGAAAGCCATAATCGGGGCAATTCTTGTGTGCTTTGTGTGATTGGTGCGATCTAGTTTTGCTTGGTGGTTTGTGCTGATTGTGTCGAAGTCTCAACAAGATCCTCAGTTTCCTAACAGGTGGTATCAAAGTAATCAAGTTCGTGAATTTGTTCGAGTTCCTTGGAGGAGATTGCAGATTAAAAGATGAAGATCAAGCGGTTTGACGGTAAGATCAACTTCAATCTATGAAAGGTGGACATATATGATGTTTTGGTTGAGAAGGACATGCACCTTGCCCTAGAAGAGAAGAAACAAACTGACATGAATCAAGAGAAGTGGGATGAGATTTGTTTGAAGGCCTTGAGTTTAATCCGGTTGCAATTGGCAGACGAAGTCAAGTGTAATATTCTTGATGAGACAAGTGCGGTGAGTATGTGGAAGAGACTCAAATCTGACTACTCGGGGGCGTCGTTGCTAGATCAGATGCATTGGAAGAGGAAACAGTTTAGGTTCTCAATGAAGGAAGGTACCCATCTTCAAGATCACATTGTGGAGCTCAATAAGGTAATATCTGAACTGAAAGCGATTAATGCTGATGATCTTAGCGAAGAGGATAAAGCTTTTAACTTGATATATTCACGACCAACTTCTTATGATCACTTGATAACTACCAAGCTACACGGGAAGTCATCCAAGGAGACACATACAGTAGCGGGGGTGATTAAGGGTCTGAAGGAAGATGAACTGAGAAAGGATCAAAGAGAAGGAGAAACAGTCAGTAGTAGTAGCAGTCAGCAGAGAAAGGGACGGTCGATTGTGCGGTCGATCGACACCTTCTCGGGTTGATGGTGTGAGAGTTGCGGTCAACCGCAACTATGTGCGGTCGACCGTTCGCAGCGCTGATGGATTTTTTGGGTGCGGGTTTGTTGATTCGATTGAAGCCCACTTCGTCTTCTGATTGGATTGTACAGCTCTAATTGTATGTTTATCTCTTCAGTATACATCGGATGTCTATTGTATCAAGATATCTAAACTAGGGTTTCTCTATATATCTATAAATACAATGTAAACAGCTCCTAGAACGATATTATTTTATCGAGTGCCGAATAGAAGAAGAGAGTACTTCATATGAGAGGGTGAGAGAGTTTCTCCATTGTAAGCAGCAACCAAGTTCCAATTAGGCTTGAGAGAGGGTTGTGGTGAGAATTGTAATGTTCATGTATCTTTTCTAGTTGAAATAACATCTCAGTTCTCCTTCCCCGGATTATGATGAAAGCCCCAACCGAGACAATTCTTGTGTGCTTTGTGTGATTGGTGCGATCTAGTTTTGCTTGGTGGTTTGTGTTGATTGTGTCGAAGACTCAACAAAATCCTCAGTTTTCCTAACACATTGTTCTAGTTATCAGGAATTGTTCATTACCTTCCATCCTATCTAATCTCATCTACAACAAAATCTATACATCCTCCACTCCCATCTAATCTCATCTACACCAAGTTCTATACATCCTCCACTCACATCCCTCATCCATATGTGTATGATTTACCTTGTGTTTCCCCTTGCTTGAATAAAACTACAAATTCTTCGGAGTTGGCAGAACAAACAAGACAAACCAAAAAAGAAACAGGAGAATTAAAATAATTTGAATTTTGATCTCACGGAGCATCTCCAACCCAACGCCATTTTAGCTTGGAGATGCTCTTTTGGTGCTGAAGACGCTCCAACCAAGTGCCAAATCCAGCGCCATTTTGGTGTAATTGGTGTTCTGTGAACAGTAGCACACCAAATCTGGTGTGCTACTGTTCATGAACCCCATTTTTTCTTCCTTTTTTTATTTTAATTTTTTTAGAATTTTTTTTAAAAAATAGATAGAAAAGAACATGTAGAGAATATTCCTTTTTGGTGTTAGAATGATGTTGGGGGTTGGAGATGAAGTTACCGTATGATGTGACATTTATACCATTTTGGTGCAAAAGCTATACTAAAATAGTGTTAGGGTTGGAGATGGGCTTAGAGGGAGTTGAGCGGAGGGCAACCAGGTTGAGAGACCAAGTCGGTTCTATGTTGTTGTTGTTGATGCAAGAAAGAAGATGACAATTTTGGGATTTACTAGTAGCCTATCCAACTAATGTTAAATGATGGGAGGTTGATATTAAATAAATAGATGTACTCCGCAACTATGTCTTCTTCCATTGTATTTTCTTAAGAAGTTGAATAGTAGGGTGATCATGAACCTATGCGAGGATGAACTCCGGGGATGTCAGCCCACTGAAGGGGTCCACACTCCGACTCCACCACAGCCGGCTAACACTTCAACCCCCCTGCTTCAACCTGTGCAAATCTACCATTTGCTACACCCTGTGCTAACCCCTACTCTGCTTCACCCCCTGCACAAACCGCATTCCCACTAACCATACCCCCCCTCTCACTATCTCTGATACTCTCCCGATGGAGCCGAAATCAACTAAGCATCCCAACCCACTCTCCCCCAATCCTCAACCTCAGCAGTAGACGTCACCGTGGAAGGGCAAGGAAGCTCTCAGAGTTTCGACCGTGGGGGAGCATAGCACCCACCAACGGTGTCTGGGGTACTCCAGTCATCATCACAGAGCTTCACCGACTCAGCTGAGGGATAGGGCCTTACGAAGGGGGTGCCTCTAGCCGCTCGGGGCAAGCTAAGTACCACACTATCGATCATCGGGCCTACGAGCATCAGGGACAAGATTATAGAAGAGGCGAGGGACGTAGTTTCAGCAAGGGCCAGAGGGAGGAGAGACACTACTTACCAAGAACCCACAGTCATCCTGTACCTCCTCCCCACAGATACAGGCAACAATATCTTACTACTCACCATCACCAGCAACAAACTTTACTTAGCATCGAACCCAAAGTCATGCACACTCTCAACATCACCAATCCAAGCCACCTCCGCAACAACTTAACCAACAAACTTCCCATGTACCACCCCCCTAAAAGCACAGCGACAATCCCAGTCCCAATGTCCCCCTACGGAATTTCCCACCCCTCAATGTGCACACCCACACTACCACACCTGCTACATCCCCACCCTTAATCCTACCATTGCGGTCCATATCTGGGGTAAACAGGGCCTCAGATGGGGGTCCAGGCATCTCAGACGACATGGACGAGCAAGAGGACAAGGGAGGGGAGGCGGCGTGGGTGCAGGTGAGCCACAGAAGTCGGAAAAACTACCAGAAGGCAGGGGAGGGAGGATCACTGACCTGGAAACGCAAAGGAAAGAGGAAGCCAGTCGCATGCTTCAATTGCGGAGATTTGGGACACATAAGGGCAGAATGCACAAAGGAGATTAAATGCCTCAAATGCTTGAACTACGGCCATGTTTCTTATGTGTGCACTAACGTCCCTATTAAGGATACAGAGGAAAACAGAGAGGTCTCGCAAGGCAAGTCGCCTGAGAACCCACTCCAAATCAAGCTGGCAAGTTGCCTCAACACAATTAAGCAAGAGGAAGGATGGCTTAGGCAATGGGGTGCATTCCGCCAAAGTTACCAACGGCAGACCATCGGAGATTCACCTTTTAGAGGCGCTAAACAAAAAATGGCCCATGAGGGGAGACAGAGATTGGATTGTAAAGAAGATCTGCCAACTTCAATTCCTTATCTCATTCCCATCACCAACTAAAATGCAAGAAGTTACCGGATTGGGGGAGGTGGACTTCGGCCATTTCAAGGTGACATTCTCTCCTTGGTCGCCACAATTTGGGGTGGAGAAACCGCAACGGGAGACTTACAAAATTTTGGTTCATAATCTACCTCTCCACTGTTGGAAAAGAGAAGCACTCGAAGAAATTGTAGCGGAGTTTGCCACGGTGGTGGACATAGATGCGAAGACAGCGAGGAAGTCAGACCTGATCTCCGCCAGACTCACCATCAAAAGCCCAGATATCAGCCGCATGCCCAGGTTCGCTAAGATTTTTACTTACGAACAGGCGTACATCATCAGATTTGTGCTCCATGAGAAAGTGGTGACACAGGCGGAGGAGGTGGTCAAGAGGAGCAACAATGCCCACAGAGACGAAAGAGCATACAAAGAGGCGGCAGCACCAGTGCTAGACACAACCATCGACGGCAACCATGATATTAAGAGGGCTCATCGGAAGCTCATCAAGATGGCGAAGCAAGGTGAAGAACGGCGAGTACTGCCACTAGAGGCTGCTTTACCGGCCTCAGGCCTCAAAGGTCCAGATTGCTGATCTGGATCAAGGATCAATGATCGAGATATCCTCGCCGATAGTCAAAGCCGTATAAGCTTTAGCGTAGAGAAGGCAGGCGGGAGGGAGACTTCGATCAGAACTCCAAAGCCCCAAATGGCCAAGCATCTCGAAAGTGGAAAAGGATCAGAGAGGCAGGACCCTCAAAATGGCAAAGTCAGAGCGCCCAGGAGTCAGATCCATGTGGCCAACCAAGACCCTAGGGAGAGCGGTGAGATATTTGCTCTTAAGAAAAACCAGAATGGTAAGGGGAAGGAGGCTTTTGACCCAACTTTAAAAGAGGGAGATCATGAAAGGGGAAAGGTTAACGAAGGGATCGAGGCGACTACAGAAGCCAATGGCCATGGCCCAAAATAGGGAGACTGCAGCGCTCAGGAGAGGGGGTTTTTTGAGGTGAGAGCTCAGAAGGGAAAGCTCCAAAAATTGGTTGTGGAGAGTTTTCGAGAAGGAGACGAAGCATAGATCCAAAATGGGAAGAAGGGCGGAGAGCTCGAAGTTCACACAGAGAACGAGGAGGCAGAGGGGGATTTCGAGGTGCCTTTTGAGTCCACTGCTTTGCCACCCAGTCGCGAGATGACACGTGGAATGCTGGATGTGCGCATGCGACGCGTCCCAAGGGAGAGGGTATTATAAGGGTGGAGTCTGCTCTTGTTGTGAATGGGCCCAATATTTGTATTGGGCCCAATAAGTGTGTCGTGACTCAGAGAAAGATTGGGCCTATAGAGGGGTCCAACACTATCAACCAACTACCACTTGTGGATCTTGTTTCATTTATGGGGAGTGGGCCAACAGAATGGTCCAATGAACAACAGCTGCAGGGACCCATGATGGGAGCCGTTGAAGTTGCAATTACTGATTCCGCAGATAGCGATGAAGACATGGAAGAGCACTTAAATTTGGATGAGGAGTTCTCGTTTTCTGATGAGGAGTCATAGGATCATGAGTTTGTTGCTGATACACAGAGGGAGATCTCACCAGAGATGGTTTTATCTACCTTTCCAAAATCAGCGCCTGTCTATAGTACTGGAACGTTAAGCAGGGCAGTTGGTTTTAGGGCACATCGGACGCCTAAGAGGGCTCATGTGGAGTCCCTGGATGACTATCTGGAGGTGGCTGTGGCAGCCAAAGCTACAAAGTTCGATGACGGAGGTACGAGAAGTTTTTTAGCTTCTATATTAAATTTCATGTCAGATTCTGATGTTTTTATCCTAGCTCAAACCTGTGGCTTAGAGGTGTGCGACGTAGAACGTTATGCTTTACTGCTTAATAAAATTAAGGGTTAAGAAATTGAACGGGCTAAGGCTAGCAATCAGAAGGACCTGGGGTCCTGCTCTGCATCGACGGAGGTCTTCGAGGAAGACATCTGTCCCACACCCACGAGCATCCTTGAAACGGTTCCCCAATGAGTACTCTCTTCTGGAATGTTAGGGGGTTGGGGGATAGGGGTAAGAGAGATATGGTTAGAGATGTCATTATGAACTTCAAGGCAGAAGTGGTAGGGTTACAGGAGTCCAAGCTTGCACACGGGTTTAAACTCAAAAGAGTGGGGGGCAATAGAATCAAGGAATGGGTGCTATGCCCATCCTCAGGAGCTTCGGGGGGCATTGCTATTGGGTTCAACCCGGATATTTCACCTGTTTTGAGGAATACAGTGGAACGTTCTCCCTGTCTATCCGACTAAGGCGACGGTCTGATAATTGGGTGCACACGATCACTGCGGTTTATGGGCTGAACGTGGCAACTGATCGAGACACTTTTTGGCAAGAGCTTATCGATATCCGACAACGATGGTCGGGAGCTTGGATCGTTGGGGGAGATTTCAATATTACTAGATTTGCATTTGAGCATAGGGGAAGAGGCTCGAGCGGTAGGCACAGAGAAGAATTCAATAGGGTGATCACAGAGCTGGAGCTGATCGATATCCCAATTAATGACAGGTGTAATACCCCGCAAAATAGCATATGGCTATTTTGCGCTGTAACCCGTGCATTGACTAAGTATTGCACACGATTACATTTTTCCTAGAAATTATCAGTTAAATTGAGGAATTTCAGACATACGAGCTGTTCTGAACCCGATGAGATAAACTCGGGATATCTTCTCAATTAAACTGTAGTTTCGTCCCGATTATTTCGACCAGACAATTGTCGGGAGGAAGCTATAATTTCTACAAAACCTATATTTTATAGATTTTAATATATGGGTTACTTTCAATTAAGGCTAGTGCTTGGATTAAATATGAATTGTATTTGTACACTAGGGTTAGAATATGAATATGGTGACCTAGGGTACCTAACCTAGGGTTAGGAACCCTAACATCACATCATGGCTTGGATCTTGATGAGATCCAATGGTGGGATTAATTCACCATGTGATAGTTGACTCATGAAGAAGGAAATTTCCTAGGAGCTTCAAGGAAGTTTCCAAGAAGCTCCTAGCTTGGATGTGTTGGCACCCATCCCACCCTTCATCACTTCACCCATTCTACTCTCCATCTCATCCCTACACCTCACCACCATCCATCCCACACCCACACTTCATCAACCGGCCATATAATCCCCCTCCCATTCTCACCTCACTCTATTTTCAAACTCCATTTCATTCTCCTCCTAAGCTTTCTCCATTCCTCCTTGTTCAAAAAAAATATACATATACATATATATGTATATGTAGGAAAAAGGAAGAAGTCTACTAGAATAGAAGGAGTAGTAGAGAAGGAGAAGAAGTGTTGGCCAAGCTACACAAGCACAAGGAGCAAAGACAAGCAAGCAAGTAAAGCTAGGAGCCAAGCTACAAGGAGATTTTGCAAACTTCAAGTGGGTGATCTCTTAAACCCCTTTGTATTTATTTTTGTTTTGGTATGAATGGATGTGTAGTAGTGATAGGCATGATTGTTACCATGTTTGAGTATGAGAAGTACTAGGGAAAGATAAATTGTTTGGTAGAGAATTACTCTTTTTGAGTTTTGATTAAATAGCATGATTGTGAGGATATGTTGGGGAATTTCTTACGCCCAAACGGTTTGGTATCTTGAGCTAAAATTTTAGGAAGTTGTTCTTCTATGTATTTAGAGTATCCATGATTTTTTTCATAATATTTGGATGCATTTTAGTAGCCCAAACAGCGGGTCCAAGTCCGGACAGTAAGCAGCCAGAATAGCTGCTGGCTGCGAGAATTTTTGTGTGTCTTTCCGATTTTGTATCTCGGAAATGACAGAGCATTTTGAGCTGGAAATTTTTTTGGATGCTTTTGTATGTGTCTACAACCATATTCTTAAATTTCGTAATTTTCCGAGGTCGTTTGATGCCCCGAAAAAATAGTAGAGTATGACTGGTCGGTAGGTGTCGGCTGAAGCTGACTGTGCTTTGGGCTGAAGTTCAAAAAGCCATAAATTCGTGTACGTTTATTATTTTGCAATGAAATTTTGGGAGTAGCTTGGGGTATGAGTCTATTTGATGAATCTCAAATTTTAGAATTTTTAGAAGTCATTTGATGAGGTTTCAAAGGTAATTAGTGAGGGGCAGTAAATACCCTGCTGAAAAAGAACAGCTGAAAATCGGGTTATGTTTGAGGAGTCGTAGATCGTTGTGTGAAATGAATTTGAATGTAAATTTTGGACATGATGAGATGGTATATGTTTGGATAGAGAATCTCAAATTTCAGGAACATTGGACTTAGGGTTGATTTATTACTGAATTTTAAAGTAGGATACGTTCAGCCTAGTACGAGTTGTCTAGTTCGTGGGGGTAGATATTCCTAGACTTATCTGTTAAGAATTTGGGCGACTGGCCAACTAGAGGTTGGCAGTAGGGAATCATAGCCTTCTAACCCAACTAGGATTTTGAAATTCCAGGTTGTAGGTTGGAAGTTATGATTTTCCAAAGTGGGACAAATTTGGCCTTGTCGAGAAAATGTTTACTAGAGAAATAAAACGTTTCCCTTGTCATGCACCCAATGGAAATTGGTATCCTTGAGAACCTTAAGAATTGAATTTGAGGACGTGTCCAATTAGGAAGTTAAAGTAGACAATCCCACCTTCCCATAGGATCCGGAATCGAGTAATCCCGATAACTAAGCGAACTCTTATGATATTGGAGAAATGCAGCAAGTGTGAAAAGGAACGTACTACTAAGAGTATATGAGGGATATCGGATGTCGAGATGATTGAAATTGAGGAAATAGTCAACTGAAAAGTTATAGACTAGGGTCTTACCTTTCCAAAATGGAGATACCAAGCAATTCTGACTTGTGTGCTGGAAATTATGGACATGATGAGTTTAGCAATCTATTGTCTAGACTGACTTCAAGGTTTGAGTTAACTAGGGGACTTGAGTCCTATAAAAGAAAATTGAGGGAATCATCAACTAGGGGATGGCAACGGATCTCCTCACCTTTCTAGGAAATCCTGAGCGTATTGGTTTCCGATGAGTGTAGCTTGGATCACAGCTACTGGTATTTCTTGATTGTTCCATTGGACAATTGATGAGGAACCCTCTGCCTATCGCAATATGGTGATCGTGAGCTATCAGATTTAAAAGATGGGTTTTAGCGTTTCATTCGGAACTTAGGCAAGTTCCTGTGCATGTACTCATGGTGGACATGAGTGAGTTGGAACATAGCTCTGTTGGATTGTATTGGGTGTCCCGATGCCTGAGTCTGTCAATAGTCAAGAATGGATAATTATGTGCGTGCTTACCTTCACTAAATTGTATTACACCATCAGGGCGCCGTTAGACCACTCGCTGAGGGTCACGGGCCGGGATTATTTTGGGTCGCTGACCTATGAAAGTATTAGGAATCAGTGGATGTGATTCCGGGATGGTTGTTACCTTGACAGACCAGTCAGGCTCGACTTATTGATTGACACCGAGTATGATTGAGTAACAACTTGTTTCAGTGAACTGCATTGATTAGTTTTTCTTTTATTGTTTCGCTTGAAGACCGAATTGGTGTTAGGGGTGATTCCCTATAATCAAACTTGTTTTGAGAGTTAGCACTAAGTGGTGATACTGGTTGTCTATTCCTATCATTAGGGATACACACTGTGGTGCGTATCTTGCACTGTTAATTCCTGAAGTACCATAATAAGAACGGGATGCTGATATCCTGGCAGATTGGGGGTACTGAGGTCGTCATGTTCTATGTTGGTGGACACGAACGGATCATAAGGGATCTTTGCGCAATGGATATACTGCGGTATATCTGTAAGTTCATCACAGCTTTCGAGGATGGTTCGACGCAGTAATTATTGGTGACTTCGGGGTAGCACCCCGCATTATTTATTTTATTTTATTTTCACCTCCTCAACCATGTCATACTATCAGGAACAGGAAGTAGACCAAATTAGAATGCATTGCATAGCGAGGGTTAAAATCCCTGAACTGGAGAAACGGCTTGATCTGGGGCACATGTAGTATGGGATGCATGTGTGTCCAGAGTCTTGCTGACATTAGATTAGGTGCATCTGTTCTGTACCTTGTGTTTGAATAGACTTTAGGTCATGGCATACACGAATACTAGGAAATCAGGATGCACGTTGAATTTTTCCATTCAAGATGAATTTGTGAGTGTGATAGTTTGAGGATCGCTATTTCCTTATCAGCATTGCGTCAGTAGAATTACTGACGTACCCTACCTTTTTGGTACATGGATATCAGGTCACGAGTATAGGAGAGCCCAAGATCAGCAGGGCATCCAAGTAGTGGCAGTATGCATGTCTACCCTTCGAGCGGGTGCAGAATTATCAGGGTCGCGTAGCAGAAGGCTCAAGCCGAGGGGCAGGTCCCAGAGGGGGCAGATAGACCACTCAACGGAGTTTCGGCAGTTACCAAGGGATTACCGATCTGAAAGACATCCAATGGCTTCACAAGAAATGTTTAAGTATTCTTGTAGTTAGTTGTAATAAAGTTATGTAATTTGTATTCCTGATCCAAGGATAATTTGATATTTGTAATTATTAATGTAACAACTCTGATGGCAATAAAAATGTTTAAATTTCCACGTTATTTACTGTGTTGAGATGCATTTGAAGGCAATGATCTTGGTGATGTCACAGATGTCTGATAACGGGGATCCGGGGCGTTACAACAGGCTATTTACCTTGTCAAACATGCAAGCTTCCCCGATTATGGCCAAGTTGGACAAGATCCTAGTATCGATGGATTGGGAGGCTAAATTCCCATTGGACCGCTAAATCTATTCCAAGACCTACGTCGGATCATGCCCTGATCGTACTTGATGCTGGGGTACAGGGATTTCAAAGGACAAGGAAGTTAAAATTTAAAAAGGCATGGCTAGAAATTCAGGGCTTTCACCACATGGTGATGGAAAATTGGGCACTCCCAACTAGCGGATCGGACGCTGCAACCCGATGGTGTGAAAAAATCTGCAGATTGCAAAAGAGGCTGCGTAGATGGAATCGATCTAGATTCTCGACAATCTGGTGTGAAAAAGAATCCTTTTTGGAAGGAATTGATGAGCTAGAGAGATTGGAAGAAACGAGAGTCCTGTTCTAGGACGAAAGAAACAGGCTACTTGTGCTCTGGGAAAATATTGCCAATCTTTATAAGCTGGAGGAAATCAAATGGCAACAGAGGTCGAGAATTTCGTGGCTCAAAGAGGGAGACGCGAATACTGCCTTCTTCCAATGAATGGCAAGCGCAAGACGTAGATCTAATCTTGTCTTGTCAATCCAAACAGATACGGGTAAATCCCAAGACGAAACTGTGATTTCCAAAACCTTTCACGACTACTACAAGGGCCTCTTTGGGAAGAAGAATGACTTCAGGATCCCACTTAGGGATGAGTTATAGTAGGGCCTGCAGAACAAGTTAACTCATTCACTATTGAAACTGGAAGTACCTTTTTTGGAGACCGAAGTGGAAAAGGCAATCACTCAAATGGGAGCAGAGAAATCGCCAGGACCAGACGGCTTTCCAATGATGTTTTTCCAAGTTTTCTGGGAAAAATTAAAGGGGGACATTATGGCTTTGATGGATGAATTCTTCCACAACAACCTCAGACTGGGCATGTTCAACTTTGCGGAAGTAATCCTAATACCTAAACGGGTGGAGTCTACTCGGGTGGGGGATTTTAGACCTATTAGTCTCATAAACTGCTCGGTTAAGATCATCACAAAGGTCCTGACCATCCGCCTGGGAAGCATAATGGACAGTTTAATTAGCAACACCCAGTCTGGTTTCATTAAGGACAGATGTATCCTGGACAGTGTGGCCACCGCGGAACAAGTTATCCACCACTGTCATATGGGCCATTCTAAGAATTTCCTCTTGAAACTGGACTTTGAGAAAGCATATGACTCCGTTGACTGGGATTGCTTGCTGGAAGCTCTCAGAAGGAGAGGCTTTGGGGTTAATGGATCAAGTGGATCAAACAATGCTTATACACTAGTAAAATGGTAATCTCGGTTAATGGGGGCCGGGACAACCATTTTCTTGCAAGAAGGGTCTTCGGCAGGGGGATCCGCTATCACCTCTTCTATTCACTATTGTAGCTGATGTTCTGAGGGGCATGCTAGATAATTATCGGAGAAAAGGTTGGATAAAACCTATTGCTAGCAGCACCTCTAATCAAGGGTGCACGATTCTTCAGTATGCTGATGACACCCTCCTCTTTGGAAATGGGAACAGGTCAGAAACAGTTTGCTTTAAAGGGGCCCTCTACTGTTTTGAAGCCTGGTCAGGTCTCAGGATTAATTTCCACAAGAGTGCTTTGATCCCGATTGCACTTTCCGATGTAGAAGCACATGCCCATGCTACCGTTCTGAATTGTATGAAAGACAATTTTCCAATCAAATATTTAGGTCTGCCGCTCAGACCAGGGAAGCTTACCAAGACAGATTGGCTACCCATCATAGACAGGGTGGAGGACAGATTGTCTGGATGGAAAGGAAAGTCGCTTTCCCTCGGGGTAGAGTGGTCCTTATCAACTCGGTGTTGTCTAATCTGCCCATTTACTACATGTCTTTCTTTGAGCTGCCTAAGTGGGTGATCCAAAGGATTGACCGCATCCGTAAGCGATTTCTCTGGAAAGGGGCAGACTCAAATAGGGGGGAGATACCACCTTATCAAGTGGGGTATTGCATGCATGAAGAAGAGACATGGAGGGCTAGGTATCATCGACTTGAGAGACATAAACCTTGCCTTATTAGGAAAATGGTAGTGGAAGGTCTTCCACCATAGCGGGGAAGGATGACAGGAGTTCATTCAACCATACGTTAGGGGGAAAGGTACGAGAAGTTTAGGCTTCCGGGTAGGGTCTAGAGTTTCTCGCTTCTGGAAAGGGATTGCCAAAGCCAGCGGGCCTTTCAACTCAGCAGTCACATCGGCTATTGGTAATGGACGGTCCACCAGATTCTGGTGGGACAAGTGGTGTGGTGCCCATACCCTTAAGGAGACTTTCCCAGATTTGTATGAGAAAACGACTCGCCCGAATGTATCTGTGACTACGACATGGAAGAGGGGTAACTGGAAACCGTCTTTCCGAGGGCCTCTTAGCCCAGGGTTACAGCAGCGATTGAATGAACTGCAAACACACATTACACAGAACGGGGTGATGTTTCCTCAAGAAACAGACCAGATGCGTTGGGAACTAGAGACCAAAGGAGCATTCACTGTTAGGTCTCTGTATCATCGCATTCACTATCGAGGATGTAGACCCAGTTGGGCACATGTGTTATGGAAATCCAAAGTGCCCCTTAAAGTTAGGGTCTTTCTCTGGCTAGTGCTCAATAATGCAATCCTCACTAGAGAGAACCTTGCCAAAAGACAACTCCAGATCGTGACCAACTATGGATTTTGTAACTTACATACGGAGACTCTGAATCACCTGTTCATTCACTGCCAAAGGAGTAAGGCAACTATGGTAGAGGTATTACGGGCCTTAGGGACATGAGACTACCCCAGTGAATACGAGGATTTGCCTCTGTTCACCACGAAATGAAGGATACATCGCCATTGCGGCAACTACTTGGGTGTTATGGCTGGACAGATTTTTTTTTTTAAATTTCGTACTTTATGTAATAGTATTTCTGGTAATCTTACTCATATCATGCATCTTATTTCCTTTTGGACCACAGCTGCTGCCTCAGGAGCAAGATGGAGGCTTGCCAGAGTCTTCCAGGTAGAGGAATTCGATGATGAGGAGGTCGAGTTTGGACCGACACTGGACTGAGAGGTAGGCGCCCTTGGTACTGGCATGGAACATGATACAATTTGGAAACCTACTGTCTGCATCTGGCTCTATTTTGTATTTTGTTTCGGTCTGTTGTAGCTTTGGTTGTACTTTTGGTTAGACCCACCCTCCAGGGTATTGTTGGGGGTTTATGTTCTATTTTCTGCACTGTTACTTTTTGTATTTCCCCCGGTACGCCAGGGTTGTTTTATTAATCTCTTATTAATGAAACAGGGTGGCGTTATTCCACCTTTAACCTAAAAAAAAAGATATTAAATAAATAGATATGTCTCCTCAATTTGAGGTCAATTTTTGTAACTACTTTCTAAATATTGTGACTTGACTTCTTTACTTATTTTAAAAAAGAAGATTTAGGAAATTGCCCTCCAAAACACTGTGCTAACACATATAGGATATATTTTATATTATAAAAGTAAGAATAAATATGTCCAGAGCAAATTTGGACTACACATCTAATTTTTATTATATCTTAGATCTAATATCAGCCATACAAATCTCAAATGCTTAAGATCTGTATCATACATTTTATTATTAGATTTAATCTGAACCATGTAAGTCCCTAAAAAATAATCATAATACCCACACACAAATCCTTCTCTCCCACCGCTGCTAACTTTCTTTCTCCAATTTCGTTGATCGCCCCTCTCCCAACTCTTCCAAACCCTATAACTCCCCGATCCCAAATTCCAATGCGCTTCTCATCAGAAACTAGGGTTCTCAGGTTATCTTCTCATATCGATCTATCAATTTTGTTATTCGTTAGAAATTAGGGTTTCGTTTTACCATCGATTTTGAAATTGGATATTGGATTTCTTTACTGATCCAAAATTAGGGTTTTGAATTAGAAATTTGATCTCGAATTGTGTTCTTAGGCACTCGTTAACCGTTTCTCGATCGGAGATGTGATCGAAATCGATGGCCATGGCGAATCTTCTTAGGGAAGTTTTGAAGAAGATCACGGTACGTAAGTGTCATCAACTTCATTATTCTATCGAAATTATGCTACGACTTTGAATTAGATCCCGGATTTCGATCTAGATAAGAAACTAGGGTTTGGAATTCTGTTTTGGATCAATTTTTTTCTGAGATCACAAGATAAGAAATGACTTTTTGAATGGTTTACTGCCAAGAGGAAAAAGAGAGGTAATACATATCGATTGACACTCTTAGGTTCGTAGCTTTCTTCCTCTTTACTTTTTTTGTTTTAACTTTACAATGTCATTTTCTCCCCTTTTAAAAGCTAAACTATTTCATTTATATTTTTAGATAATATATTTCTATCAAGGTGTCAAAAACTAGCTGATGAGGACAACAATTCGAGACGTTTTGGGCGCTTCTATCAGTGCAGACATCGTCTAGGATTGCATTTTATTAGCTAAGTTATTTTCATTTCAACATTTAGTTGCTTTGACATATATAGTAGTTTTGCTATTTGTACCCTTATTTTCTGCACATTGGATGTATTTTGGATATTTGTTTTGAGCATATATATAGGCCTTTAGACTAATGAGAACATATGCTTTGACTGATTAAAAAATTTATGTGATTGGGTTTTGCTCTTCATTCATCTCTTTTGTGTGAGACATTGAGAGAACATTAGGGTTTGTGAGAAACCCTAGATCACACCTCCATCTCCATTACCCCCCCCCCCCCCCCCCCCACACACACACACACACACTCCAAATCTCCAAATCCAATTCAAATCCGCAACCCTAATCCCCAAATCTTCATCCAAACCATAACCCTAATATTTACATTGAGAGAATGATCTATGGAGGAGTACAACATCATTGACGTCGACGACTAGTACCTTCTTCCTCTCCATCCGTGGCGGTGACACGTTCATCGAACCCAGACAATTTTTTTCCATTCCTCCGTTACTTGTGGCAGTGCTTATCATTTCTAGAATATTATCTTAATTATCTGTCATCCAAAAATATTGAGTGTGTGTGCTTCTACTTGTCAATTAGCGCACGAACCATTATTGAATATCTTACTTGCTAAGAACGCTTAAGTGTAATTGTTAATGAATTTTAATTGGGACTGTTAACTTACTCTATTTTTTGAAAATCCATCAAACCAATCACTTGTTTTAATTTCTAACTTAATCGATACTCCTTGTTGGTAAACTTAATCTTTTAATATTCTTAGAAAATTCTCTACCCATGGTTACGTTTACATTATTTTGGTATCAAAGCGAAGGTTTTAAAACCCTAGTTCTTACATCATTTAATCATAATTTCTGCATTAATTTAGGATCATGTTAGGGTCATTTTTTAAAGATCATTTCAGATTATTAAATAAAATCATTTTAGGTGCATTTAGGTCATGTTTCCCCAAATTTTAGCAAGCACGCGTCCCCACGACCCATAGTTTTCCCATCTTTGGTGAATGCATCTTCGCAGCACCATCACGAATCCTGATTAACATTTCTTGTCCCTCTCAAACTACCAAATCAGGAATCCTATAAATCAGTGAACCCCTCTTCGAACTGAAATGGACAACACTGACATTTCCACTACCCTTGCTGCCATTCAAGAAACTTTCGCTAATATCAATCAAAGGCTTGAGCAAGTGGAATTGAATCAAAATGTTGCCCCTGAGCTTCATCGTTAGATTCCTCAAGGAAATAATCGTGACGACCGATGTCAAGATCGTGACCCTGACGAACAATACAAGAAGAACCTTAAGGCTGACGTTCCCTACTTCGAAGTACATATGAAACCCCAAGCTTATCTCGATCGGATTTGTGCCATGGACCACTACTTCGCGTGGTTTGACATGAGCGAAGCCCTGAAGGTCAAATTTGCTACGATAAAATTGACTGGTAAAGCTCAACATCACTGGACCAATCTTGAACATGCTTACAGAGGTCAAGGTCTGGCACCCATAACCACTTGAAAGGCCATGAAATAGAAGCTCACTGAGAGATATGTGCCCTTATCGTTCCACACCAGATTGCTAGATTCGTGAAACCAACTTTACCAAGGAAGCAAATCCACCCAAGACTATGTGGATAAGTTTGACGACTTCCTCATTCGGTGCAATGCTTTAGGTAAAGAGAGCGAAGAACACACCCTCTCTAGGTTCAGAGCTAGACTACGAGCCGATTTAAGGTACAAGCTAATCCATAGAAATGTGGACTCCTTGGCAGCGGCTTATGCCATTGTCTTCGATATGGATTCCCTTAAAGCAAGTTCCTACTACAAGTCCAGTGATTTGGGAGATCATTCATCTAGAATGACTTTCACTGAACCCTTTAGATCTAAGTCCTCATCTTCTCAGTACCCCAACAAGTCTTACCCAAGTAAGCCTACTTCAAATCCCTATCCACCTAGAAATGACAACAATGATAAGAATACTGAAAGAGACTACTCTAAGATTGATTCTCTCACTAAGTGTTATAAATGCAAGGGATACAGCCATGTTGCTGGCAACTGTCCCAGCCCCAATAGGATCAACATTGTAGAAGGAACCGTTGTCATTGCTGATGATTCCGACAATGAGTTTTTCTATGAACCTAATGAAAGTGATGACTTCGGCGAAGAAGAGGATGACCGGTATAACAACTGTATTTGGTCGACCCAATCACCTCTTTTGAATATAGTCAGATGTGCTATGTCCCAAACAATAGAAGAAGATGATTGGAAGCGCACTGCTATAATTCACACCTTCAGGACAATAGGTGGTAAAAACTGTAAGGTAATTGTTGACAGTGAAAGCAGCATCAATGCTGTCTCTTCAGCAGTCCTAGCCAAGACCAGGCTTAAAGCTGAACCCCATCCACATCAATACAAAGTATCTTGTATTGATGCGACAACCCTCCAAGTAACAAAGCATTGTTTGGTCCCTGTAGATTTCAAAGTCTACAAAGAATAAATTTGGTGTGATGTGCTCAAAATGGATGTGGGTCAAGTAATTTTAGGGAGATCTTGGTTATATGACCTTGATGTGACAATATATGATCGATCCAACTAATGTGTGTTCCAGCACAACAGATTAAAGATAAATCTCATACCCATGAAATCACAAACTAGTCCGTTTGTGACAACACCAACTCCCTCGAAAAAGGGCAAGGAAGTAGCTTATATGGGTGAAAAGAAACTCACAGAAGAAATTGACAATGAGACGACCTTTGTCATACTCACAACGAGAGAAGTCCATAATGAGCCTGAGTCACCCATTCCTCCTCAAGTCACTCATGTTCTTTAGAAATTTGCGGATGTGTTTCCTGCTGAACTCCCCAACCAGTTACCCCCGCTGCGTGACATCCAACATACTATTGATCTGGTTCCGGGAGCGAGTCTTCTTATCTTGCCACACTATCGGATAAATCCAGCTGAACATGCTGAGTTGAAAAGGCAAGTTGACGAGTTATTGGTAAATGACTTCATTAGAGAAAGATTAAGTACTTGCACAATCCCTGCTCTGCTGATGCAAAAGAAAAATAGAATCTGGCGTATGTGTATTGATAGCCATGCCATAAACAAAATTATAGTGAAGTATCATTTTTTTCATTCCCCGTTTGGATGACATGTTGGACATGATGTCTAGTGCCACAATCTTTTCCAAGATTGACCTTAAAAGTGGCTACCACCAAATACGTGTTCGCCCTGGTGATGAATGGAAGACCGCATTCAAGATGAATGATGACCTGTACGAATGGATGGTCATGCCATTTAGAATTACAAATGCCCCGAGCACATTTATGAGAATTATGGCACAAGTACTATGTACTTTTATCGAAAAGTTCATTGTTGTGTACTTTGACGACATTCTCATTTACAGACGATCCATTAGGCAACATATTGACCATTCGAGACAAGTCTGCGTTGTTCTGAGGAAGGAACAACTTTATGCTAATCCTGCCAAATGTACATTCCTCTTTGATCAAACTATCTTTCTAGAATTTATTATCTCCGCTAGAGGAGTATCCGCTGTCCCAGAAAAGATAAGAGCTGTTATTGAGTGGCCTGAGCCCCGAAACATGCCTGATGTACAAAGTTTTCATGGTATTTCCATCTTCTATCGTCGGTTTGTGCAAGGATTTAACACGATCATGGCTCTGATAACCGATTGTCTGAAGAAAGGTGAGTTCGTCTGGTCGAAAGCAGCCACGAAAGCCTTCGAAGAGATCAAAAAAAGAATTACTTAGATACCTGTCATGAGGTTTCCTGATTTCACTAAAGTCTTCGAAGTAACGTGCGATACTTCTGGTGTTGGTATAGGTGGAGTCCTCAATCAAGAGAGTCACCCTGTTGCCTATTTCAGCAAAAAGCTGGATGAAGCAAAACAAAAATACTCCACTTATGACAAGGAATTCTATGCAGTAATTCAGTCACTTCGCTATTGGCGACATTACCTAATGTTGTAAGAATTCGTCATCTTCTCAGACCATGAGGCCTTAAGATTCCTCAATTCTCAACAAAAGTCGAATTCGAGACATGCTCGATGGGTAGAGTTCGTACAAGAATATTCAAATACCATTAGACATATGAAAGGGGTTGATAATAAGGCCGTGGATGCACTAAGTCGTTATCACATGATCTTATCAATACTGCGCACCGAACTTATTGGTTTTGAGAGATTGAAAGATGAGTATGTCTCCTGCCCAGATTTTTACGAGATCTACACCTCTTTGAAGGATGACATCACTCCAGTGATAGACGATTATTTCCTGAAATATGATTATCTCTTCTATCGCTCCAAACTGTGCATTCCTAGTACATCACTACGAGAGTATCTTGTTAGGGAATTGCACGCTGGTGGCCTTGCTGGACACTTTGGGCATAAAAAGACCATTGATGCTGTGGATCATATGTTTTACTGGCCTAAGCTTAAAAGGGACGTTGCGAGACTTGTCAACTCGCTAAACAACAAAAATAAAACACAGGCCTGTATACTTCCTTACCTGTCTCTAGTTTCCCTTCGGAAGATGTCAGTATGGATTTCGTGTTAGGCTTACCGAAAACACAAAAGAAATATGATTCCATTCTTGGTCATGGATATTAAGATGCATCTCGTGTAGCTCCATCTAAACACGATTCCGATGTTCGAAAACTTTCGATGCATCTCGTGTAGCTCAAATCATTTTCGATAATATTATGAAGTTACATGGGTTGCCAAAAATAATTGTGTCCGATAGGAATGTGAAATTCACGAGTTACTTTTGGAAGACCCTATGACACAAGATGGGAATGAAGCTAAAATTCTCTTCAGCCTTCCATCCACTGACTGATGGACAGACTGAGGTTGTCAATCGAATTCTTGGAAATCTCTTGCGTACTCATGTGGGAGAAAACTTAGGAATTTGAGACTTAAAATTAACTATTGCTGAATTTGCCTACAACACATCAAAGAATAGAACCACCGGCATGAGTCTACATGAAGTTATGCATGGTTATCGTCCTAGGCAACTCATAGATCTTGTCCCCATGTTAGAATATCATTGAGTCTCAGAGTCTGCATCCATATTTGTATCCCGCATTTATGACTTGTATAGAGAAATTTTTAAGAAACTTAATGAGAATAATTTTAACTACAAGTTAAGGGGAGATACTAGAAGAAATTTGAAGCTTTTGATGTTGGCAACAAGGTGATGGTTCAGATTCATCCGGAATGGTTTCCAGCTGGGCCCGTTAAGAAATTGAATGCACGTGCTACATGCCCATTTAAAATTTTGCATTAAATTATTGATAATGCATATGTTGTTGACCTTTATGAAGGTTTTGGCATAAGTAAGACTTTCAATATTGAGGATCTAGTACCCTATGAAGGTCTGGAATTTAACCCTCGAAATTCTCTTATAGATGAGCCTACCCTGCAGCTTACTGGTGAGATTCCCACATTTTCCCTTTTACCTGACACTACTTACCCATCGACAAAAAAATTGGATAATATTTTAGTTGATTAGATAATCTCTACTAGAGATGGTGCTATTCATCGGTATTTTGTGCGATGGAAGAACAAGCTGGAGTCGGACGGCACTTGGATTGATCATGAAGAACTCTAGCGCTTGGATCCAGACATTTTGGACTAATATGATAGGAGCACTTGTTTTTACTCGCCTGGGTCGAGCTCTCTCCCACCCGGAGAGAATGATGATGACATTAGTTCGAGACGTTTTGAGCGCTTTTATGAGCGTATGCATCACCTATGATGGATATTTTATTAGCCTAATTATTTTTATTTCAGCATTTTAGTTGTTTTGACATATGTAGTAGTTTGCTATTTGCATCCTTATTTTCTACACATTGGATGTATTTTGGAGATTTGTTTTGAGATTTATTTTGAGCCTTTATATAGGCCTTTAGACTAATGAGAACATATGCTTTCATTGATTAAAAAATTTGTGTGATTGAGTTTTGCTCTTCATTCATCTTTTTTGCGTGAGACATTGCGAGAACATTAGGGTTTGTGAGAAACCCTAGATCCCACCTCCATCTCCATCACCACCGAAACCTCCCCTACTCCAAATCCCCAAATCCAATTCCAATCCAAAACCATAATCCCCAAATATTCATCCAAACCCTAACAATAATATTCACATCGAGAGAATGATCTATGGAGGAGTACAACACCATTGACGTCGACGACTAGCACCTTCTTCCTCTCCATCCGTGGCGGCGACACGTTCATAGAACTCCGGTAATTTCTTTCCGTTTCTCCATTACTCATGGTACTGCTTATCATCTCTAGAATATTATCTTAATTATCTGTCATCCACAAATATTAAGTGTGTATGATTCTACTTGCCAATTAGCGTACAAATCACTATTGAATATCTTACTTGCTAAGAACGCTTAAGTATAATTGTTGATTGTTAGACTTGAATTTTAATTGGGACTATTAACTTGTTTTGTTTTTTGAAAATCCATAAAATCAATCACTAGTTTTAATTTCTAATTTAATTGGCACTACTTGTTGGTAAACTTAATCTTTTAATATTCTTGGAAAATTCTCTACCTAGGGTTAAGTTTACATCACTAGCCTGCTTTGTTCTCGCTGTAAGCATTAAGTTTTGCTAATCTATTTATTTATTTAGGTTTCTCATAGGTTATTTAAGTGCAAAGTGGACATGGAAAAGAAATTAAGAGTGAGGCACATGATTCTGTTGAGGAAGCTAAAATTGTGTTCAGAAAGCTCATATGTAGAGTAAAATTTTCCAGTCATTTTAAAAGACATGTGTTTGGTTCATTTTGAAAACACATTTTAAACTTAGGTTTTCCAAAAAAAATTATAAAGGAATTTTTTGAGATTTTAAAAAACAAGGGTTTGTTTGGATAACTGTTTTTAGAAAGGGAAAAGGGGGTATGAGCAACTTGCTCATTTAGTAAATGAGCAATTGATGATGTGGCATGCATGTGATTGAAAAATTCTTAAAAGGGTTAGTTGTTCAATGTATCAC
The DNA here is from genome assembly GCA_017893485.1 of Hemerocallis citrina. Lineage (NCBI taxonomy): Eukaryota > Viridiplantae > Streptophyta > Magnoliopsida > Asparagales > Asphodelaceae > Hemerocallis > Hemerocallis citrina. Next base: position 99,685,706 of record CM030361.1, read on the forward strand.
ATGCATGCCACATAATCAATTGCTCATTTACTAAATGAGCAAGTTGCTCATATCCCTTTTACTCTTTTAGAAAAATAGTTTTTGAAATTGAGAGTATAAAATGCGTTTGGTTAACAACAGGTTCAGGTGAATTTTAACAACAGAAACGCTTTAGATAAACAAATCTCTTCAGATGAAATTTAACAACAGAATCGCTTCAGATGAAATTTAAATCACATAAACAAATATGAAATTTTAACAACAGAATTTAAACAAATCCAAATACTAATGTCTCTTTAACAAATCTAGATACTAATTTTAACAACGGAATTTAAACAAAACATCTCTCACTCAAATTTTAACCCATTCCACATCCAAAATCTCCAACTTTCCAAAACCTTCATGGTGATTGTAACCTAAATCCAACAAACCCTAGTTAATTTTGCACGGAATTCAAAGCGCTAACTCGTGGTTACCATGGATATGAAGAAGACATCAACAGATTCGAGATAGTTGGATGCGGTGGCGGCGATAGAGGGGCGGCCTAGGGTTTGGGGAGGAGAGCGAAGATGGAGGAGGGGAAGAGATTGTTAAGAGGAGAGCGAAAATGGAGGGGAAGACGTTGACGGAGAGAAAAGATGGAGGAGGGGAAGAGGTCGTTGTGGAGGAGGGGAAGAAGAAGGGAAGAGGAGAGCGAAGACGGAGGAGGGGAAGACGTCGCCGTCGACCCTCGCCTGTGTTGTCGATTGGGAGGGGAAGACGTTGCTGTCAACCCTCGCCCGTGCTGTCGATCCCCATCTTCTTCAGCGATTTGAGTTTAGAAAATGAGATCTGGTTTAGAAAACTGGTTTCTGCAGTTTTCTGAAAACACATTTTAAAATGAGAGTTTTGGGAATTGATACGCCCTGACCTTTGCTTTTGGCCATGGCGATGAGGAGAAGAACAGGTAGGATTGAAGAAGAAGGTTAGAAGTAGAAGTATTCAAGAAGAGGAGAAGAAGAATTGAACAAATCACGCACACCCCCACAACCAGCAGCGGTGGGTCTTTTATAGAGAATAATACGTGCACTGCCCTATTCGGACAGGCCGTTAGTTGGTTACAAAAGTGGGCCCCATCAGAATCGATGGTTACAATACACTCACATCTGATCCAATGGACCCTGTTTATCCATACCCCTTCACTGATATATTTACACATTTACACTTAACCCCCTACTATTACAGTTTATTATACTCTATCTGATACACTCTGATACACTGACTCCGTCTCCATCTGCAGCTGCTTCTTCTTCTCCAGTTCACTCACCATCCTCCTCACCATTGCTTCCGCCATTGACACTGCTTATCAAGTGGCCTGTATCAACTCCTCCCCCCTATATTGAGACCTTGCCTCAAGGTCGAAGAGAGGGAATTTTCGAACCAAATCCCAATAAGACTCCCAAGTCGCATTAGACACTTCGTGATGTTTCCATTTGATTAATACTTCTGACACCAACTTCCTTCCCTTGATAACAGCTCGGCGATCTAGAATGCAATCTGGTTCAAGTAAAGCTATGGAAGGCTGGGCTGGAAGAGATTGTTGAATCTGCACATTGGGTCCCAAATGTTTCTTAAGAAGTGAAATGTAGAAGACTGGATGAATTTTGGAAGATGCTGGCAGTGCTAATCTGTAAGCAACTGCTCCCACACGTTCAAGGATTGAGAATGGACCATAGTACAAAGGAGCAAACTTGTGCACAGCTCTTGTTGCAACCGAAACTTGACGGTAAGGCTGGAGCTTAACATACACCAATTCCCCCACCTGATATTCCTTATCCCTTCGATGACTATTAGCTTGTTTCGCCATCCTATCTTGAGCTCGCTTGAGATTATCTTTCAACAATTGAAGATTCACATCTCTAGCCAACAAAGCTTCTTCAACCAGGGGAATTTTAGCAGTGTGTGGTATGTAGGAAATGATTGTAGGTGGTTTTCGCCCGTAAACAGCTTCATAAGGAGTCGATTTAATGGTAGAATGATAGGATGTATTGTACCAGAATTCAGCCCAGGATAACCACTTGCTCCAATCACTTGTTTTGTGATGACAATAGCAGCGTAAATAGGTCTCCAAACATCTATTAACTACTTCTGTCTGGCCATCCGTTTGGGGATGGTACGCTGTTGAAAAGTGCAACTTTGTGCCCTGCAATCGCAATGTTTCCCTCATAAGAGCACTTGTGAAAATTGTTCCTCGATCGCAGACTATGGAGATGGGCATGCCATATAGTTTGAAAACCCCTTCACTGAGAATTTGAACAATCGAAGCAGCAGTATAGGGATGTTTAACAGGGAAAAAGTGAGCGTATTTGCTCAGTCTATCCACCACCACAAGAATAACAGAATACCGATGACTGAGAGGGAGAGCTTCTATAAAATCCATACTAGCTTGCTCCCAAATCTGATTAGGTATCGGCAATGGTTGGATTAACCCCGAAGGTGACTGGCAAGAATACTTATTAGTCTGGCAGATTGTACACTCCCGTACATACTGCTGGACATCAGCTTTTATACCCCTCCACCAGAACGATCTTCTTAGTCTTTGCAACGTTTTGTCGTAGCCTGAATGACCCCCAATTGGTGTGTTGTGATGCTCATTTATCATTAACTTTCTGAGATAGGAAGTTGGACTGATAACTACCTTAGCCCCTTTGTACCAAACACCCCGCAGTAGAGAAAATTTTGTATTAACCTGTTGAGCTACCTTAGCTGCCAACTCCTCAAAATAACTGTCAGTTTCATTCATCTTCACAATCTCCTCCCACCAGTTTGGAGGTAGAGAACTCAATTGTAAGAGAAGACAATCAAGATCCCTCCTAGAAAGTCGATCTGCTGGAATATTTTCACTGCCTTTCTTATATTCCACATCGAAATTAAACCCATAGAGTTTAATTAACCAAGAATGTTGAGCTGCAGTCGAGAGTCTTTGGTCCAACAGGTATTTCAGAGGTTTATGATCTGTGCGGATGATGAACTTTCTGCCGAAGAGATATTGTTTCCACTTCTTAACTGCCAATAGTATAGCCAACATTTCTTTCTCATACGCAGACCAATACAAACACTTCCCTTTAATAGCTTGGCTAATATATGCTATGGGATGTTTGTTTTGCAACAACACTGCCCCTATTCCCTCTTTACAAGCGTCACACTCTACTACAAAGGTTTTGTTGAAATCAGGTAATTGGAGGACTGGAGCTGTTGTTAAGGCTGATTTCAATTGCTCAAAAGCTGCCGTAGCCTTCTCACTCCAAACAAAAGAATTTTTCTTGGTCAATTCAGTTAGAGGAGAAGCTATGGAGCCATAATTTCTCACAAACTTGCGGTAGTATCCTGAGAGCCCAAGAAATCCACGCAAGGACTTAATAGAATTGGGAATAGGCCATTCTTTGATTGCAGCAATTTTCTTTTCGTCTACTGCAATGCCGGAGCTAGAGACAATATGCCCCAAATACTCTACTTCTCTTTGCCCAAAAGTACACTTCGATAGCTTCACAAATAGCTGATTCCTTTGTAATATAAGGAAAGTTTCCTTCAAGTGTTGCAAATGCTCACTCCAACTCTTACTGAAGACCAGTATATCATCGAAAAACACCAAAATAAATCTCCGCAAATGGGGCCTGAAAATATCATTCATCAAAGATTGGAATGTAGACGGAGCGTTACTCAAACCAAATGGCATTACAAGGAACTCATAGTGTCCACTATGGGTTCTAAACGCCGTCTTCGGAACATCATTGGGGTGCATTCTGATTTGATGATAGCCAGACCTCAGATCTAGCTTAGAAAAAAAATTAGCTCCATGCAATTCATCGAGTAAGTCATCAATAATAGGGATTGGATACTTATCCTTAATTGTTTGCTGATTGAGAGACCTATAATCAACACAGAATCTCCACGAACCATCATGTTTTTTTACTAGCACAACTGGTGAGCTATAGCAACTGTGGCTTGGTCGAATAGTACCATGTTGCAGCATCTCCGCAATGATTTCTTCGATTGCATTTTTCTGCTCAAATGAGTATCTATATGGTCTGATACACACAGGCTTAGATTCCTTCTCCAATGGTATTTGATGATCACAAGATCGTGGAGGGGGCAAGCTCTTTGGTTCTTCAAATAAAGATTGAAACTCTCCCAATAATTTCTGCAAGCATGTATTCTCATGAATAAGTGCAGATTGCTTCTCAGAAGAGGCCATAAAGTATAGCACAAAACTGCGATGAGCTTGTAAAGACAACTTGTTGGCTTCTTTCTCTGATAACGCCTGTGTAGGTCCTGGATTTAGACCTTGTAATACCCAATTAATACCCTTGTGTTGAAACTTCAGCTGCTTGTGGACCAAATTAACCGTAATTTCATCTACTTTCTTCATCCATTTAGCTCCAAGAACCACATCATGACCCCCAATAGGGAATACCAAAAAATCATCAATGAACTCATATCCTTGACAATTGATCTTCACATTAGAGCACAATCCACTCCCTTCCACTTCTTTACCTCCGGCAACTCTAACATTGAAAGATTGCTTAAGAGTCATAGGTAATCCTACCTTTTCCAGTATAAAAGGATCTATATAGTTGTGTGTTGCCCCACTATCCACCAATACATGCACATCGAAACCTTTCAACTGAGCTTTCAAAATCAAGCATTCTGTATTGCTCTCTGACTCTACTTTAAGGAGTTGTAAATTATCAGCTTCATTTTCCCCTTTCCCTGCATCCTCTTCAATAAGCAACTGACTCAACTCCTCTTCACTTTGCAACGTGAACAAATCCCAATCCCCTTCTATACACATATAAGATCTTGTTTTACACAAATGCCCCGGCAAGAACTTTTCATCACAATGAAAGCACAGTCCTTTCTTTCTCCTTTCCCACACTTCATTTGGGGTAAGTTTCTTCAAGATTGGTTTCTCTGGATTTTGATTGCTGCTAAACTTCCCTACTGGATTACTTGGGTTTGGTTGAGTTGGATAAGGTAGCTGATTAGTAGTAGACTGAGAACCCCTAACATACGACCTGTATGGTGCTCTGTAATACTGCCTAGTGGCATTGAACTTCTTCTCAAATCGAAGAGCAATTTTGAATGCTTCACTCAAAGATTGTGGGTCAGTCATCGCAACATCATGTTGCAATTCTTCCTTGAGCCCACTTACAAACTGTTGAACAAGGAAAGATTCACTAACCCCCTCAACTAAGCATTGCAACTTCTCGAACTTGACCTGATAATCAAGAACTGATGTTGTTTGATCAAGTCTGCAAAGAGATTTGGCTGCGTCTTCATAAATTCCCAAAGCAAACCTATTACAAATCCCTTCCTTAAACTCCTTCCACGTCACTACTCCACCACTATTCTTGAGCAACCAACGACACCATTGGATTGCTTCATCTTTGAGGAAGAAAAAAGCAACCCTCACTTTTTCATTCCCTTGAATTCTATACACTTCAAAATAGTGTTCGATCTGAAATATCCAATTAAGGACGTCGCCAGATCCTGAGAATATCTGAACCTCAAGTTTTGGTGGTTTTCAAAAAAAATTTCCCCCAATTGTTTGTTCTTTATCCAGATTCTCTACCTCATGATGACTATGCACAAAATTCCCACCTCCATCAAAGCCAAGGTTTAGATTCTGCTTACCGACTGTCTTTGGCGGTGGATCCTCCGTGGTTTCTTGATTTGGTCTCACCTCCCCCAACCGCTGCGTTATCAATTGCATCTGCGCTAAAACCAACGGAATTTGAGAGACCTGAGCAGCAATGTCCTTGATCTGGTTCTCCATGATGGATACTCTGTCATTCAAGAACTGGTGGCTAACTTGCCAACCAAAAGGTGGAGCGAATCCAAGAACTCCTTCACCGATTGATTCTGGAGGAATCTCTCCATCCTCTTCTAGATTCGCTGCAGAATCTTGTGGCTCTGATACCATTGATACGCCCCGACCTTTGCTTTTGGCCATGGCGATGAGGAGAAGAACAGGTAGGATTGAAGAAGAAGGTTAGAAGTAGAAGTATTCAAGAAGAGGAGAAGAAGAATTGAACAAATCACGCACACCCCCACAACCAGCAGCGGTGGGTCTTTTATAGAGAATAATACGTGCACTGCCCGTATTCGGACAGGCCGTTAGTTGGTTACAAAAGTGGGCCCCATCAGAATCGATGGTTACAATACACTCACATCTGATCCAATGGCCCCTGTTTATCCATACCCCTTCACTGATATATTTACACATTTACACTTAACCCCCTACTATTACAGTTTATTATACTCTATCTGATACACTCTGATACACTGACTCCGTCTCCATCTGCAGCTGCTTCTTCTTCTCCAGTTCACTCACCATCCTCCTCACCATTGCTTCCGCCATTGACACTGCTTATCAAGTGGCCTGTATCAGGAATTTTTAAAAAAACCCATTTGTGAAAACCACTATCCAAACGCGTTTTTTCAGTTTTTAATTTTAAAAAACTGAAAACTGGTTTTAAAATGCTATCCAAATAGATAAACATTTCTTGATCTTAAATTAAATTTGTTGTTCTTGTGTTATTTGACAAGTTAGACTCGGTCTACCATAAAAAATTCCTTTTCCAAATATTTTCTTAGAAGTTTCTCACTATAATTTTTTTTAATATATTGTTAACAAAACCCTTTTCACTTTCTTATATTGCTCTCAAAAGTTCACTCTCAAAAGTACTTAACAGGCTTAGAATTATGATTTAGGAAGGATTCGCTAAATTCTTTGAATCTCACTGCCAAGAATTTCTTTAAAAAAATGAAAAAGAGAAGATTTTACCAAACATGTATATGTATATTCGGTGAGATCCGTATGACTTTATAGATACTAGTATCATGCACGTGCAATGCACGTGGAGGAAGAATGAAAAAGACAAAAAAAACCCTACCAACACGTGCGCTGCACGTGTTGACTAACATACAAAAAACAATAAAAAATTGTTTATTTGTTTGGAACCCCATCTCTCCCATTATAATAGTTATAGATGATAGATATGGTTAGGCTTCTCTGGTAATTGTTACTTCTTTCTCTTACTTAAGTACAATCTAAATGACTCTAGAAAACTATTCTGATGGTAACACGCTTTAAACTTTGGTTTGTTATCCATTTATATTTCAAGTTTTTATTTGAAATGAGGGGACATCATATGGAGCGAAAGAATTACATTTAAAAGAAAAAAAGCTCATTCATTTAGACAGACAACTGAAAATCTTTTAAGAGGATTAAGCTGTGACAACTTTTAAATAATGAGAAGCTGCTCCTTATCTAAAACTTCTCATTTTGCATAAGCCTTCCTTTTCAATAAATGACACTTCAAATATACAATTCGGGAAACTAACCAGTTGATTGATTCAGTCGGAGTAGATTTAGGATCAATTATCTGATTCTGGATCTCCTACATTGTGTGCAGTGGTCATTTACTTTCATAGAGAATGCTTTAAATTGTAATTTTGGTATGCATGATTTATATGCAACGCGTCATGACACCACAATTATTTTGCAGAGCAGCCCAATGTTCGGAGTTGATATTTTATACAGCTCGATTACTTTTCCATATTGAGTTTCTAAGTCAATGGATTAGAAATATGAGAAATGTTTCTTGCAAATTTACTTAATAATATAATGGTGTCGTCATTATGTTTTATGAATTCCAGTGGAGCATACGACTCTTGATTATGTTGAGAAGCATGTGAAATTATGTTCTATGGTGCTATGGATTAAGTGCATACATCCCATGGTATGTATTAAAGCATGGGAAATTCTGTTGCTCGGAGGTGCAAAGAAAGTGGAAACAGATTTATAGTTGGCAACACCACAAAAAGGTGGGAGAGGTTCGTAGAATTATCTTACTTACCGTTTAGCCATTATACCTTGGTAATAAATGCTATGAGTTTCAAAATTGATATAAAATAGAAAGTCACCACCTCTTATGATACAAACTACAACACTAAGTTGATATATTTCTTTGATTAAATTACGCTCCTATCATCTTTTGATATATATCATTTTGAGAAGTCTGATGTTGTAGCCTCTGTTACGTCCATATATAGTTTTCTCATTCAAAATCAACAGTGGCATATCGAGAATTTAATAATTTTAGTATCAAATACATATGTTTGATCATGAAGGGAAATAAGAAGCACAAGCAAAAACTGACCTCTTATCTTGAGTTCGGCATGTTTATGAAGTTATTATTTTTCACTTAAAGTTATGCTTCAGAAAGAGTTTTCTACTTCATCAACTAGCTTATGTAGAATCATCCTATCTTCACACTACTTAAACTGGTTATCATCCCTATTATTTGTGAGAAGTCTGCATACTTCCCTTGTACTTTTAAGCCTTTTTTTTCTTAGAAAGTATAGAGTTAATTTATAATAAATCCATTATTATTCTTTTGATGAAATTCATAAATATTTTTTGTGGCCACTTTCTGATCACCATCTAATTTTTTAAGCATTGTGTTTTGAATGTTTCTGAATCTTCATTGAGACACTTAAGCAATTTAAGGTATTCTCACCAGAACAAAATTTGCAATCAAGTTAAGTTGATCGAAATCCTATATTGATTTGGTAGCACAAAGATTTTTAAGCATTGTGTTTTGAATGTTTCTGAATCTTCATTGAGACCCTTAAGCAATTTAAGGTATTCTCACCAGAACAAAATTTGCAATCAAGTTAAGCTGATCGAAATCCTATATTGATTTGGTAGCACAGAGATTGTAGTGACGATCAGGCTCTTGGATGGCAAGTTTGGCCGAGTTGGTAATGAGCCAGTGCTTACCGGAACTCGATGAAATAAGAAGCAAATCCGTACCATTGTGGCTTCTTCGCACCATTGTAGGAAGAAGATGGAAATGTAAGGGACGGAAGAAGAAAGAGTATAGGTTTGTAAAGGTTTCTGATTTTATTAATTTTACTCAGGTTCTCAGTTTTTATTTTAGGAGTGAAGATCTCACTCAGTCACTCTATATATTTATTGTTTTTACTCATGTTTATAATTTCTGTTTAAACTGTAAAGGTCTGATTGTTTCTTGATTTAATATCTCTACTCATGCTAATAGTTTTTGTTTGATTTGTGAAGGTGGATATGGTACACTAGAAGAGCTTTTGGAAGTGACGATAAAAGTGTACTGTTCAAATTTGATCCCCTTGGTTGTTTGATTCGACAATTTTTTTGTTTGTTTCCAAACCACGGTGGCGGTGGCGCTCCGGCAGTTTGTTGGTATAACCCAGGAAATGTGGGATCTTTATGGCCCTTCTAATGTTCTACATGAAAGGTAATCACTCATCTCTCTAGATTTTCTGTTTTTCTCACTAAAATTATTCATGGAAATGATGATGATGATATTTTCTTTTTTATCTAATTTTTGTTGTGCATTATTGAATATTACATTTCCGCTACTTTTGGTTGTTAGTAGAAGAAAAAACATACTCAAGTGCTTTTTTATTTTATTTTATTTTATATTATATTTATTTTTCATATTTATTTTTTGGTTGAAAGAGGCTCCTTTAATTTTTTGTTGCTTGAGTTCTTTTGGATCTAATTGGATGGTTGTAATTACGGTACATGTTAGAATTTTTGAATTTTTATGTGGAAATGAAAGTAAAGGTTAGAAAGGATCGTAGTAATTCTTTGCAAAGCTTCAGATATTTGTATTATTCTTTACTTTTACTTTTATGCGTGTCAATCTAATTTATAATGAACTTTTGTGTTAAATATATTTTATTGGTAATTGATGAACATTTCGGAGATCAAGCCTTATGAATGTTACCTTTGTTCTTTCTAGTGTTTATACCATCTATATTTGGGAGATCAAGCCTTATGGATGAGAGGAAGATAACTTATAAGGGCAGTCGAAACCTTCGTGCTGGAAGGTACAAAATTGTTCTACGTAGAGTGGCTATGAGACAATCGAACGGTTAGTTTCTTATTTGCCTAGATTGAAATGGATATGTTTTAAAACTTTTCATTTTTTGTAAATGTTCTTAACTTTTACGTTAAGAATGTCGAGGTTCGTTATGGGCTATGGAATACCGGAGTCATGAGCTCTGTTGTCCGTGCTGGGTTTGATCAAGGAAAAAGAGCCTTTTAGCCTGGCAGAGATGGACTTACAAGATGAATTTTGTTCCTCATCTATTACTTAAAATATATCGATCTTGATTGTGAAGAGTTAAAAATTGATAGAGCATTGTTTGTATTACAGGTTGGCCATAACGGAGTCCTCTTAATATAAATTCTCTCGAGAGAATTGCATTTGTTGAATGGATAGAGGGGTCGTTAGCATTTTAAACACAACAACGCCTAACATGCATGGTACGAGGTAAGAAGATTCTTTTATTATTATTATTATTGTCATTATTATTGTTTTTATTGTCTTTGTTTCGGTGTCTCGATCCAACCTTATATTGAATTGTCAGTCTTATTTTGATGCTCCTCCTGGATATGAGCCATTGACATGGGAAGCATGGGAGAGGGACTGATACAGATTGATAGAGAGGGAGTCGAAAGGTATTGGACTGCATATACACCTACGAGGATTGCAACTAATGCAGTTATGCTTGGACATATCAGATGCAAAAAGTGTCCAAAATGGATGCTGTCAACAAATCCACTGCTGGTACGACCAGATTTTAAAAATTAAAAAAAAGGTTTCTCGTCACCGCTTCATTAACGAAAAGTTAATGAACCAGAGTACAACAAAACAAAATACATCATAACAAGGAGTTACATCGAACAACTCTCGATTAAACCCCGCCTACAAAATACAAAGACAAAATACTAGATATCCTGAGAAAATTACATATAGCAGTTACATCTAAAAATACTTCAGTCCACTCCCTCCTGATCGCTGCGACTACTACTACTACTCTCAGCGAAGCCTCGTCCTCAATCCAGCTTGACCTGCCCAATCAGTAATGAATGAAAAAATATTGTGTATCACCACCGGGAATCTGTTATTGATATTACTGAAGCATGAATCATTCCGGTTTAGTCACATGTCCCACATAGTAGCAGCAGCAGATATAACCCACGCTAATCTATTTTCTTTTCGAACTAGGCTCCCCACCCTAAATCTCTATTGTAGAGATAGGAATGTCCAAAAAACAAAGCCTAAACACACTACCTCCCAAGCCAACCTAGCTTTAGCGCATCTAAATAAAATATGGTTAGTGTCCTCGTCGTCATTAATGCATCGAGAGCACATTAAATCCACCGGAATGTTGCGCTTATTTAAATTACTCTTGGATAAAATAGCGTCATTCACAACCAGCCACATGAAAGCCTTCACCCTCAACGGAACATTGGTTCTCCAAATCGTAGTTGCCTCCCCGCATCGAATTTCTCCATCATTAAGCCAATTATACATCGATCTCATAGTGAAGGTATTGTTGTTCTCTAAGGTCCACCTCCGCAAGTCTTCTGTCTCACCCAAATGCAGATCCTTATCCCTAAGGAACACTATCAACTTCTCAAGCTATTCAGTGCAAGCTTTGGAAGGTGAGCTTTTTAATGTAATCTTAACAGTCCTATTCTTCCACACATCCGCCACTGAGCTGTCCAAACTGAGGACTTCCTTGACAACATCTGGAAATAATGCTTGCAAGGTATTATTCCCGCACCATTTATCTTTCCAGAATCTGGTATCCTTACTGTTACCCACCTCGCATAACGTATTGGCGTGAAAGATATCTCCCACTTGTTGAATTCTAACTGCGGAATAAACTCAACAACGACGACGAGATGTAAGAATTATAGAATCAAAACAAGAGAAGAAAGAACAACAAAAAACAACACAGAAGAACACACAAGATTTTTTCGAGGTTCACCCAAAACAATGGCTACTTCCCTGTGCAGAGGCACTCCCGCGATTTCCACTAGAAATATGAAGATTATGTTTACACGTCTCTCAAGAACTCACCAACAAGGTGTAGGGTTTCTCTCTCTCTCTCTCTCTTAATGACGGCTGGTAGATCACTATTTTGTTTTCACTTAATCCTAAAATCGTACACAATACAATATATATAGGATTCCATAACTTTAATCTCAGCCGCTCATCAAAACAGCGTCGGAATGGTCGACTGCAACACCAAGCTGGTTGACCGGTTCTTTCCTTCGACTGCACAAGGTTCAACAGAAAGCAGGTCGGTCGACTACGCGGTCGACCGGTCACCTCTTCAAGTTACAGAAGCGAATCAAAAAGCGAGGCGGTCGACTGTGCGGTTGACCGTACACTTGCCTGGAGCACGGTCGGGGGGTGCGGTCGACTGCGCGGTCGACCACAACTCTGCCTGTAGCTTCAAACCACTTCTGACCTCTTGCTCCCACTTCGACTTTCCTTCTCATCTGACTTCTCCAACCCCATTATCATGTATTCGATCCACAAACCCCAACAATCTCCCACTTGGAGATATATACACGAAGTATTTAACCTGTTCTTCATTCTTTCATTGGCCTAGTCTAGGCCTGTGCCTCTGCGAGTCTCCTCAACAATTAACCTAGAGACAATCCGATAGCGGTATAGCAAAACTGATGTTTCCTGTTATCCACCACCTTAGTGAGCATGTCCGCTGGATTCTTAGTGCCAAGAATCTTAGTTAGCTTCAACCATTTCTTCTCAACCGCCATTCTGATAAAATGATACCTCATTTGAATGTGCCGAGTCCTAGAGTAATATGCCGAGTTTTTCGCCAAGAAAATTGCACTTTGACTGTCACACCATAGTTCACCTATGGGTGGCTTCCTGCCCAACTGTTTCATAAGCTCCGAAATTCACAACATGTCTTTCGTCGCTTCTGTAAGTGCCATATACTCTGACTTCGTGGTTGACTGTGTTACAACCTTTTGTAACTGCAAAGCCCAACTAACAGCTGTTCCTCCAACTGTGAATACATACCATCTGGTACTTCTGCAACCATCACTATCGCCCAAAATATCCGTATCCACATAACCATGTATATGCAAAGAATCTCCCCCAAAACAAAGAGAGTGATCGGAAGTACCTGCTAGATATCTAAGAATCCACCTTACTGCATCCCACTGCTATTTACCTGGATTCTTCCTATAACGGCTGACAACTCCCACTGCTTGTGCGATATATGGTCTTGTAGACACCATCGCATACATCAAACTCCTAACGGCCGAGACATAAGGAATATCATCCATTTCCTCCATCTCTGCCTCTGTCTTAGGACACAAGTCCATGAACAACTTGAAGTGAGCAGCCAAGGGATAAGTGACTGGCCTCGCGCCATCTATATTGAATCTCTTCAACACCTTCTTCACATAGTCCGCTTGTGATAACCAAAGCTTCTTGCTACTCCTGTCTCTACTAATCTTCATGCCGAGGATTTGCTTTGCTTCATCCAAGTCCTTCATTGAAAACTCCAAAGCTAGTGCCCTTTTCACTTCCTTGATCTTCTCCATACATGAACCTGCTAACAGCATGTCGTCCACATACGACGCCAAGGTAACTATATCATTGTCCTCATATCTACGAACATACACCCAATGATCCGTTTCGCATCTATCGAAACCTTTCCCTCCCATGATGCAATCAAACTTCAAGTACCATTGCCGCGGTGCTTGTTTGAGTCCATAAAGACTCTTCTTCAATCTACACACCATGTCTTCCTTTCCTTTAGTTTCAAAACCTGTGAGTTGTCTCATGTACAACTCTTCTTCGACATCACCATGGAGAAATGCTGTCTTTACATTCTCTCAGTGCAAGTCTTCAATTGCCACAATACTGAGCAGAACACTAATTGAAGTCATCTTCACAACTGGTGCAAAGATCTCACTATAATCAACACATTCTCTTTGAGAGAATCCTTTCACAACAAGCCTCGCCTTGTACCCCTTACTGCCATCTGCCTCATCTTTGACTCTGAAAATCCATTTGTTCATAAAAGCGCGCTTCCTTACAGGTAACTTGGTCAACTCTCATGTTTGGTTCTATTCTATGAAGCACCGATACGGATACGGCGATACGCGTACGGGGACACGGGTACGGAGGATACGACAATTTTCAAAAAAGTAGGATATGGGATACGGCAGGGATACGGTTGTGTGTGTGTGTGTGTGTGTGTGTGTGTGTGTGTGTGTGTGTGTGTGTGTGTGTGTGTGTGTGTGTGTGTGTGTGTGTATATATATGAATAATTACACATAACTAAATAATCTTTCTTGTTAATAAGGAAATGGTAAATATCTTTCATTAAACATAAATAAGTTAATCCATAAAGGCTATAATAATTATTCATAAGCATAAGCAATAACATAAGTAAACAAAGCAAGTTCATAAGCAATATAACATAAGTAGACAATTCAAATAGTGGGACAAGTTTTAGCCGTATCAAATAGTTGAATAATAAAAAAATGCAGGATACGGGGATGTACAAGATACGGGGATACGAGTATCGGATACGTACAGGATACGGGTACGGCACCCTCCGTGAAGTATCCGTGCTTCAGAGGTTCTATTCCAAGGAGTTTATCTCGTCCTTTATGGTTAACTCCCACGGAATTCGAGCCTCATCCCTCAAGGCCTCCTCATGAGTCTCTAGCTCTCCTGAATCCGTGTACAGAACATGCTCGTGAACAACACTAGCTGATGGATCAAATATCTTGGTTGGTCTCCTATCTTGTGTTGATCTCCTCAATGTGGGTACTGGTTCACCGACCGGTTCAGGTTCTCCGAACTGTTCTGGCTGTTCCTGTTCGTCTTGGATAACCTGCTCATTCTCAATAGGCTCATCTTGAGCCTCCTGTGCTGCATGTGGTACCTGTACCTGCTGCTGCACTGTAGGGCTCCCATCACTAGGACCGCCTTCAGAATCTCAGTCTGAGTCTGAGTCTGAACCCCTATTTGATTCTGAACTGGTTGTACTATCTTGACCTGTATGCTTGTCCTTGTATGGAACCTCTTCATTGAACACTAAATTCCTGCTGCGAATGACTTTGTTATCCTCAAAATCCCAAAGTCTGTAACCATACTCATCGCCACCGTAGCCAATGAACACACACCTCCTGGACTTAGAGTCAAACTTATTTCTTTTTTTCCTATCAATTAGTGCATATGCCATACAACCATAAACTTTCAAATGTGAATAATTAACAATTTTACCTGACCATAGTTCTTCTGGAATGGTCCCATCAAGGGCACTAGACGGGCAACGGTTAATCAAGTACACCGCTGTATCAACTGTAGCGGCCCAAAGATGGACCGGAAGACCCGCATGAAGCCTCATGCATCTTGCCCTTTTGAGTATCGTGCGGTTCATCCTTTCTACTACACCATTCTCCTGTAAAGTCTTAGGAACTGTCCTGATTCCTCTGATACCTTACTTTCCCAGATAGTTAACAAGCTCTTTGCTTGTGTACTCACCTCTGTTGTCTGACTTTATTGCTTTCACTTTGCAACCCGTCTCATTCTCAACCCTGACCTTCCAAGCTCTGAATGCCTCAAGTTTTTCTTCAAGCTCGGAATGTCTTGTGTCATACATGACCAATTGCCTACCATTGCGAGCCTTCACTTTCACAGTGTCTCGTCCTACAACTGAACATATCTGCCCATTACCAACTGAAATTGCACCAAAATTACCTGTCCTGTAATCCTCAAAAACATTCTTTATAGGAGTACAATGATAAGAAGCACCTGAGTCTATACACCAATCATCTTGCAAAATATTAAATCCAGCAGATAAACACAATTCATCTAGACGGGGTTCAATACTTACCACATTGGCTACCTGTGACCCTGCTTGTGCTTTCTTATACTCCTCGCATTGGTCTCTCCTATGTCCTGACTTCTTGCAGTACCAACACTCATCTTTGTGATGTCCTGTTCTTGACTTGGATCTAAGATTCCTGCTCTATGATTTCCCTTTGTTATAACTTCTACCACGGTTATCAACTGACAGCGCGACATTGCTAGGATATGACACCGAAGTCTCTCCATCTCTTTTCCTCCTTGCATCCTCATTCATAATGCTGCTTATAACATCCTTTAGGGTTTTCTCTCTATCTCCCTATCTCTTAATGACGGCTGGTTGATCTCTATTTTCTTTTCACTTAACCCTAAAATCGTACACAATACAATATATATAGGATTCCACACTTTAATCTCAGCCGCTCATCAAAACAGCATCGGGACGGTCGACCGCAACACCAAGTCGGTCGATTGGTTCTTTCCTTCGACTGCACAAGGTCTAACAGAGAGCAGGTCGGTCGGCTGTATGGTCGACCGGTCACCTCTTCAAGTTACAGGAGTGAATCAGAGAGCGAGGCGGTCGACTGCGTGGTTGGCCGTACACTTGCCTGGAGCGCGATCGGAAGGTGCGGTCGACTGCGCGGTCGACCGCAACTCTGCCTGTAGCTTCAAACCACTTCTGACCTCTTGCTCCCACTTCGACTCTCCTTCTCATCTGACTTTTCCAACCCCATTATCGTGTATTGGATCCACAAACCCTAACAACACTTTCTCCACCCCTTTCCATAAGTTGGAGGCTTTACTGTGTTTGCTTCTTCCCCCAAGTCTAAATATTTTCCGCCTCCGAAATAGGGCGAAGGAGTTGTACCACCATATTTTGCGCTTTCTGTGCAGCTTCCAACACCATTTGCACATCAAAGCCTTATTCATATATTTGAGGTCTAGAATCTCTAGTCCTCCACATTCTCTTTTCTTACAAACCCTTCGCCAGTTCACCAGGTTTCTGACCTTTATCCTCCTCGTTAGCTCCTTTCCAAAGGAACTTTCTCCTACATCCATCAATTCTGTGGATCACCCATTTCGGCAGTTCGTAAATCGACATAAGAAATATGTTTATACTGTACATATCATACACTTGACGAAATATGTTTGTACTGTACAAGTTTGGAAATATTTTGCTAGTGGGAAAGGCTTGTGATAGAAATGAAGGTACTATTGTCAATTGAATTTATAGAGAAATTTGGTTTGTCGATTAATTTATTCTTGCCGATCTTTGGATGATTGGAGAGTTTTTCGATTACTTTGAATCTTTGTAATCTAAAGTAACAAAATTGACATTGAAGCAAGAAAATTACAACCAAATCAACAATGTTAGTACTACATCCTTTTTGAGTTTAATACGAATGATAAACTTGAGAACTTGGGCTTCGTTTTTTTTTCCAACAAAATGTAAAAAAGAGAAGGAAAAAAAAAGGAAAAGAAAACTTAATCTGTACTTGATTATTTGTATACAATTGTACACATTTGTTGCTAATATATGACCTGAACATTACTATTCATGTACGAAGTAATATTCATGTAGAAAGTATAGAGCAAATTAGAAAAAATTTAGGCATGGAACGAATTTGTCAAAGCTTACTAAAAATGATTAGAATGACAAATTGCCAACTACTCTACATGCACACAATTTAAGCTACATAAAAAAAATATTACTGCATATATCTCTACTATTTTAATGGGAGAGTTGGGTTGTAAACAAACAAATCCTAATTTTGTAACTGAGTAAACACGTGCAATATACAGCAAACTAAATCCACCAAATATACCTGTGTAATGCACGTGCAGCTCCTAAAAAAGGAATATTTTAGCAAATGTCCCTATTTAAAATGTGAAAATTAGCATATACCCCCACTATTTTTAAAAACTAAGAAATACTCCTATTTCTAATATTATAATGGAAGAAGACCTTAGTGTCATTTGTAAATATTTTGTCAATCTACCAACCCGTGCAATACACGTGCATAACTATTATAAAGGAGGTTCTAAGTTTAAATCCAGATTACGTCTAAATTTTTATTTTAAAAAGCCATATTTATTAAGACGTGCATCGCACGTGCAAATTACTAGTATAGTTTAATCGGGGAAATTCTGGATTGCATACATAAGAAAACTTTTATGCACGTGTGTATTGTAATGTTTCTTGTTTCCTATTGAGAAATCCAATTCACTATGTATGTTCCAAATATTGACTTCAGTATTCAGTTTATCATGTATGAGCCAAATACTGTGCTATTTTAAGTACATCGTTAATATAAATTTAGTCTAACTAAAAAACAAATAGTAATCAATCTTGCTTTTAGATAGAGCCTAGAAAGGCACCAAACTTGCAATTGATGCAACTTTATTTGATTTTACTGGCTCATGCCCGCTTCACCCAGCAGAACGAAATAAAACTTAGATAAATTTCCTTTTTGATTAATACTCTTTTCTATGCTACTTACAAACAAAAAGTTACAATTAACTTTGCAAGAATGTTTATTACAGATATGCAAAATAAAAATGGCCGCTCTGAGCATAGATGCAATTACATTATCCTCCTTAGACAAATACGTATCTTCTTATTCTATCTGCTATCCCATCAACAGAAACTAAAAGAGAGACGACATCTCATAGAAGTGCGTATTATATAAGAAGATCCAAACCTTCTGCGCAATCTTCATCAATGACTTCAGGTTAGTGCTTCCGTTTTTAATATTCTTCTTCTTTTGATTTAGCAAAGGATCTATAGTTTCATGATTTAGGATTTTATATTTTAAAGCACTTTTATAACATGATTAAGATCTAGATATATAGAAATATGATTTAGTTTGTAATCAATGCTTTATTCATGTTGCTTAAGTGTATATAAAATTCCATCAAATATATATATACTTATGTTTATATTCCATAAAATACTTTCCCTAAACCAGTTTTCATATCATCAATTTCTCAAGATTCATAAACAATTTCCTGCTAATGGGGTTTTACGGTTAAATATATACTACTTAAAAACTTGTAAATCTAATATATTAAATATTTCATACTTTTTCCAAACTCAAGGGTACAGCTTAAAAGAAAATAGGGTTATGTGCACTGCATATGTTAATGTAGTTGATTTAAAATAATAGATCAACTTTCAGTATATTAATATATGCTCGCGTTCGCGAACCGGACGGTACACAACTTGGTTTTGGAAGATATGGCTTAGATATGATTATTAGTTTTAGTATTTGTTTTCCAACTTAAATTAACATTTTCTATAGCAAGAAACAACAATTTTCCTTGGAAAGACATTTTTCAAACCAGAGCTAGAGTCCGACCTTGTAGGATCCATTTTTTACAAGAGGGACATCTTTTTGATGTAATATACAATGTTCTACTTATTGTTGTTGAATCTATTTGAACCGCTGCTCTAAAATATTGAAGTAGTCACCTTTTGTTTATTTTGGACATCTATCTTATTCAACCTATTTATCCTGTTGATGTGCTTTTATACATCTCCAATCTCTAATATTATAAAGGGAGAAGGCTTTAGTGTCATTTCTGTTGAAATATAGTAATTGTATATTCTGTTTCCTAATATAGGAAACAGATTTTCCAAATCTCTCATCTTCCCAATCTTCTCTCAATCGCTCCTCTTCTTCTCCAAGAATGTAATCCTTATATATAGATGTATACAGTAATGAATAAACAATAGATGAATAAGAATTATTTTCCCCAAAATTATTTTCTCCATGGTATCAGAGCCTAACCAGATCTAGGCCAATTGAAGAAGAAGAGGTGATCAGATTTGCCTCCTCGTCATCCAAAGATCTCGTTGCTGATCCCGTCACCGATCATCATCCCGTTGCTGATCCCGTTGCTGATCATCATCCTCGTCGACTACAGATCTCCAGATCCCGTTCACCTTTATCTTCTTCAATTCCTGTTCATCCCCTTCTCCGTTCAACCTCCCGTCCGATCCTCACCTTTTGATTCCGACGATGTGGAAGATTCCGACATTTTCGAGCATATTCTGATCGCGAATCCAGTGACGAACTACCAGATCGTGATCGAAGCGATCTCGGCCAGATCCAAAAGCTCCGTTGTTGATTCGAACTCGTTCCGCTCTCTCGACTGTCAGATCACCGTCTTCTACTCCTTCGACCACCCGATTTGGTCTGACTCCGACTCTGCCAAATCCTTCCTAGCCATCGTCGACTCCCTCATTTCCTCAATTCGCCAGCTCATCCCCCCGACCCCTTCTCCTCTGATCGACAGTCAGCCCGAACCCAACTTCCCGCTCAACTTCGATGCCCCCAACCCCGAGCTCTGTTTCTTCCCTATTTCGATCGCCGCCCTTGTGTCGCCAGCGCCGCCGTCCCGCTCGTCGACGCCACTGCGACGGCGACCTCCAGCTCCGACCTTGCCCCTTGCTGTGGTGGCTGTCTCTTTTATCGTTGCCGTTGTCTCTCTCTTGCTGTTTGTTGAGGGAGTTGTTTGCTGAGTTGCTGATTGATCAAATCAGATATGAGGAAGAAGAAGATCCCGATCCTGATCCTCCCTGTCGTCCTCCCGAGCTCCCAATCCCTGATTGGTGTTTGTTGGTGTTGGTGCTTGCTGTGTTACTGTTGGTGCTGTTTGTTGTGTTGCTAGTTGCTGTTCTTGACCAAGTTGTGTCGATCAGATCCGTTGTGTTTCTTGTGCTGCTACCATGGGACAAACTGATAGAGCTGAGAAGAGTATTGGACTCGCCTCTACATTAGTCACAGCTGCAGGTAATGATGGTAAGGTATTTAAGATTTCTGCTTCTGTTATGAATAGTACATAGATAATTGATTCGGGTGCTACCGAGCATATGACTTTTGATTCTAGACAAGTTTAAAATTTTCAACCATCCACTAAATCAACTGTGTCCACTGCCAATGGTGATCCTGCCACTATTATTGGCGAGGGTACCATACACTTCACAAACAACCTAACCTTAGATACTGCCCTAGTTGTGTCATCCTTGAATTTCAACCTATTATCTGTTGCTCAAATAATCACTGCCTTACATTGTATTGTAGTTTTTTGGTCTTCACATTGTGTGTTTAAGGATATTCGGACTCGCAAGACGATTGGTTATGAGGTTAGACACGAGAAGCTCTATTACCTGGATTTAGAATCTGAATGTTCGAGCAAGTTGACTCAAGCTCTAAGTGTGGAAGGTTCCGAAGATGAGAAGAAGAAATCAGATATTTGGCTATGGCATCGACGTCTAGGGCATGCTTCTTTTGGTTACTTGAAGAAATTATTTCCAAGTTTATTTTTGAAGTTGGATATATCTGCCTTTCGGTGTGATGTGTGTGAACTCGCAAAAGGTCATCGTGTCTCTTTTCCTCCAAGTCCAAGTAGAAGCTCCCTTCCTTTTATGATTATTCATTCTGATGTTTGGGGTCCATCCAAAACCACTACATTTGGAGGAGCCAAATGGTATGTGACCTTTATTGATGACTATACCCGTATGACCTGGATTTATTTGATGAAGTCGAAAAGTGAAGTTAGTAGTTTGTTTCAGAAATTTCACAAACATGTTGTGATTCAATATAAATCACAGATTCAAGTTCTTAGGAGTGATAATGGCGGAGAGTACCTGAGTTCAAATCTGCAACAATATTTGGTGGAACACGG
Source organism: Hemerocallis citrina (assembly GCA_017893485.1). Taxonomy (NCBI): domain Eukaryota; kingdom Viridiplantae; phylum Streptophyta; class Magnoliopsida; order Asparagales; family Asphodelaceae; genus Hemerocallis; species Hemerocallis citrina. The sequence goes on from CM030361.1 coordinate 99,707,128, forward strand.
AATTGTTCATCAGACTACATGCTCGTATACACCTCAACAGAATGGGGTTGCAGAAAGGAAAAATAGACACTTGCTCGAAGTGGTCCGTGCTTCTCTCATCCATGGAAATATGCCACTCATTTATTGGGGAGAAGCCCTTACTTCTGCTGCATACTTAATCAACCGAGTTCCCTCTAAAATCCTAAATTTCCTCACACCATTTCAAGCATTAACTGAAGCTGTGAATGCACCAAAACTCGTCAACTTGCCACCTCGTGTGTTTGGGTGTGTTGCATTTGTTTATCTTCATCAACATGAACGCAATAAGTTAACTCTCGAGCTGTCCGCTGTGTTTTCGTGGGATATGCACAGAATAAGAAAGGGTATCGGTGCTATCACCCACCAACTCAAAAGATGTTTGTGATTATGGATGTTGTGTTCCATGAAGATGAGATGTATTTTTCTTCTGAGGTTGAACTTCAGGGGAGTACCGAAGTGAAGTTCAAACTTTTGCCTATGATGAAGTGGTTACTATTCAAACTGAACAATCAGATATAAGGGAAGAAAATCAGGATGTAAGTAATGACGATCACTCGAATGAAGACTTGGTTGAGGAAGAAAAGTTTCACGAAGATCTGCAGTCAGTGACGAACCTCCATGAAGATGAGCCATCTCCACCACCAGCACCATCTGAACCATCTCCACCACCAGTACCATCAGATCTATCTCTACTCCCAGTAGAACTCCAAACCAATCGTCATCGCTGTCTGAAGCTTCAAGAAGAGAACTCTCAAACCATACTACTAGAGGTATCCCAAAACCCACTTACGAGCGTAATCCCACTAGTAAAGTCAAGTATCCCATGAGTCATTATGTGTCCACTCACCGATTGTCTGAATCAAATAAGTTATTTGTGAATCAATTATCTGTTGTATCTATTCCTAACAGTGTGCAGGAAGCTCTTACCGATCCAAGGTGGAAAGTAGCTATGGATGAGGAGATGAAATCCTTGAAAAAGAACGAGACTTGGAAGATAGTCAAGTTGCCAGCAGGAAAGAAGCCAGTAGGATGCAGATGGATTTATACAGTGAAGTATAAGTCTGATGGTTCAATATAGCGATACAAAGCAAGGCTGGTTGCCAAAGGGTACACTCAATCGTATGGAATTGATTATGAAGATACATTCGCACCAGTGGTAAAATTCAGTACTGTTCGAGTCTGACTGACACTTGCTGCCAATCTTGACTGGCCGTTGGAGCAATTTGATGTGAAGAATGCATTTTTGCATGGGGAGTTGACAGAAGAAGTCTATATGGATCTTCCACCAGGGTCGAACAGACCAGTCCAACACAGCAATAAAGTATGTCGTCTGAAGAAAGCATTGTATGGACTGAAGCAGTCGCCAAGAGCCTGGTTTGGGAGATTTACAAAAGCAATGAGGACATTCGGATACTATCAGAGTAATTCTGATCATACTCTATTCCTAAAAAGGAAAAAAATGTAAAATTACTGCTCTCATTATTTATGTTGATGATATTATAGTAACTGGAGATGATCCTGAGGAGATGAAGGCATTAAAGAACTACTTGTCACAAGAGTTCGAAATGAAAGATCTTGGACCTTTGAGATACTTCCTTCGTATTGAAGTTTCTCGCTCAAGAAAGGGGATATTTCTTTCTCAAAGAAAATATGCTCTGGATTTATTGAAGGAAACTGGAATGTCCGCTTGCCAACCGATTAGTACACCATTGGAAGAAGGACTGAAACTATGCAATGAAGCTGATCAAGTGCCTTGTGATAAGGAAAGATATCAGAGATTGGTTGGACGATTAATGTACCTTGCACATACACGGCCAGATTTGTCATATGCTTTAAGTGTGGTAAGTCAGTTTATGCATGCACCTCGAGAACAACATATGGACACGGTAATGAGAATTATGCGATACATTAAGTCAGCCCCAGGAAAATGAGTCTTATTTGCGAAACATGGTTACTTGAAGGTTGAGGCATATACTGATGCTGATTGGGCAGGATCTACAATCGATAGGCGCTCTACTTCAGGATATTTCACCTTTGTTGGAAGAAATTTAGTTACATGGAGGAGCAAGAAGCAAAATGTTGTTGCACGCTCTAGTGCAGAGGCTGAGTATCGCGGAGTAGCTTTAAGTATAACAGAAGCTTTATGGCTAAAACTTCTGTTGCAGGACTTAGGATATGGTCCAAAGGAACCTATTAAGGTATATTGCGACAGTCAAGCGGCGTGTGATATTGCGGCTAATCCAGTTCAGTATGATAGGACGAAACATGTAGAGGTGGACAGATTCTTCATTAAAGAAAAATTAGATGAGAAAGTTATTGAGATATCCAAAGTGAAGTCAGAAGATCAACTTGCAGATATCCTAACCAAGACCGTTTCGACTCGGCTCTTCTTGAAATTTATTGACGAGTTGGGCATGCTCGATATCTATGCACCAACTTGAGGGGGAGTGTTGAAAAATAGTAATTGTATATTCTGTTTCCTAATATAGGAAACAGATTCCCCAAATCTCTCATCTTCCCAATCTTCTCTCAATCTCTTTTCTTCTTCTCCAAGAATGTAATCCTTATATATAGATGTATACAGTAATGAATAAACAACAGATGAATAAGAATTATTTTCCCCAAAATTATTTCCTTCAATTTCTCAATCTACCAACATGTGCAATGGACGTACATAACTAATATAAAGGAGGTTTTCGGTTCAAATCCTCCCTACGTCAGAGTTTTTATATTTATTTTTTGAAAATTTTAAAACGTACATCGCACGTGTAAATTACTAGTGTAGAATATAGGCTTGCCACCACTCACGCATTGCGGACTGGCTAAAACACCGTCTCGATTGATCAAGAATATATATCAATAATCTTTTTTTTCTTCTTTCGTTTTTTGTAGGAAGCAAGATGTTAACTGAATTGATGCTTTCAGATATGCTTCAAAACCGACGTTGTTGATGTAACTGCTTTCACATTTTGGTGTCATTATGAACACTCTTTCATGTTTATGCTATCAGTAATATCTCACTGTCGGTTTTATCTTCAATCTGTGATTATTTTATTCCTGAAAAAAATTATATCGAGCAAGCAAAGTTTAAAATACCTGATTATTTTTAATGTAGTACTACTACAAAATGCAAGGGTTTTCCTGCATTTTTTAAATTTGTCTCGGCGTTTTTAAACTGTGGGAAGATTATAACGGCGTTTCCAAAAAAACGTCGCCAAAAGCAACAAGATAACCTGCGCCATAAAAGATCACTTGACAGATAAAGGATAACTCGAAAATAATTTGAAATTTATGCATGTATTCAAGGTTTGTAACTCAACGATTTTGCAGGACGTGGTTTTGTAAATTTGCTTTGTTAGAAGGACTACTATAATTTTTGTTTGAAGCTTAAAGAACTTGTATTAGCGCTTGTATTAGCAGTTTACACACTCAAAACAAATGGTCTAAATAGTGAAAAGAAATGAAAACATGCTTAAATAAAATACTATGATTATTTTTCAGAATTCATGACACTTAAGAAAACTAGCTTTTGAAGAACAAACAATAACTATATAATTTGTTCGGAGCATAGAAGTGAACTTCTATACCTATTAAATTGGCTTAGAAGATGTTTCTTAACAACTACCCAACTTTGAAAATCAACCAAATAGAAAAGATCAATATAAAATTACCCATACTTACAAAGAACGAGCTAATTTTTGTCAAACTTATATGTTGCATCTATTTTCTATTATGTAGTATGTCGATCTTAAGATATTGGGTGCAACTGGATGTTGTGGGGAGAGAGCTCCTTATATTTGTAATGTGATTGTGGGCATCTTTTTCATTATTTTTCTCTAATGAAATACTTATTAATTCTAAATTCAAAACTTATATTGTCTATACTATTTAGTATCTTCAATATATATGCAGGTCTTTTTTTTCGTAAACTAAATTCAATTTTTTACTGAATTGTTTATCATAATTCTTGTTCACAACAAGAAGCATCACTACAATAAAGATAAATCCAAATCTACATTGAATAATTTATTTGTATATTTTATTTTAGAATTGTTGTATTTTGAAACATTATTTACCACTATTTTTTTTTATAAAAAAATTAGTTGCGAAGCATGTGATTATATTTTTCACTGAACAATAATACCTTGAAATTAACTGGAAAAAAAAGTAATGGATATAGAAGAAAGGAAAGTAAACTAATTGCTATTCTTGATTGTTTTCTTTTTTCGTACTTTAATCCAATATACAAAAATTGATTAATTACGAATAAATTATTTCAGTTATGTATTCATAACCATATCATAACAAAAGATATTAGCGCGGAAGCATATTTGTTTAATGACAGGAGCGGAGCTATGTGGGGGCCCGGGGTGGCCCAGGCCCCCCCAAAATTTTGAAAAACCCCTTAAATTTTTTGAATTTTTTTAAAAAAACCCCTTAAATCTATTAAATTTTATTATTTGGCCCCCCTAAAAATTATGAAAAATACCTATATATTTATATATAGTTATAGAATTTTTTCTTGGCCCCCTTGAAAATTTTAATCTGGCTTCGCCCCTGTTTAATGAGAAAACACAATGCATCATCGGCTGCTCTGCAAAAGACTTAATTAGAATAGATTAAGAATTAGGTATAATATCGAGGGCTAATTACTTAATGTAAAAAAAAAAAAATAGTCGTAGGTGCATATAATTAATTTAGTAATCATTGTGGCATGAATTTTTTTTCAGTAAAGTTTTATAATTTTCTGCATATTCCATATCCCATCAATTCACATTTGTAAAAGTTTCTATAATTGATTTTCTCTATAAGATAAAATGTGTTAAGATATTCAACTAGCATGTACACCAAATCACATGCACTTGGTGTACAGAAAATTTCACCTAGTTAAATAAAAATCCTCAATAATATACACTAATAATTTTAGTAATAAATAATATCTTATTAACATAAATAATAAACTAATAAATATAGAAATAAATAGTACCCTTAATCTCATTTCTTTCTCTTTCATTTTCTCACAAACTTACACGAACAAATATAGAAATAAATAAACTCCTCAATAATCTCATTAACATAAACTAATAAATATAGAAAAAAATAGCAACCTCAAATTTACTCTATTTTCTCTTTTCTCTTCTCAACAAATATAAAGAATAAATAAACTCCTCAATAATATTAGTGTATGTCATCTTTTTAGGGTTACGTGATTTGTGTGCACACACAAAACCTATATGCTTAACTACATAGTAGATGGTAGATGATAATGTTGACTCCTAGTTTGGTGTGCACAAAACGTGCTTACAAATACTAATAAGTTTCAATTGAGATGTTCAGATTTTCAGGAATAAATAATTCAATAAGAGAGTCAAAAAGATTCAAAAATAAGTAAAAGAAGGAAAGCAATAAAAAAGGATTACAAAATCAAGCAAAAAAAGACATTATTCAAAAAGAGCACATGTTGATTGGAGCCTAAGAAAGCCAGCAAAATCAATTTCTGTAATTCCATATATGTGAGATTTTATATGTATTTGATTGATTATTATATGGTAAGAATATAAAGTGGTTTCCTCAGAATCAATACGATTGCGGTCGACCGTACCATATTGTCGGTTGACTGCACCACAGTTGACCGCTCATCACAGTTAAAATGATGAGATAGTCGACCATTTATCTTTCGACTTTTCGATTAAAAGATGAACGATCGACTGTCCCTATTTGCGGTCGACCGTACCTCGTGCAGATTTCTCTTTTGGAATGTATCATTTTTATGTTTGAGAGATACACTTTCTAGTCTATATATTTGGATAAACCCACTGTGTATTCCTCACCTATTGCTCTGAGAAAAATCTTCTGAACTAATCAATTCAAAAATCAATCCGATTGTGTGATACTTATTTGTTTTCTTCAGTCAGGATCATTCAAGATCTTGAGTTTTTCTTTTATTCTACTTCGGTGAGATTGAAGGAGCTTGTCTTAGAAGTCCTGTGGGTGTAATATGTCTCTTGGCCTAAATCTGAGAATCAATGAACAAGGGTTTGAGTATAGTGGAACGCTTGTGGCGGAGAATTGCTATAAGTAGGTGGTGTGGACGTAGACCTGGAGGTCGAACCACGTTATATCGCTGCGTCACTTGTGCTTGCTGTGTTTTCTTTCTCTATCTTTTCTCATTTACTTCGCTACTTAATTTTATTTTTTTTAAATTTCCGTACAATCACCCTATTCACCCCCAAGGGTGATTTACAGATAAGTTATGTCACTTTTTGAAAATTAAGAATATCATGTACACAATTAAATGTTTATACAGTTTACAGAAAAAATAAATGTTAGGAATTGTGGTCTCAAATACACGTAGGCACTGAGTACATGAAGTTGGAGAAGAAGAGGAGGAGACAACAGCAAGAAAAGACAACAGCAAGTAGAAGAAGTGTAGTCTGGAGAGTTGCGGTCGATCGACCTGGGGGTGCGGTCGACCGACCCACACTACTGAGAGTTCTTCGAGTGTACAGGTCCAACAGAGGAGGGGACGGTCGACCGGTCGTGTCTTGGGTTTGGCTCTACATGTTGCGGTCGATCGCCTTGGGGGTGCGGTCGACCGACTTCGGCGGCTGTTTGTTTTTGGGCTTCCGAGTTTAAGGTCCAATTGCTAGATTTGTGTTTATCTTTTAGGGTTTACTTGGGGGCTATATATATGGCTGTAGACTCAAGGATTTAGACATCTTTGATGATCCAAAGAGAGAGATTTGGTGAGCCGTTATCATTGTTCAACTTCAAAAGGGAATTGTGCTGAGTGTTTCAAAGGTGAGAGAGAGAGATTGAAAGTTGTAATCTCTTTTGTAATCTTTGTATTTCTTGGAGAATAAAAAGTATTGGTTATCTCTGCATATTGATTGTATTCTTGTGAGATCTTACATATATTGTGGTGACTTGTTCTTGGTTCATCTAAGTCTTGGGAGTTTCTATTGCTTATGGTGTGTTTCCGCTATTAGCACTACGAGTTGTGGGGTAGATTCTTCAACAAGTGGTATCAGAGCTAGTTGGTTCGAGATGGCCGATAACAAGATGAAGATCGAGAGATTCGATGGGAGTGACTTCATGATGTGGAAGATTCAGATTATAGCGTATCTTCATCAGAAAGATCTTGATGGTCTGTTGTTTGATGAGAAGTCGTTAGGTGCAGACAAGGATGCGAAGATCTTGGCGGATTGGAATCGTTTGGATCAGAAGGAGCTAGGGCAGATTCAGTTGGGGCCGAGTAGGAAGGCATTATTTCATATCTCGAAGGCAAAGACCACAAAGGAGGCTATGGAGATTCTCATGGATATGTATGAGAAACCGTCGATATCTAATCAAATTCTTCATCTGAAGAAATTGGTTAATATGAAGTTGAGGGAAGGAGGTTCACTAGCAGAGCATGTGAACAATAAATGTATGGTTTACAACCAGATGTAAACTGCAGGTTTGAAGTTTTCAGAGAAGGGGCAGTCATTGTTACTTCTATCTACTTTACCTGATAGTTATGGTACAATGGAACAGACTATTACAGGCACTATGACAGATTCGACCACTCTACAGGATGTGGTAAGTAGCATTCTAAACGAGGAGGTGAGAAGGGTGAGAAACGGAGGATATCCATCATCGTCTTCTAGAGATTCCACAATGTCCGTTGAGAAGAGATGTGGGAGATCTAAGAGCAGTCGAAGAAGAAAGGATCAGAGTAGTTCATCTGAGAGTGGGTCTGATGACAGAGATGGGGGACATGGGTCTGAGTGCTGGTATTGTCATAACAAGGATCATACGATGCGCAGTTGCAAGACTTATATGAAGAAGAAGTAGGAAAAACCGAAGAGACATAACCCAAAGGAAGCTCAAGTGGGACTTGTTGAGGATCTATGCTTATCAGCTTGGAAGGAGTTGGGCACTCAAGATTTGTGTATTGATTCGAGAGCTTCTTTTCATTGCACTCCGAGGAGAGAGGGGTTATATGACTACGAGGAGGGTTCTTTTGGAGATGTGATCGTGGGGAACGGTCACCTGTGTCCTGTACGTGGGGTTGGTACTGTTCGCGTGAACACCAATGATGATAAAAGTGTTGTCTTGCGGGAGACAAGACATGTTCCAGACTTGAAGGAAAATCTTATCTCGATTGGAGGCTAGACAAGGAGGGGTTGTCTACTTAAAAAGCAACTAAGAACTCTCTCGGAACGAAGACAACCTACCGCTTTGCGAGGGCTCGAACAAACAGCTCCTAGTCTTAGTCAAGTCAGTAACTGTCAGTCGACAGCCCCCTCTCCCTAAGGCAGTTGGTAGTGGGGAGTGGTGTATAGCTGCAGGTTCAAGGGTGATTGTAAAAGGGAAGCGTGAGGGAACGCTGTATTTGCTTAGAGACGTGAGGGGTGTTTTTCCTGTAGTTGACTCTCAGCCGGAACCGAGTAGTAGGTTGTGTGGGGTGCAATTGAGTTCTTTCAGTTGTGGAGGGGATGTTACTAATTTAGTGGGAGATGCTGACCATGGAAGTGATCCTAGAGGGCAAGACGTTGCTGCGGTGAGGGTACTTTGCGAATTGGCAGTCGAAGCTTCAATTCGCTCTTGTGTGATAGAGAGCACTGGTATCGATATGCGGGATGATGTCGATAAGGGTAACCGAATTGGGACTGATGGGGTTGAACAGTTTGCGGATATTATGGAGGTTTCGTCCCCGGAGACTTCTAATGTAGAGGGTGAATTGAGAGGTTTTGAACAATGTCGGTGTTGATGGAGATTCTGCGAGTTGGGGAGTCTCATAACACGGAATATGACACGGGAGGTTGTTTCTACGGTATTTGTGCTCTATGCGATTGGTGGAGCACATCCTTTATGAGGCGATAAGGGGTGGTTGGTACACTCCACGTGGTGGAGTACTTGGGTCTTCCATAAAAGTGAGAGATTGACAGAAATAATGCGAGGTAAAGATTGCAATAACTTTGAAGCGTGATGTATTTGGTCCAAGTGGGAGATTGTTAGGAATTGGGGCCTCAAATACACGTAGGCACTGAGTACTTGAAGTTGGAGAAGAAGAGGAGGAGACAAAGACAGCAAGAGAAGACAACAACAAGTAGAAGAAGTGTAGTCTGGAGAGTTACGGTTGACTGACCTGGGGGTGTGGTCGACCGACCTACACTGCCGAGAGTTCTTCGAGTGTACATGTCCAACAGAGGAGGGGACGGTCGACCGGTCGTGTCTCAGGTTTGGCCCTACACGTTGCGGTCGACCGACCTTGGGGGTGCGGTCGACCGACCTTGGGGGTGCGGTCGACCGACTTCGGCGGTTGATTGTTTTTGAGCTTACGAGTTTAAAGCCCAATTGCTAGATTTGTGTTTATCTTTTAGGGTTTACTTGGGGGCTATATATATGGCTGTAGACTCTAGGGTTTAGATATCTTTGATGATGAGCCGTTATCATTGATCAACTTCAAGAGGGGATTCTGCCGAGTGTTTCAAAGGTGAGAGAGAGAGATTGAGAGTTGTAATCTCTTTTGTAATCTTTGTATTTCTTGGAAAATAAGAAGTATTGGTTATCTCTACATATTGATTGTGTTCTTGTGAGATCTTACATATATTGTGGTGGCTTGTTCTTGGTTCATCTAAGTCTTGAGAGTTTCTATTGCTTATGGTATGTTTCCGCTATTAGCACTACGAATTGTGGGGTAGATTCTTCAACAATAAACCTGTAACCCCCATTCCCGACAATTAGTATTTTCCGTGTATTTTATATAATTTGATTTTTTTGTAAATTTTCTTTTGTTTTAACTCGATATGGACATTCTATTAAAATCTTTTTCAAATAATAGTATAAATTAACTTTATTTTCTATTTTTAATTTATCGACTATTTATGTTATTAATTTTCGGATTTTAATAAATTTGTTCAACTAAAATCCTATTTTGATGCATATTATTATTATTATTATTATTATTATTATTGTTATTCTTATTCTTATTAGTATTAATATTTGTTGTTATTGTTGTTATTATCATTGTTATTGGTATTACTATTTTTATCGCTATTATTATTGTTATTATTATTATTATTTTGTTTTAAGCCCGAGCATGCTCAATTTATATGCATTTCACTATTTGTTTTGATGTATATATATATGTATATTTTAAATACCCTAATTTTTTTTCTTGATTATTTTCTTTTTAATTAAATTTGTTCATGAAAAATTTACGTTCTTCTTAATTGAGCTTTTCTTATTGAACCTATTATCTTTTATTTAATTGTAGGTATTTTTATTGTAACCCTATTGATTTTGATCTATCTCTTAATTGAACCCTAAAATCCAATTCCAATTGTTCTTGACCCAAATCCGCTATTATTGGACCCTAATTCACCAACCCAGTACTCTAATTGTACCCTATAAATACAACTCTACTGCAAACCCTAGCTGCTTTTTCTCTCTCCTCTCTCCTCCCGTTCTCTCTCACCCGTTCATTTTCCCGCCAAAACACCCCAACCCATTACTGTAGCATCATCTTCTCCGGCCTACTCCCGGTGCCTCCTCGTCTCCGATGACTCCCAACCCCATCGCCGCCTTCCAGCCGCGACCCCCCACCTCCAGCGACCCTCTCCACGTCGCCAGCTCACCCCCCGACCTCTCCTCCTTTCCTGCTCTCGTCGACAGCAGAACCCAAAACCCCCCTGTCCTCCACTTCGTTGTCCAGCACCCCAGGCGCCGCCCTACCTCTGTTGCACTGTCGCGTCGTTCGCCGTCGACGTCGGTGATGCCGTCCGCCACCCTTTCTCTTGCCGCTGTCTCTATTGCCGTTGCTGCTGTCTCTCTACTTGTGTGTGCTGTTATTTCTCTTGGGATTTTATTGCACGTATATTGCACGTGTGATTGTGTGTTCGTGAGTTCATTGCTTCGGGATTCTTATCCCGTTATTCTTGGTATTCGTTTTCACTGTTTATAAGGCAAGTTACCGTCCTCTTAAATTGTTAATTGTATCAAATTCAAGTTTTATTGAAACTCTTGCAAGTAGATCTCTTTGTTATTGTATTATCCATTGTTCATCTCTTCGTTGGGTTTATTGAGGGTTTACACGAGCTAATTCCAATATTCTTGACATTGTACCATTTTCGACTCTAAAGTTTGGATCTTTCATGAGTGCATATAGAATTGATAATAGGGTTGTTCATATAATCATCACACAAATAAATTATTGTAGAGACAATTGCAAGGTTGTATGTTGTTTGATCGATTAATGATTGATTGATGATGAATTGATGTATGGACGTGTTCTAATTTTATTTATCATGTTTTGAAACACATCATGCTGATTATACGATATATTGACTAAAGAATCGATACCCATCATGTTTAATTAATTTATTTTCATGGAAAAATACCCTAAAACCTGTATCTTGCTTGCTGCCTGAAATTTGTCTGCTATTTTTGAACCAATACACGATCTTAAAATAAAATATTTTCTTAATATGAATTGTAGTCTTATCTTTCTAGTTTCCAGAACATCTTGAATTTTTGAATTCCGAGTTTTGTAGCAAAAGTTATGCCCGTTTACTACAACTTTGTTTTTATTTCCAGAATTATACTTTTCAGATTTTCTTAAATTAATTATTCCTATATCATTGTATTGCATGAATTAATGTGTATGTTGCATTGCATGATCCTAGTGTCTTATTGTCATCATTCTAATTGTCGTACTTCAAGTTATCATCCTATTGTTGCCATCGTTCATCTTATGTCACATATTTGTATATTGTATTGTTGCATTAATAAAATAATTAATAAACCGGAATTTAAGGGATTGACTGGTGTAGTTGATGGCATAGTGACTGTACACTGAAGTGTGGGTCTTGTTTCCCAAAATATTGTGTGTTGGCAAAAGTTATTGTTATCGACTTATTGTTGGACTACTGACACAGTATCCCCAACTGACCGTGTATTATTTTTATTGAGCCAACCAGTGTGCACCAATGCTGTAAATACCGTTATCGTGGCATGTACATGATATATAGAATCTTCCACTTAAGTTTAAAGTGACATTGATTGTATGCATCGAACCTGTAGTATGGGATGCAGTAGTACATGCATTAGTTAGGACTAAAATGAATAATAGACTTAAGAATTGACACAACACCGACATTGCATATTGTTTCTCATTGTTTCTAGTAATATTAAATATTGGCTAAGTATTACCGTTATTGATCATTGATTACTGTTACCGAATTTTGCATCATTGTTTATAGCCAATTCCATTGATTGTCATGATTGTCCCATGTTATTGATTCCTATTGATCCATTGACTTTATAGTTATACCATTATTCCATTGTTCCCTGCTTTCTCTACTTGATGTCCATGACTCGCTCTAAGAACAAATTTTCTCATCTTTTTAGATGAAATGTTTACAGGTGTTGATGAAGAATTGCCTGCTGAAATTGGAGAACAATAATTCTGAAGATTTAATGCTTTTTAGTTGCTCATTCTTTTATTGAACTATTGTATTGAGAATTATTACTATTGTGTTTGAAATTTATTATTGTATTGGGCTTATGTCCCGAATATTGTTATTTGTTTTCAGACATTGGATTATTATTGCATTTGGATATTTTTATTACTTCACTTCAACTATTGTTCATGAAATTATTATTATTGTCTGCACAATTGTTCTGTATTAATTATATTGTTGAGTTGATCGGATAAACAGCTTATGGATGACGTTGGTCATTCGCTGGACCAATGTTACGTGCTCGTATTCCGTATTTTTGGGAAGCGGGGCGTGACAAAACCATTATAGGATACTACAAACTCGATCAACCCATCCAAATCCCACAGCACAGGAGATAATTCAGCTCCACCAGAACACGAAGTTACCAGATATGCAATGAACAAGCTTTTAATATCTAAAGAACATGCTGATAGTTTGTTCAAGTACAAATTTATTCAAGAAACCTGCTCGATTGACTTGGTGCATACATTGCACCCCCTAGTATTTGGCCAAATTAATGAAGCTATGCCAATTCCAAGAAAACCTTTTCTTTACTCTGTTAGGTAAGGAGTAAATTGAGTCAGCATGTGGAGAAGGTTGCAATCAAAACAAACACAAGACTCTTACTTTGCAATCAAGTTGCTAGTCAAAAGTAAAGAAAGTCACGGTTCTCTATCCTTCATCCTTGCAATTTGTTCTGCAAAACAAGCAAATTTACATTTTGAATCCCGACCTTATCCATATGCAACTCAATTTACTCTTTACCAAACACCGTAGGAACAAACTTTTAAATCAAAGGAACAGGAAGATGAAGCAATTCCTTAATAAAAAAGTCACACTCACCTGCCAGCTGAGCAGCTCTTTTTCAACAACAGGGAATAAGGAGCCATCATCACAAACAAGAAAACTACAAAAGTAACATCTTGGATGTTTCTTTTTCCCCACTGTAATCTGTCCCTCTCTTTCCTTAATCGCATTATCGATCATATAATCACCATCACCATGATTTGCCAAGTCTGTGCTAATAAACTTCTATTAAAGATTTATAAGAACTCTGGGCTGTAGATATACTTCCCCCTTCTAAGAAAATGAAGACGAGGTGAACATTTTGTTGGATGCCTACAAATCCTTCATTCCATATGTTAGCAATGCTACTTCCTCTGCTGTTCATTCTGTGATGAGTCCCTCTACTATTCCTGGTGCATCCCCTTATAATGCCATCCCGATTGAAGATGATGAAGAGGACTTTCCAGTTGATTCTCATGTACAAGATGATCATGATAATGAGGATGTTTTAGTCTCCAACACTCTTGCCTCAATTTCTAGCATGTCCACTTTTCATCAGGAGTTGGTCACTGGGATTCTGCTTGTTCATAATATTAAGACTGCTCAAGCGGATCAGGAGTCTTCTAGCTCAGGGTCGGATAGCTTGGCTTAATGGCTATGTTGCAATGTTATGTCTTTTCTTTATTCTGTTTCTCTTTTGTCTGCGTCAACTGTTCTCCTCTGTATGGGAGGTTACTTTTGTTTGAGTTGGTGGTGTTTTGATCCTCTGTTTGAGGATATTTTGGGGTTTGTTTTGTGACCACCGCTCTTATCGAGTCTGTATGAACTTTGGATCGTTTTTATTTTATCTTGGCTGAAGTCTGCGGATTTCATCCCTTTTATCAAAAAAAAAAAAAAAAAGAACTCTGGGCTGCATTATAGTTTCTCGGACATGTCATTTTTTTTTTCCTCTTCGATTTGACATAGAGAAGAAGAATCAACATTCGACGCCAATTTTTAGCCAATGCAGAAGATAAACTTCAATATTTTCTTCGTAAAATAAGGAAAGCATTAACAAATTTGAATAAAAAGGTTAAACGGGATGAGAATCACCCTTTTTTGATTTACAATGAGTCTTGTACTATTGTGATAGAAGAGGAGATAAACAGTAGTTAGTATACCAACATGCAGAATGTTTTAATTCCATACTGCAAAGATGACATTATTTACGGCAAACAACCATGAAACTAAAGACAAGATCAAGAAAGAAAAGATTACATAACTCTAGACTAAAGAACCAGAAGATCATTCCCTAGCTTAAAACTCTAAAATAACACACCACCAAATTACTTCTTGAGCGTTTACTTCTTAAATACTTCGTGCAAGCATCTCCTGATACATCCTATACGACTCTATTTTCTCGAGCAAGAACTTCTCGTGGCACCTTTGTATGAACTTCTCGGCGAGCCTATCAATCTCACTCCCACCCTCGTTGCCTACTGAAGCATCGGGATCCTTCTCTTCGAGCCATTGGAGGTAACCAGATAATGGTGGCTCCATGTCATCATTGCCCTCGTTCGCAGAAATCATTGAATTCCATGTGGAGTCGTAGTACTCATGATTAGTCGCATTGAACCCTTCAATGCTCTGGGGCTCTGACATAGGAATCACATGAGAGGATGATGTAAAACACCTTCTAATTGCGCGAAAAATCTTCTTAGACTTCTTATTATTTTTCCTTCTTAGCTCGATGATGTAGTTCTTCGGGGTGCTCTTTGTGTTGAGAAGCTCCATGGCCATGCGTTTGGCATGGAGTACGGCTCGAACAACATGACTCATGTGTCGGGAGAAGTAGCCCTCGATTAGGGTTTTCATCTTGAGGGTGGTGGTGGTAATTTGGGATGGAGGTTTGAAAGTGAAGGATTGGAGGGAGGGGGTGGATTTAGGATGTATTTCTTGAGCCATGTGGTTGAGCACCTAGGTCTGGTTGACCTCTAGGGCTTTATAAACTAAATAGGTTACACAACTGCCACTTGTAATCTATTTAATCACATAACTGCCCTTTCCTAAAAGAAATGGTTTGGCTTCTACATTCATTTTTTGCCTCTTCTAAAAAGAAATAGCTTGGCTTCTACATTCATTTAGTGTGATGCTTTTCGAACTCTAAATGTTTACAAAAACCCAATACGACACCTATGAAAATCTTTACCACTGTACCGAAACTCTCAAGTTGTGGTGCAGGATGAAAGTTTTACACTTATATTCTAACTACACCAATCAGTTTGAGGTAAGTTGTTTACCAAGAATCCAATTATTAAAATTAGTGTTCCACTTGACGAAACTATTAAAGTAAATACACCATACTGTTTACCAAATCATATTCTACTAATTTGATGATAATGATAATCTTTTTCTTCCCCTCTCTGCGGTAGCAATGTCCAATTTCATTTCTGCATGATTTTCTTTATGATGCGGGGGCACAAGACTATTCAGCTATTTTTGGCAAGAAAATTAAAAAGATGGTTTTCAACTAGATTTTAAATTACTTTACTAGTTTGGAGATATTGGATTTTTATTTAGTTCATAGATACTGGATCTTTTATTGTTTTCCTAGTTTAGAATATTTTTAGTTATAATTTTCTTTGAAAAATGGTTAGTTTATTTCTTTTTGTTCACGTTTAGTTTACCTATTTAAAAATGTGTTAGGATTTCTTTTGTAATCATCTTTCATTATTATTTCGATAAAAAAAAAAAGAAATTTTCTTCAGTTTTTTCTTTCTCGTGCGTCAAGAAACCCTTGTTTGTTAAAGAACCGTGAGCTTGTAAGAAGACAAGCAAATAGTCTATCTTCTGTTCTGCGTCACTTTATAACCAAGCCCTAGAGCGAACACTAGTCTTTGATTGAGGGTGAGTACAACTTTTTCTCAGTAAAGGATTGTATCAAACCATTGTTGAAATTTTGAACAAGGAGAAGGATGGTAGGGTTTCATGTGACAAAAGAAGAAACAGAGCAAATGAATGACAGCAAGAAATAGTTGGGGAACCCTAAGCCACTTTAATTTGCCTGCAGTACTAGCAAGAGGGTAAACACTCTCCTCATCACATGACAGATAGAGACATATCACACTGTTTTTCCTTTTCTTTTTCAATTCCTCCCTCTCTTTTCAGTCAAAATCCATAAACATTATTCTTTCTAGATTTCAGATTTTCATGAAAACTACCCATCATATTTAGGGTTCTTTATATACCCTGCTACAAGCCTGCATACACCTTTTTGACTTAAATTATTAATTATTTTGAGGTTTTGTTAGTTTAAACTTACATAACATACAGTATGAGATCCAGTGTATGATTCAGTATTATGGGCACCTACTGTCAGAAGACAAAGTGGGACTAAGAATAAATTATGGAGAAGAATCCTATGTCAGTAGCTTTCCACACTTTCATTGAATTTATAAACTTATAATCGCTCATGACCTTCTATTGTCATGTTGATACTTTTTCCTTCTCTTTCTCCCTCTTCTAACATTTGATTCTGCAGGCACGATCGAGGATCTGTTTGTTTCTAAAGAATTGGTGAAGAAATGCTGGAAAGGTTACTACGAACTCATTTCAAGTCATTCGATTTCCATAGAAACAAACCAAGATCGTGTATTTGAGTTCACGACATTAATTTGACGTGAGCGCCAATTGCCATTTCAACTAAGCCCGGAAAGTTTTAGATACCACGGTTCAGGGCGGTAAATCTGACAATTGGTAGGTCTGCATCTAGTTTTTTGAGATTTTGAGTTTGTTCTGGATGGCATTGGCGAGACCTACATTAATTTTTACAAGCCATTTGGTGTGTGCACACAATGGAAAAGGTGAAAGGGGGAATGAATCATTTCCTGGGCCTCATGCGCCATGTCAGATTCCTACCCTGATTTTTGACACGGCTGCTTCTAAATTTTCCAATTGGAAGCTTAAGAGATAGGTGACATGGGCTTTTACGATTCTTCAAGTAACAAAACTCTGGTGGTGTGATGCAATGTTTTTACTTGTTCCTCTGAACTTTTAGATCTGTTCCTTGTTCCTTTCGAAGGAGGATTGAGATCTGAGCTGTACTGAAATTGATTCATTTGGAACGATTTTATTTTCTAGCATGACATACAGCAAACTTTGAATCTACTGATTGAGGCTGAATTTGCAAGTCACATTTTTGGTGTGCATGGGAGAAGTTAGGTTTGTGCAAATGGTTGAAATCTTCTTGCTTCTGTGACTTCACCCTAGCAATCATTTGCACATGGGAGATGAAGGAAACTTGTCTTCCTTCATTGTTTTTGATTCTACGTCTATTCATGTGATTGAATGTTTTATGAAAAGGTAATGATATTCAAATAATTGATCCAAGGGTTAGTTGATAGAAAGGAGGACAGTTTTATGGCAAATACGAAATTGTTTACTAATTATGAAAAAAATGATACGATGAAGATTTTGTCAATTTCAGAAGAAACGAGGATTATATTTGAAAGTTTGCATATTGCAGAAAACAAAATCAGGTCTAGACATGAAAAGGTTTGATACTGTACTAAACATTAAAACCTGAAACAAGTTCCGAGATATTTAAAAAAATCAATTAAATCTCTCTTTCATTTAAAATAAAAAAAACACAAATCTACATAGGGCACATTCATTTTCTATTTTTACACTAGAACAATGCAAAGCATCTGAGATAGACGTTTCTACATTGGTCAAAACAAGCATATGCATAACAGTTCATGATTGAATAATGTAGATTTACTTTTGATAAGTGAACTGTGCTTTTGATAGTTGATAAGTAAACTATGTACTGCATGATATTTAACAAATTCGGATGATATTATGAGCGCATCACTTACAACAGCAACAGGTATCTTATGAATGTCATGCCTTGAGGCATGATAGTGCCATCTGCAAGAAGAAGAAAAAAGATATCAATTGTAGCATCTTGAAACACAAACACACACTCTTACACGAAAATTGTACAACAGACAATGTTGATTAATACATGAAAATATGTTCATGCCTATGTAGGTATTTGCTTGTAAGATGCTTACTGAATCTGCATTCCTAACAAAAAGGACATAAATTAATGCATATACATTGAAGCGGACAACATCAACGAAAAAAGCAAAGAATTAAAAGTATGAGAATCAATTGATTGTGTTTTCATAACAAATTTCAGTTTCAACGCTACCAAGTGGTATTTCATGCAATAATACATAAACATGTTGTGGTATTCCATGTCTCATATGTACCTAATAAAAACTATATACCAGACAGCAATGCTTATGCGTAATATAGGTCTCATAAAATGGAAATCCATGAAGACCTTTGTTCCTTATATATGATATATATCTAACAGAAATCAGAACAACATGCAATACTTAAAATAAAGTAACAAGGAGATGAACTTTTCCCCTTTTCGAAGGGCTGTGGGAGGGGAAGCTCCAGAATAATTCATTCACAATCTCCTAGACTAGAAGAAACTGTTGAAATGTAGTAAGTACTAATATATATATTCTGTTTCCAAATCTATAGGAAACAGATTCCCCAAATCTCTCATCCCTCAATCTTCTCTCAATCTCCTTTCTTCTCCTCCAAGAATGTAATCCTTATATATATAGATGTATACAGAAAAGAATAATAGAATAACAAGAATAAGAATCATTTTTCCCCAAATTTGTTTTCTTCACCAAATTTGTTTTCTTCATGGTATCAGAGCCTAACAAGATCTAAGCTAGTTGTAGAAGAAGAAAAGATGGAGGATCGAATCTGACGCCTCCATCCTGATCCGATCCCGACCAAACCCCGATCCCCGAACCTCCTCGTCGACCCCGATCCTCGCTGCCATCGAGCCCGTCGACGACCTTCGTTGACACCGATCCCTCAGCCCCCGTCATCTGCTTCCGTCTCCGATCTTTCCCGTTCTCCGGCCACCCCTCGTCGCCCAGCCCCTCTCCAGTCGTCGCGCCACATCCCGGCGCCGCCCCCATCGACGCCCAGGGGCCCAAACCCCAATCCCGACCTCCCCCCTGTCTCCTCTTCCGTTTCGATCGACAGTGACCAAAATCCTCTCCAGTCGTCGTCCAGATCGCCATCGTCATCTTGCAAGATCCAGCCAGATCCCTCGCCAGTACCCCGCCAGATCACCATCGTCATCTTGCAAGATCCAGCCCTCTCCATCGTCATCTTGCAAGATCCAGTCATCGTCATCCCCAGATCCAGTCATCTTGCAACTAACGCCGCAACCCCCCTGACGACCCTCTCTGTCCTCTCTGTTCCCCTCCGTCGACGACCGCGACTGCCTCCCGCCGTCGTCGCGCTCGCCTGCGACGTCGTCGTCCGCCGCCCACGACGCCAGCCCGAGGTTCCCTGTTGCTGCTGCTCTCTTTCTCTCTCTCTCTCCTATTGCTGTTTGGTGTTCGAGAGAAGAGGGGATTTGTGTTTGCTATTGCTGTTGGGTGGAATTGATCTGTGCTGTTTTGGCTTGGATCGCTGAATGCTTGGATTGTTGCTGTTTTGCTATTTGTTGAAGACTTGGAGCTGTTCTTGGCCAAGTTATGCCGTTTGCTATTGGCTGCTGAAGATCAAATCCATTGTTTTTTTTGTGCCGCTACCATGGGACAAACTGATGAAGCTGAGAAGAGTATTGGACTCGTCTCTATATTAGTTACACCTGCAGGAAATGATGGTAAGGTATTTAAATAATATTTTTGCTTCTGTTATGAATAGTGCATAGATAATTGATTCGGGTGCTACCGATCATATGACTTTTGATTCTAGACAAATTCAAAATTTTTAACCTTCCACTAAATCAACTGTGTCCACTGTCAATGGTGATCCTGCCACTGTTACTGGCGAGGGTACCATACATCTCACAAACAACCTAACCTTAGATATTGTCCTAGTTATGCCATCCTTGAATTTCAACCTATAATCTGTTGCTCAAATAACTACTGCTTTACATTGTATTGTAGTCTTTTGGCCTTCACATTGTGTGTTTAAGAATATTCGGACTCGCAAAACGATTGGTTATGGGGTTAGACACGGAAAGCTCTATTACCTGAATTTGGAATATGAAAGTTCAAGCAAGTTGACTCAAGCTCTAAGTGTGGAAGGATCCGAAGATGAGAAGAAGAAATCAGATATTTGGCTATGACATCGACGTCTAGGGCATGCTTCTGATGGTTATTTGAAGAAGTTATTTTCAAGTTTATTTTTGAATTTGGATATATCTGCCTTTCAGTGTGATGTGTGTGAACTTGCAAAAGCTCACCGTGTCTCTTTTGCTCCAAGTCCAAGTAGAAGCTCCCTTCCATTTATGATGATTCATTCTGATGTTTGGGGTCCATCCAAAACCACTATATTTGGAGGAGCCAAATGGTTTGTGACATTTATTGATGACTGTATCCGTATGACCTAGATTTGTTTGATGAAGTCGAAAAGTGAAGTTAGTGGCTTGTTTCAGAAATTTCACAAGCATGTTATGATTCAGTATAAATCACAAATTCAAGTTCTTAGGAGTGATAATGGCGGAGAGTACCTGAGTTTGAATCTGCAACAATATTTGGTGGAACACGGAATTGTTCACCAGACTACATGCTCATAAACACCTCAACAGAATGGGGTTGCAGAAAGGAAAAATAGACATTTGCTCGAGGTGGTCCGTGCTTCTCTCATCCATGGAAATATGCCACTCATTTATTGGGGGGAAACCCTTACTTCTGGTGCATATTTAATCAACCGAGTTTTCTCTAGTATCCTAAACTTTTTCACACCATTTCAAGCATTAACTAAAGCTGTGAATGCACCAAAAGTCGCGAACTTGCCACCTCGTGTGTTTGGGTGTGTTGCATTTGTTCATCTTCATCAACATGAACGCAATAAGTTAACTCCTCGAGCTGTCCGCTATGTTTTCGTGGGATATGCACAGAATAAGAAAGAGTATCGGTGCTATCATCCACTAACTCAATGAATGTTTGTGACTATGAATGTTGTATTCCATGAAAATGAGATGTATTTTTCTCCTACGACTGAACTTCAGGGGGAGTACCGAAGTGAAGTTCAGACTCTTGGGTATAATGAAGGGGTTAGTGAAGTTCAGACTCTTGTGTATGATGAAGTAATTACCAGTCAGAACAAACAACTGGATACAAATAATGACGAACACTTGAATGAAGACCTAGCAAGGGAGGAAGACCCTCATGAAGAAGACCGTCATGAAGAAGACCCTCTTGAAGAATTGCAATCAGTACCGAATTTCAGTGAGAGTAAACCGTCAGAACCCCAGAACTAATTGTCATCGTTGTCCGAAGTTTCTAGAAGAGAACTCCCGCATCGTACTAATAGAGATATTCCAAAATCCACTTATGAACCTGATCCTACTACTAACGTCAAATATCCTATGAGTAATTATGTATCCACTCACCGCTTGTCGAAATCAAATAAGTCATTTGTGAATCAATTATCTGCTGTATCTATTCCTAACAGTGTGCAGGAAGCCTTATCCGATCCAAGGTGGAAAGCATCTATGGATGAGGAGATGAAGTCCTTAAAGAAGAATAAGACTTGGGAGATAGTCGAGCTGCCAGCAGGGAAGAAGCCAGTAGGATGCAGATAGATTTATATCGTGAAATACAAGTCGAATGGTTCGATAGAGCGATACAAGGCAAGGCTGGTTGCCAAAGGGTACATTCAAACGTATGGAATTGATTATGACAAAACATTTGCACCTGTGGCAAAGTTCAACACTGTTCGAGTTCTACCGTCACTTGCTGCAAATCTTGACTGGTCGTTGGAGCAATTTAATGTGAAGAATGCATTTCTGCATGGGGAATTGATAGAAGAGGTTTATGTGGATCTACCGCTAGGATCAAATAGACCAGTCCAACACAGTAATAAAGTGTGTCGGTTGAGGAAGGCGCTATATGGTCTCAAACAGTCGCCAAGAGCTTGGTTTGGGAGGTTTACAAAATCAATGAGGACATTTGGATATTGTCAGAGTAATTCAGATCATACCCTATTTCTGAAAAGGAAATAAGGTAAGATTACTGCTCTCATTATATATGTGGATGACATGATAGTAACTGGGAATGATCCTGAGGAGAGAATGGCATTGAAGAGTTACTTGTCACAAGAATTCGAAATGAAGGATCTTGGCTCTTTGAGACATTTCCTTGGTATTGAAGTTTCTTGCTCAAGAAATGGTATATTTCTGTCTCAAAGAAAGTATGCTCTCGATTTATTGAAGGAAACTGGAATGTCTGCTTGTCAGCCGATTGGTACATCGTTAGAACAAGGATTGAAACTTTGCAACGAATCTGATCATGTGCCTTGTGATAAGGAAAGATATCAGAGATTGGTTGAACGACCGACGTATCTTGCGCATACACGGCCAGATTTATCATATGCTTTAAGTGTGGTAAGTCAGTTTATGCAAGCACCTCAAGAACACCACATGGATACAGTGATGAGAATTCTGAGATATATTAAGTCTGCTCTAGGAAAGGAGGTTCTATTTGCGAAATATGGTCACTTGAAGGTTGAGGCATATACTGATGCTGATTGGGCAGGATAGGCGCTCCATTTTAGGATATTTCACATTTTTTGGAGGAAATCTAGTTACATGGAGAAGTAAGAAGCAAAATATTGTTGCACGCTCTAGTGCAGAAGCTGAGTATCGCAAAGTAGCTCTATGTATAGCGAAAGCTTTATGGCTGAAACTCTTTTTGCAGGACTTAGGCTGTGGTCCGAATGAACCTATGAAGGTATATTGTGACAGTCAAGCAGCATGTGATATTGCAGCCAACCCAGTTCAAAATGATAGGACGAAACATGTAGAGGTGGATAGATTCTTCATCAAGGAGAAATTGGATGAGAAAGTTATTGAAATATCTAAAGTGAAGTCAGAAGATCAGCTCGCAGATATCCTGACTAAGGCAGTTTCGAGTCGGCTCTTCTTGAAATTTGTTGATAAGTTGGGCATGATCAATATCTATGCACCAACTTGAGGGGGAGTGTTGAAATATAGTAAGTACTAATATGTATATTCTGTTTTCAATAGGAAACAGATTCTCCAAATCTCTCATCCCTCAATCTTCTCTCAATCTCCTTTCTTCTCTTCCAAGAATGTAATCCTTATATATATAGATGTATACAGAAAAGAATAATAGAATAACAAGAATAAGAATCATTTTTCCCCAAATCTGTTTTCTTCACCAAATTTGTTTTCTTTAGAAACAACAAGCTATAAGGCGTGTATTCAGTTTTAAAACTCAACAGAAACCAAAGTGTTCTAAAAAGTTCCTCCAGGAACTGAGCTATTATACTGATGTATCAAATTTTTGGTCAATATAACTAAACATATGTAATGCGTAGATATGTATATACGTCAATTAGTCTTAGTCAAGACAAAATTTAGGTATATTTCCATAAAAAAATATTTACAAATTGCAACATAGAAAAATGCCCACCAAACTTTAATCCGCACATATGAAAATTGTTGACTCGGAACAGTGCAACTTAAGCTTAGGGTTTCCCTTTTACTTTTAAGTGCAACATGTGTTGTGTCGAGACAGTCTTGCAAATTGAAAAGCAGCCGCATCCAGATGCAACCATTTACTATTTACCAAACACTTCCTAGAGCAAAAAATATAAAATTAAGTTT
This sequence comes from Hemerocallis citrina, assembly GCA_017893485.1. Classification (NCBI taxonomy): domain Eukaryota; kingdom Viridiplantae; phylum Streptophyta; class Magnoliopsida; order Asparagales; family Asphodelaceae; genus Hemerocallis; species Hemerocallis citrina. The sequence goes on from CM030361.1 coordinate 99,731,086, forward strand.
TTCTTTGAAAAGCTTTCATGATTCTAATGGATCCCAAGTCATGTGAATGTAATGGGTACTCACCAAAAAGTAAAACATTTTTTATTTGCAACATGTATTTTCTATAAGAAGTGAAAAACCAGAAAATATTTGCAACATATTGCATTAGGGGAAACTTGTAAATGGAAACACAGCTGCATCCACATGCAACACTTTAGCAAACGTCCGCTAAAGCAAAAATATAAGAGTAACATCGAATTGAATTAAAAATAAAAGCAGGAACTAATGAGTCCTAAAAACTTCAGAGATTATAACCAAAGCAACTTGGAGGGGAACTCTAGACGACCCATGGCAAAACATGGAAGAGAAGAAGAGGCTGAACCTCGCCATGATGCACGGGGAGCTAACGCCGGGTATCATCATAGAGGCGACACCCACCGAGTCAACAGGGTCGGGCACCTTGGCCATAGAGGCCAAGTGCTCCGGCAGGTTAGGGATGGCAACAAGAGGACCCATGGGGAGCGGGATCGTTCAGGAATGCCTTCGAGAAGGAGAATAGATCTCCGAGCTCCGAATGCGAATAGACGATCCTATGTTGAAGTTACTAGAGGTAGACCTGAGGGTCTCGAGAAAGACCAGCTCCGACGAAATAGATGTTCGCCGGAGTTGGAGGTGGGGATGAAAAAAGAGGATGAGAAGGGTGAATGGATTTTGTTTAAACCTAAACGAGTCAAAAAAGTTGAGAGGTCTGCAGAGAAGAAGAAGTCCTCGAGCTTAAGCTCTGCAGCCATGGCGACCAAACTTCCACAGTGTCATAAGTGTGCAGATAGAAGGCATACAATCCACGATTGTGTGAATGATTGGTTTTGCTATGTATGTAAGAAGAATGGGCACATCTCGAAGGCGTGTCCAATGCTCAAGGTGATGGCGAATGTCAAGGGGAAAGCAGAGGAGATAGTAGGGATGGATATTGAGGCGTCCAACTCCGAGAAGTGGGTGGGCTCCGAGAAGAGCGGTGATGGTCGAGGGCGCACTATCAGAGCGACGATTTCCCCAACGCCGATGATGGCGCAGATGGAGAATAGGTTTAAGAAGTGTATCCTAATCAAAATCCATACTAGCAACCCCACGATTGAGGAGATTAAGGAGCTGCTCGTAATCAATACAGCGATCGATTTCAAGTGGGAATGGGTGCTAGAGAAGATTAAACAGGACACTCCTCCCGTTCACTGCGAGAATGAGGAGAGGGTGAATGCTGTCCTTTTCTTGGGAGGGATCGAAGGCGATAACTTTTACGTTACATTTAGTAGATGGAATTTGTACTTCGGTGAACTGAAAACTAATCTCCTTCCAGCAACTTGGATTCGTCTTTTCAACCTTCCATAACATCTATGGGTTAGGTCGGGATTCAACAACGTCGTCGCTGGCTTTGGCCATGTTCTTGCCATTGACCAGAATACTCATCGACAAACGAAAAGAGAGTATGCAAGAATACAAGTGGTAACGGAGAGCTTGACATCTATTCCTTCGATAATACAAGTAAGATTTGAAGATACATGCCATGAGGTGAAAGTGATTGTAGAGAGGAAGAAACAGGTGTCTTTTCAAGAGTCGCCGGAGTGCAAATCGGACGGAATGGAGGTATGATCCATATTAAAGCAACCGGAGGTTGAAGAAACAATCCAGCCGCTGATAAAAAAAGCTTGTTGATCAGGACCGTCCAGTTAAAAAATTCGAAAGGAGAAAGGCAGCGGAGTATGTGCCTTTCAATCGTCCTACAACAGCTACACACCAAACAGCAAAAAGGCAATCAGCGGATCTGAAAGAAGGCTTCGGGGAAAGTGTTCAAGAGCCAGGTCACACCTCAAAAGGTCATAAGATTGAGACAATGACAGTTTGTTCAAAAGGTGAAGGTTTGCTTGCGGTTAAGGAATGGGTACCAGCTGACAATAGGGGAGAGGGTGTTGGGCCCAAGGAAGCGCTGTGAACGATGGAGAAGTCTGACGTGACAAGGGGTAAAGAGGTTAAGGTAGGGTGTGACAAGGATGTCAGGGGTCAGGTCGCTGTCAACGAAAAGTCAGAGTTGATGACTCTAACTGGGAAACAATTTGATGAAGCAGTAGAGCGTGCAGTGGCTGTGCTTACAAAGAATTTGGGCTCCATTGGGCCGGTGGCCCAAGAGTGTGCTGCGGAGGGGTCTGGACCAAATAAGGATGGGGAAAAGATGGCCTTAACAAATGTGGGCTTTGCAGAAGCTGATCAAGCAATCCCGTTTATTCACAATGCTATACCAAACACCGGCTTAGTGGAGGGAGTTTATGGAGGTGATCTCGAGACGGGTAACAACGAGGAGTTTCACGAGGAGGGGGAGAGGCTGCTTGAGGTAACATACCGGGGGCAAGGGATTAAGGAAGAAGAAGAGGATGGAATGTTGGAGGACTTAGATGACATTCAAGGAGGGTCAGAGTCTGGTAGCGACGAGGCGAGGTTCAAGAGGTAAGTCAAATCGCTCACGGGGGAGAAATACGATGGTAGAGCACGAGGAGGGGAAGAGTCCACAAGGAAAAGTAAGAGGCAACTAGATCATTGGGGATCGACTGGACCAAGTGAAGGGAATCACATTAAATCGGTGGCTAAAGCAAAGGAGCCAGCGTCGGCATGCGGAGATAAAATAATTGTTAATATGTCTATTTTAAATGCTATTTCCGACAATATGCTGCTTTATTACGTGTCCATGTTTGGTCTAGCCATGGAGTCCACGATAGAGGAGCAAACACAAAAGGTGAGAGCTTTGAGAGAGGAGGCGTATAAATTAATCCTATAGAGCGAACTTCTTGGGTGGGCCTAGACTACATAGATGACCGCGGTTAGTTATGTTATACATGTTTTGGAATGTTAGAAGGATGAGATGTAGAGTTAAAAAAAGACTAGTGGGCGATACGATTGCTAAGAGGAAGCCAACTTTTTGTGCCTTGTTAGATACTAGATTGGTGAACCCGATTGGTGGGGATCTTGAACATCTTAGGTCTCTAGGTTCTTTCGACTGGCGTTTTCTTTCAGCTACCGGTCTCTCAGGGGGGATCGCGTTAGGGTTTGATGCAAATTTGTTTGACTGTGTCGGATAGTTCATTGGGTGTTTCATGGTCACCATTTGGGTAGAAGAAAGGGCGATGGGTGGAAACATATGATCACATCGGTGTATGGTCCATACTTGAGGGAGAGAGGGGGTCTTTTTTGGACCGAGTTAATCTCGATTCGAGAAAGATGGGAGGAACCTTGGGTTGTGGGAGAGGACTTCAACATTACTAGATTTAGGTACGAACATAAAGGCAGAGGAGCTCCCGAGAGCGAGAGGCAAGAGTTCAATAGAATTATTAACATTCTAAATCTTATGGAGATTGAGGTCAACGACCGCCAATTTACGTGGACCAATATGCAGGCCGTTCCGATTCTAGCTAAGCTGGATAGGATTCTGGTCTCCTCAGATTGGGAAAATCTGTTCCCATGAGCTAGAACGAGTACAATTCCTAAATTCACGTCGGATCACATTCCATTAATTCTGGAGTGCGGGAACGTGAGGGGTAAGGTTTCGCGCTAGTTCAAATTTGAAAAGGCCTGGCTAAAGAGCGACAACATCAGAAGGGTTATAGAAGAATCTTGGAACATGTCAATCAGGGCAGATAATGCGGTCTCAAATTGGATTTTGAAACTTAGACGGTTACGGGGTCACCTGAAAGCGTGGGCAAAAGCCGAGTTCGGGGAGAATCATAAAAATAAGGAGAGACTAGGTAATCGAATACAGGAATTGGAGAAATTAGAAGAAGGCCAGAGTCTTAACAACAGAGAGTATGAAGAATTGGCATCAAATAGACTCGAATTACATAGATTGGGGAAGATGGAAGAAGCATACTGGAGTCAAAGAGCAAGGGTTCAATGGTTGAAGGAGGGGGATTCTAACACGGCTTTCTTCCACAAAGTTGCAAGCGGGAGAAGAAGGAACAACTTTATAGCCGGCCTTTATGTGGGAGAAACGTGGATGGAAAACACTGCGGTAATTAGTCAACATATTGATGCATCGTTTAGGGAGTTGTTGGGCAAGTCAAGAAGAAAACGGTGCGGCCTAAAAGTGATATGTGGGGAGAATCGAGAGTAGAAAACAGCGAGATGTTAGAGGATAACTTTACCGAAGATGAGATTCTCAAAGCTACTAAGGCTTTGGGTCAAGACAAAGTGCCAGGACCAGATGGGTTCCCAATCTTTTTTTATAAAATTTTTTGGAACGTCATCAAGAGGGACCTAATAGAGATCTTCCGAGAATTGGATCGAGGAGAGGCACAACTGGAACGGTTAAATTACGCTAATGTCATACTATTCCAAAAGCAGCGGTGATCCAGAGAGTAGCTGACCTCAGACCCATTAGCCTGTTAAATGGTTCTTTCAAAATTATTACGAAGGTGTTAGCAATGAGACTGGCCCCCCTTCTTTGCGAGATCATAGATGACTCACAAAGTGGCTTCGTGAGAGGAAGGGACATCATGAATAGTATTGCTTCGGTCCACGAAATGGTGTTCAGAGCTAACAAGGACCAGGTTAATAGCTTTTTGCTTAAGTTGGATTTTGAAAAGGCATATGACACGATAGAATGGGATTGCATAGCTGAGGCCTTAAAATTGCGAGGTTTGGGCTAGAAATGGAGACAATGGATGAGAAAGTGGGTTAGAAACGGGAAGTCTTTCATCGAAGTTAATGGAGTATATAGGAAAGAAATTCGTTGTTGCAGAGGTCTGAGGCAAGGAGACCCACTGTCACCATTAATTTTTACTCTCATTGGGGACGGCCTAGCAGAAATGATCAAAAGAGGTAGACAGACAAAAGTTATTAAAGGGGTTAAAGTTAGGGGTGTGCAGGAGCCATTGGCAATCTTACAATATGCTGATGACACCCTCATTTTTGGGAATGCGAACTGGGAAGAAATAATGGCTTTGTGGGTTATGCTAAGATGTTTCGAATACTGGTCGGGATTGGCGGTAAACTTACACAAGAGTTGTGTCACGGCTTTGAGTCGGACTTCAGGGGAAGGTATACAGGGAATAGCGAATGTAATGGAATGTGCGAAGGGAGACTTCCCAATTAGATGCTTGGGGACGCCGATCAGACCAGGGAGATTACGAAAAGAGGATTGGATCCCGTTGGTGGAAAGGACTGAAAAGAAATTAGCAGGATGGAAAGGGAAATGCCTCTCCCCGAGAGCCAGAATTACCCTTATTAATGCGGTCTTAAGCAACATTCCGACGTACTTAATGGCTGTCTATGAACTACCAGGTTGGGTCATCGAACGGATAGACAAATGTAGGAGACACTTTCTGTAGAAAGGTAGCCAAGATAACAACAAAGGACTCCACCTAGTCAAATGGGAAAGAGTTTGTAAGAAGGAGTTTGGAGGGCTGGAAATTGTTAATTTACGAGACATGAATAGAGCCCTACTGAGCAAATGGTGGTAGAAGATGAATAAGCATAGGAATTCTTGGTGGACCAAATCTTTTGATTTGTACAGAAGAAGAAAAAAATATAGATTTGGCAGAAGAAGCAGACAGGGGAAGACATCATATATGTGGAACAGAATTGCAAAGGGGGGAGAGTTTTATCATGCAAACACTACATCGAGGATTGGAAACGGTAAAGAGACAAGATTTTAGAAGGACAAATGGTGTGGGGATAACACGCTGCAATCACTGTTTCCAGTACTGGCAAGGGAAGCGACTAACGACAACCTGATGGTGCGAGATATTTGGCGAAATGGGAGAATAGTGATCGAATTCCAGGGTGCACTGTCGGCTAATAACCGTATAGATTATCAAAATCTGGTAGCATTGGTCAGGGAAAAGGATCAAGTGTATAACGCGGACAAGGATTCTAGGGAGTGGAGTCTTGGGGCTAATAGGTCCTTTACAGTTGCTTCAACGTATCGTCAGCTGAATGATGGGGGTGTGAGGTGTCAAGAGGCAAACATGATCTGGAAGTCGACAGCCCCGCACAAAGTTAAAGCCTTCCTGTGGCTAGTTATGAACAACGCTATTCTATCAAAGGTGAATCTCATAAAACGAAACATTCCTATCGATAGTACATGCCCTAGATGTAGTCAAGGGGTCGAGGACGTCAACCACATCTTCTTAGATTGTCCTAGGGCGAAAGTGTCATGGGAAATATTGGTTTTGAGTTTCGGGTTACTTGAAAGTCCTACACGGATTGAGGACTTCTGGGGCACCTGGCGGGCAAAATGGGTTAGATCGGAGTGTAGGGACTTGTGGAATGTCACGGTAGCGGCTACGTGTTGGACCCTATGGCTAGACAGAAACAATGCTTGTTTTCGTAACACTAGATGTACTTTTAACATTATGCTGTACAAAATACCGAGTCACATTTCTGCTTGGTTAGGCAAGACAGGTGTCAGGAGGAGGTTGCAGCTGGATCTTCAAGAGTAGCCAGTTCGGGATAGGGGGAACTCTACTTGAGGGTGGTTTATTTGGAGGTTTTCAGTTGTATTTTGGTTGTATTGTGGATCTAGACCAGGGTGGTCATATTAGCTTGCATAAGGGTTGCTTTATTTTGATGTACTTGGTTGTATTTTGGGTCTAGACCGGGATGGTCTCATTCGTACTTCGGAGGTTGTAATAGTTAATTTCATGTTGTTTCCTTAATTTCTCATTAATGAAACCGGTGACTAGTTGGTCACTTTATCTTCAAAAAACATTTCATTCAAAAGCTCTCATGAATCATGATCACCATGGATACCCAACTCATTTCCCTCTTGTTCCTATTTACTCTAATATCTAAAACTTCAGATGAGTATCCAAATTAACACAAATTTCACACCCTAAGTCACGACGATATGACTTGCGAGAATGTTCCTTGCTTGATGCACACAACATATATAGTACTGCTGTAGGCCATTCCATCCTCTGTTTGAGCCAAATAATTGAGTCGTAGGCTTGTAACGTTGTTCCTTTAACCACATTTTTCAATATAAATCTAAATATTCCATGTAAAACAAATGGAATTTATCATGTAAAGAAAAGCATGATCCATGGGAAATACAAAGAAAAGCAACCTCGTAACTCTTTTCAAAAGAAATCCAACAATTTAGAAATTATCTAAATTTTTGTAAAGATGTTTCTTTTTCTTGAAACCTAACTTGACTAAATATTGAAAAGGTTTTGGTTTTTATTCATAATTTGACTGTATCAAAGTTTGTCAAGCTTTCGACAAATGGCTTAATCTGCAGTTGGATCGATTATCAGTAAATGTTAAAGCAACAAGCTCCCCATATTCATGCTGTAATCCCTTGTAAGCAAAAGCAACAATGTAAATAATCTAAAAGAAACAGACAAGTTCAAGTGATAAAACTAAAAATTTCGACATACTATGCGATTATATTTAAACATGGACAAAATAGGTACTTTGCCTCTACTAGCAGTGCGACTTATTTCTATGTCACCATAGTGACAATATTGCATGGTAACTCGCGATTTAATGACAGTTCATCTATACTCCCTCACCCCTACCAATGATAGGGAGTACTTCTTCCTCCATGGGTATTCAAGACTTATAACTCAAATCTCCTTTCACCATTAAGGATCTCAAAAGCTTTTCAAAAGACTCAAAAGGCCAGTGAATTCTTAAATCATCAAATTCCTTGGGAGTTCACCAATGAAATTCAACAATAAACAACACGGCCTCCCGCAATGTACAGAACTTGTTGACAATACCAACAAGTAACCTCTGGTTTCACTCAAATATAAGTTGGGGAAATTCAACTTAATTTCCACCTATGAGAGATGATTTTCTTCTCATTATTAGAGTTTGTAACAAATACCGAACTTGCGATTGATGGTTGTCAAACATGTTTGGTGAGGTGGGCCCCACCCACCAAACATTGTTTGAAAAAATGTGGCATGGTTTGGTGCCTTTGGAAAAATGTGGCTGGGTTTGGTGCCGCAAAGAAAAATGGGAGAGAGATTGTCAGATTCTCTTCTCTCGTTCCTATAAATAGGAGGTTTAGGAAGAAGAAAAAATTAAGCAAGACAAGAACAAGAAACAAGCAGAAAAAAAGAAAAAGAAGAGAGTGTATATTTGTAAGGTGTAGTAACACCAGTTGTAAGAAAGAGTGAAGAGTCTTCTTGTTATTATAATAAAATATAATACAAGTTTCTAATTTTCAATTTGTTTGTCATTTAGCCCAACAAAATTCCTACTCTCTTCCAACAAACTGGTATCAGAGCCCTGTTCGATCGACCGAAGTTCACCGAAGAGCTCGTGTATGATATGGCAAACATGATCCAGCCCCAGATTCCTAAGTTGATGAAGACTAACTATGATAATTGGAGCATCCAGATGAGAGTCTTGCTTGCCTCGCAAGATTTGTGGGAACTGGTTGAAACTGGCTATACTGAACCGGAGTCACACACTGCCGAAGCAGCACTTCTAGCCGTTCAGAAGACCGAGTTAAAGGAAACTCGAAAAAGGGACAAAAAAGCTTTGTTCCTAATCTATCAAGGAGTTGAAGAATCCGCATTCGAGAAGATCTCAGATGCGAGTACCTCAAAACACGCATGGGAGATTTTAAAAAGTTCGTATCAAGGAGCCGAAAAAGCAAAGAAGGTACGATTACAAGCCTTGCGAGTTGACTTTGAAAATTTGAAAATGAAAGTTGGTGAGACTATTTCAGTTTTCTTCAATAGAGTGCAAATAATTACTAATCAAATGAAACGAAATGGAGAAAAATTTGATGATACTAGAATACTTGAAAAAATTCTAAGATCATTAGTTCCAAAATTTGATTACGTAGTTACTGCTATTGAAGAATCAAAAGATCTTTCAAAAGTTTCTATTGATGAGTTACAAGGTTCACTTCAAGCCCATGAACAAAGGATAAATCAGAACCATAGAGAAAATTTGGAGCAAGCTCTTCAAAGTTAACTAACAATTTCAGATGATCAACAAAGAAGCCGAGATCGAAGCTACAGAGGAAGAGGCGGCTACAGAGGCAACTCAAATTTTCAACGAGGTCGTGGCATGCAGTACAATTAGAGAACTCATTACCAAGGTCGTCACGTTGATCGTGAACAATTCATCTTTCAAGCATGAGGGAGAGGCGCACGAGCAAGAGGACGTGGAAGACACAACCAAGGAGACAGATCCCAGTTGCAGTGCTTCAACTGCAGAAGATATGGCCACTTTAGTTATAATTGTCCAGAAAAATCCGAAAGAGTAGCAGAGCAGACGAACTTCATCGCAGAAGATCGAGGAGACAACTCGGTAGTCCTGCTCGCAAACAAAGACCATGAGAACAAGAGCCAAAATGTTTGGTACTTGGACTCAGGTGCTAGCAATCATATGTGCGGCATCAAGAAATTCTTCACCAAGCTAAATGAATCAGTTGGAGGCGACGTTACTTTTGGTGATAAGTCCAAGATCTCTGTTCAAGGAAAGGGCGATATTATGATCCAGACAAAAGCCGGTGATCATAGGTACATTTCTGATGTTTATTATGTACCTGCATTACGTAACAATATTCTAAGTTTGGAACAGCTTCTCGAAAGAGGCTACGACATCCATCTGAAGGATTTCTCTCTCACCATCAAAAGTAAAGGAGAAACAATTGCAAAAGTTGACATGTCTAGAAATAGACCGTTTACTTTAAATCTTAATACAGATTCTGTAAAATGCCTACAATCTATCATCAAAGATGAGTCGTGGCTTTGGCATCTTCGATTCGGGCATCTAGCATTCAATGGCCTCAATCTTCTCTGGAAGGAGAAAATGGTGAGAGGCTTACCACAAATCAAACATCCCGACCAATTATGTGAAGGATGCTTGAAGGGGAAGCAACACCGAAGAAGCTTCGAGGTTGGAAAATCCAGAAGAGCAACACATCTGCTTCAGTTGGTACATACCGACATAGCAGGACCATTTGAAGTAGTGTCACTTGGAGGTAATAGATATTTCCTCACATTTATTGATGATTATAGCAGAAAGACTTGGATTTATTTCTTGAATGAGAAATCGGAAGCCCTAGAAAAGTTCAAAGAATTCAAGGAGATGGTCCAAAAGCAAAGCGGCCACTACATCAAAGTACTTCGTTCAGATCGTGGAGGAGAATACAACTCGAAAGAATTCCAAGACTTTCTCAAGAAGCAGAGGATTATTCATCAACTTACTGCTGCCTACACTCCATAGCAGAATGACATAGCAGAGAGGAAGAACCGCACAATCCTCAACATGGCGAGAAGCATGCTGAAGAGCAAGTTCCTACCCAAGATATTTTGGGCTGAAGCAGTAGACTGTGCAATCTACCTCCTTAACAGATGTCCAACGAAGGCCGTCAAGTTCATGAATCCACTAGAGATGTGGAATAGTTTCAAGCCAAGCGTCAACCATTTGAAGGTATTCGGGTGCATTGCATATGCACATGTTCCAGAGCAGCGAAGACAGAAGCTCGATGATCGTGGAGAGAAATGTATATTCATTGGATATGACAGAAGAACCAAGGCATACAAGCTGTACAATCCAACTACTAAGAAGCTGATTATTTCAAGAGACGTGGAGTTCGACGAAGGAGAACACTGGAGATGGAGTGATGAAGAAAGAAGCAACAAAAAATTGTTCATTGAAGACAAAGACGATGATCTAGAAGAAGAACCAGAAGGACCACAACAAAGTCCTCCAAATAGTCCAGCTCCAACAACACCGTCACCAACATCTGCATCAAGTTCCAGCTCAAGCGAAGGCAATACTTCTGGGGGGGGACCTAGAAGATTTCAAAGCCTTAGAGATCTTTATGATGATACAGAACCTATTGAGATGATGGAGGATTATACATTGTTCTGCTTATTTGCAGAATGTGATCCAGTTGCCTATGGAGATGCCGTTCAAGATCTCAAATGGAGAAAAGCCATGGATGAAGAAATCCATGCGATACAAAGGAATGACACGTGGGAGTTGACAATACTTTCAAAGGGCCACAAAGCAATTGGTGTAAAATGGGTATACAAAACCAAAACCAACCAAGAAGGCAAAGTGGAGAAGCATAAAGCTAGACTAGTAGCTAAAGGCTACAGTCAACGAGAAGGCATCGATTATGAAGAAGTCTTTGCACCAGTAGCAAGGATAGACACCATCAGACTGCTCATTTCACTAGCTGCACAGAACAGATGGACGATATACCAAATGGATGTCAAGTCTGCATTCCTCAATGGCTATTTGGAAGAAGAAGTTTACATTCAACAACCTCCCGGTTACGAAGTGAAAGATCAAGAAGATAAAGTCTATAAATTGAAGAAGGCTTTGTACGGTCTCAAACAGGCACCCAGAGCATGGAACAAGAGGATTGATGACTACTTTCAGCAGAATGGCTTTCAGAAAAGTCCATATGAGCACTCCCTATACACCAAGAAGAATGGTGGAGAAATCATGAGCATCTGCCTTTATGTTGATAATATGATCTTCACCGGCAACAATCCAAATATGTTCAAAGAATTCAAGAAAGCAATGATCAAGGAGTTCGAGATGACGGACATTGGAGAAATGTCCTACTTCCTAGGCGTGGAAGTGACACAATCTGAGAAAGGAATCTTCATCACACAGAAGAAATATGCAGACCAGATACTAAAGAGATTCAACATGAGCAACTGCAATCCAGTTAACACTCCAGTAGAAACTGGACTGAAGCTCCGCCGTGACTCACCAGAGATTTCTGTAGATCCCACACTATTTAAAAGCTTGGTTGGAAGCTTGCGCTATTTGACTATTACAAGGCCTGACATCATGTATGTTGTTGGGGTAGTTAGCAGATATATGGAGGTGATGCTGTTCTGTTTGAACCACCATTGAAGATACAGTTCTTGGAGCTTTCTTGGCCATGGTGAGTAGTAGAGTAAGGTGAGATTGAGAAGGATTGAGATGAGGAAGGGAATAGAAGAGTCTGGGTTGGGGAAAGGGACCCAAGAACTCAAGAATTCAAGAAAGGAGAAACAGAGTTTTCAGCTAATTGATCGACGCCCTCAATGGCGCCATCTCCCTTTATTTATATTCATTTCTACATACAGTGCACGTACAATGAACTGAATCAGTTGGACAGTTACAATGCTATTTACACAAATCCCCCTAACATTCTATTTATTACATTTGAACCTGTACACTAATATATCCCCAGTACACTTGAACATGTATACTGATACATTCCAGTTCTAAATGCATCTTTACTTCTTCAGCAGCTGTATCCATCTTCTGAGCTCCTTACTCCACTGAAGCCACGCTGCGATGTGTATCAACTCCACCCCCCATATTTTTGGACCTTGCCTCAAGGTCGAATAAAGGATATCTACGCACTAAGTCCCAATACGACTCCCATGTGGCTGAATCTGCAGCTTGATCCTTCCACTTGATCAGAACTTCTGAAACTAATTTCTTCCCCTTAATTATAGCTCGTCTATCAATTATCAGATCAGGTTCCAAGAGCACCTTATAGACATCAGAAGGAACAGATCTCTGGACCTCCACCGCAGGCCCCAAATGTCGTCGCAACTGGGAAATATGAAAGACTGGATGAATCTTTGCATCTGATGGTAAATCCAGCTTATAGGCAACAGCTCCAATCCTTTGAAGAACTCTATATGGACCATAATACAATGGTGCTAACTTCTGAATGGACCTTGCAGATACCGAAGTTTGCCTATACGGTTGTAACTTTAGATAAACCAATTCTCCCACTGCAAAGTCTTTGTCCACTCTGTGAGCATCAGCGTATTTTTTCATTCTCTGCTGAGCTGCTAACAGATGGTCCTTAAGCAATTGCAAATGTACATCTCTGGAAAGCATTGCTTCTTCTACTTGAGGATTAGCTGCTGTATGAGGGATATATGAAATTAATGTTGGAGGAGGCCTACCATATAAGGTTTCATATGGAGTAGTTTTAGTTGCACAATGCCAAGTCGTGTTGTACCAGTATTCTGCCCACGACAACCAATTACTCCACTCCTTTGGCCTATGATGACAAAAACAACGAAGATAGGTCTCCAAACACCTATTAACAACTTCGGTTTGCCCATCTGTTTGGGGATGATATGCAGTTGAGAATTTTAACTTGGTACCCTGCAATTTTAATGTTTCTTTCATTAAATTGCTAGTGAATACTGCCCCCCTGTCGCATACTATCGAAATTGGCATCCCATATAGCTTAAATACACCTTCAGTTAGAACTTGCACAATAGTAGCTGCTGTGTAAGGGTGCTGAATAGGGAAAAAATGCGCATACTTGCTCAATCGGTCTACGACTACCAAGATAACTGAGTATCTTCGACTGATAGGAAGCCCTTCAATAAGATCCATACTTGCTTGCTGCCACACTTGATCAGGAATCGGTAGAGGCTGTAACAAACCAGATGGGGCTTGTGGAACATACTTACTTGTTTGACAAATTGTACATTCACGCACATATGTTCTAACATCTCCCTTAATTCCCTTCCACCAAAAAGACCTACGAATTCTTTGTAAAGTCTTATCATATCCAGAATGACCACCAACAGGTGAATCATGATGTTCATATATCAACATCTGTCGAAATGGAGAAGTAGGACTAATTATCACCTTGGACTGTTTGTACCAAACTCCTCTAATTTGATGATACTTGATGTTTCCTGACTTTGCAACTTTAGCAGCTAAGTCTTTAAAATAGCTATCTTCTATTAAAGACCCTACCGATGGACCAAAACTTCGAAGTTGTGGTAAGGATGAGGGTTTTAATATTTATATTCTAACACGCCCCCGCAGGTTGAGGGCCATCTTTTTGGGCCAAGACCTGGACTATACGCAGCGGTATTTTTTTTTCAATCCGCATTTAAATAGCGCAGCCGGTGAGATTCGAACCTGGGTTGCTCTGATACCATATTAAAGACCCTACCGATGGACCAAAACTTCGAAGTTGTGGTAAGGATGAGGGTTTTAATATTTATATTCTAACATCTTCTTCATTCATCTTTACTATCTCCTTCCACCAATCTGCAATCAATAATGAAAGCTGTGCCCAGTAACAATTCAAATCTCTTCTTGACAACCTATCAGCTGGTATATTTTCAATACCTTTCTTGTATTCAACCACAAAATTAAAGCCATACAGCTTAACTAACCAGGAACTCTGAGCTTCAGTTGACAATCTCTGATCCAGTAGGTATTTAAGTGGTTGGTGATCAGTACGAATGATAAATTCCCTTCCAAACAAGTATTGCTTCCACTTTTTTACCGCAAGTAATATGGCCAACATTTCCTTTTCATACGCAGACCAATGTAGACTTTTCCCTTTAATGCCTTGACTAATATAAGCTATGGGATGCTTATTTTGCAAAAGAACAGCTCCAATCCCTTCCTTACATGCATCACATTCAATTACAAATGTGTCTTCAAAGTTTGGAAGTTGCAGTACAGGGGCTGTGGATAATGCCAATTTTAATTGCTCAAATGCCAACTGGGCTTCATTACTCCATTCGAATGCATCTTTCTTTGTCAGAGCTGTTAAGGGTGCTGCAATGGATCCATAGTTACGAATAAATTTCCTATAGTATCCAGTAAGACCCAAAAATCCCCTCAATGCCTTCACATTCTTTGGCTTGGGCCATTGCCGCACTGCATCTACTTTACCAGGATCAACAGCAATACCTCCCTTAGAAACCACATGACCCAAGTACTTATTGAAATTAAACTTGATTTTGAGTTAGGATTAATTATGGGTTCATAATCCAAACCCAAAATTAAGCCCAAGTTCTAGAGAGTCTCTAGAAACATCATAAAATATTATCACCTCCTCTAGATGTTTTAGAGAATTCTATAAAATAATTATCTAAAGATTGTGTAGAAAATTCTAGGAATAAAATCTAGATATTATGGTAGAGAGTTCTAGAAAGATATTTTGTAATCTTGGAGCCTATAAATAGCTCCTTCCTCTCCCATTTGTAAACAAGTTGAACAAATAAATAAAAAGCAAGTTAAAGAAAGAGTGTTCTTCATAAGTTCTCTAATTCTCTCTTTTCTAAGTATTCTTCCATATCATTCTTCATACTTAGAGGATTTCTTCTCTTGGTTTTCACTCGGGTTTCTCGGGTATTACGGTCTTGGGCTAGTGCTAAGCACTATCGGAGTTTCTCTACATGGTATCAGAGCCATTCTAATCTTGTGCTCATCAAGATCGGGGTTTAAGAGAGCTCGGTTTATTCTAAGTATGGAATCAATGGGTCGTGTCGTTGGATTGGGAATGGAGATCTTAAACCAATCTAACTACCGGTTATGGAAGTCATGTATGGAGTCATACTTGGTTAGTGAGGACTTATGGGATGTCGTCGGCGGTAGTAGCACAACACCACCAAGGGGAGATGCTGCAACAGCGGAAGCGACAAAGGAGTGGACACGGAAGAATGCCAAGGCGGAGTTTGCTTTGAAGAGGTCAATATCCTCGGGAGTATTTGAGCATGTCTCAAGGTGCACATCCGCAAGTTCCATATGGAAGGCGCTAGATCAATTGTTCAACAAGAAGAATGAGGCTCGGTTACAACTATTAGAGAATGAGCTGGCGAATGCGAAGCAGGGGGAGTCTTCAATCTCAGAGTTCTTTATCAAGGTAAAAAACCTTTGCTCAGAGATTAATACTCTTAATCCGGAGGAGTCGATTTCAGAAGCTCGGATGAAGCGGTCTATTATTCGTGGTTTACAACCCGAATATACACCGTTTGTTACTTCAGTTCAAGGATGGGCTACACAACCTTCCTTGGAGGAGTTCGAAAATCTACTAGCTTCGCAAGAATCACTAGCCATGCAAATGGCGGGAGTTAAAGTCAATGATGACTCGGGGAGCGCGTTTGTAGCTCGGAGGCAACAAAGTTTTAGAGCCAAGTTCAAGGATAGTGATACAAAAAATAATGATGAACGAGAAAGATCTTCTATGGGAGACAAGAAGCGATTCAAGTGCTACCGGTGTGGGAAACTTGGGCACTTCAAAAAGGATTGCCGAGTGAAGTTGAAAGAAACAAATATGGCGGAATCAAAGGGTCACACTGAAGACGAAGCATGGGGAAAATGTTTCACGGTGGAGGCTGCATCTTCAGGTACCACTACAACCAAAAATCTAGAAAATGATTGGATTGTAGATTCTGGTTGTAGCCATCATATTACCGGAGACGAGAAGTTATTTTCCAGTCTTCAGCGCCATGACGGAAAAGAAGCCATCATTACCGCAGATAACTCAATCCACCATGTTGAGAAAGAAGGGACTGTTGTCATCAAAGGAGATGATGGAAGCCCAATCACTCTCAAGAACGTATACCATGTCCCTGGAGTACGGAAGAATCTTCTCTCCGTGGTGAATGCGGTGGACCAAGGTAACTACGTTTTATTTGGCCCAAGAGACGTTAAGTTTTTGAAGAATATCAAGGAGTTAAAAGCGGACGTTGTTCACACCGGAGCACGAGTTAAAGATCTATATGTATTATCGGCCTCCAACTCATATGTTGAGAAGATGAGCACCAATGATAATGTCTTTATATGGCATGCTAGACTTGGTCATATAAATATGACTAAGCTCAAAGTTATGGTAAATAAGGATTTGGTTAATGGGCTCTCAAGGTTGAAGATTCAAGATGAAGGAAAACTTTGTGAAGATTGTCAATATGGAAAATCACATAGGCTTCCATTTGACAACTCCACTTCACGATGCAGCGCTCCGTTGGAGAGGATCCATAGCGATTTGATGGGTCCAACAAGAACACCCTCCTATTCCGGGTTTCGTTACATGTTGTTGTTCGTTGATGATTTCTCACGGTACACCTGGGTATACTTTGTGAAGGAAAAATCAGAAGTATTTTCAAGATTTCAAGAATTCAAGGTCACCGTGGAAGGAGAGTTGGGTCAGAAGATCAAGACCCTAAGGACTGATAATGGAGGGGAGTTCATGTCAAAGGAGTTTCTCTCTTTTTGCAAAAAGCATGGTATCAAGAGAGAATTTTCATGTCCATATACACCTCAACAAAATGGAGTAGCGGAAAGGAAGATCAGACATCTAAGCGAGACGTGTAGAAGTTGGTTACATGGCAAGAATTTGCCTAAGGCCTTATGGGCGGAAGGCATGAGATGTGCAGCCTATGTTATCAATCGAATGCCACTAAGTCCGAATAACATGAAGTCTCCTTATGAGATGGTTCATGGGAAGAAGCCAACGGTGAAACATCTCAGGATATTTGGATCAATCTGCTACGTCCATGTGTTCGACTCTCAGAGAACAAAGTTGGAGGCAAAGGCGAAGAAATGCATATTTGTCGGTTATGATGAACAAAGAAAAGGGTGGAGGTGCATGGATCCTGAGACACATAGGTACGTCGTGTCTCGTGATGTTGTCTTTGACGAAGTTTCCTCATATTATGGACAACCTCAAGTCTTGGTCGAACAAGAAGGTGGAGATTCCTTCAAGGTTGATGAACCAGTTCCTCAAATACCAAGTGAGAGCGGAAGTCTTGAAAAAGAGACGCAAGGTGAAAGGGGGAGCACTAATCAAGAGGAAGATGATGATGAAGATCATGGTTCCATGGCTAATCAAAGGCCTAAAAGGAACATTGTTAAGCCTGCCCGGTTCAGAGATGAAAGGTTTGTCACTACTTACTCATGTTATTTTGCCGCTCCATTAGATGAAGAAGAGCCATCATCTTATGATGAAGCTAAAGGTGTTCAAGAGTGGGAGACCGCAATGGAAGAGGAGATGAATGCCCTTATAAAGAATAAAACTTGGGATTTGGTTCCGAAAACCAAGGATGTTCAACCCGTTTCATGTAAATGGGCGTATCGAATTAAGCGAAAAGCGGATGGAAGCATTGATAGATTTAAAGCAAGGTTGGTTGCTCGGGGGTTCTCTCAGAAGTATGGAGAAGATTATGATGAGACTTTCAGTCCTGTGGCTAAGATGACTACGGTACGTTTACTTCTATCTTTAGCCGCAAGCTTTGGTTGGAAGTTATGGCAACTAGATGTGAAAAATGCGTTTCTATACGGTGAGCTTGATAAGAGTATCTTCATGGAGCAACCACTTGGTTTCAAATCACGAGAGCATCCTGATTATGTGTGTAAGCTTAAGAAGGCCTTGTACGGGTTAAAACAAGCTCCTCGAGCATGGTATGGAAAACTTGCTCAATTCCTTCAGTTTTGCGGTTATATACCATCAAATTCGGATCCAAGTCTATTCTTCAAGAAGAATGGAGGAGTCCACGTGGTAGTTCTTCTTTACGTGGATGATATGATAATCACCGGGAACGATGATGCTGAAATTGCTCGTCTACAAGAGGATATGTCGGTGAGGTTTGAGATGAAGAAGTTAGGTGAGTTGAATAACTTTCTTGGTTTGGAGGTTGAAAGGGTAAAGGATGGAATCTTCATCGGTCAACAAAGCTATGCAAGAAGGATTGTTGAGAAGTTCAGGGTACACGAAGGAAAGACACGTACTACTCCGATGGATGTGAACATAAGGCTTAAGCGCGATGAAGGGTCCTTGCTACCTGATCCTCAACCTTATCGCTCTCTTGTGGGAAGTCTTCTATATTTAACCATTACAAGACCTGACATTGCCTTCGCGGTAGGTCTCATAAGCCGTTTTATGCAAGAACCAAGGAAACCACATTTAGAAGCGGCAAAGAAGATCTTGAAGTATGTGAAGACAACTCTTGGCATGGGTTTGGTGTATAAGTACAATGCCAAGACCTCTCTTCATGGCTTCACAGATGCTGACTTTGGTGGAGATCTTGATGATCGAAGATCAACTTCAGGCTATGTGTTCTTATGTGGAGACACAAGTGTTTCATGGTGCAGCAAGAAGCAAGCAACGGTGTCATTGTCTACCACTGAAGCAGAGTATAAAGCGTCAACACTCGCAGCTCAAGAGTGTATATGGCTTCGAAGACTCCTTGAAGATTTGTTCGAGCCAATCAATAAGCCGGTTGAAATTTATGGAGATAATCAAAGTGCTATCAAGTTGGCTAATAATCCGGTGTTTCATGCAAGGACGAAACATATCGAGTTAGAGCATCACTTCATAAGGGAGAAGGTGTTTGATGGAACAATTGAAGCTTTGGAAGTTCGAAGCAATGACAACGTTGCAGATATCTTCACAAAGTCATTACCAAAAGGTAAATTCGAGTTACTTCGCTCGAAGCTCGGTATGGTTGACAAAATCAAGTTTAAGGGGGAGTATTGAAATTAAACTTAATTTTGAGTTAGGATTAATTATGGGTTCATAATCCAAACCCAAAATTAAGCCCAAGTTCTAGAGAGTCTCTAGAAACATCATAAAATATTATCACCTCCTCTAGATGTTTTAGAGAATTCTATAAAATAATTATCTAAAGATTGTGTAGAAAATTCTAGGAATAAAATCTAGATATTATGGTAGAGAGTTCTAGAAAGATATTTTGTAATCTTGGAGCCTATAAATAGCTCCTTCCTCTCCCATTTGTAAACAAATTGAACAAATAAATAAAAAGCAAGTTAAAGAAAGAGTGTTCTTCATAAGTTCTCTAATTCTCTCTTTTCTAAGTATTCTTCCATATCATTCTTCATACTTAGAGGATTTCTTCTCTTGGTTTCACTCGGGTTTCTCGGGTATTACGGTCTTGGGCTAGTGCTAAGCACTATCGGAGTTTCTCTACAGTACTCTACCTCAGATTTGCCAAAATCACACTTAGACCTTTTAACAAACAGCTGATGTTGTCGCAGAACATCTAAAACTTTACTAATATGTTGAAGATGATCCTGCCATGTACGACTAAACACTAGTATATCATCAAAGAATACTAGAACAAATTTGCGCAAATAAGGTCTGAATATATCATTCATCAATGATTGAAATGTAGACGGAGCATTACTCAGCCCAAATGGCATTACCAAAAATTCGTAATGTCCACTATGAGTTCTAAAAGCTGTTTTTGGAATATCATCCTCTGCCATTCTGATTTGATGGTAACCTGAGCGCAAATCCAGCTTAGTGAAGAACATTGAGCCATGCAATTCATCCAGGAGATCTTCAATAATTGGTATTGGGTATTTATCTTTGATGGTTTGATGATTCAACTGTCTATAGTCAACACACATACGCCATGATCCATCATGCTTTTTAACCAAAACTACGGGTGAAGAGTAGGAGCTTGTACTTGGTCGAATAACACCCTGGTTTAGCATTTCCTCAACTAACTTCTCAATAGCATTCTTCTGCTCAAAAGAATGTCGATATGGCCTTATACAAACAGATTTGGAATCAGCAATTAAAGGAATTTGGTGATCACATGATCTATTCGGTGGCAGACCTCTTGGTTCTTCAAACACATCTTCATAACCTTCCAGTAATTCACTCAGATCTGCAGGTAAGGCTTGTTTGATCTGATTATCTGTTGCTGAAGATATCAGATATAGCACAAATCCTCTATGAATTTGAAAAGCAACTTTACTGGCTTCCTTATCAGTTAACAACTGTGTAGGAGTAGGGTGAAGACCCTTCAAGACCCAGTGTCTTTCTTGATGAAAAAATTTAAGATGCTTCTCCATCAAATTAACTGTAACTTCCTTTACTTGTTTAATCCACTTAGCTCCCAAAACCACATCATGTCCCCCAATAGGAAAAACAAGGAAGTCATCAACAAACTCATAACCTTGGCAGTTTATTTTAACCCCTGAACATAGTCCACTTCCCTGGACTTCACCTCCTCCAGCCACTTTCACATTGAAAGATTGCTTAATAGAGAGCTTTAATCCTGCCTTTTCCACAATGAATGGGTCGATATAGTTATGAGTTGCTCCACTATCCAATAGGATGTGTATGTCATGCCCATTAAGCTGCCCTTTCAAGATGAGACACTCAGAATTAACTCCTTTACTCTCAGCTGCACACAGCTGATTATTTTGCATATCATTTGACATATCATTGTCATTATCTGTATCTAACAATTGAGCTAGTTCCTCTTCACCTTGGATAGCGAATAAATCCCACTCCCCTTCTATGCACATATATGTTTTGTTTTTGCAAATATGACCTGGCAAAAATTTTTCATCACAGCCAAAACACAAACCTTTCCTTCGCCTCTCCCAAATCTCATTTGGGCTTAATTTCTTCAAAGTTGGAACAGCAGTAGTTGATTGAGACTTCGGTGGGTATGAGGATGAACTTTGTGTAGGTAAAGGAGCAACACTATGTGAGTATGTTGGTCTAAACTGGGGTCGAAAAACACTTCTGTTCAGCTGCTTCACAGCATTTAGTTTCTTTTCATACTTAAGTGCAACTCTAAAAGTTTCTCCCAGGGATTGAGGTTCAACCATGGATACATCATGTTGAATATCTTCCTTAAGGCCACTAATGAATTGCTGTATTAGGTAAGATTCATCAACCCCTTCAACCAAACATTGCAATTTCTCAAACTTATGCTGATACTCCAAAACTGTGGTAGTTTGTTCCAATCTACAAAGGGTTTTAACTGCATTCTCATATACCCCTGAATCAAATCTGTTGCAAATACCTTCTTTGAATTGTTTCCAAGTTACAACCCCCTCGTTGATTTTAAGAAACCAACGACACCATTGTACAGCTTCTTCTTTAAGAAAGAAATATGCTACTCGAACCTTCTCATCACCCGCAATTTGGTATATATCAAAGTAATGTTCTATTTGAAATAACCAATTCAAGACATCGCCATTACCAGAGAAGGGACTTACCTCCAACTTCGGGGGTTTGTGAAAAAAATTTCCCTCACCAAACTGATCAAACCTCCTGCCTTTCTCAGTAAAACCCACACCCTTATTGCGCAGTTCCAGATTTGTTTCAAATGAAGGCCGGTCAAGATTCTGCTTACCTCCTCTATACGGTGGAATTGGCCCCAATGGACCACTATCTTCTTGATTCGCCTTCCCAGATGCAATCAAACTTCCTACTTGATGCGCCAGGTGTTGCAATTGAGCCAAGAATGATGGTAATTGCATTGCAATTTCTTGTACTTGATTTTCAACTCCTAGCATTCTTTCTTCCAAGAATCGTTGCCTTTGCTGCAAATCTAACTCCGGAGCTCCTCCCAAAACTCCATTGCCGGTTCTCGGTTCTGCCCTTGTCTGTTCATCTTCCTCATCCTCTAAATTTGCCTGAGGATCGAACGGCTCTGATACCAATTGATGCTGTTCTGTTTGAACCACCATTGAAGATACAGTTCTTGGAGCTTTCTTGGCCATGGTGAGTAGTAAAGTAAGGTGAGATTGAGAAGGATTGAGATGAGGAAGGGAATAGAAGAGTCTGGGTTGGGGAAAGGGACCCAAGAACTCAAGAATTCAAGAAAGGAGAAACAGAGTTTTCAGCTAATTGATCGACGCCCTCAATGGCGCCATCTCCCTTTATTTATATTCATTTCTACATACAGTGCACGTACAATGAACTGAATCAGTTGGACAGTTACAATGCTATTTACACAAATCCCCCTAACATTCTATTTATTACATTTGAACCTGTACACTAATATATCCCCAGTACACTTGAACATGTATACTGATACATTCCAGTTCTAAATGCATCTTTACTTCTTCAGCAGCTGTATCCATCTTCTGAGCTCCTTACTCCACTGAAGCCACGCTGCGATGTGTATCAGGAGGAGCCGAAGCAGGAACACCCCATGGCGGCGAAAAGGATATTGCGATACATCAAGGGTAGTATCAACGAAGGACTACTCTACACAAGTGCAAACGCTGTGAAGCTAGTCGGCTATACAAATAGCGACTATGGTGGAGATTTAGATGAAAGGAAGAGCACAAGTGGCTATGTGTTCAATATTGGATCAGCTGCATTTTCGTGGTCATCAAAGAAGCAGTCAGTAGTTGCATTCTCATCATGCGAAGCAGAATATATTGCAGCAGTATCAGGAACTTGTCAAGCGATATGGCTCAGAAACATCATGAAAGAATTGTCTCATCCACAGGAAGAGCCGACAGAGCTATACATTGACAACAAGTCAGCAATAGCATTGGTAAAAAATCCAGTCGCACACGGGAGAAGTAAGCACACCGAGTTAAAATATCATTTCATTCAAGTGCAGGCCAAAGAAAAAAAGGTAAAGCTGACATACTGCAAGACAGAAGATCAAATTGCAGATATATTTACTAAGTCACTGAAAGCTGAAGTTTTTCATAAACTGAAAGAAGAACTCGGGATGGCCAAACATGTTTGAAGGGGAGTAATGGTTGTCAAACATGTTTGGTGAGGTGGGCCCCACCCACCAAACATTGTTTGAAAAAATGTGGCATGGTTTGGTGCCTTTGGAAAAATGTGGCTGGGTTTGGTGCCGCAAAGAAAAACGGGAGAGAGGTTGTCAGATTCTCTTCTCTCGTTCTTATAAATAGAAGGTTTAGGAAGAAGAAAAAATTAAGCAAGATAAGAACAAGAAACAAGCAGAAAAAAAGGAAGAAGAAGAGAGTGTATATTTGTAAGGTGTAGTAACACCAGTTGTAAGAAAGAGTAAAGAGTCTTTTTGTTATTATAATAAAATATAATACAAGTTTCTAATTTTCAATTTGTTTGCCATTTAGCTCAACAAAATTCCTACTCTCTTCCAACAGCTATCTCTCTCATTCACATGTTTGCCAACATTTGAACACCACAACTCTTGCCCACTGATGAGAAGATTTACCTCAACAGCACTTGCTCTCTCAACTATGATCCCATGAAAGAATCATGGTGCGGTCCTACATGTCCATATACAACAATCTCAAAATGGTATAGAGTACTTGTAGTATAACAGGCATTTTCCATTGTACACGAAATAGAAAAAATCAACAAATACCCATGTTTTTTGAGGAAATGAAATACCCATGTTAGCATACATTGATCAACACAAACAAGCCCACATACACAGTTGCCAACATTCACCAAAATCAACTAAATTTTGCACATCCCCAAAACTTTAAGATGAAATTACAATTAAAAATAAAAAAATGCTGTTGTTTATACTAGATTCTCTATTTTCACATCCAAAAGTGAGCAAAACTGAGATGAGGGGAAACGGGCAAAGGATGAGATCTTACAAGTTACAACTGCAGGAGACGGGAGATGGGTTAGTCGGTCCGGAATCGCCCGACCCGTCAAGGAAAAGATGAAGGTATTAGTGAAAGTTGGAGTTTTGGTGATTGATGAAAGAGATGGTTGCAATTCAGGATGAATACAGCAATGGGTACTTAAAATCTTATTAATTATTTTTCCAGTGTGCACTGCACTTGTTTTACATGAGAGGACTAATTTCAGGGATTAAATCTTGAGTATATAACAGGTGTCAGTGTCATCTACCGGTAAGTCTCTTTCATTTTGAGTAAGATGTCAGGAGTTTGAATATGGATAAAGTGATGCTGTATGTTGCTGCAACCTTATATTAAAAAAAGTTAATTATAATTGGGTTTCTGCTTGGATTTTTCTTTAGATATATTTCAGTTTACGCTACTGGTAGTTTATATCTTTAACAGTTTATCATATTTGTTTTGGCAATTAACCCTGAGCGTTTTAGCGTACGTCGTATTTGTAAAATTACACAAACGATAATTAAAAATTACAAAATTTTGCGAGTATGTTGGATTCACCAAACACAAGCTAACGCAACTTGTAGAAATGAGTTTCGACTCACGGTTTGTGAGATATGACCTTGTAGCTCGTAAAAACAAAATAAAGTAATATATAGCCGTATCTCGCAAACCGTGAGTCGAAACTCACTTCTACAAGTTGTGTTAACTTGTGTTTGGTGATTCTGACATACTCACAAAGTTTCGTAATTTTTGATTGTCAGTTATGCAGTTTTACAAATACGGATTACGTCAAAACGCCCAAAAAAACTAACTTCAATATGGTTAATTGTCAAGAAAGAAAAAACTCCAGTATAATAAACTGCCAAATGTATACACTATAGTAGGGTTAACTGAAATTTATCCTTTTTCTTGTTTTTTTTTCACCAAGGATTTTTCTTTATAAGTTAATTATCAACACATGTAATGTAAAGTTGCAATGAAATACATGTTTTCTCTGGATAATTAAAGATTCTTATTTATTCCCCATACTTAATATAACTGTCATCCATTAATTCATAGTTTTACAACCAACAATTTCTTATAGGGTAAATTTCAGTAATACTACCTTAAGTTTTATGAGTTTGTAGATAACTCATCTCATAATTTTTTTGTGTGCGGTTTGCCTACCTATTTGACAAATTTAGTTGCGGATCGCACACATCTGCCTCTCTGCCCCTAATTTTACACCTTCTAACCATTTTACTATTATAGTTAGTGATTTAGTCATAGATTACCTCTTTCTCTATTACTTAATATTTCTCACTACAGTTAATGGTTTAGATTTTCTCTCTATATTATCTAATATTTCTGACTAATTCAGTCAATATTTAATAGTATTTTAATATATGATAAAAATTAATCGTTTGATTGATCCTTTAATTAGGATAGATTAATCCTATAATAACTCTAGGTATTTTAATATATAAAAAACCCATAAATGCAATAGAAACGGTGAGGTTATCTGCAAACTCATAAAATCTGATGTAGGTTTACTCAAATTTACCGTCTTATATGTTGTAGGCATCCATGTGATTTGAGATGTGTGGCCTTGCATGACTTTTTCTATGAATTTTTTTTTTAATGATGATGAAAGGTTGGAATTTTTTTCCCATAGTAAGCCTATTTTTGAAAGTATATCACATAGGGGGATAGTTGTCAAACTTATTCCACGGGTGGTCTAATCCTAGTCACGTCAGTAGAGGTCACAACTCCCAACTGCGGCCTCTTCGATTATGAAGCTCTTCTCAAATTTGCAGTTGGGAACTGCAGTCGCTTGTCAATTTTTTTTCTTTTGAGCTCATTTTATGAATAGTTGAGGCCGCAGTTGGGACTTGCAGCCTTGATCAAACATAGGTCGCAGTTGGATATTGCATCTGTGTCTCAAATATTTGAGACAGAGAGCCAAGACTTGGAGAGTTAGAGCCAAATTTCTAAGTAAAAACCAAAGAGAGGCCGCAGTTCCCAACTGCTGCCTCATTTTAAACAATGCAACCTCGATTATATTTAGGCCGTAGTTGGGAACTACGACATCTTCTATATTCTTGTTGCCCTCACCCGTCTAGTTAAAACACGGGCTCTTACTCTCCACTCTCATTTTCTTCATCTCCTTCAAATCTGAACTTTTTACCCCAAATTAGAAAACCTAACTCTCAAATTCTTCCCCCCATCCATCGTCTCTGACATCAACTCCGACATCACCTCCGCTATTTGTGGCAACATCACCTCTGCCATCTGCTTCCCCCATCAATTCCAATATATTTCAAAATCTGAAAACCCTAATTTCCAAACTCATCCATCACCTCCACCATCATCTCTGCCATTTGCTCCCATCTCTGCCATGTGCTCCGCCCTCATCCCTAAATTCACCTTTCTCTAAAATTCTGAGAACCCAAATTTTCTCAATTTTCCCCATCCATCTCCTCCGCCATCATCCCCAATCATCTTCGACAACATCCTTGCCATCATCTCCACTATCAAAGTTCCGAATTTTTTAAAGGTATTCCTAAAATCCTAAATTGTAAATTTTATTATCTCTATTCCTAAAACCTAAGTTAGGGTGTCGTAAACAAGTTAAGGTGTTGTAAACGACTGATTCATAAGAATTTTCCTAGGTTGAATACTTGAAATTTAGTTTTAAATGACGTATGTATGTTGTGTTTGTGATTAGATAATGACCCGTATATTCATTCCTTTAAGTATAGGTATGGATTACAAAATTCATGTTTGGTTCTATTATGGGGGAGAAATATTTTGAGACCCAAAGCTAGGAGCACGTTATAGAGGTGTTGAATCAGAAGTAATTTGAGCTCCTCATAATATTACAAAGCAAGGACTAGTAGAGAAGGTCTATGAAATTACTAACTGGGATCAAGGTGAATGGAGTGTTAAAATCCTAGCTCGTTATGCAGCTGAAAAAAGAGAATGACAATATTTCATGGCGGTGTCCGTAGATAATGATGATGCTCTTATTGTAATGATTTTAAGAACACTTAATCCAAACTCTAGTTGAGCTGCATTAGTGTCATATATTACAAAAATTAAGATTCATAATGGTCGGCCACATGTTATTCGTAGTTCAAGCACAGTACTTGAAGTGCCAACCCATAAGATGAGTCCCAGTTCAATTCATGAATCATATGCAAGATTGATGCATCCACACGAAGACTTGTTCACAATTCCAACACGACCAAATCACATAGATTATCATGTCCTTCTAGATACATGATCTTGTTGATAATGAAAATTGTTGGTGTATGCCTGTAACCCCCATTTCCGGCTATACGTATTTTCTGTGTTTCGGTTCTGTATAAAGATTTTCCGTTTTCTTAAATTCGTTTTGTTTTAAATTTATTTTTGGATATCCTATTAAAGTCAATTTCTAATCATTAATTGTATTTGTAATTATTTTCAAAAGACTATATATTTTAATAAAAGTCTTATTACAATTTATATGTTTACTAGGTTTGCCCATTGACACGTGCCTACGGCACGTCTTCAGAAAGGTACACCTTGTTTGATCATATAAAATAGTTTTGGAGGTCCAGCAAATTAATTGAAGTAGCAAACATAAGCAAAAAACATATTATATGATTTTTTTGAATTATTTTTAAAGTTTTTTAAATTTTTATTTTTTTAGTTTTTTAATTTTTAATTTTCTTAATTTTTTGAATAGAAGAGGGAGGGAGAGAGAGAGAGGGAAAAAAATTTAAATAAATATAGGAGTTGTTTTGGGTGGGGATTTGAATTTGAGTTTTGGGGAAAAACTTTTGGCGGGAAAAATATGTTTTGTGAGATTAAATCTAAGCCTTTGATTTTTAAGGGATTGAAGGAGAGCCACTTGATAGCTTTCTTTGTGTTTTATTATATAGATTTTCTATTCATAATTGGTTGATTATTTATATTTTAGCCCATAACCAAATCTATTATTATTCGTTTTGTATTTGATTATCTAATTAATGTTACTACTTGATTATTTAATTTATGGTTACTCTTTATACTTAATAAATGTTTTTAAATCTACTCCAAGCCCAAGTTTTCTAACCATTCTATAATAATACTATTTTATTATTTGATTGTTTAATGTATAAGTTAAGCCCAAATCCGATTTAATATAAACCCAAAACCCAGCCCAATATTATTATTCTTTCGTGTATTAATGTAAGCCCAACTATTAAAATCCAAGCCCACATTTGTATACCCAAACTCGTTAACCCATTAGTCCTACCCTATACAAATTCAATTATCAGCATACAAATATCTCCAGATCTCTCCACTACCCCCTTAATCTTTTTAACTGCCCACTAATTACTCCCCACTAACCCTATCATTATCACAACCTATCCTTTAATTATATTAACTAGTAATTTACACGTGCGATGCACGTCTTAATAAAATATAGTTTTTTAAAATAAAAATTTAGACATATCTGGATTTGAACTTAGAACATTCTTTATAATAGTTATGCACGTATATTGCACGGGTTGGTAGATTGACAAAACATTTACAAATGACATTAAGACCTTCTCCCATTATAATATTAGAGATAGGAGTATTTCTTAGTTTTTAAAAATAGTGGGGGTATATGCTAATTTTCACATTTTAAATGGGGGCATTTGCTAAAATATTTCTTTTTTAGGGGTTGCACGTGCATCACACGAGTATGTTTGGTGGATTTAGTTTGGCCGTATATTATACGGGTTTGCTCAGTTACAAAATTAGGATTTGTTTGTTTACAACCCCCACCTCTCCCATTAAAATAGTAGAGATTAAACCCAAATCCTATCTTCTCTCAGCCACCAACTTATCCTTCTTCTTCTTCCTCGTTTCTCATCCCAAACCCGTTCAGACCCTTGCTGTGCCCTCATCTCTACCACCTCGTTGCTGCCACCTCGCCAGCACCACTCGAGCCTCTCCCACTGCCCTTCCACCTTCGCAAACGAAGCCAGCCCCGTCGCTCCATCCTTCCGCTGCTCCTCGACGCCCTGAACTCCACCCCGCTGCTTTCCATCGACAGCAGCGCGACCAACCGTCCGCTCTTTCGCGCGTGCCGCAACCCGCACCACCGCCCATACCTCTCTCCACAGTCGACCACAGCCAGCTCCATCCCCAAGCTCCAGCATCCCCAACCATCTCCCCCCCACTGCCTCGCCGGTGCCTTCCTCACTCTGACTGCACCCCATCACCATCTACATCCTGATGACACCGCAGTGCCATCGCTGCCTTCATCTTCCCCTTCGCCTCACCACTGAGACCTTACGGCTCGTTGCTGCCACCCCTTCTCCCTTATTGCATGCCTCCTTCTCCTCTACCGTAACCAACAACGCTAGCTCCATCACCGAGCCCCCACCGATCGTTGGTGCTCGCCCCCTGCATCCCGTCGCTGCACCTCGAGCTCCACCTTCGCCTCCCGTTCACTTCATCGCCGATCACCTTCCTCCGTTGCTGATTGCCTCCCGAGCCCCTCCTTTTGCTACACTTTGCCGCAGCACCACCCCCTTTCTCCACTCGCCTGCACTCGACCGTCCCTCGCTGCCTTGACCACCGCCACTCGTGGCCGATCCTTGCCGCTGCCAGCAATCACCCCCGCAGTCCCCATCGACTGCCATTGCGATGCCAGTAGCCATCAAGCGCCGAAGTCCCCGATGCTGCCACTGTCCCATCGCGTGCATGTGCTGCCGCGCTTGTTTGCGGTTGTTTTTGCTGTCTCTTGCTGTTCTCGCTGTTGCTTTTGCTGTTGTTGCTGCAGTTGCTTTTGCACGTGCTGTTTCCGTCGTTTGTACGTGTTGCCACCGTCGGGATCTTCTTATATCATCTTCGTTCATATTCGGAATAATCATCTAAAAGGCAAGTATTCTCTTGTACACTCTTTTGTTCTCGTACAATCTTTGCTTAAATCCTACAAGTAGTTTTGTTTGATTCGTCATGACATAATCTCGTTCTTCATTCATTCAACATGTTGATTAAATCTTGGCCCGTTAGTATCTATTATTCTACTCGGTTCTTGTAAATCCCGTACACGTAAAATGATCATGAACATCCTTGTTATCGCATGCATTACACGAACACATGATAAAGATGCGTAGTATAAGAATACATGATTTGTCTTGATGCTTTTGATTGTGGCGTGATATAAAGATGTGAATACTAACCTTATGTGCAATGTCGTAAAAATAATAATTCTTGCCTTGAAAAAAGTAGATTTCACCCCTAACTACTGGATTTGGATATTTGTTGAACTCTAATCAAAATACTATATGTTGTTAGGGTTTCAATCGCTATTTATTTCAATGTTGTAACTTTGCATGATGTCTGCCCGAGATTGAAATGAGATTTGGACCTAATTAAAGTTAAAATCAATCAGAATCTATTAAATAGTAATTGTATCTCTACGAATCTAGTTTCTGGAACTTTTTATGGATCTAAATTCCGAATTGTAGGCTGCAAGTTATCATACTTTTAGTACTGCATGCTTTCTAATTTCCAGATTACTGTGTAGTAGTGTATCTTCTTAATTTACTGATTGAAACATCATTTTAACAGTAGAATAAAGACTTTAAATTTACCAACATGTTACTAGACATGATTAGAATTCACTTTATAATTTTTATCAGATTTTTAAATGATTTTACTGTTGATTTATATATATAAAAACTTGACCCTAGACTGTTGCCAGAATACTAGACCAGTAAAGAATCAATTGTTAGACCTAGCTGCTGTGACTATAATATGTTGTATGAATATGCGTCAGAACTGGCAGTGAGTCTAGTTTCTAGAACTCCTGATGAAACTGAATTCTCTTTCCTTTAGTATCGAGAAAGTTTTTGTACAAAAACGTCTTGCTATCCAGTATTCGTATTTTCATGACTTTAAATATAAATATGTTTGTTCCTTGCATTATGAATTGAAATACATTACATGCCTTGCATATCCTTTGATACTTCCTTGATCATGTCCTGATACCTATTCTCATTATCTCATGTTCATGTTTAATTATTATAAAAGTAATAAGCCGGGGTAATGAGGGTAAGACCTAGTAGTGGTGATATAGGAAATTGTAATCAGAAGGGAGACTGTGTTTCCCAAATGATGATTTCTGTTATATGATATGTGATACTAAGTGCCACATCGTGGGATGACGGGGCCACCTCTAGAACCTACAACTTGACTACATGATTCATGTTTACATGATTTTCCGAGTGCATGACCCTGTATAATTCACTGTACTAGAGTCTAAACGTTCACATGTTTGTATGCACCCGAACCTGTGGTATGAAATGCAGGATTGCATGTATTAGATAGGATTGATAAAAGATTGATAGACATAAGATTGACACTGAGCACATACATAATTTCTGATTCCTGTTTATAAGTTACATGACTCATGATTCCAGTTACATGTTACCTGTTACAAGATTTTATAATTCCAGTTTACAAGTTACATGATTCCTATTTACAAGTTACATGTTACATGTTTATAAGTTACAAGATTTCTGTTTATACGATATGTTTCCTGTTATATGATCTCTTGTTCCCGATTGGTTATATTTTGATACTTGTTTAGTTCTTGTTTCCTTCTTGTTATGTATATTATTTTCTGTTATCATGTTTGTTCCGTATTTTAATTCTCATTTCTTATTGCTTCCCTGTTACGCCTTGTTTGAATTTTTTTCCACACTATCCCACTTTTTGAAAGTTTTTCCCAAACCGCCCCAGTTTTTTTTTTAAATTCCCAAACAATCCCACTCGGTCATTGAAAGACCGAGTTTAGTTAAAACTAACTCGATTTTTCAAACACCGAGTGTTAGTCTTGGATTTTTCGAAGTCTAACACTCGGTCTTTCAAAAACTGAGTTATTTTTAACTAAACTCGGTCTTTCATTTTGATAAATACTTTCGAAAGTGGGTCATTTTGGTAACAAGTTCTATTATTGCTCTCCTTTAATTATTTCGAAATAGAGAAAGAAGAGAGAGGTAGTACTATTAGCTTAATATATAAATATAATATGTTAGCAAAAACAATACATAGTAGTATATAATAAGTAAAATTCCACAGACAAATATCTTTTATGTACTAGCTTTTATCATATTCATATAAGTTTGTTTTTTGGGGGCTAGAGAATTATAATTTTATAGTAAGAACTAAGAAGAGAGTTTATAAGATTTTTAAAGCATAATTCAAATAAGTATTTTTTGTAGTTATCTCATGTGAGGAAAACTCCAACTAGCCAGCTAGCTACTTGAAACATCTTCACAAATAATAAGCATAAAATTTATTTTTATAACTTTATTAAGCAACCCAACATGCATAGGAGATAATAACTAACTTCATCTAACATCATCTAACTTCATCTACTTGAAATAAGTCCAAGTCAACTTCAGTTTATCTTCCAATATTAGTAACACATAAATGTTGTATGTATAGCCAAATTTTGCATCATCAATGACTTTTTTTAAGGGAATCATCAATGACTTCTTAAGTTACTTGTACATAGTTGCCAACTGATAATGTCCTGAATGGTATGGAATGACATGAGTAATTGAGTATCGGCAAATTCATCCTAGCCTTTTATAGCGAAACCTGTCCTTTGAATCAAAATCAACCATCCTATATATCTCTTTAATTTCACTCACTAGGTAACATGTACGTTTGACAAATTAACTTTTATCTCTATATTTTTTTAATGAAACGAAAAAAACATGATACATATATATATATATATATATATATATATATATATATATATATATAGAGAGAGAGAGAGAGAGAGAGAGAGAGAGAGAGAGAGAGAGAGAGAGAGAGAGAGAAATCTTCGGTTGCACACTACTTTGGTGAGCACTCACGAACTAGAGACCTTATGAAAAATCCGAACCGCTCATATTGTTCTATATGCCTTAGATAGCCTAACAATAAAAAATCAAGTAATTTGAAGTTCATTTGCCCATGATTTACATCATCACAAAATTGTATGGCTGCAAATTACAACAGCTTGATGGATGGGCAAATGAACTTCAAATTACTTGATTTTTTATTGTTAGGCTATCTAAGACATATAGAACAATATGAGCGGTTCGGATTTTTCATAGGGTCTCTAGTTCGCGAGTGCTCACGGAGTGCTCACCAAAAGTAGTGTGCAACCGAAGGGGACTATATATATATATATATATATATATATATATATATATATAGAGAGAGAGAGAGAGAGAGAGAGAGAGAGAGAGAGAGAGAGAGAGATAAAACTTTTATCTCTATATATGTATTTAGTTTTGTAATTTTATTATCGACAAAATAAACTTAGATAGTGGGCATCACTATGTTACATAAGTTACGTGTCTTAAAAGAGGTGGAGTCGTACAAAAGTGAGTCAATAAATATATAGAACTTGTTACCAAAATGACCCACTTTTTGAAAGTATTTACCAAACTGATCCACTTTCGAAAGTATATACCAAAACGACCCACTCGGTCTTTATCGACCAAATAAACTTTGAAAGACCGAGTTTAGTTAAAAATAACTCGATTTTTGAAAGACCGAGTGTTAGACTTCGAAAAATCCATCGTTCTTTGAAAAACCGAGTTAGTTTTAACTAAACCTGGTCTTTCAAAGACCGAGTGGGATTGTTTGGGAATTTAAAAAAAACTAGGGTGGTTTGGGAATGACTTTCAAAAAGTGGGACAGTTTGGGAAAAAATTTGCCTTGTTTTTTGTTCCTATTTTGCTTGTATTACTTGCGGCCCGTAGCTTGCTCTAACGGGTATCATATATCTTTCTTTTGAGTAAATGTTATACATGTATAGATAATGGGTTACTGGAAGAACTTGACAGACCATTATTGCATTGTGTATTCTCGAGTATATTGTAAGTTCTTGTATCATAGACTTCGGTTATTGCATTATATTCTAGTTCTTGCGATTATTATTGTATTGTTGAGTTTACTGGTATTGTATAGCTTATGGATGATATGAGTTGGCATACTTATATCATTCGTTGGGCCTCAGTTACGTGCTTGTGTTTCCATATAACGGGAAGCGGGGCGTGACAATGCCTTTGAGGCTAGTTGTGTATTAACCTTACTAGTTTACATTGTATCATCACATTTATTTCATATATGAGACATTTCATTTGTTGTGTTATTTATTGTGATTAAATGAATATAATAAAGTCCTTAGAATAGTAAGTTCAATGCCATGAGATATCAAGCGCATAAATTGATTGTGAGATACTATTTTAAAATTACCTATTCAAGTATTATTGTGAATTAGGACAATAATATAGACTAGCATATGCGTAGACTCATGACCATTCTCACGGGTCATGGATATGAGATATCTAATCTTCACTTGGGTACATATTAGAGTAATAATGTACTTGACTGACCCACCATGAGAACGCTGTATGGATTGTTACGTGAGTGTTATAAGCAGTTCTCACAGTGGCTATGGTGTACGTGGCCCTTTGACTTGAAGTCACTATGGTTCCCTATATGAGAACTTTGTTGGTGTATGCCCTAGTGGCTAGTGTTGGATCCTGTAGGCAAGGCAAGAAACACTAGAAGGGGGGTGAATAGTGTTTTATAAGAATAAAAAAGCAGAATTGAGAATTTCTTCTGTTCAGTCGACTTGAAGGGATAAACCAGTCGACTGAGGCGACAAAAGAAAAGTATTTTAAAGAAGTCTGAGAAGTCGACTTAGAGATGAGACAGTCGACTTGTCACACAAATAACTCAGAGTAGTATGAGTCTGACCAGTCGACTTATAGGAGTACACAGTCGACTGTCCAGACAAGTTTCACAGTAAAAAATATAAACTGAGAGAATTGAAATGCAAGTAGAGAGATACAGCCACAGAGTGCACAGGATGTATCCTGGTTCGGTCCTCCCGACCTACATCCAGTCTCTAAGCAACCCACTTGAGATTTTCCACTGTTCTTGAAAAAGATTACAAGAATACCCTACGGCGTTCAGACAACAACCTTGTCCAACCCGTAGTCCTTTCTCTCAACCAGAGAAGGCAACCCACTCTTCGACCAAGAGTGACAAAATTCGACTCTACACCCTAGAGTCCTACTCTCCAACCGAGAGGAAAAAGAAAACAATAAAATTGTTTACAATCAACCTATAGCCTTGTTGTGATTGTGATATAGTACGTGGCTAATTGGTTGACTTCCAAATCCAGTCCAAAACGAATTCAATGTTATGCTGGACTGAAGACAGAGAACCAAGACTTAGTGAGTTTTGAAAGCTTTTCTCTCTTAAAAGCACAAATCTTAAAAATTCTTCTCAAAAATTGCTTGGAACCTTTTGAAGGTGATTCTTAGGCTATATTTATAGACTAGAATCCCTGGCAGTTAAAGACAGTTACTCATAACCGTTTGATCAACAGATAAATAACAGATAAAACTTTTTAAATTCGAAAAACAGCTTTTGAAATCAGAAAACAGTCAAATGCACTTGAACAGTCGACTGGGTTACCTCTATGAGTCGACTGGTCAGAGTTTGAATAAGATTACGCAGTTTTGTACAGACTCAGTCGACTGGTACTCAACAGCTGATCTAGTTCAAGCTGTTTCGACCTTTGGATTTTGTAAACACACAGTTATAAAAAGTTATATGTGAGTGTATGTGTGTGTGACAAGGCTGTACATCAATCTAAGACACAATAAATAGAAAAAATATTACATTTTTACGAGACACATAATTATATGACATTTGAAGCTTTGGTCTTGACTTGAGTCTTGAGTGAAGCCATTGTCTTTATCCGGAGCTGTGCTTGATCATTTGTTCAGCTTTAGAGTAATGAGGCCTTTGTGTATCTTCTTGATACAACCTGCAATTATATATAGAGCATAGCACAAATATATTTTGCATTGTGTTGTAATCATCAAAATCAAGAATCAACATTCTCCCCCTTTTTGATGATGACAACACAATAGCTGATAATAAAAGAAAATAATACAAGCATTCATATGCTCCCCCTATCAATAATACATCATGCATAAATTATCACAAAAATTAACATCACAAAATAAAAATGTATGTCAATCGACTTATCACAAAATTATCAATAGAGAGTAGATTATCAGTGTTCTCTCCCCCTTTGTCATCAACAAAAAGACAGAAATGAGAAGAAAGAATATTTTACTTAAACAAAATACCACACAAACAAAATTAATTTATAACAACTGAGTCTTTGAAACTAGTACAAAATACCAAAACACTAAAGTGCAATAAGAAAAATACATTGTACGAAAAAATTAAAAAAATTAAAAAAACTCATCAGTCTTCGTCATCGTCATCGTCATCGTCGTCATCTTGAGAGGGAGGAGGAAATTGAGTGGTGAAAAGATGAGTAAGATGAGAAAGTTGGGTTTCAAGAGCATTTTGACGATCCATGAGATAGTTAACAGCATTATAGATACTGCGTGGATCATCAAAATCAGCTCGGGGGCGAGCTGAGGTGGCTAAAGGAACATGGGTTTGGGGAGAAGGCCTAGTGGTAGATCTAGGTGGGGAATCAAGAAGCTTCATGCGTGCTAAACTGGCACGATCAAAGCATTCATAGTACTTGAGAACATTGGTCTCGGAATCGAGATCAATATCGTAAGCATAGAAAACACGGGTAAGTAAAGCACCATAAGGAAGAAAAGTGGAGTGAGACTTATGAAGTCTAGGAAAGATGACACGACCCCAATTAACATTTATTTTACCAAAGATTGCATATACAGCTTGTTGCAATTCCATGGAATACTGATCATAACTCCCTATTTTAGGGATAATATTATAGGACAGTATCCGTGCAACAAGTTTTGCAATAGAGGTAATGGATTTATTGGTCATAGGGGGTCCATGGTTGGGCAAATAGATTTTAGATAGGATGGAGCCATCATCCATTATGATTTCTCCTAAATCAAGTCCTTCATCATCTATACCCATAATCAGATTAATTCTCTCGGATGTGAGTTTCATCTTCTTATTTTTTACAGAAGAATAAATTATTACTTCACCATCATCCGATTGAACCATCCTCATATTTGTATAAAAAAGATAAATGAGTTGGGGGTAATAATGGGGTTGATTTTCTAAGGACAAGAAATCATAAAGGCTACAATTTTGGAATAGAGACACAAGGTTAAACCTATCAAGATCATTAAAATTAACAAATCTACCCGGAAAAATAATCATGGTACAAATGATATACCATTTTCCCATAAGATCAAGGCTTCTAAGATATTGAGAGTAGTCCTTAGAGGAAGAACCTTCATCAACATGAGAGGTTTTTGATCTTTTTGGTGCCATAATATAAGAGTGAAGGAGAAGGAGAGTTTACCAACAGAAAATGCAAGGATCAAACAGCAAAGGAACAAGAAATCAACTCAAGACAGCAGCAACACAGGAGTCGACTTCTTCTCTTCTTCTCGTTCTCTTCTAGATCTCCAGATCTGGGTGAAAATAGATGGGTAAAAGTGACAAGAGGAGAGACAGTGATTTATGGTTTTAACTTGATGGGAACGGCTGAGATCGAAGGGAAAATGAAATCAACAGTTTAGAATGGTCAAAGATGAGTCAAAAGATGAATAGACTTCTCAAAATCGGTGCGACGATTCGAATTTGAAGACAGAATGAGTCGCGACAGTCGACAGTTCTTAGTATGCAGTCGACTTAGTCAAGAGAAAAATATATAATTAACACAACTGGTCAGTCGACTGGTTGAACATCTCAGTCGACTGTTCAGAAAGAAAAATTAAGTATAGAAATCGATATGTGGAAGTCGACTGAACAACATGTGCAAGTCGACTTAAACAAAAATAAAATTCAACAAATATCAAGAAAATCACATATCCCTAGTTCTCTTCTTAATGTAATAAAGGTGTCTTCTTTAAGGGATTTGGTAAAGATATCAGCTACTTGTTTATCAGTAGAGATAAAGTCTAAAAAGATATCTCCTTTTAAAACATGATCACGTATGTCGAATATCAATATGTTTCGTACGTGAATGTTGAACCGGATTTTTAGATAGGTTAATGGCACTGGTATTATCACACATTATTGAAGGTCTTTAAAAAAAAATACCATAATCTAATAGGGTTTGTTTCATCCACAAAATTTGTGCACAAGCCAAACTTGCAGCGATATATTCAGCTTCTGTAGTAGATAGGGATACCGAATTTTGCTTCTTACTGCACCAAGAAACTAGTGAATGTCCTAAAAAATGACATGTCCCACTAGTGCTCTTGTGATTAGTTTTACTGCCAGAAAAATTAGCATCACTATACGACAAAAGTTGAAAATTATCGGTGCGTGGATAGAATAAACCATAATCAGATGTGCCTTTAATATATCTTAAAATTCGTTTCATAGCTTTCAAGTGAGATTCTTTAGGACTTGACTGATATCTAGCACACAAACATACACTGAACATAATATCTGGTCTACTAGCAGTTATATATAAGAGTGAACCAATCATACCTCGATAGAGTTTCTGATTGACACTCTTACCTAATATATCTTTGTCAAGGGTAGTGGTAGTAGCCAAAGGTGTGGCTTTACTACTTGTGCTATCCATGTTAAACCGTTTGAGTAATTCCTTAGCATATTTTCCTTGATTAATGAATTGTCATTTTGTGACTGCTTAATTTGTAGTCCAAGAAAATAATTGAGTTCACCCATGTGACTCATCTCAAATTCGTTTTTCATGGTGTTAGCAAACTCTTGACATAGATTACTATTAGTAGAGCCAAAAATTATATCGTCAACATATATTTGTATGATTAAAATATCATTCTTAATTCTCCTAATAAACAAGGTAGTATCTACTTTACCTATCTCAAAACCTGTTTCTAAAAGAAAAGTTTTCAATCGATCATGTCAAGCACGTGGTGCTTGTTTAAGACCGTATAAAGCTTTTTTCAATTTAAAAACATGGTTTGGAAATTGTTCATGGTCAAAACCTGGTGGTTATTTAACATGAACATCTTCTTTTATAAACCCATTAAAGAATGCACTTTTAACATCCATTTGATAAAATGTAAAATTCATAAAACAAGCAAAAGATAATAAAATACAAATTTATTCTAATCTTGCAACAGGAGCATATGTTTCATCAAAATCTATACCTTCTTCTTGATTATATCCTTGAGCAACTAGTCTAGCTTTGTAACTTGTCCTGATTCATCTAACTTATTTTTGAATACCCATTTAGTACCAATAATAGTATGATCAGGAGGCGTGGAACTAAATCCCATACATCATTCCTTATGAATTGGTTTAACTCATCTTGCATGGCATTCATCTAAAATTTATTCTCATATGCTTCTTGTATATTTTTCGGTTCAAAATCCGACAAGAAAGCTGTGTGAGATATCATATTAATATGTGATCTTGTCTGAATACCATGTGAGATGTCACCAATTATTAAGTCACGAGGATGATCTCTAACTTCAACAAAAGATTTTGGTAAAGTTTGAGATATCACAATAGTATCAGTCGACTTAACAGGATCCTCAGTCGACTGTTTTACATTAGTCGACTTGACGTCCTTATCGGTCGACTTATCTGCGAGACTAGTTTGTTCTAAAGATGTAATTACTTTATTTAAAGGTGATGAATCAGTTTCATCATCTTCAATTAAATGTGATGAAGGTAGAGATTCATCGAATGTAACATGCATTGATTCTTCAATAGTCATTGTTGACTTGTTGAAGATTCTATATGCTTTACTCCTATTTGAGTATCCAACAAAGATACCTTCATTAGATCTAGGATCAAATTTATTTAAATTATCTTTAGTGTTCAGAATAAAACACTTACAACCAAATGTCTTAAAGTAAGAGACCTTAGGAATTTTATTAAAAAATAACTCATAACAAGTCTTCTTTAGCTTAGGTCTTATCAAGATCCTGTTTAAAACATAATAAACTGTAGCAATAGCTTCAGCCCAAAAATACTTAGGTGAATTGCTTTCAACAAGCATGGTACGTGCACATTCTTGCAAAGTCCTATTCTTCCTTTCAACCACTCCATTTTATGGTGAAGCTCTAGGAAATGCAAATGAATGAGTTATACCATTCTTGTTGCAATATTCTACAAACGCTTCATTTTTAAATTCTCCACCATGATCACTTCTAATAGTGACTATGTTTAGAGACTTTTGATTCTGAATTCGTTAATAAAAATTTGCAAATTCATCAAAAATATCATTTTTATGTTTTAAAAAGAAGGTCCAAGTGATTCGTGAAAAATCATCTACTACAACAAATACATATCTACTTTTATTTAAAGAAGCAACTCTAGTAGGACCAAATAAATTCATATGAATTAATTCGAGTGGCCTACTAGTAGAAATTACTTCTTTTGTTTTAAAAGTAGATTTAATTTGTTTACCTAGTTGACATGCATCACATAACTTATCTTTTTTAAAGGATAGTCTTAGCAGCCCTTTAACTAGGTTGTACTTAGATACTTTAGAGAGATTTTTCATATTCACATGACCAAAACGTCTATGCCAAGTCAAGAATCATTATTAGAAGCTACTAAACAAAAATCATTTGAAAACTCATTTGTATTCAAACATAACTCATAAATGTTGTTTTTCCTAAAATCTTGAAAAATAATGTTTTGCATAGTGGAATCATAAATTAAGCAAGAATCTTTTTCAAATACAATTTTATAACCTTTGTCACACAGTTGACTAATACTTAACAGATTATGTTTAAGTCCACTAACTAATAAAACATTTTCTATAGAAGGGTTAGTGTCCTTACCGACCATGCCGATTCCTATAACTTTTCCTTTATTGTTATCACCAAAAGTAATTGTTCCTCCATCAATGCTTTGTATGGTAGATAGGAGATTGGCATGAT
Source organism: Hemerocallis citrina (assembly GCA_017893485.1). Lineage (NCBI taxonomy): Eukaryota > Viridiplantae > Streptophyta > Magnoliopsida > Asparagales > Asphodelaceae > Hemerocallis > Hemerocallis citrina. The sequence goes on from CM030361.1 coordinate 99,772,071, forward strand.
CAGTCATATGCTTAGAACATCCGCTGTCAAGTATCCAACAATCTTTCTTTTGTACCTATAAAATATTCAATGTGAATATGGTATCCTTTTCATTGGGTCCAAAAGATATTAGTTTGTGGGAAACCAAACCCATGATGAGTTTGATTTTCCACCATAAGCAGGAATGAAATTAGCAGAATTACATACATTCAGCATATATGAGTTTATATAGGCAATTCTATCTTTCGTACTCAAATTGACTGGAACCCATACATGTTTGTTCTGTCCAGTCGACTTTATAACATTTTTCAGTCGACTTCTACTATATGTCAGTCGACCGGATGATAATATTGGTCGACTTATATGAGGTTTTGGTCTTGTTGAATAAGACTTAGTACCTCTGGACAGGCGACTGGTGGATGGATACAGTCGACTTGACTGAACTTTAGATTTGCTTTTATCAATAGAACTTACAAACTTAGGCTTTTCAAAGAACTCGTACAATTTATGTCTAATACTAGAAATAGATACAGATTTATTTATACTAGTGTTCTTAGAAGAATGATCTTTTTCAAGAGATTTTTTAAAACCAAGTCCAAACTTTTGACTAAATTTTACTTGATTTTGAAGAACATCGTTTAAATTCTCTTTTTCTTTATTAAACTTAGATACGTTCTTAGATATCCATTCATAATTCTTCTTTAGAGATTGAAGATCCATGTCTAAACTTGAAATACGAGAATTTAAAGATTTTACTTCTTTATCAAGATTAAGATTCTCTTGAGAAAGTGTTTGATTAACTTTCTCTAAGTTCTTAACTCTAATCTTTTCCTTTTTCAGTTCTTGAAAAATTTCATTGAATGCATCAAGTAAATTATCTGAATCACACTCATTACTTACTTGATTTTGTGATGCCATGAAGCACACGTTTGCAACCTCGTTGGTCTCATCAATTTCTTCTTCTGAAGAAGAATCGCTGTCATCCCAAGTTGCTTGATATGCCTTTTTGTTTTTGATGAACTTGTTCTTTGTGTACTTATCCTTCTTGAAGTTGGATGTCTTTTCCTTAGACTTTGTGTTATCCAGTGGACAATCCTTCTTCATATGTCCTGCTTTGTTACACCTGAAACAAGTTGGAGGATCATTAGACTCTTTAAATTTTGAATTGAACTTACCTTTCCTTAGAAATTTTTTGAATCTCCTTGTGAACATAGCAATCTCCTCCTCATCTTCTTCTTCATCTTTGGAGTCTGATATGGCTTTGAATGCTAATGTTTTCTTCTTTGACTGTTGTGGTTTGGCATCCTTCTTGCATTCTTCAATTTGTACCTCATAAGCCATTAGATTTTCCACAAGATTCTCAAGAGAAAGTTGTGATAAATCATTGGCCTCTTCTATGGCAATGGTCTTCTTTTCCCATTCGGGGGTAAGTGCACGGAGTACTTTTCTCACCATCTCTGCTTGAGTGTATATCTTCCCAAGTGCCACAAGTGAGTTTGTAATGTCTGTAAATCTAGTAATCATCTCGGACACACTCTCATTCTCCTTCATGCGGAACATTTCAAACCTGTGAACAAGAACAGATATTTTAGATTCTTTTACTTTGTTCGTTCCTTCATGAGTTACCTCGAGTGTGTGCCAGATTTGATGTGTGGTTGTTGCATTCGACACACGGTTGAACTCCTTCTTTGTGAGAGCACAGAATAATGCATTCATTGCTTTTGCATTGTTCATTGTTTGGTTCTTCATGCCGTCGTTCCATTGTGCACATGGAATAGTAGGAGCGGTGTACTCTGTTTCCGTCATGTTCCATATTTCATAGTTGATGGATTGTAGGTAGATCTTCATTCTGCACTTCCAATAATTATAATTTGTTCCATCGAAGAGAGGTGGCATTTGTGTAGATTGGCCTTCATGGTAATGATTTGTATTTGAAGTAGTTGCCATTGCACTCAACCAGGCTCTGATACCAAGTGTTGGATCCTGTAGGCAAGGCAAGAAACACTAGAGGGGGGTGAATAGTGTTTTATAAGAATAAAAAAGCGGAATTGAGAATTTCTTCTGTTCAGTCGACTTGAAGGGATAAACCAGTCGACTGAGATGACAGAAGAAAAGTATTTTAAAAAAGTCTGAGAAGTCGACTTAGAGATGAGACAGTCGACTTGTCACACAACTAACTCAGAGTAGTACGAGTCTGACCAGTCGACTTATAGGAGTACACAGTCGACTGTCCAGACAAGTTTCACATTAAGAAATATAAACTGAGAGAATTGAAATGCAAGTAGAGAGATACAACCACAGAGTGCACATGATGTATCCTGGTTCAGTCCTCCCGACCTACATCCAGTCCCCAAGCAACCCACTTGAGATTTTCCACTATTCTTGAAAAAGATTACAAGAATACCCTACGGCGTTCAGACAACAACCTTGTCCAACCCGTAGTCCTTTCTCTCAACCAGAGAAAGCAACCCACTCTTCCACCAAGAGTGACAAAACCTGACTCTACACCCTAGAGTCCTACTCTCCAACCGAGAGAAAAAAGAAAACAATAAAATTGTTTACAATCAACCTATAGCCTTGTTGTGATTGTGATATAGTACGTGGCTAATTGGTTGACTTCCAAATACAGTCCAAAACGAATTCAATGTTATGCTGGACTGAAGACAGAGAACCAAGACTTAGTGAGTTTTGAAAGCTTTTCTCTCTTAAAAGCACAAATCTTAAAAATTCTTCTCAAAAATTGCTTGGAACCTTTTGAAGGTGATTCTTAGGCTATACTTATAGACTAGAATCCCTGGCAGTTAAAGACAGTTACTCATAACCGTTTGATCAACGGATAAATAACGGATAAAACTTTTTAAATTTGAAAAACAACTTTTGAAATAAGAAAACAGTCAAAAACACTTGAACAGTCGACTGGGTTGCCTCTATGAGTCGACTGGTCAGAGTTTGAATAAGATCAGGCAGTTTTGTACAGACTTAGTCGACTGGTATAAGTTGCAGTCGACTGGTACTCAACAGCTGATCTAGTTCAAGCTGTTTCGACCTTTGGATTTTGTAAACACACAGTTATAAAAAGTTATATGTGAGTGTATGTGTGTGTGACAAGGCTGTACATCAATCTAAGACTCAATAAATAGAAAAAATATTACATTTTTACAAGACACATAATTATATGACATTTGAAGTTTTGGTCTTGACTTGAGTCTTGAGTGAAGCCATTGTCTTTATCCGGAGCTGTTCTTGATCATTTGTTCAGCTTTAGAGTAATGAGGCCTTTGTGTATTTTCTTGATACAACCTGCAATTATATATAGAGCATAGCACAAATATATTTTGCATTGTGTTGTAATCATTAAAATCAAGAATCAACAGCTAGTTGTGTATTGACATTACTAGTTTACATTGTATCATGATATTTATTTCATATACGAGGAATTTCATTTATTGTGTTGTTTGTTGTGATTAAATGAACATAATAAAGTCCTTAGAATAGTATGTTCAATATCATGGGATATCAAGTGTATGATTTGATTGTGCGATCCTATTGGTTGTAATAAGAACACTATTCTTAAATGTCCCTAGTCAAGTATTATTGTGAATTATGACAACAATAATATATAGAGACTAGTATGTGCGTAGACTGATGACCATATCTCATGGGTCATAGATATAAGATATAAAGTCTTTACATGGGTAAATATTAGAGTAATGATGTACTGAACTGAACCACCATGAGAATGCTGTATGGATCGTTACGTGAATGTCATAAGCAGTTCTCATAGTGACCATTGTGTATGTAGTTCTTTGACTTAAAGTCACTATGGTTTCCTACATGAGAAGTTATATATTTTAATGTCGTCAAACGTTGCCCGCAATAAGGTGATTATAAAGTTGACTATTGGATATACTACAAATCATGCGGAGGGATGTGAGTAACTTAGATAGGATGTGTCCCTCTTACATAATATGAGCGATATCTATGAGCACCTTGATTGAGTGAGACTGCAAAATGCATGGCCGTACTCAAATGAGTCAATATGAGATATTGAGCTCATTTGTTGTAGTAAGTCTACTCGGATATCAAGAAACCAAAGATTGAACTATACAAGAGTGACACGCTCTATGCCTTATGGTCAATTAAAATATCTGGACAAAGGGACCAGACTACATGATAACATTGGTCACGAATAGGTTATAGCTAATCACTGACATTCCCGTTACTTGAGTAGTGGTGATGTATTGCTAGATACCACTCACTATTTGTAATACTAGAATATAATTTTAATATTACTGTCAACGTAATGGGAACCTACAGAGTCACACACTTAGAATGGATCAAAATTGGAATTTAAATTCATAAGATAAATTTAATTGGCGATCCAAGTAAGACTTGGACTCCTGACATTGGTTGGACATTTAATTAGATTAAATGGGCTGACTAAAGTTCAAAGGCCCACACACGAATCTGAACCAAGTCAGATTGTGAGTCCAACAACTCATTACTCTCTTAGGGTTGATTTTCTGCACCTATATATATAATACGTATCTGTGGAAAAGATACATATGAGAAAACCCTAGCCGTCACAGAAATTGTGTGAGAGAGAGATCGTGAGGAATATTCCCTTCCCGCAGCTAGCACCGCGGCGTGAGGGAAATATTGATTTGATCCGTTTGTATGGATACCGAAGAGGCACCGCAATATTGTAGTGTTGTGATCGGCATACTGTGGACACAGAAGATCCATCTTCAAGGTACAACTCCTAAACACGATTTATGATTTTTGTATGAATCCATGGCTAGGTTTCGATATTTTTTGTAATTTTTTTGTTGTGTATTTAATCTGAGATCTCCCTCGAAACCTAACAAAGTTATATATTTTAATGCCGTCTAACGTCACATGGAATAAGGTGATTATAAAATCGGCTATCGGACATACTGTGAATCATGCGGAAAGATTTGAGTGACATAGATAGAATTTGTCACTCTTACATAACATGAGCGATATCCTCGGAGCCCTTGATTGAGTGAGACTGCAAAATGCATGGCTATGCTCGAATGAGTCAATATGAGATATTGATCTCATTTGTCTTAGTAAGTCTACTCGAACATCAAGAAACCAAAGATTGAACTATACAAGGGTGACACGGTCCATGCCTTGTGGTCAATTAAGATATCTAGATAAAAGGACTAGACTACATGGTAACATTGGTCACGGATAGGTTATGTCAAATTACTGGCTTTCCATTTACTTGAGTAGCAGTGATGTATTGCCAGATACCGTTCACTATTTGTAGAACTAAAATAGGATTTTAGTATTATTTTCAACGTAATGGGAACCTATAGGGTCACACACATTGAATGTATCGAAATTGGGATTTAAATTCATTAAATGAATTTAATTGGAAATCCAAGTAAGACTTGGGTTCCCAACGTTGATTGGACAATTAGTTAAACTAATTAGGACAACCCAAATTAGAAGGCTCACACACCTCACTACTCACTTAGGGTTTGCTACATATATGTGTGTGTGTGTGTGTGTGTGTGTGAAAGAGTGAATTTGAAGGAAAAAAAACCCTAGCTGTCACAGAGCGTGAGAGTGAGAACGTGAGGAACATCCCCCTTCCTGCAACTACCACCTCGGCGTAAGTGAGAGTCCGACTTTGATTTGTTTGTGTGAATACCGTAAAGGCACCGCAACGTTGCAGTGCCCATGATTGGCAGTCTGTGGATACAACAGTTCCATCATTGAGGTAAAACTCCTAACAAAATTTATGTTTTTCGCATGGATTCATGGTTGGGTTTCGATATTTTTTTTAAATTTTTTTGTTGCCTATTCTTTTGTTGTAAACCTTGAAATCCTACAATGTCATTCAAATTTTCAATCATGTGAGTGTAACAATGAGTTATTAGAAGACGAGGAAGATGAAGAAGATGGACATGCATTAGGTAATGTTAATGGCATTGAAGACTTGCAAGATGATGCTATCCCCTTGACTCAATTGGTGAGTACAATTGTACCTGAGTTTGGAATGGTTGGTTTGGTTAACAATGCGAGAGTACATCAATTTACATGAGAGTCATGTGCCTCCGACATAGATGAATTGTACATTGGGCAAAAGTTTGAATGTGAAGATGTTGTTCAGAATGCGGTGAAGTTGTTCAACATGCGGTGAAGATATTCTGCATAAAGAAACACTGAGAATTCATCATCGTGAAATCAACGAAATTGTGTATGCCATGCAATGTAAAATGGCACCAAAGATCTTTACAAGGGAGGAGAGGGAACAAAAACCCAAATTCATAGATGAGGCAGGTTGTAAGTGGAGATTTTGTGCAATCATTCCAAAAAAGAAGATATATTTCACGGTGAATAAATTACATGGGCCACATACATGTCTCAATCCCACGGTGAACCAGAACCACACTAAAGTAGATTCTAAGCTTGTTTCAATTTTGGTTTTGAATGTGGCAAAGGCACAATTAGGAATAACACCAAAGGCCATAATTGAGATAATCAAGCTTGAATGCAATTATAAGATTTTGTACAAGAAGACTTGGCTTGCAAAACAGAATTCTATTGAGAGGTGGTTTGGAGGGTTTGAGGAAGAATATAAGAAGTTGTCTGCTCTTTTGTCAGCATTACAAGCATCATATCTAGGGACTGTTGTCCATTTGGATAAGCTTTTGACCAGTCTTGACAAGGAAATTTTCAAGTCAGTATTTTGGGCATTTGGATCTTCAACTGAAGGGTTTATGCATTGTAGGCCTGTTAGTATTGACGAAATTTTTATTTATGAAAAATACAAATGTTGTTTATTGATAGTAGTTGTTCTTGATGCAAATGAACAGTTATTTTCATTTGCTTTTGCAATAGTAGATGGAGAGACTATAGCTACTTGGACATGGTTCATAAGTTGTATTCGATATTTTGTTACCGATCGCCAAGGGTTATGTATTATTTATGACCGTCATGCAGGTATGTTGTCTATGATGGACACGCCAAACAGAGCATGTAATGAACCTCATGCATATCATCATTTTTGTCTGAGACATTTTACTTGAAACTTTTTCAGTAAGTTTCATGAAAAAGGTTTGACGAAGAAGGTTAAGGTAGTTGCATGTCAAAATCAGCCGATTTTTTTTAATACAAAAATAGGCAAAATAGAGAAAATAAAATCTGAAGCTGTCAATTGTCTCAAGGAGAAACCAATCGAGAAGTGGGCACTATCTATAGATGGAGGACATCGATATGGTATGATGACAATAAATTTATCAAAAATTTTAATTCTGTTTTGAAGGGTGCTCGTAGTTTGCCCGTGATGGCAATTGTGTAGATGATATTATATCGTCTCAATTCTTACTTTACTGAAATTCGTCAATAAGCTGGGAAGCTTATAAGCCAAGGGAAAATTTAGGTTCCGAGAGTTCAGCAAATATGCATGAGGCTATATTATTTCATCATAATCCTGACATATTTCAAGTAAAAACATATTAGAGTTGTTGGTGGACACCAAAAGGGTGAAAAATTGCAGACTGTTGACTTGGGAAGGTGCACTTGTACTTGAAGAAATTCTAGCTCAATCACCTTCCATGTCCCCATGTATTGGCTTGTGCAGTTCGGGTTATTGATTACCCTCCTTATGTTGATCCATTTATTCTATGAATTCCTTAGCACTTACTTGGGCACCGACCTTCTGTCCTATGCTTGACCAAGCTTATTGGCCTATCCAAAATGGTCAGAATCTTATAGCTGATGTGAGTCCTAAAAGATGTAGGAAATGTCAGCCATGGACTACGTGCATTCACAATGACATGGATGTAAGAAATGGCTCGAGCACATGACAAACTTGTTAAAAATGCAGTCGAACGGGACGCAACAAGCATAATGTCATGCCCCGCTTCCCAAAAATACGGAATACGAATACATGACAAAAGCCCAGCGAATGACTAACGTCACCCATAAGCTGTTTAATCGATTAACTCAACAACATAAACAATACAGAACAATTGCGCAGGCAATAATAATGATCTCATGAATAAAAATACTTGGAATAAAACAATATAATATCTAAATACAATAATAATAATCCAACGTCTGGAAACAATAATAAAATCCGGAACATAAGCCCAAAACAATACTAATCCCAATCCAAAAATAAATACAAGTCTCAGTACATTAAGTCATTTAAAGCGATAAGCAAATTAGAAGCAGAAATCTTCAAAATGTTTGTTCTCCAACTCCAGCAGGAAATTCTCCTTCATTACCTGTAAATATTTCATCTAAAAAGAGAAAAATAATTGTCTTTAGAGCAAGTCATGGACAGCAAGTAGAGAAAGCAGGGAATAATGGAATAACGGTATAACAATGAATCAATGAATCAATAGGAATCAATAAAATGGGACATAATCATGATAGTCGATGAAATGGCTATAATAATGATGCAACGTTAATAACAATAATCAATGATCAATAACGGTAACACTTAGCCAATATTTGATATCAATAGGAACAATATGCAGTGTCGATGTAGTGTGATTCTTAAGTCTATAATTATTTTAATCCTAACTAATGTAGCACTTCATGCATCCATCCTTTTACTACATGGTTGCTACATAAAAACAATTTTGCTTTAGACTTTGTAGTGGGCTCTATAGTTCATGTACTCTTCAACATTAAACATTATTCACTTTTCGGTGTACGGTACGGTCATCGGCAACGATACAATACACGATAGATTGGGTTACGGCCATAACCACAATCATCGATAAAATAATAGCCGTAATATTATTTAGGAAAACACGGGCCCCTCCTCCAAGTACAGTCTCTATATTGTCCACTACGAAAAGTCAACCCTTAAACCTCGGCTTGTTAATTATTTATCAATGCAACAATACAATATGCAATTAACGGACAAGGGGTGAACAATAGTATCAATAAGGAAACAATAGGTTGATAACATGGATAGGACAGTTACAATAATGACAATAACTCATTGGGAACATGCAATGCAACATACATTCATTAAATCATGCAATAGTACAACATAGGAATAATTAATCTATTAAAAAGTAGTATCCAAAATTTTGGACAGCATGCGCAGTCTGTACAAAAGTGCAGTTTCCTGCTGGCTCAGAAATCGAAAGTTAAATCCGTCAAAAGATCTGGAAACTAGACTTTCATACGGTTCCAACGCATACTTAAAGTTTACATTTCGACAACATTAGCTAGGTCAAACACATATTTCTTTTCAGGTCTTATGCTCAGGCAGAAAAGTGACATCTTGTTATTTTAATTGTTGAATCAGCAAAAACTCGGTATTAAAATCAGTAAAAATATAATCTAGACTCCTAAACATGTTAAACATCAATCTGAAAATTTTCATAACAAAATTCTATCATTTGATCAACCTTTTTACTGTTCAAACATGAAGGGTACGAGAATCTGAAAATCTGAAATGAAAAAAAATAAAACACAGTTGCAGTAAAACGGGTATAACTCTTGTTACAAAACTCGGAATTCGAAAATTCTGGTTGCTGTTGACATCTAGACATTGGGGGCTACATTGCATATTCAGAAAATATTTTATTTTAAGGTCGTTTACTGCTTCGAAAACAATAATCAAGTTCAGGTCAGCAAGCATGTATAGTTCTTAGGGTATTTTTCTTGAAATAAAATTAGTTAAACATAATGGGTTTCGATTCTATAGTCAACAATTTGTGTAACTAGCATGATAGGTGTCCAAACATGATAAATAAAAATTTAGAATATACACATATACAAGTCCAACATCAATCAATCATCAAACGACATACAACCTAACGAATGTCTCTATAATAAATTATTTGTGTTGTGACTCGTATGAATAACCCTATTAACAATTCTATATGCATTTATTAAAGATCCAAACTTTAGAGTCAAAGTGGCACGATGTCAAGAATATTGGGGTTAGCTCGTGTAAACCCACAATAAACCCAACGAAAGGGATAACACAGGGTAATACGATAACAAAAAGATCTACTTGTAAGAATTTTCAATAAAACTTGAATTTGATACAATGAGCAATTCAAGATGACAGTGACTTGCCTGTTAACCGGTGAAACGAATAGCAAGAATAATGGAATATGAATCCCAAAGCAACGAACTCACGAACTAGTTCAACCCACCAATAACACGTACAAAATACGTGCAATATATGTGCACTCCAATAAACAAAACCCCAACAGCACACAAAGAGACTGCAGCACACCAGCAAGAGAACGGCAGCAACCACTAATGAAGAGACAGCAGCAACACCGGCGACCAAAGCGAGCGGCGGCGGCGACCAGGTGGCGGCGCGACGGCGAGGTGCGACGCTGGCGGTCGTGGGTGCACGGGGTCGCGCCGGTCGGCGATTGAACAGATGGAGAGAGGAACGATTTTGAGGTTTAATGGGTTTTGAAGTTTTGTAATGGTGAGAACGGGGGAAGGGGTGTACGGGGATGGCGTTTGGGTTCGTGGGTGTCGGGGGAAGACGACGGGGAGTCGTCGACGGGGTGGTCGGCGCAAAGGGGGTGGCCGGAGTGACCGGGGAAGATGATCGGAAGGTGGGGGATTTGGGTTCTGAACGGGGAGAGAGAGAAACGGGAGGAGAGAGAGAGGGCGTCTACGGTTTCGATTTGTGTGCAAAAATTAGGGTTTACAGCAGAGTTGTATTTATAGGGTACAATTAGGATTCAATAATAGCGGTTTTGGGTCAAGAATCCATCAAATTGGGTTTTAGGGTTCAATTAGGAGATAGATCAAAATCAATCGGGTTTAAATAGTAATAATAAAAAATACTCACAATTAAATAAAAGATAATAGAATCAACAAGAATGCTCCAACAAGAAGAACGAGAAATTTCACGAACAAAAATTTTAGATTCAAAATAATACAAATGCATTAAAATACAATTTGGGGCTTGAAAATAAATTTGGAATTCGCCAATAAAGTTAGATCAAATACGAAAACAAAATAATTCGATGAATAAATTTTAATTAATAATCAAGAAATAAAAATTAATTATTTTAATAATAAAAGTAGTAAAATCTTACAATAAAATAATATTCGGCTTTAACAATTTAATTAAAATAATCCGATACTAATAATATATTTGTTTTAGACTCAAATATAAATAGTCGACAATAAAATATAGAAAATAAGATCAAAATATATCATTTTTCGAAATGAATAAAATTTTCAATTAGAAACCACTTTAATAAAATATCCGAAAAGAATTTAGCACAAAATAAATTTACAAAAACCGAATTATAGAAAATACACGAAAAATACTAATTATCGGAAATGGGGGTTACACATAACAAGCGTCCTTGTCGGGGCAACGACATAGGTTTATTGAACTTTTCAATCTTTATGTCTTATACCATATTATTTGTCATTAACTGAATAATATTTTAAACACTACTTTGCATGGTTATCATCGCACTAATGGCACCAAGATGGCGCAATGTAGGACCTTCGAGTAGTACTAGCGAGCCCCGGGTAAGTAGTATGATTTTGGATGTTTAAAGAATATGTTTATTTATTCCATTTATTATTATTATTATTATTATTATTATTATTAGATTTATGTAGAAGAATACGAATGAAGGAGCTGGTATAAGTGGTCGACTCCCGAGTAGTATTAGCGAGCCTTTTACTAGAGGTGGCCGAGAACGGGGCCCACGAACGCGCAGTGGACGACCCCTGCGTAGTCGTAGCGAGCCTTCTACTATAGGTGGCCGAGGACGAGGACAAGAACCTGCACAAGTAAGAGTAATTGATGTATCTTTTAGTTTTGAATTTGTATATACAATGTTTTAGCTAATAACCAATCTTCCATGTTGGTGTAGGTTGTTGCTGACCCACCTCTCTCGTCTATCGATGCTGGCCAATCATCTCATTCGTCTTCCGTTGCACTTGGAGGGTCCACTAGGCCCATGTTGACGATGCAACAAAGTCACATATCTCAGTTCGTGTGGAACGATTAACTTTTCGTGCACATATGACATTGGAAATGTACCCACATACACATGATTTATTGGTCGATGCTGGTTTCTATGGAGTAGGATTAATAGGGTCTATGAAGCTGGATCGTGCTCTACTTACAACACTTATTGAGAGATGGCAACCAAGGACACATTCGTTCCATCTACCCATAAAAGAGATGACCGTCACTGTAGCGCCCCGAATTTCTAATATAATAGCTTAGAAAATACGTGGCACAATCCCAGCATCAACTTTAATGTAACAGTACACATAGCCCAACAACACAAATAATTTTATTCCAAACTTTTATTACAACAATCTTTTTCAAACACAGCGGAATTACAAACACCTTGAATTACAACTTTCTTTTCACAATACTTTTTTTTTACACAAATTTACACAAAGCTCTACTAACTCAAGCATCCAAGCCTCCCGACTCTAAGCAACAACCTGTAACACATGAGGCTAGAGATGATCCCTAACCCCCAAACTAAAGGGGTCAGCCATAAATGGTGTGAGTGATATAAAAACAAAACAACATAATTTAATCATAAAACATAAAGTCATCAACAGCATGTATTAACAACAAGGATAAATGAATGAGAAATAACAAAAGATGTAAAGCATGAAAACATCATGAAATGAAAACAACAAGTGAAGTTAGCCTAAGTGTCAAGTGTAGGAAAACTGGAAAACACAAGCATAAAACCAAGAATACATCCGGTACATACAAATGTACCCTGTCTAAACAACATCCGGAGAATTATCTCCCTGCCGTGTACCCCACGAAATGTGCAGATACATCCGTTACATACAAATGCACCTTGCCTATCCGGAGAATCATCTCCCTGCCTATCCGGAGAATTACCTCCCTGCCGTATACCCCACGAAATGTACAGATACACCCGGTACATACAAATGCACCCTGCCTATCTGGAGAATCATCTCCCTGCCTATCCGGAGAACTACCTCCCTGCCGTGTACCCCACGAAATGTGCAGATACACCCGGTACATACAAATGCACTGCCTATCCGGAGAATCATCTCCCTGCCTATCCGGAGAATTACCTCCCTGCCGTGTACCCCACGAAATGTGCAGATACACCCGGTACATACAAATGCACCCTGCCTATCCGGGAATAGGCCTGTAGACCTTCATCATGCGAACATCTAAATAACTCGAAAAAACAACAACTAATCAAGACCCCTCAGGCCTATCTCAATAAATCTCAACTGCCGGTTCACGGGACTCCCGCTCAACTCCTAGGGACTTCAACAGAACCAAAACTCACTAATTCATCGTCAAATGATCAAGGAGAAATCTCTCCACTCAACAAAACTCAAGTCTTTAATAGATTCCATAATCCAAATCCAACCATAATATATATTGAAAGCGTATGTTCTATAGAAGAATAATATTTATAAGAGTAGATTATAAATCCAAAACATTTAAAGAGTTAGTCTTTTAAAGAACATCAAAACACCTTAGAAAAGTATCAGTACCAGTCGACTGCAAAAGTTTACCAGTCGACTGTCCAGAGTGAAAACTAACATCTTTAAGAAGTAAGATCTAAGTGTCTACAGTCGACTGTCCAGAGAGAAATCCAGTAACTTTCAGAAAATAAGTTAAGTATTATAAGTTGACTTATAAAAGTCATAAGTTGACTTACCAAAATATAAGTTGACTTATAAAAATCATAAGTTGACTTACCAGATCATAAGTAGACTTATAAAAACATAAGTCGACTTAAAGGAGACATAAGTCGACTTATAAAAACATAAGTCGACTTAAAGGAGACATAAGTCGACTTATAAAAACATAAGTCGACTAACCAGAGAGAAATTCCAGAAATCTTTAAGAAAATATTTTAAGTGTTATAAGTCGACTTACAAAGTCATAAGTCGATTTAAAAGAGAATATAAGTCGACTTAAAAGGTCATAAGTCGACTTACCAGAGAAAAATCTACGATAACTTTGAAAAATAAATCCTAAGTGTACCAGTCGACTGAAAAGGGTCTAAGTTGACTGTCCAGAACGGATTTTCAAGAAAACTAAAGATAAAGCAGCTGGGTCGTACCAGTCGACTGAATAGTAGACCAGTCGACTGTCGGCCTACAGTTTTCATAATTTAGATCTGAATACAATAATCAAAACTGAAGTTTTTCTAAGGATTCCTTGTTTATGAAAATAGTTCGTATTCAGGCAAAATGACAATTCTCAAATAATCTTCATTATGGACGCATTACTCAATCATCCAATATCTCAAAACTCAATTCTCATGTTCTAAATTCCTAATTCTTTCATTAGGGTTTCTCAATACTGAATTTCTTTACAACTCATAGCCAAGATCTGATTTGAAATCACAAGATCCAGATGTTCACCATCCGATCATAACCATACTCAAACCTTAACATGCTTTCTAACAATATGATTTTATAAACCAAGATCTACTAGTCATTCATAGATTTCACATACATGGTACAAACAACAACCTTTGCATCGTTCTCATGCAAAATACTCTAACTAAACAACATATCAAACAAACAACCAACAATTGTTTCCATGAATCACTTCACAAACAAAGTTCATATCATTCACAAAATCAAAACAAAACAAAACAATGTCACTCACAAAACAAAACAAAACAAAGTCACTCACCTTAGGAATGAAGAGATCCAACAAGAAAGCCTCTCCTTTCGCGAGATCCAAAATCCTCCCCTTGATCACCAAGAAAATAATAATATAATAAATCTTGAGTTGTGCAGCGAAAGACGGCTGCACACTCTCTTTTATACAGGCCGGAAATCAGATTTAGGGTTTTAGAAATGTATTTGCAAATTAGTCCCTCCAAAATGTAAACTTACATATATAACTTTTTCTTAGTTAAAATAGATTAACTAAATCAAAACCAAATTAAATATTTTATCACTGAGTTGTCCAACAATCCAGAGCAGCCCAGTAAACAAGAAAAATTCGGATTTACAACTCAGGGTGGCGATTTTGCACAAAAGCCCTCCCTTTTGTAATATTTGCAATTACATCATAAAATATTCAGAAAAATCCAGAAAAATTCGAAATAATATCTAATAATACATATTATATTTTCCAATCAAAATATTTGACTTTTACTCTCCAGAAAAATATTTGCACAAGATTCTATATGAATTCCATATTTGCAAAAACACCCTTTTTGTTTAAATCTTCACCAAATCGACTTTAAATAAAATCTAAATATATTTAAATTCAAATGATAACCATGGAGAACAAAAATATTAGTAAAATCAAATTTTCATAATTTATTTAAGATCCAAACGACTTTTTACATAAAAGCCCCTCCCTTTCAAGGTATTTATAAAAATAGTTTCCCTACTCAGAAAAATCCCAAATTTTAGAATATACTCCATTATAATTAGGAGAATTTACTAAAAATATAAAATTGATTATTTACACCAAAAATATTTGCACGTGTTTCGCACGTGTAAAAAAAGATAAATCTTTAGAAAATATTTTTTAAATCTCCAAAAAATCATTTTAATTTATTTTCAAATCTTTAAAATAATATTTGAAAATATGGGGTTCTACAGTCACACTACTGGATATTGCCGTCATTTTGGGACTTCCTATTGATGGGTTGGCCATGATGATATTATGAGGTTTGATAATGTGCAGTTAGTTAGAGATTACCTTGGTGTTGAGTCAGGTGATGCGACTTTTGTTGGATAGTCCATTAGACTCTCCTGACTGAAGACAATGTTCGACAACTTCTTGAACAAACATTCATCCCAATTTCATGTTGAATGCTACACCCGAGCTTACATAATGACACTGTTTTGAGGTGTTATCTTTCCGAACTTCTCAGGTGATACTGTTCCACTGATGTACTTACCACTGATCGCTAACATTAGGAAAAATGGCCAGTACAGTTCGGGTAGTGCATTATTAGCTAAGAGTTTGTGTGTTGGAGCCTTGAATATGGTACAGATGATGGGGCCGATGGCAATATTATAGGTGTGGAGCTGGGAGCGTTTACATGCCGGTCGACCCCGCATGAGTAAGCAATCAAGGGGATGGATTAGATATGAAAAGGATGAGGTCATTTTGGCTCACATTGGTGTGTACTAGGCTGGGACACATACGTGGAAAGATAACCCACGTGGAGTGTTGACATTACAGAGATGAGATTGAGCAATTGCGGGAGAAGTTCGTGAAATGGGAGCCTTATACGATTGAGAGATTGGAGAGACTGCCACATGCTTGCAAAGTGAGCACAAAGCTATGATTGACGAGAACACCACTCATCAACTTTAGTGTGGTAGAGTAATATTTTTCGGACCGAGTACTTCGACAGTTTGGACTTCACCCAAGCATCCCGGTCGCACAATCATATGACAATG